>OX393549.1:75403448-76678448 GCA_947650365.1 Chamaelirium japonicum | reverse complement strand
CCAAAACCCTAGATAGAGGTTTCAGAATTATTTGATTTTTTGTGAGGGTGATAACTTTGCCTTGGATAGCACATCAACAAAAAATCAACACATTCTAAACCTTATAGACTAATCAAATGTTTCTTTCAATTTAATGGTTAAAATGAATGGTCGATAAATCTTTTTAGATTTGATGCACCTAAACGGTTTAGAATGTGTTGATTTTTTTATGGATGTGCTATCTAAGGGAAGATGATCATCCTTACAAAAAATCAATAAATTTTGAAACCTCTGTCTAACAATTTAGATGATGTGTGTCTAACTCCGTTGCAAATAGCATGTCCCTGGATCCCGACCATATATATATATATATATATATATATATATATATATATATATATATATATATATATATATATATATATATATATATATATATATATATATATATGGGATATGGGCTGCCAGCCTATTTTTGCCGAAACATGGCTTGCGGCTTATTTCCCACCTAGACTTTTTTTTTCAAATTTTTTATGTGTGGATCATCTATCTATGGTTAGATGATCATCCTTTCAAATTTGAAAACCGGGGGGGGGGGTCAAATAAGCATTTCCTATTAAAAGATGAAATAAATGGTTATAAACCGTCTACATATTTGATCCCTAAATGTTTTCAAATTTGATGATTTTTTCAGAGGATCATCTAACCATAGATAGGTGATTCATAGATTTTGTTTCCAAAAAAGAACCTTCTAGGTGGAAATGAAATGTAAGCCAATTTCGATGGAAATAGGCTAACAACTCATTTCCGGTTTCCTCTCTCTCTCTCTCAATATATATATAGGGTCGGGATCGGCTGACCCAGCAATAACCCAGCACCTTTTGATGCACCTAGAGGTTTTAGAATGGGCTGAATTTTTGTAGACATGTTGTCTATGGTATGTTGATCATCCTCACCAAAAATCAGCCCATTCTAAAACCTCTAGGTGCATCAACTGCGCTCTTCAAATCAACGGTTTTCGACTGTCAATTTTAACCATTGATTTGAAGAGCGCATTTGATGCACCTAAAGATTTTAGAATGGGCTGATTTTTTGTGAGGATGATCAACATACCCTAGACAACATGTCTACAATAAATCAACCAATTCTAAAACCTCTAGGTGCATCAAAGGGTGCTGAGTTAATTGCTGGGTCATCCGATCCTGACCCATATATATATATATATATATATATATATATATTGCCTTTGATTTTGATTTGATGTCCTAGAGGGTTTAGAATGTGCTGGATTTTTTTGGATGTAATTATTCCACCTTTGATAGAACATCCACAAAAAATCAAAACATTTTAAAACTTTTTGGGGCATAAAATATATAAAAATTACGGATAAAAATGGAGGGTGGATAAACCTTGTAATATTTGATGCCCTTGGAAGGTTTAGATTGTGCTGATTTTATGTGGATGTTTTATCTAAGGTGGGATGATTACATCCATAAAAAATCAGTGCATTCTAAACTTCTAGGGCATCAAATAACATTGTAGGCAAAAATTAAGGTGTGTGTGTGTGTGTGCTCGCTAGTCATGCTCGTGCCTGTCGACATCAGACGGTCGCTGAGCAGAGAGAGAGGAGGGGTAAGGTTGAAGAGAGGAGAGGGGGCAGGTGGGCTGGAGAGAGAGTGGGGATGGGTGAGGAGAGAGAGAGAGGCCGGGGTGGGCTGGAGGGAGAGAAGAGTGATAGTGAGGGGAGGGGTGAGGTGGAAGAGAGAGGTGGGGAGGGGAGGGGTGAGGTGGAGAGAGAAGAGAGTGAGGGGAGGGGTGCGATGGAAAAGAGAGGTGGTCAGGAGAGAGGCGAGGTGGAAGAGAGAGGGAGAGGGAGAGAGAGGGGTGAAGTGACTGGAGAGAGAGGAGGGTGGGGCACACACTCCCTTTCTCCAGCCATACCCCCCCCCCCCCTCCCTCCTCATGTGGTAGGTCTTCCTTTTAACAACAAACCCCTTTTTTTTTTTTCAAGATCCCCCTTCCTTTCTTACAAAACCCCTCATCAGGATCTGTCATTTTTACCCCTCTCCAGATGTGTTTACACTCACCCAAAACTAGCCATTAGATCAAGGTTGTCCCTATCTCCCACACGATAAATCTGGACCGCCACTTATCTCCCCAAATTTGTTGGCATCAGAAATGCTATCTATAGGAGAAAGTGTTGGCGCCATTGTCGGGATCTATGGGTATGTCGTCAAGTAAACCTACATGGTGGTTTTAGAATTTGTTGAATTTTTGTGAGGATACTTACCTTGTCATAGACAAGGTTCGAAATTTCCATTTCGGTCAATATTTCGACCTCCTGAAAAATGGAAATATTTCGTGGAAATATTTCGACAGTGTGGAAATATTGTGATTTGATGGAAATGGTGGAAATATTGATTTTTTAATGGAATTTTTGAATGAAACTCTGGATAGTCATAAACTAAGTATAGATACACGTTTTAGAACACTCAGATAATATTTATACCCTATCTACGGGTGTAGAGCATCACAAAGCATGTATTTAATATTTGAGTCTGTGAGTCTTGTGCAGTCTTGTTTGGTCCTGTTTTGATCTATGTTTTTAAAATGCTTTTTAATCTTTTTTGTGGAGAAAAATATTTCCAAAATAAAGATTAGTTGATTGTTAAATTAATGCTTCAAACGATTTTGAAAATGAACTTAAAACAAGAAAGTTGTGCAAGTTTGAAATCGTGCAAAAATTATGCTGAAATGCAAAACACTGTTTTTTTACTAAGTCTGAAAAAATGAGTTTTTATAAAGAAAAGTTTTTATACATTCAAAATTTTCTTTGACGGACCATGGTTTTCTAGATGTACTTATAATTCTACATCTTGTGGAATTTTTTGAGCTAAAAATGAGTTGATTTAACCACTTTTCTCAACATACAAATTTTATGAAAAACCGAAAAAACTGTTTTCTCCTACTAAAACTGAAAACCTACTTTTTGATTCACTTGGTTTTTGATTTTTTTGATATTTTTATTGAAATCAAATGGGGGGGTATTTGCTTATTTACATATAATAACTTAAAGTAAATGGAGAAAATAAAAATTAAGTAAGACGACATTTACTTAAATGTTATTATATGTAAATAAGCTGCTGAAACCGAAACCCCCAGTCCCCTTTCATAACCAGTCAGTCCCAACATTTCGGTGTTAAAATCCCGAAATTTCCCGAAATGTCTCGAAATTTTTCGAAATGTCCCGAAATATCCACGAAATATCGCGATATTTCGTGGCAACAAATATATCGCACGAAATATCGCGATATATCGCGATATTATCGTGATTCCTATTTCGTTCGATATCACAATACGAATTTCGTGCCGAGGTTTGAGAAAACCGAAATATTTCGCGATATTTCGCGAAATATGTCGAGATTTTGTACCTTGGTCATAGATGACATATCCACTAAAAACCAACTGAATCTAAAACCTCTAGGTGCGTCAAATGTGCTAAGACTTATCGACTGTTCGGTTTTACTGTTGATTTGAAGAGCTGATTTGACGCACCTATAGGTTATAGAATCAATTTATTTTTTGTGGATGTCATCAATGACAAGGTAAACATCCTCATAAAAATTTAGCAAATTCTAAAACTTTCATGTTGGTTTATTTTATGACTTGTCAAAATTACATGTCCACGGATCCAGACCTATATATATATATATATATATATATATATATATATATATATATATATATATATATATAGGGTCAGGATCGGGGGACACTATTTTTGCACTTAAATTTTTACGCCGATTTTCAAACCATTAGATAGAGGATTCAGAGTTTGTTGATTTTTTGTGAGCATAATCACCTTATCTTTAGATAGCACATCCACAAAAAATCAACACATTCTAAAGCCTTTAAATATATCAAATCTAAAAGGCTTTATTGACCATCCATTTTAATCGTTAATTTGGAGAGCACATTTAATAAGTCTAGAGGCTTTAGAATGTGCTAATTTTTTGTGGATGCGTTATCTAAGACAAAATGATTATGCTCACAAAAAATCAAAAATCTCTGAAACCTCGATCTAATGATTTGAAAATTGGTGTAAAAATTTAAGTGCAAAAACAGTGTCCTCCGAACCTTACACACACACACACACACACACACACACACACACATATATATATATATATATATATATATATATATATATATATATATATATATATATATATATATATATATATATATATATAGAGAGAGAGAGAGAGAGAGAGAGAGAGAGAGAGAGAGAGAGAGGAAACGGGAAATGAGCTGCCAGCCTATTTCGGCGAAATAGGCAGCCACCCATTTGAAGGCCTTAGGAGTTTTAGAATGTGCTGATTTTTTGTGAGCATAAGCACCTTATCTTAGATAGAACACCCACAAAAAATCAGCACATTCTAAAACTCCTAGGGGCATCAAATGTTAGAAGTTTTATCGAACGTCTGTTATAATCGTTGATCTGAAATTTAACTTTTGATGCCCCTAAAAGTTTTAGAATGTGCTGAATTTTTGTGGCTGTTCTATCTAAGATAAGATCCTTATGCTCACAAAAAATCAGCAAATTCTAAAACTCCTAAGGGCATCAAATGGGCGGCTGCCCATTTCGTCGAAATAGGGCGCCAGCCTATACCCTGTATCCTCTCTCTCTCTCTCTCTCTCTCTCTATATATATATATATATATATATATATATATATATATGGGCATGCTATAATGCGGCACGCGATAAGTGTGGCACCGCATAGTAGCCGTCTGATGCACCGCTGCGTGCATCGCATGCACGCAACGCGTGCATCAGATGGCTGCGGTGTAGTGCCGCAAGTACCGCATGCCGCATTATAGCATGCCCCTATATATATATATATATATATATATATATATATATATATATATATATCTATATATATATGCTGAACGTGTTCAAATTTCTCTCCTCTTTTATGGTTTTTTAATCATCGAACATGTTATGCCCCCCCTCCCTCTCTCTCTTTCTCTCTCTCTCCACAATCAACACAATGGGGAGCAAGATTCAATGCATATAGTGGCATCATGGTTGTCCGTGCATTGCATGGGATTAGTACAAGTTCAAGTAGATATTCTGGAGGCCAGGGAAAAAACACCTGGTGTCAAAGCACATTGTCACATTGTCATAATAACTGGTTGTCTGATATGTTAGAGGATATTTTGCCACAAGAATTCTGTTAGTGAAGGTCTCTACAGTTTATGGAATTTATGATGCAGCATGTTATGCTCGTGTTTAATGTCATCAACGCTCGTGACTAGTCTAATATTTAATTCAGAAGCGTGACATTTATGCTCGTTTTTTGTTCCATTTCGCTTATAGCATTTTGTCATTTGAGATTGACTACGGCAATGCTTCGATTGTCTTCAGGTACATTCCTGCTTATTCCACGCGCCTGAAGCTTGAGGACAACTCGTGGCATCTAATACCTGCTGATGCATCCGATCCTATGGGGCTGGTGGACCCTGTATGGACTGAAAGCAATTGGAACACAATCAACTTGCGAGTTTACACAATGCAGAGCCCATCTTATGACCTCTTCGTTCTTCTTGGTGGAGCGGGCGTCACGGTTGCTTCTTACGTGGCAGTGATTGCCACCAGGGCTTATCTTTTAAAAGCATTAAAGCACGACTGACACTTCCTGACTGCATAATTATCGTAGGGACTGGTATCTTTTGGGAGAAGTCTAGATTGACTACATTGTCCTCAAAACCACAATGGCCATCACAATTCTTGAAGAGCTTCCACAGATCATTCAGTGCTTTAGTTATATTAACAAAAGAATGTTTTGGGCTCCAGTTGTCGTTAATTTGCTCAACACATGGCATCAAGAAACTCAGGGCCTTGTGAATGTCCCTGCATATTTTACTCTCTTTCTTTGTAGGCAAGATAAGGTGCATACCTTCGAGCTCTTTGTACTTGGTAGACAAGGCTGCTTGCTTGCTCTATATGAGCCTAAAGAGAGGTATGTAATGTGATGTGTGTTATAAATCTTTTTTTTTTGTTTGTTTTTTTTATAAATCCATAAGATGCAAATTCTTCGGTTTCTGTTGCTGCAGTTTACCATTAGGACATCAAAACATTACTTGCATATGATATTTTAATGTTGCAAGTTAAATATTTTGTCATCCTAGGCGGATAATTTACTTTAGCTTTTATGTCGCTTTTCGAAAGAAAACTAGGCAAAACTTGTCTGAATTTCTGTGTTGACTCGCCTGATTATTTTTGGGGGTAATGTGCCTAAGGTCCTTGACAACAGATTGGTATAGTGACAAGGACTGACAACCAGATGGCTTTGCATTAGGTCCTCCCGTTTAGAAAAGGTCAATTTTACCCATAGACATTTGGAAAATAAGAATTTTACCTCTACACGCACCTGTACAGTGAAATCACACGAAGAGCAACATTTTGGTAATATAGAGTATTCCCTATAGGATTTCACTGTAGCAAAATTTTTAAAAAAAAAAGAAATTTGATAAATTTTTGCTACAGTGAAATCATTGTATTGATTGTTACCTTTTTATCACTGAATTGCTACTCTTTGCTACCCCTGTAGCTATTGTTGCTCTTTATTACCTAATTGAGTAAGAATTGCTACAGTGATTTCACTGTAGCAAAAATTTTAACAAGATTTTCAAAAGAAATTGCTACAGTAAAATCAGTGTAGCAATTGTTACTCAATTCGATAATAAAGAGTAACAATTGCATATTGTAACTATTGTTGTGGTGGAGTAATATTTGTGATTTTAGTATTAGGGGTAGTTTTGTCATTTAAAGGAAATATAAGTCAATATGGTAACTTGGTAAAAGTATATTTTTCAGGAGGGACATGGTGCCAAGCCATCTTATTGTTTGTCCTTTACACTAAATCGATTTATTGCCAGGGATCTATCACGAAGTTCCTCATTTTTTTTTGGTTAGGTGTTTTTTAGGGTGAGTGGATGCTGTGTTCTCTTCTGCTTGTTTTCTCTTCACCTCCATTTCTGTCTTTTCCCCATTCACATGATGAAATGGTTGAGGATCATTGTAGGTGGCTTGTGGCTGCCACTCTTTGGTATAAAGAGACTGATTGAATAGTTGAGTTGGAGTTCAGATCTCCTCCAGGTGGTAGGCCTCGGTCGGTGGGGCCTGTGCTCATCGCAGCCGCACGCAGTCAGCAGGAGTACGATTCACTTTCGGGTCGTCTGCCATTGTGCGGCTAAGACGTCGACCGTGGTCGACCGACTGGAGATCTGAACTCGTTGAATTGATAGGGCTATTGGATCCTTCCTTGTAAGTGGTTTGTGGCAGCCACACTCCTAATATAAAAAGAATAAGGGGTAATGGTAAGTTAGGTCTCAGATGACACATCAAAATCCCTTTAAGCTGAGGTCCTAGATTTATTTCTTGAAGCCGAAATTACACTCATCTGCTATCCACTCTCCCATCTCTCTCGGGCTGCCATCGTGGTGGCGGAGAAAGCATGGGCAATAGAGGTGGCGGCGGCGGGTGGGCGGGCGTGACGCCTTCCGTCACTCGGTCGTCCTCAATGTTTGCGATGACCTCGGCCTCGGCCTTTGCCTCCTCCCATCCCCCCGATGCCTCCTTCCTCAACGGCACGAGTTGCAGTTGCTTGCCGCCGCTATGAGCAACGGAGGCGAGAGATGGGCGGGAAATGAGGTTCGGTTTGGATTAGGTCTAGGGTTCATCCCATGACCTATAGACATTAGGGTTTAGGATTCAGTTTAGTTTAGAAATGAGTGTCATTGAAATAAAAATTTGAATCACAGTGAGATATTTTTGTCTTGTGTCCTTTAGCTAAAACTAATTTCTTGTAAAAGATCATTCACTAAGAGCATCTCCAACGGGCTCCTATGATTCTTTTCTATTATTCAAAGCTTATAAAATGAAACCGGGCCGCTAACGAATTCCTCATTTTAACTTGGGCCAAACTACCACCACTGTCCCCCACCGACCACCCCAATTGTTGATCGCTGGCCAGGAGCCCCCACCCATCGGCCATTGTTGGCACCGGCCACCACCGTCATTGGGCATCACCGCTAATCTCTGCATGCGTCCGTCACAAGCGCCGCTCATGGCCACTACTACCACAATCACCGCGACCATCGATGACCACCCCTCCTGCCTCTGCCCACCACCATCCTCTGCCGGCTACCACTACAACTGTAGTGAACCAAACAACTGTTTTTTATTTTCTCAGTATAACTACAGTGAACCAAACAAGTGTAGAGTAGTCGAAACTCCTACCACCAAACATTCTGTAATAAGGGTAACTATGGAAAGCTATATGAAACACTACTCAATACTCTTGAGGCCACAAGAGGGTTGAGATTCTCTCTCGGCTTGGTGGCGGGCTTTTCAACCCGTGAGAGCATCTCCAGCCCTTACTCAAAATTTTACTTAAATCTGAGTACAAAATTAAGTTAAAGCTCAATTTGATCCTAAGTACTCTAGTCCGTACTCAAACTTCAGTAAAACCCAATCTGATACTTTTTACTCCAATTTAAGTAAAACTCAAAATAGGATGCAACATTTGTACATAGGAAGACATTGGGTAGGGGTGGCAATGGGTTGGGTTGGGTCGGGTCGGGTTCGGGTTGTGTCTAGTTTCGTGTCGTGTCCAAAACCCCTAGACCCGGACCCGACCCGACCCGTTTAACTAATCGTGTCTAGATCCTAAACCCGTACCCGAGCCGCTAATAAACGGGTAGACCCGATAAGACCCGTTTACCACCCGGGTCTATTCAGTTGACCCGATCCGACCCAATCCGACTCGACCCGACCTGACCCGAAAGACCCGCTGGTATTATATATTATAGTATCGGATTGCGGGTAGACCTGACCCGACACGACCCGTTGAATACTAAACGGGTCTACCGTGTCCAGACCCTAAACCCGGACCCGACCCGTTTATTAAACGGGTCTATCGTGTCGGCCCGTTTACGACCCGAACCCGTTTGGCCCCCTGACCCAGACCCGCTAACTTCGTGTCGGGTCTGCCGTGTCAGGTCCGAAATTGCTAGCCCTAACATTGGGAGATGTCCGTTAGAATTTGGTATGAGATTTGAGTCTCCCCCCGATTTGGTGAAAAGTTTGAGTAAAACTCAGTTTGGTATAAATCCTAAGTAAAGGGTTTGAACTGTTTTTTAGAAGATTTTACTCAGATTCAAATTTGAGTAACGATTTGAGTAAGGGCTGGAATTGCCCTGATGATATTAAAAAATTGGGCCATTTCTCTCGCTCTTGTGGTGAGTTTTGATCCTTGGTCTATCCTGTGCCGGCATACTAACGGGTGATATACTGACCACCAGAGGGTTAGAAATTTATCCCAAAAAGCGTTCCAACAAGGGTCCAAAGTGGCTTGAGGTAACTGTTGTCGCTTTAGTGCGAGGAACATGTACCAACTCTGTTAGGTGATGGGCTTTGACATTCAAGCCCCCTTTGGGTTAGTCGACCCCTATGAAGTCTAAACCTTCCCAGGCAAAGGCCAAGCTTTCTAACACATAGGAGCCGCTTGTTTCGACATAAGTGGTCTCGGAAGTCATTGAAGTGGAGGAACTTAAAGCAGAACTAATTAAAACTCCTATCACTTCTGCCACTTTCTACACTTCTGTCACTTTCAAACAGCCAAATGGCCCCATATATGCCGAGACTCAGAAAAGATGACCCAACACAACATGAACTTTCTGGCTTCATATGAAAATGGGCACATTTCCTTGGAAATTTTAATTTCTTAATAAAAAAACATGATCTTAAAGGCTTTTGATTCTTGTTTGCGCCGCTAATACCGACATAAGCCTCTTATCTTCCAAGCAAGCACCACGATTAATCCATTGTTTTGAAAATCGGATCAGACCGACTGGTTTAACTGGAATCGATAAATAATTTGGTTCGAAGTGTGAACCGCCAGTTCTTTGATGAAATTGTTTTTTAAACTTTTCACAATAATAATTAGAGAAGTTATGTGACTTCTAGTATTCGAACATGAGATCGACCTGATGGATGAAGAGATTTTAAACAGCAATACCTATTGCTGATTACAACCAACTCTTTTGTTGTCTATGGTACAAGTACTTGCTATTTATCTTATGTCTGATTTAATTGGTCGAGCGGTTGTTTGAACTGGTTTGGATCGGACCAGAGGCATTTTTCGGCTCGATGTTCGATTCAATTTTGAAAACATTGGATTAGTCTCGTCAAAGCCTCGCCAGGGAGGCCTGATCCAGGGGAAAAACTAGGGAGGGTGCCGCTGCGGCCACCGCATAACATTGCTTTATGATGTTAAATAGTTAGTTAGAGAAATATTTATTATTTAAGCCATGTTATCAAATATCCAAGTAAAGTATATTTTCTATTTTTTTCAAAAAGGGTATTATGGGAAGAGGAGAGTTAAATTTTTTTTCCCCCCTTTAACAGAGGAGAGAATATTAGCCATTACAAGGACACGTGTCCTGCAGGCAGGGAGCGGAGTAAGCGTTGCGGATGTCAGAACGTTTGTCTTTGTCTGTGGGAACGTGGACGCCACGCGCCGATCAAAAAGGTTACGGTCGGCAGATGTTGCCACGTGTCACCGGATTCCTGCTCCGGCCCGGTTGCAACTTGCAAAGTTCCCACTTCCCGCCGCTGGATAACAACCAAAATTGGAAGTTCCCACAACCAGATAACAACCAAAATCTATTTATAGAAAATGGATCGGGCACCCACTTCGTCAAACACCCAGAGCCCCACCCAGCTAGTAAGATATAGGCCCCACAGGTAAACTCCTCCTCATCCATCCTGCTTTCCACCCGGATCGAGCCATCCTGATGTGGCAGCTGATCACATCAGGATGCTACAATATGGATGGAATACTTGATGGCTGAATAGCATTGCCATTGTTGTGGTGAGGTCTGCAATTTCGAGTTCGGATCTCCTCCAGTTGGTCGGCCTTGGTCGGTTGGCCCGTGCACATCACAGTCACACGATGGCAAGTGGCTCGAAAGTGAATCGTACTTAGTTGTCTGCATGAGGCTGTGATGCGCGACGGGCCGACCGGCAAAGGCCGATCATGAGATTTTTGGGACCTAAAGTGAAGATCAAAAATAAGACCCTTTTTTACATACTAATAGACATAAAACTAATATAAAAATAAAAAAATCAATAGAAATAAAATATTACTTTGTATATCTTGTCGAATTACAAATAAAATAATTAAAAATTTTAAACAATAAAATTATAGAAAAGAAATTAAAACTAACATACAATCATTTTATATATCTTGTTGAATTTTTTAAACAACAAAATTGACATGTTCATTCACATAAATCTTTTATTTTTTTAAATAAAGAAGCTTGCTGTTACAGAGCGATTAATGATTAGTGAGAGACAAAAAATTAGGGGGGACTTAGTGAGCTATCCCTGATAAAAAGATCGGTTTAGCCTAATGACTTTGAAATGCTATGGACGAAAATGCTCTCCACAGCATTTCAAATTTTCTTTTGCCATACCACCAAACTAGTGAATCCGACAGAGCCCGCCGGATCTGCTCACCACCACCGAACCGAATGCCGAACGCTACTGCTGGAGCTACTTGCCGACGCCACCACCGCCAAACCGAACCTAACCCTAACCCTAAGATCTACAGGCTATGGGATGAACCCTAGACCTAGGGTCCTCAACCAAACCCTGAACCGAATGCCAATGTCGCCGGAGCTGCTCGTCGTCGCTGCTGCCCTGTCCACCTCTGCTGCAAGAGCTACTGCCAAGCTGCTCGGGAGAGATGGGGGAAGAAACTAGAGGTAGTTTTGGGTTTAACAAAAAAGACAGGGACCTTAGACGAAATGAAACTTTAAGGTGTCATGTTCACGGAATGGATCTGTTGTCAGGGACCTCTCACACATTAACCCAAAAATTAGATGAATAACAAAAATACCTTGGACTCGAGTGAATAGCAATGAGCGAATCAATGATCAAAGTCAGATTTGAGACGACACTCTCACAAAAACACACACGGAGAGCGAGCGAGAGAGAAGCTCGTTGATGTAAATCTATCGGATGTGAGCGGTCGTCGGTCACAAACACACATAGAGAGCAAGCGAAGTACACGGGTGAGGGATAGAAGGAAAGAGAGAGAGAGATAGAAAGAGTGAGAGTGAGAGAGAAAGGGGGGGAGGGGGTCTGGCCGCTGTTGCAGAGTAGCCAGTCGCCGGCCATGAGCGGTCGCTAGTCGCCAGTCATAAACACACACACGGAGAGGTTGTGGCCTGTCACCTGAGGCATATGGCTGTGGGGCTACTATCGGCGTCCGTGGGCAGTCACACTGCATGATGGCAAGAGAGAGAGAGAGAGAGGGTGAGGGAGTTCACCGGCGAGATGACCCATAAAGTCGAGGATGACAGGCCTCGAATGGTCAAGAACATATCACAGTCATTGAGCAAACCAATGAGAGAGAGAAAGATACAGGTAAGATATTTTTTTTGATAACCGTGCAGATTTTCGGCACTGACGTTTCACTGTTTCGGGAATGAGCAGTTTTAAAAGATAACGGGCATAATTGTTTTGTACACTGGGGCTTCGTGAAGAGCTTGCAACTATTTGTTTAGGTTTTTGGGCCCAAATACAAGGCAAAACTCCAAAGATTGAGGGCCTTCTTAGTTCTTCCCAAGTGGGACAGTCCTGCTTTAAACCCTTTCTTAGTCATTGATGCTAGGTTCCCAATTTGTCCTAGAGTATACATAAAAAAAAACAAAATCTAGGGTCCTCCTATTTGTGAGGCCCTGGATGGTCGACCACTGGGCCAATGCATAGGGTCCGAGCCAACTGATCGGAGGAGATCTGAACTTATTTTTTTGAGGTAATGTGTCTAAGGTGCCCAACAACAGATTGGTGGGCTGAAAAGAACGAGCATCATATTTGAGATAATGTGTCTAAGGTCCTTGACGATAGATTGGTGGGATGAAAAGGACAAGCAACAGATATGCCTGTCAATCGGGCTAGGCTGGGTCGGTCAAGCCCTATCCAAACCCGACCCAACTCTAGGTGGCCCTTCCAAGTCCAAACTCGACCCAAAGTCTTGGTTATTGACACTTGGATTTTGGTCATCACAATCCACCCCCTTTAAGGGTCACACATCTTCCTGTGGGATTAGACCCCCCATTGTGAGGAGACATGGTTATGATACCATTTTGTAATATCCTGCCCCACACAGACATGATATTGTCGGCTTTACCCGTGCTCGCACGGGGACTTTCCAAGAGGTCACCCATCCTAGTAATGCTCTTGCCCAAACATGCTTAACTATGACGTTCTTTTGGGATCCGCAGCGGTTGACGGTTTTAAAATGCGTCATATATATTTGGAAGGGAAAATTATATATATAGCCTAGACTCTCATTCTCTTCAAACGATGTCAGACTAAATCATGTCCTTGGACAACTCTCCTTACCTCATTATCTTGGATGTCCTTGCCTCAGAAGTCTTGGCTAGTGGCTCTTGGATCTTGTCGTCACACCAAGTGGTTAGTATAAGATAGACCAAGGATCAAATCTTGCCACAAGAGTGAGAGAAATACTCTGATTGTTAATAACCCCATAGGCTAGAAGCTACAGTTCGCTACTAAGGAGAGAGGGTACGTGGCCACCCACTACAGAGCATGAGTAAACATTGTTTTCAAAGTCGAACCAAAAATCGAACCGAAAATGTACTGGGTCTGGTCCAAACCGGTTGAACCAGACAAATCATATGATAACTATACTTGTACTATAGAACTTCAAAATAGTTTGTTGTAATTGGCCAACTACTGATGCTTTTAGAGTCTTCATCCATCCCATCACATGTTCAAAGCCTAGAGACACATAGATCTATAATATAACTAAATTTTTTTATAAAAATGGTTTTTATCATAGAACCATGGTTCAAGTAGTCAGTTTGTGGCAATAATCAGTTTCGTCATTGAATGAAGATCAACCCACACAAAAACTGTCCACTTTGTTTGTGCTTGTACGAGGACTTCCTAGGAGATCACCCATGCTAGTATTGTACTCGCTCAAACACACTTAACTAAGGAGTTCTTATGAGATCCGCAGTGACTCACGGTTTTAAAATGAGTCATATCTGTTTGGATGGAAAGTTAAATTTATAACTCAGACTTTTCTTTTCTCCGGGTGATGTAGGACTAATTCGTGGCTTGTACACCTCATCTCACCCAACCTCATCCATCTTGACTTTTTATGCTTTAGGAGTCTTGGTTATTGGCTATCGACTTTTAGATCTTGGTCGTCATAATTCACCCCTCTTAAGGGCCACACATCCTCGTATAGGATTAGACTCCCCATTGCGAGAAAAACTGGCTATGATACCATTTTGTAACATCCCATTCGACATTGATAAGATATTGTCTACTTTGCTCATGCTTGCACGAGGACTTCCCAAGAGGTCACCCATCCTATAATTGTCCTCGTCCAAGCATGCTTAACTACGGAGTTCTTATAATATATGTAGCACTCATGGTTTTAAAATACATCATATCTGTTTGGGATGAAAAATTATATTTATCTCTTTTTTTCAGGCGATGTAGGGCTAAATACCATACATTACCTCACCACATCTCACATAACTTCGTTATCTTGGCTATTTCTGCCCCAGGAGTCTGGGCTATTGGCTTTTGAATTTTGGATCCCATATAAACTCCGTAGTTAAGCGTGCTTGGGCGACAGTAGTACTGTGATGAATGACCTCCTGGGAAGTCCTCGTGCAAGTACAGACAAAGCAAACAATATTATGTCTATGTGGGGAGGGATGTTACAAAATTGCATCAAAGCTAGATCTCCTTGCGCAGGGGGGGGGGGGTGGGGGGGGGGGGGGGGGGGGGGGGGCTAATCCCATACGACGACGTATAACCCTTAAGAGTGGTGTATTGTGACGACCAAGATACAAGAGTCAATAGCCAAGACTCCTGAGACGGAAAAAGCCAGGATGAATTCAGAGTGAGGTAAGGTATGGTGAGGTGAAGTGATAAGTCCAAGGCCACGAACTAGTCCCACATTGTCTAGAAAGATGATGATTATAGACTATAATATAATATTTCATCCCAAACAGATATGACGCATTATAATACATTGAGCCACTACGAATCACATAAGAATTCTATAGTTAAGCGTGCTTTGGAAAGAGTAGTACTACGAAGGGTGACCTACTAGGAAGTCCTCATGCAAGCACGGATAAAGCGGACACTATCATGTCTGTGTGGGGCAGGATGTTACAAAATGGTATCAGACCTAGTTTTCCTCACGATGGGGGGTGGTCTAATCTCACACGAGAACATATGACTCTTAAAGGGGGTGGATTGTGACTATCAAGATCTAAGAGTCAATAACCAAGACTCTTGAGACTAGGATAGACAAGATGGATAAGGTGAGATGAGGTGAGTGTTGGAATTGGATCCGCTTATCAGAGTAGCAGCAGAAGCAAAAGATAGATCCGAAGATCATACGGTGTATGTTTCATTACAATTAATTCTATAAAACAATCTACATACAAATCTATGATCTTAGCATATGTGTGGACACCCTAGAGGCATACTACGATCTACGGAAGACATGCATGCATCTAGTTAGGTGTTTGGAACCATCATACCTTATGGATCTATGATCCAGAGAGGTCGGAACGATAAAGAACCGCACTTGAATCGCAAGGGAAGCTGTCGGATAGCACCTTGTCCTTTGCAAATTAAGGAATCCTCGAAGTCACGTCTCTGAGAGCAAGGACTACGAGCCGACGGAGGAATTCGTTGCGAAGACGACGGCGTGCCGGTAGATCTCCTCCTTCTCTTTCTCTCTTCTTCCTTCTCCTTCCTTCCTTCTTCTTCTTCCTTCTTCTTCCTCTTTCTTCCTTGGCCGAAACCTCAGAGAGGGAGAGAGGGAGAGGGGGTCGGGTTTTTGGAGAGGGGGAGAGCTTAGGCCGGCCCCTCCCTCTCTTTACCTCTTATAGGGCCAGTTTTTTAGTGCTCCAAGCAAGCTAGGGCCGGCCCCTAGTAGATAGGGATGAGAGGGGGCAGTTTTTAGAGTTTCTAAGTGTCTATCGTGAAGCCTGGACGAAAACACCCTTTACGAAAAGTGAAAAACTGAAAGAGAGACTGAGTGAGGTGGGCTACTCGGAATCGAGTTCCATCAGCGCCTATGATCTCCTAGAATTATTTTTCTCATTCTAAGATCCATATTCAATATGTTCTGAGCCATATTTTCGTATTTACCAAAATACCCCTACGGCCCCTAACACATATGAATTAGGTTCTTAGGCTCCGGGCTTGCGCTCCATCGCGCTACTTCACATTCAACGTATCCAACCAGGTCGGGGAACAATTCCTATACGTAACAACAGGGTGGAACCTTCAGGGTTCAGGATCTCTAGCTCCAACCGGATCCCTGATTAACTATTCCGGTGACACACCGAAAGTTCCGTTAATCAGCCCTAATCCGATTAACCCACGCAGCCACCTAGAGTGCGACACGAGTTGAACTCTAGTGATCCTAAACTTATATTACTCCCTCGTAACCCTGTTCTCTACTATACTCCGATAATCCTCAGTCCCTTCTATTACTGGTGCCATGATACGACTCAAGCGGTGGGGAGCACCGTCTGATCCCGATTGATCATCTGACTAGGGTTTGATGACTTGTCATCTATAACACCACACACCTTCCGGTGCTATGCCTAGCAACCGGAACATCGTCAGTCACACTGACAACCACCAGGCCTGGGTTAATTGTGTGGACAGATTGACTCATCAAAATGCACCCATCCATCACTGGACGCCGGATAACCTGTAGGGATTGCATGCCACCCAAGCGCCAGCCGGGTAATCCAACGTACCATGGAATTGGACTATGAAAGGTCTGCATATGTTGGCACATCAAATCACCATACAACTGGTTGGCCCAGTGCGCATGGTCCCTTAGGATTAAGGACGGATTATCTATAGTAGTAAGACAGTTTATGCACCAGTGTCTGAATCACTGAACTATGCACCGTCTTGGTTCCTGTTCAACACGATCATCGTGCTTGGTCAGGTGAATGGGAATCCCACGTTCCCGTGGTGGAGACTTCACCACATCCTCTACCTGCCAACAACTTATTCTCGGTGAAGCGACCGACATCACCAAAGCTATGAACTAGTTCTAGGTCTACACAGAACTGGTCCACTGGGTCTCCCAAACATGGATCCACCATGCGCCTCAGTGGCCTACTGTGTTCCCTAGGGTCCTTTTATTATATGTGTATTAACATATACCAAAGTAGTATTCTAATTAAAGCAATAACCAAAGTCATCTTTATTAATGTTAATACAGAAAATCCACGCTCATGACACACGAGCTACAACAGTGAGGTGAGGTGTACAAATTCATAAATTAGTCTCACATCATGTGGAGAGAAGGAGATGCTGGGCTATTAATAAAATATTCTATCCCAAACAGATATGACATGTTTTAAAACTGTGAGCCGCTGTGAATCACATAAGAACTCCATAATTAAGTGTGATTGGATGAGAGAAGTACAAGAATGGGGGACCTCCTGGGTGCAAGCAGGGGCAAAGCAGACAATATGATGTATGTGTGGGGTGGGATATTACAAAAACACACAAAAGAATATCGGAAGATCGATCTTATGAACTTTCCTCCGACGCTCAAGTTAGACATATTATCTTTCGAATACGAACATGCTAGAACTCTAGAGATTGGAGTATTGAGTTCGCATTAGTGAGTGTGTACCAAGGATAGAGGGGCACCCCTCTATTTATAATTAATCCCGAAAATTTAGTTATAGCTAACATTTTCACTTTATAGTTGCCAATGCTAATATGGATCAAAGCAATGATTAACATGTAACTGATTCGAATTACTTAAAACTTTAGCAATATCTATAACCGCCCCCGCATAGTGTTTGGGCAGCTTGTTCCCCCTTTTCCTTATATGCAAGTTCTTGGTTAAGATGCTGGATATTGAAACCTCAGTTTAATAAGATCTTCAGACACTGAGGCTCTAAAGAGATTACCAATCGTAGAGACATCACCAACAAAACCTATCTTCCAATCCTCAAATGTTCAGGCCTCAGCTTATCTTCAGCATGCCAAGTTCAAGTGATGTTGTGTGCCACCATGCTTTCCCTGGCTTGTAGCTAAAGAATAAGCTCCATCTTTACGTGGACATCTTCTGCCGATGTAGAAGTTCTATCGATGTCACATCTTCAGCTAATAGGTTCTACTAGACTTTCCGACAAATATTCAGCTTTGGCTACTGGATGGCTATCCTTTGCCATAGAGCAAGTTTTGCCTCAAGTAATTCTTACCCTTAGCTGCACAGCTGAGATGATGCCACGTGGCCAGGTTACCCCCTAGGGAAAATCCTTAATTTTTTTTATAAAATAATTAATTATCTATATAATAAGAGGTCACGTTTTTAAACAGAGGATACATGAAGACAAACCCTAAGACAAAGGATGACTGAGATCTTTCCATCAGTTTATCAGATGGGGAGCCACGTGGTAATACCATTGCTCCATATTTAGTAGCACCCAATATCACCCAATAGCACCCAATATACATACCCTGCTTTCCCCCAAGATGCATTCTCTTCCTCTCTCGAAATATAAATGTGGGTGCGTGTCGCTGACTGTGTTTGGCCGTTCTTGCGCAAAAGCACCAAATATGTGCCCCTTTACCAAATGTGGATATCACCCAATAGCACCCAATATACACACCCTTCTTCCCCCAAGATGCACTCCTTCCCTCTCTGGAAATACGAATGTGGGTGTCACTGATTGTGTTTTGCCGTCCCGGCCAAATGTGGCAAAAGCACTGAATATGAATCCGTTTATCAAATGTGGGCGCCTTGTCGAATTTGCGTTCCCTAGCCGAATGTGGGCGCCTTCACCAAATGAGGACGCCCCCACTGAATTTGGGCGCCCTCACCGAATGTGGACGCTTTCACCAAATGTGGGTGTCGTCGTCGAATTTGGACCCTCACCAAATGTGTGTGCAGACATGAACATGCATTTCTAGCATATAAATGCTATAAACCTCCCTTAAAATAACTAGCTAGGAGGCGCTTACGTTAGGAATCAATTTCGAAAATTGCTACGTATGATTTTCACCTAACCAAATGTAGAAGGACAACTATATACGAATGAATGCATGCATGTCTATATATTTTAGAAATGTATATACATTTTCACATAGAAGTATATACGTGCATCCAGTAAATGCATACATGGATGATAGATATATGTATATCTTCATCTGGGGGCGTGTTAGGATTAGGTGTGCGCACCCGTAGTCACACAATCGGGGATGAGTATATATGATACATTGGTCGAGATAGGATGCATCGGACGACTGTTGGGTGGCACAGCATGCCGCATTTTATCATTAATCCTCTCTTCATCTATATGCAAATTATATATGTTTTGCTTGAGAGGCTCAATTATTTAGCTTCAATCTTAGGCCATTGGGTATTAATAGGGCCGTGAATGCTCCATTCTTGTACTGTTGGATGTATTATGACGAATGTCAAAATAAATAAAGAAGAAAAAAAAAAGAAAGAAAGGAAGAAAAGAATAAAGGAAGGAAACGTGAGGTCTAGCTTGAGCAATGCTAATATCCAATAACAACTTTCTCATGTAGGCACCCGATCACACCTGTCCCCTATGCGTGCCGGTATTGGGTTCCATGGTCGGCTATGATCTTGCCACATTTGGGAGTAGAAAAAGTTGAAATAGGGGTTGGCCAAGTAGCAAATTTTGATTTTTTTTTTGGGGGAGCTGGTCAGCGGTCCCCGATAAGAGATCAGTTAAAGGCTTAAAGCTATAGGACAACTAAATAATGTAAACGAAACTGCCCTCCATAACATTTAAAGTTTTCGTTTCGAACTTGACCAAACCTCCCGTCTGAGCTTCTCGTCTCCACTGTTTGCTGTCGTCGGAGCTACTCGCTGCCGCCAAACCGACCATAAATTAACGTAAATATATAGGTCATGGGATGAACGCTAGACCTAGGAATCCTAAACCTAATCGGATCTAACTGAATCATTTCGTCCCCTGTTCCTTCTCGTCTCCGCTGCTCGCCGTCGGCGGCGAGATGGGAAGCAGCTGCGACTTGAGGTCACCCCCGTCGCCGTCACATCTGATGCTCGCACCAGCCTCCGCCATTGCTGGCCGCCACCTCTACTGCTGTGCTCAAGAGATGGGAGAAGAGGGTACGTATTTTTGGGTTTCAGAAAAAAGTCAGAAACCTCGTGTCGTGTTGACGACAATATATTTCTTGCTGTCCTGTGCGTTAGAGATTTGCATTGTCAGAAATTAATCACCAATTAATTTATTTTTTATGTTGTTTGGAAGTCTATGGGTGGGTCTTATTTACAGTCCAATCTAACCTAGCCTAGTCGAGTAAAATAGGGCGTGTACGTACAACTTGGATTGGGTCTAATTTAATCACATCAGCGTACGTCCAAATGGATAGCTAGGTTAGGGGTCTATATGGATCAAGTTTATCTGGTACGACCAAACTGTGGCCGAATCAAGTAATTTTGGATCTAATTAGATGCATGCCCCACTCTTAAATGACTGGACCGTCTATAAAATGACCATATCTTCGGACCAATTAAAGCATATCAGTCCAAATTTAACATTATTTACGATAAGTTAATCTCTTTTTTTTGGTTAATGTAATTATTTTTTGAACCCGCCATGTAGTTAAGAGGACAGGGCGGTAGAGCAAGGCCTCTGAAAGTCGAAACAAGGGAGACGACAGCTGATCCCGAAAACATGACATTAATGGTCAGGATTTGCACGTGCAATTGTGCAAACATATATGGTACAGACTGTTGGAAATTTAATCGTTCTATACTAGCAATCTTAAGGATTTATCAAGTACTTTATATTAACTAATTGAATATTTAGCAAATATGATTTTTTTCACGCAAGCAAAAACAAGTCACAAATTTCTTTTAGAAATTGTTTGCCAAGGCAGAGCGGGTTCTATGGAACCGTCATTCACCTTGCCGAACTTTTCTAAAAGGGAGAAATAATCTATCTAAAATAATCTAATTATTTAGATTTCTCTATTAGATGCAAGTCAATTATTTTAGATCTAATATTAGGACAGAATAAGAGTTAGAAACTCTGGCCTGTGGTCGAAGCGTGCTAGGCACTGTCCCAAGAATCTTATTGCCCCCCTCGTGCGGGTCTCGTGGCAATTGTTCTCGGAGATACGGCGACCCCGGTCAGGCGACCTCCTTCTCGTCGGCACGACTCCAAGAAGGCTTTGCGAACCTCGTAGACTTTCAGGAACCCAGCGACTCGATGACGATCTTCTCGAGGCCGGGAGGTAGCACCGCAACAAGGCTTTGGTCCGAGAGAGGAAGTCTCTTCGGAGCAAAGGGGCAGCACCACAGCAACACGGCACGAGAGAATGGGAGAGAGAGAGAGGCAGCAAGCAGGGAGGAATTCCGAAATTCGGACTGTATAAATCCCATAGCTGCACCGGGCCTTATATAGGCCTCGGGCTGTTAATGGGAGGCTGAAAGAGGGGAGCGGTTAATGGGCTGCGATTAAGCCCATTAACCTCGCACGTTACAGCTCGCAGCGAGCCTGTACGTAACGGCTAGCATGCAACGCTTCTCGCGTAACGGCTAGTGTCCCAAATGGTAAATAATAAATAGTGGAGGACTTAAGAGCAAAAAGCAAAAATAGGGCAGGTGCGGACCAGCCCATTTCGGAGGTGCTATCGTGTCCGGGTCCGCGGGCGCGCACACACGCGCCGCCCAGCCCATGCCCAAGCCCAAGCCCGGCCCGGCTCGGCTCGGCACGGCACACACACGCGCGCGCGTGTGTGGGCTAGTGGAGCCCCTCCTCTAGTGTGATGACTAGTGGGGGGAAGTGGGGAATCCTATTTAAGTTGGTAGGGGATTTTTCCCCTTACCGATATGGGACTAAAAGCCCATTCCTTTGTGTGGTTTTAAAACACACACCCAACAATCCCCCACATGTGTTTAAAACCACTAAATATTAAATAATTTAAAAAATTCAAAATATAAAGTAAAAGGACTTTGCTGGATTCCTTATACTACGCAGTAGGTGTAGGTACCTTCCGGTTTGAACCTCCACTTAGTACAGTTGTATACATCCGTGAGAACTTGGTGGACTACGCCTTGAACCAGTCTCATTTATCGGGTTTCTACAAGTAGTACACGTAGTACAGTTTTCGATGGTTCTAAGCGGGTTGCGCTATTAATGGCCTTGCGCAGATATCTTTTCTTGTATGTTTCTAGGGAGCAGCCCTGGTCCCAGAGTTGCGGCCTCACAACGACATACATATAGGTAAGTCCTAGTAGGGGTGTGAGCAAGGCGACACCCCGCCTCATGGGTCTTGGACTTATTAAGAGTTGTAAACTCATCCTACCCCTTGCTTTTAATAAGCACTGACGTCATAGGGACGGGAGCATTATTCAGTGCTCCTCATTTTCAATCACTACTACAGTTTGTTTCTACCCATTGAACCTCCGTGAGGTTGGGTTCCCACTGCGGTGATTTTTCTTATGGGCTTAATCCCATCCCCCTCGACGATTCTAAGACCACTGTCCTAGATAAGCCCTTAGTTAGATGATCCGCCAAATTCTTTTCGGATCTAACAAAGTCTAGGGCAATTATTTGATTTTTCATCTTATATCTGAGAGATCTATGTCTCACTTTCAGATGTCGATTTATTTTTACATCAGCGTTTTCTTGATTACATTTATCAATAGCTGATCGACAATCACAATGGATAGATATAGCCGGTAAAGGCTTTTCTATCAATGGGATCTCATATAGAAGATCTCGAAGCCATTCTGCTTCTGTGCTAGTGGTATCTAGCGCTATCATTTCTGATTCCATAGTACTCCTAGCTATAACAGTTTGTTTGGTGGATTTCCAAGATATGGCTCCACCTCCTAGTAGGAATACATATCCGGTTGTGGACTTAATATCTATTGAGTCACTAATCCAGTTAGCATCAGAGTATCCCTCTAATACAGCTGGATATCCACTATAGTGGAGACCGTATGATATGGTTCCCTTAAGATATCTAAAAATTCTTTCTAACGCATTCCAATGGGACAAATTTGGGTTAGACGTATAACGACTAAGTCTATTTACCGCGTAAGCGATATCGGGTCGAGTATAGTTTGCTAGAAAACCTAGCGATCCTATGATTTGAGCATACTCGCTCTGTAGTCTAGGAAGTCCAGTATTCTTTGTTAGATGGGTATTTGGATCATATGGTGTGGATACCGGTTGGCAATCGGGATCGTAAAATTTCCTAAGAATTTTCTCGACATAGTGGGATTGGGATAACACTAAACCATTGTTCTTCCTAATGATCTTAGTGTTCAAAATAACGTCGGCTTGTCCTAAATCTTTCATGTCAAAGTTTTGGGACAAAAACTGTTTGATATCATTTATGATTTGTATGTTTGAACCGAATATCAGAATATCGTCAACATACAAACATAAAATGACAATATTATTACCATCTACTTTATGGTATACACATTCATCCGTTGAATTGATATCAAATCCATAGGATAAGATAACTTCATCGAATTTCATATGCCATTGTTTTGGGGCTTGTTTAAGACCATAGAGGGATCGAATTAACTTACACACCTTTCCCTCTTGTCCAGGTGCAGTAAATCCCTCGGGTTGGTCCATGTATATTTCCTCATTAAGGTCGCCATTCAAGAAAGCAGTCTTAACATCCATTTGATGTATGACTAGCTTATAGATTGAAGCTAAGGCGATGAGGATCCTAATCGTGGTTATCCTAGCGACAGGTGAGTAGACATCAAAGTAGTCTACCCCTGGTTTTTGGGTAAAGCCCTTAGCTACAAGTCGTGCCTTAAATTTATCTATGGTACCGTCGGGTCTAAGCTTTTTCTTAAACACCCATTTACATCCTATGGTTTTACAACCAGGAGGTAAATTAGTGAGTTCCCAGGTATGGTTTTGAAGAATAGATTGGATCTCGTTATCTATGGCTTCTTTCCAAAAAGGTGAGTCTATGGACTTCATTGCATCTGTATAGGTGGAGGGAGAGTTCTCCACCATAAGTGCATAGAAGTCATCAAAGACTTTCTCTACACGGGCACGTTTACTCCTCCTAGGTTCGGTTTGGGTTACCGGTTCAGTCTGGTCTTCAGGTTCTAATTGGACTTCAGGTTCGATCTGAGTCACCTGATTAGAACTGGAGGCCTGGTTATTGGTATTAATCCTAGTGTTGATCCTAGTCTTATAAGGAAAGATGTTTTCGAAGTATGAAGCATCTCTTGCTTCGATTATGGTGTTATTGGCTATTTCGCTTATTTCAGAGTTAAACACTAAAAAACGATTAGCATTACTGTCTGAAGCGTAGCCAATAAAGATGGCATCTACAGTCTTAGGTCCTATCTTCTTCCTTTTGTGATCGGGGATTTTTACCTTAGCTAGGCACCCCCACACTTTTAGGTATTCTAAGTTAGGTTTCCTATGTTTCCATACTTCGTATGGGGTCAAGTCATTATGTTTGAACGGAATGCGGTTAAGGATAAAACAAGCCGTCATTAGGGCTTCCCCCCACAAGTTCTCTGGCGCTCCAGAGCTTAATAACATGGAATTGACCATGTTCATTAGGGTTCTGTTTTTCCTCTCCGCTATACCGTTGGATTGGGGAGTGTAAGGAGCTGTGACTTCATGGAGTATTCCATAGTCATCACAGTACTCACTTAACTCATTTGAGGTGTACTCCCCTCCTCGGTCTGACCTAAGGATCTTAATGGTTTCGTCTAACTGGTTTTCAACCAGAGCTCTGTAGATTTTAAATTTACTGAGAACTTCATCCTTAGTTTTAATAAGGTATAGGTGGCAATATTTTGAAGCGTCATCTATGAACGTTACAAAATATCTATTGCCACCTCTCGAGGTTCTCCCAGAATCACAGACATCGCTGTGAATTAATTCAAGTATATGGGAGTCTCGATCGATGGTTTTAAAGGATTTCTTAGGTTGTTTCGCTTCTACGCATATCTCGCACTTGTCGAGATTCCTAGTATCGGATTTGGGAATGATATTTAGGGTCATAAGTTTCTTAATTGAATTATAATTTACATGACCTAATCTTTGGTGCCAAGTGACCGAAGATTCAACATTCAGAATTGTAGACGAAGGATTAAAGACATTTAATTTAAATAAGCCATCACAAAGAAATCCTTTTCCAATAAAATTCATTCCTTTAGTTATTACAACTTTATTGGACTCAAATACAAGCTTATAGCCCTGTTGGACTAATAAGGACCCACTAATTAAGTTCCTCCTAATCTCCGGAACGTGGTGGACTCCGCGCAGGGTCAGGGTCTTCTCCGACGTCAGCTTCAGGTCGATCCGTCCTATCCCTAGCACACGAGCCTCAGCATTGTTCCCCATGCTTACAGCTCCTCCACCTGAGACCTGATAGGTGGAAAACAAAGATTGATCAGAGCAAACATGAATGTTAGCTCCTGTGTCAATCCACCAATCAAATGCTTGAAAGGTCATGTTAACTTCAGGGGTGAAGAGAACAGACCTGAAAGCGGTCCCAGAAGAGCCAGCTCCAGAGGTCACCATGTTGACTTGAGAGCCGGGTGGCATTTGACCATTCCTTCTTGGATTTGGAGGTGGTGCTGTCTTCTTGTAGAAGCATTGGTTGGCCATGTGGTTAGTCCGACCGCAGACATAGCAGCAACGCACTCCTTCCTTCTTTTGGTCCTTGGGATGGTTTGGGTTATGGTTGCTATGGTATGGCTTCTTGGTATATGGCTTAGGCTTAGGGTGGAAGGGTTTCTTCTGAAACTTGTGTCTAGGTTTTTGGAATGGCTTAGAAGGTTGACTCTCTATGTTGTTGACCTTGGGTTTGGATTCAGAGGATCCCTTTTCCCTGAGCCTATGTTGCTCCTCAATTCTAATAGAGTTTAGAACTTGAGTTAGGGTTAGGTCACCTTGGGTATGACTTAGGTGCTTAGAGAATTCAGACCAAGAAGCAGGTAGTTTATCTATAAGACAGGCTATCTGGAAGGTTTCATCAAGGGTGGAACCATTAGTCTTCAGATGTTGGACTAGGTTCTCAAACTCATGAATCTGATCATTCATGGGTTTGGAGTCAACCATTTTGAAGCTGTTGAAGTCAGACGCTTTGAAGCGTTTTACTCCAGCATCATCTAGGCCATACTTACGCTCTAGGGTATCCCATAGGTCCTTAGGGTTTTGAATGGTATAATAGATATCGTATAATCTATCAGATAAGGCCCCTAGGATCCTATGAAGGCCATGGTAGTTGATTTCTTCTGGGGTCCTAGTGGGAATGCCAGAAGTGGATTCAGGTTCAGGTTGTGAAGTGGAGGCTCGGGTGCGACGAGTTTGGCTAGACCCGTTGGATACTCCTGGTGCGGTTTCACCTATGGCTGACAGTAATCCAAGTGTGGTTAGCCAGAATCGCATCTGGTTTTGCCACCTCTTGAAGTTAGACCCGTCAAACTTCTCGGGTTTAGCACTAAGGGTTTCACGGTTTGGTGAGGCCATTTCGGACCAAAATTAGGAGTTGAAATCTGTGGATTGAAAAACAAGTTTTGTCAATTTTAAAGTACACCTAGATAGATTCGACTTTTAGAAGTCCAAATGAAACTTCCAAATCCTAACGGCCAGATGGGCTCCAGGTAGGAGGTGGAGCACTAGGCTCGCTCAAATACCAAGCTACCTTGGGCAATTTAATGCCGGTTTGACAAGCCTTTCTCGACACCGTAGGTAGTGGAATATTTCAATGACGACTTTTAGTCTTTTCTATAATCTATATATGCTTTTGCTTTTGTAGAAAATAGTTTTGTAATTAGTAGCAACTAATAGGTAGCACGAAATAAAGACTAATAGATGATCACGTAGGCTAACTTAGTGAGCACGTTGCAAAGAAAATAACTTATGAACGATTAAATTACAATAAGATTCTTGGATTGTTGGAAATTTAATCGTTCTATACTAGCAATCTTAAGGATTTATCAAGTACTTTATATTAACTAATTGAATATTTAGCAAATATGATTTTTTTCACGCAAGCAAAAACAAGTCACAAATTTCTTTTAGAAATTGTTTGCCAAGGCAGAGCGGGTTCTATGGAACCGTCATTCACCTTGCCGAACTTTTCTAAAAGGGAGAAATAATCTATCTAAAATAATCTAATTATTTAGATTTCTCTATTAGATGCAAGTCAATTATTTTAGATCTAATATTAGGACAGAATAAGAGTTAGAAACTCTGGCCTGTGGTCGAAGCGTGCTAGGCACTGTCCCAAGAATCTTATTGCCCCCCTCGTGCGGGTCTCGTGGCAATTGTTCTCGGAGATACGGCGACCCCGGTCAGGCGACCTCCTTCTCGTCGGCACGACTCCAAGAAGGCTTTGCGAACCTCGTAGACTTTCAGGAACCCAGCGACTCGATGACGATCTTCTCGAGGCCGGGAGGTAGCACCGCAACAAGGCTTTGGTCCGAGAGAGGAAGTCTCTTCGGAGCAAAGGGGCAGCACCACAGCAACACGGCACGAGAGAATGGGAGAGAGAGAGAGGCAGCAAGCAGGGAGGAATTCCGAAATTCGGACTGTATAAATCCCATAGCTGCACCGGGCCTTATATAGGCCTCGGGCTGTTAATGGGAGGCTGAAAGAGGGGAGCGGTTAATGGGCTGCGATTAAGCCCATTAACCTCGCACGTTACAGCTCGCAGCGAGCCTGTACGTAACGGCTAGCATGCAACGCTTCTCGCGTAACGGCTAGTGTCCCAAATGGTAAATAATAAATAGTGGAGGACTTAAGAGCAAAAAGCAAAAATAGGGCAGGTGCGGACCAGCCCATTTCGGAGGTGCTATCGTGTCCGGGTCCGCGGGCGCGCACACACGCGCCGCCCAGCCCATGCCCGGCCCGGCTCGGCTCGGCACGGCACACACACGCGCGCGCGTGTGTGGGCTAGTGGAGCCCCTCCTCTAGTGTGATGACTAGTGGGGGGAAGTGGGGAATCCTATTTAAGTTGGTAGGGGATTTTTCCCCTTACCGATATGGGACTAAAAGCCCATTCCTTTGTGTGGTTTTAAAACACACACCCAACACAGACTTGAAAAAAAAGTTCGTTCCATGGTTTTTCAATTATTATATATATATATATATATATATATATATATATATATATATATATATATATATATATATATATATATATATATATATATTTTAAAGCCTCTCTCCTGTGTTGTGACACTTGGACGTCTTTTAAAGAGCTAGAATTTTTCTTCCATGTGTGAACGTGGCTCTCTTTTAAGTCCATTTAAAAACGTGCCTACCATAAAAATGATAAATTTTCATTTAATGTTGATCTCTCTCTCTCTCTAACAAGTGAGTTACACTCATTTTACATTTCACACTTCTTCGAACGGTTGCGATGTCGTCTTTGTCAAATGGCGTGCATCAAGCACATTCGGGTATTGCCCGGGTTTCTTACTAGTTGGGAGTGATATTGGAAATACCATCGGCGCACATCACAATCGCATATAGTCGACTGAAGCATGATTCACTTTTGGATCACCTGCCATCGTACAGTTGTGAAGCGTGCCAGTCCAACCGATCGGGGCTGACCGACTGGAGGAGATCTGAGCCCCCGTTTGTTATTCTTCAAACTTTTTTTTTTTGGCAATCAATCTTCAAACTTTATGTAGAGTAAATTTCATATCAAAAAAAAAAATCTACAAGATCCAGTCACGGACATAAAAACATAAAAGAAAAGGAAAGTCCGTGGCAGTTCCGTAAAATAAGGATATCATGACGTCTATATCAGACATTCCAAACCACTGATTTTGCTATATAAAAGCTTCGGATCCTCTCCCGTATCAGAACACACGCCTCTCTCTCTCTCTCTCTCTCTCTCTCTCTCTCTCTCTCTCTCTTTGTGAGAAATAATGGCGCTTGAAGAAGGGAAGGGCGTAAACGGGTCGCGGCCGTCGCCGGAGACGGAGAAGCTACTGCAGCACCACAAGGAGAAGCATTTCACCGCCGGCGACGTTGTGAGGGACGTCATCATGGGCGTCTCCGACGGCCTCACCGTCCCCTTCGCCCTCGCCGCTGGCCTCTCCGGCGCCGACGCTCCCTCCTCCCTCATACTCACCGCCGGCCTCGCCGAGGTCGCTGCCGGCGCCATCTCCATGGGCCTCGGCGGGTACCCTGGCCTCCCTCCCTCCCTCCCATCTCTCTCTCAACATTGCCACGAGATTAGGGTTTGCTCGGTCATTCCCAAACTTTCTGTTTGGTTCTTCCCATCACCTCGAGTGAGGTTACCCCTGGTTTACAGCCGCTTCGAAGGACCGCCAACGGCGGACGAAACATGAGGCGCCACTCGGCTGGGCCGTGCTTTCCGGGAAGTTGGGCCCACCATTGCAACGGCCGCTGATCGAAATGGGCGGTCTGTGTTTACGTGGCAGGTATCTGGCGGCTAAGAGCGAGGCGGACCACTACATGCGGGAGCTGAGGAGGGAGCAGGAGGAGATCATCAACGTTCCCGATACAGGTAGGGTACACCGTGTAAAGATGGGGGGTTGCGACTCGCTAGTGTTACTGTCTCCGTCCGATATTGATCCGAGGGCTTGATCTCGTGCGACAGAGGCGGCGGAGATCGAGGAGATTCTGTCGCAGTACGGGCTAGAGCCGCACGAGTACAGTCCGGTCGTCAACGCCCTCCGAAAGAACCCGCAGGCCTGGCTAGAGTTCATGATGAAGTAAGTGACTTCCGAAATTTTCCTTTTAATATTTTTACTTTTAGAATTTATTTATTTTTTTTTAAAAAAATTCAAACAATGAATTTTAGGATAGTAAGATATTCTTTAATACCGATACTTATTTAAATATTATGATTGTCTCAATTGGATTACCACCAACTTTCAATTATAAGTACTAGTCTTAACATCATAATCGAATCTTTCAAGTCCTATCTCGATCACTTCGTTTTTAGAAAAAAAATAAATCCAATTTCACTTAAAGTTTCTCTAGCAGGCTCTCTACTTCTTTAGCATGAAGTCGAGAAATTTGGGTATTTGTTAAAAGTAGGGAGCCAAGTTTTGATGATGACTCAGCAGACTCCCATCGTTGAGCGATTAGTCCCACATCAGTAATTAATGGGATCGGAGATCAATGTCTTCATATATCCATGTGCTCTCTTCCCTCCACAAGGTCTAGCGATGGCAATGATGTGGTTTCGGTGTAGTTTTGAGCAAAACCGAAACCTGTGGGGGAAAAATTTTCGTGCCGATCCGAAGACTTCGACTCATCAATCAATTGAAAATCGTTGGTCGATCTATTGATTGAAAGGTAGCTTTGAAGGTTGAGACCATGTCCGCTTAGAGTTGATGCTTCAAGTATGCAAGCAGAGAGAGAGACACAAGATGTGATCTCGGAGTTCAGCCGAAGCCTACGTCTCCGTGCTATAGGGTGCAACCCGAATTCACTAACACTTAGCTCAAAGTGACCTCGACAGGCCGAGTGTCACTGAAGTAACTCCGATCTCTTCAGAGACAAGAAGAAGATCGAGGAGAGGTGGATGATGAGAATAAAGAAACTCCAGAGCTCTGGTTCTGAGTTTGGAAACTGGATCTGAAAAATGAGATCCTTTTACATTCGAAGGCTCTGCTATTTATAGAATTCTCGAAGAGGAATTCCGGGATAAATGACGGTTTCTGCTGTCGTATCTGGGGATCCTCCAGGTAAGGCTGGTGGGCTCTGCTGCCGTCTCCTAGGGGATTCCACAGGCAGGGATGGTGGGTCTCTCGAAAGCCTTCATGGGCCCACCAGGCAGGGCTGGTGGGTCCTGAGGTAGTCTTCGTGGGTCCACCAGGCAGGGCCGGTGGGTCCCGCTGTAGTCTTTGGGGGCCCACCAGGCAGGGCCGGTGGGTCCCGCTGTAGACTTCGGGGGCCCACCAGGCAGGGCCGGTGGGTCCCGCTGTAGCCTTGGGGGGCCCACCAGGCAGGGCCGGTGGGTCCCGCTGTAGCCTTCGGGGGCCCACCAGGCAGGGCTGGTAGGTCCTCCTGTAGTCTTCGGGGGCCCACCAGGCAGGGCCGGTGGGTCCTGCTGTTTGCAGACTTCTTGCCAAAATTTGCACCCACAGTTACCCCCTCCAAGTTAGCTAGAGATCATCCTGGCTGGCAAGGATTCTTGGTGCAAAACTAACGACCCCCTGCCACGAGTGTAGGAAATTTGTTGAGTGTCGGTGCCGATGGTCTGATCGGTCAAAGTGATCGGTCAAAGTGATCGGTCAAAGTGATCGGTCAAGGTGATCGGTCAAGATGATCGGTCAAATTAATCGGTCACGGTGATCGGTCAAATTCAACCGGTCGAGGTCGAAGTGATCGGTCAAAGTGATCGGTCATATTCAACCGGTCGAGGTCGAAGTGATCGGTCAAAAAACATAGTTTTTTGACCGATCCAGTAGAAATTCGACCGATCAGTCAGGGTGATCGGTCGAAGTGATCGGTCAAAGTGATTGGTCACGGTGATCGGTCAAAGTGATCGGTCAAATTCAACCGGTCGAGGTCGAAGTGATCGGTCAAAAAATCCAGTAGAAATTCGATCGATCGGTCAAGGTGATCGGTCGAAGTGATCGGTCAAAGTGATCGGTCACGGTGATCGGTCAAAGTGATCGGTCAAATTCGTTATCCAACCGCAGCGATCTCACTCCAAGCTGATCAGCGAGCTATCTGATCGTCTGATCAACATAATCAGTTTCGATTGGCCGATCGGGTGGAGGACGAAGGGGAAGAAAGGGATCGGTCACAGGAGGCCGATCACTGCCCTGGGCCTCGAACTCTAACGGGCGATCAGTCTGTCGAGGAGGATGGAGGCTCGGGGGCCGGAGTCGAGAGGGGTGGCGTTGCTGCAGCGAGAAGCGACCATCGTCTGGTGTTGAGGTCGACGGTATCAATCGGAGTTGGGATTGAAGGAGATGGAGGTTGCCGATCGGCAAATTTTATACTAAATCGGGCAAAACAACCCTCTATCAACCGATCCCTCGAATCCTGACCGGTTGCCGGCGATCGATCGGTCGCGGGCAACAGATCGGAGGTCTTGAGTCCAGCCGCCGACCATCTGGATCGGGTGGCGCTTGGGGCGTTGTCGTCGGGCTGCTTCAACGGAGTAGAAGAGGATGGTAGGAGGCCACTGAAGAGTCACCGACTGATTGAAGCTGAGGTTGGAGCTGAGGGAGATGAGGGGCTCAGAGCTCTTCTGCTTTGTAGACGCCGGTGGGAGGGAGCTGTGGGTATGGCTGTCACGGGTTTCCACTGCTGCCTCACTTTTGTGAGTGATGTGAGTCATGGGTTTCAACTGTGGCCGTTGATCGGGTCAATGGGCCCGTGATCGATCACCACGCAGACGGCTGAGTGATGATGCACAATGCCATCGTTGCTGTGATGGCATTGTTGCTGTGATGGCACTGATGCACAAATGATGGCATTGTTGCTGTGATGGCACAAATCATGGCCATTGATTCACACCTTTGATGTTTGCTTTAAAGGTCAAAAGTTGACAACCCACGTGAAGGCCATGTAAACGTTTCGTGTATATTCCATGTGTGCTCCCAACCCGGCACGCTATGGTCGTTTGATTTGAATTATTTTTGATCAACCAAATGGCATTTCAAATGGACTGAATACCTAGATCGGTCCAAGTGGGATTTCCTCTTTCTAGTTGGAGGAATCTCCTGTACTGAAATTGGGTCCCACTACCAATGCGAATCCCGCTCGTTGATGACATGCTACCGGGATTGTAGAATTAATAGACCAAGCTCCCGTCATTTTGCGAGCGTGGATAATGTCCGTTAATGTAGCGCTCCTGGATGTGATAAGATCCCTATCACAGTTGTTTGTCGCTTATAGTGCGATTCATCGACAATGCACTTCGATCCATTGTAATTGAGTCACCTCTAGAAGACGCGTGGACAAACATGGGAGACCCCCGGCCAAGGGACAACCAATCGGTTTCTGGTAACGGGTAACAATCTAGGGGATCGATATATTTGTTGTATTTCGAAGAAGTGGCGACGAGTTTTGGCCGATCAGTCATGACGATCAGTTATTGTCGAAGGGTTGACGTAGTTGAAAGATCGACCATCGATCGACCATTTGTAGCACTGATCGTCATGTTGCGATCGTAAGCCCTCTCACAGTAGTTGGTGCTTGCTAACTTAGGAAAGCAATTGAATGTCTGGGTGTTCTGAATAGAATTTGAATGTTTTGCTACTGAATAGTGTTGAAGCCATGAGCGAAGACTTCGATTGAATGCCGAGACTCAGGTCTTGGACTTTGCTGCCAAATACTAGGACTAAGTATGGACTTTGTTCGAATGCTGCGGTTCATGCCTCAGACTTTGCCCTTGAATGGTTGATGAGTCTTTGTCTGTAAGTTTTTGAACCTTTAGGCATTTTGTAATGCCAAAAGTTGTTGGAGGATTGTTTCTCCTATCTCCTCAGTTGACAGGAGTTGGGCCGCAACGTTCTCTCAATTAATTTTGGAGCGTGGAGCACATGTCTTTGTATGTTGATAGACCAGGGCTACTTGTCGTGATGATCTGCTTTTGGATACGGAACGCAATACTTTTGCACACTAGTAGGTTGGGGCGAACACCTCAACAACCATCCTAGTTGCAGGGTACTATGCATGTACCTTGGTCAATTGGCTTTTGAATCTTAAGACGATCTGGAACGCCCGAAGATGTTTGAGGGTTGGCTGGAAGATCACGTGACTTCTGGGAAATAGTCGTCTCGTCGTTGATGCTGGCTATGAAAGATTGTAGATTCACCCCTTCATCAGTGGTGGCCTTCCAAAACGCGTCTTCCCTCTGGAGTGACGTCGGCTGAATACTGCAGAACGTGTTGAATCTTGATCTTCATGTCGAGATGTGCTGGGGCTGAGAGCTTAGGCTTTGCTAGGGTGCCGAGAGCAGGTCTCGGATTTTGGACTTGCTGAGTGCCGAGGCGATAGTCGCCTCGGACTTTGTCTGTGAGCACCGGAGCTCTCTCTCCAAGTTCGTTAGGTGCCGAGACGGTGTCGGTCTCTTGGGATTTGTAGGGTGCCGAGGCGGCGAGTACTGTTGCAGGTTAGTCGAGTCGTGTCGCAACGCGAACCGATCTAACTGTGGTGAGGCACGGGCGCATGTGTCCTTATGTGACAACGGGAGCGTGTGCAACACCAATGATTCGGAGTACTCAGCGTAGTGCCTTTGTATCGGTCGACTTAGGCGAAGTGCCGTTTCAGTCGAACCTACATCTCAGGCACATAGCTTTGTACTGTTGCAGGTTAGTCGGTCGTGTCGCAACGCGAACCGATCTAACTGTGGTGAGGCACGGGCGCATGTATCCTTACGTGACAATGGGAGCGTGTGCAACACCAATGATTCGGAGTACTTAGCGTAGTTCCTTTGTATCGGTCGACTTAGGCAAAGCGCTGTTTCAGTCGAACCTACGTCTCAGGCACGTAGCTTTGTACTGTTGCAGGTTAGTCGGTGGTGTCGTAACGCGAACCGATCTAACTGTGGTGAGGCACGGGCGCATGTGTCCTTATGTGACAACGGGAGCGTGTGCAACACCAATGATTCGGAGTACTCAATGTAGTGCCTTTGTATCGGTCGACTTAGGCGAAGCGCCGTTTCAGTCGAACCTACGTCTCAGGCATGTAGCTTTGTACTGTTGCAGGTTAGTCGGTCGTGTCGCAACGTGAACCGATCTAACTGTGGTGAGGCACGGACGCATGTGTCCTTACGTGACAACGGGAGCGTGTGCAACACCAATGATTCAGAGTACTCAGCGTAGTGCCTTTGTATTGGTCGACTTAGGCGAAGCACCGTTTCAGTCGAACCTATGTCTCAGGCACGTAGCTTTGTACTGTTGCAGGTTAGTCGGTCGTGTCGCAACGCGAACCGATCTAACTGTGGTGAGGCACGGGCACATGTGTCCTTACGTGACAATAAGAGCGTGTGCAACACCAATGATTCGGAGTACTCAGCGTAGTGCCTTTGTATCGTTCGACTTAGGCGAAGCACCATTTCAGTCGAACCTACGTCTCAGGCACGTAGCTTTGTACTGTTGCAGGTTAGTCGGTCGTGTCGCAACGCGAACCGATCTAATTGTGGTGAGGCACGGGCGCATGTGTCCTTACGTGACAATGGGAGCGTGTGCAACACCAATGATTCGGAGTACTCAGCGTGCCTTTGTATCGGTCGACTTAGGCGAAGCGCCGTTTCAGTCGAACCTACGTCTCAAGCACGTAGCTTTGTACTGTCGCAGTTTGATCAACCTTGGAGTATTGAATGCCGAGACAGCGAGTGCGCCTCGGACTTTGCATTCGAGTGCCAAGGCTGTCTCCTTGGGCTTCGCCGAATGCTGAGGCAGCGAGTGCGCCTCGGACTTTGCATTCGAGTGCCAAGGCTGTCTCCTTGGGCTTTGCCGAATGCCGAGACAACGAGTGCGCCTCGGACTTTGCGGATATGTAACACATACCTTTGCCTATCACCTCGTTGTAGTCTTCAGGTGAGCCCTTTCGTTTCGAACCTCACCCCCAATGTAAGGATTGGAGGAGAGTCAGAATTGAAAGACTTAGGATATCAATGGGAGATGTCGACGATGGATTGTCTAGAAAGAGCGGGTTGTTGGATTGAAGTTGAGCTGCCGACTCATTGAGCGAGTCTCGGGTCGAAACTGATGTCGTTGTGAGTAACTTCCCTCTGGATAATCCTGATAGAGTCTTCGCCATTCAGTGAAAGCGGAGGAAGCAACCAGATCGCTCATGTCCAATAGGTTGTCCGCTCAACCGAGGGAGCTAGGAAGTTTGGTTATCTAGATCGGTTGTCTGCTCAACCGATCTGATACTTGTTGTAGAACAAATTGAGCTTTTCGAACGGATCCCACAGACGGCGCCAAACTGTGGGGGAAAAATCTTCGTGCCGATCCGAAGACTTCACCTCACCAGTCAATTGAAGTTGAGTCGGAAATCGTTGGTCGATCTATTGATTGAAAGGTAGCTTTGAAGGTTGAGACCTTGTCCGCTTAGAGTTGATGCTTCAAGTATGCAAGCAGAGAGAGACACAAGATGTGATCTCGGAGTTCAGCCGAAGCCTACGTCTCCGTGCTATAGGGTGCAACCCGAATTCACTAACACTTAGCTCAAAGTGACCTCGACAGGCCGAGCGTCACTGAAGTAACTCCGATCTCTTCAGAGACAAGAAGAAGATCAAGGAGAGGTGGAGGATGAGAAGAAAGAAACTCCAGAGCTCTGGTTCTGGGTTTGGAAACTGGATCTGGAAAATGAGATCCTTTTACATTCGAAGGCTCTGCTTTTATAGAATTCTCGAAGAGGAATTTTGGGGTAAATGGCGGTTTCTGCTGTCGTATCTGGGGATCTTCCAAGTAAGGCTGGTGGGCCCCGCTGCCGTCTCCTCAGGGATTCCACAGGCAGGGCTGGTGGGTCCCTCGAAAGCCTTCATGGGCCCACCAGGCAGGGCTGGTGGGTCCCGAGGTAGTCTTCGTGGGCCCACCAGGAAGGGCTAGTGGGTCCCGCTGTAGTCTTTAGGGGCCCATCAGGCAGGGCCGGTGGGTCCCGCTGTAGCCTTCGGGGGCCCACCAGGCAGGGCCGGTGGGTCCCGCTGTAGCCTTCGGGGGCCCACCAGGCAGGGTCGGTGGGTCCCGCTGTAGCCTTCGGGGCCCACCAGGCAGGGCCGGTGGGTCCCGCTGTAGCCTTCGGGGGCCCACCAGGCAAGGTCGGTGGGTCCCGCTGTTTGCAGACTTCTTGCCAAGATTTGCACCCACAAAACCGCACCGCATCACCGAATAAATCGATTCTCACCGTTACGACGTACCATTATGTAAAACCAAAACCACACCATGTGGTGCGTGCACCGCGGTTTATCATTATATTGGCTTAGACAATGTGATTTTATGCGGTTTTGATCAAAACTGAAACCGCACCGCTACACCGAAACCGCACCGTAACTGCTTTATATTTTGGCAAACAAAAACTGTACGTACCATGTGGTGTGATTTGCTGCGGTTTTCGGTTTTAAACCGTCCCACTACCGAGGGCATCTCTCCAGTGGCCCGTCGCACCAACTGACACCTTTCTCCACGTTAGGTGGGTTTCCATTAAAACTCGCTATGCATGCGGGTGGGTGAGTAGTTAGTCCCCTCCTACCTCCATAAGGCCGGCCTTTTGGAGCACCCGGGTGTTGTCACATTCCAATTAATAGCGAGCCATCTTGAAATTACCAGCTCAATGTTCAGCATTTTCCAATATTACCAAATGATCAAATAATTTAATTAACAAAAATGCTAGTCTTTTTTAGATATTACAATATTTTCGATTTGAAATAAAAAATATAAAAACTTTTTTATAGATTTTTTTTAGTTTGTGTAAACTTTTTTTAAAACAAAATTTACAATTTTTTTATGCCAATAATTCAAAATATAGTCGTTGGAGCACATGTTAGCTAAGTTGACTCGACAGCTCAGTGGGTATGGTTGGCCCAAAAGGTTGTTGGAGCACACATTGGCTAAGTGGGCCGAAACGGTTTGGGCTTAACAGTTAGACCAAAGGGTATTTTCTGGCAACTGGTAACCGTTGATTGGTGAATCCATGCATCTAATTGGCAATCAAGGGGTACCTCGAGTTCTACAAAACAAGGCCCATACCAGCTCTAAAGAGTATTTCTAAATAAAGGTCATCTCTCTCTTCTCTTTCAAACAACTATCTGCTAGAATTGTTCATATTGTATCTGAGTTCCAATAGTGGTTTCTTCACTTTTGCTGAGTGCAGAACCACACGGGCTTATCGTATCCTATGAGCAATTTACCAATAACCCTATATCAGTCTCACTTTGTGAGAGAGGACAAATAAATGCTTTAAAGAAAGCACATTTGATACGAACTTCAAGCCGGTATGGTCTCCTAGCTTCCTGGCTATTCCAACAGGCTCAATCCGCCCAAGTTGCATCCCTAACACTCGCCCAAGCCCGCTTAACTTCTAAGTATAACAATTTTATTAATTCTAAGATTATTTAGAATCCATTCATGAACTATCGATGCTTAATTCATGGTTGAACAAGCTTAAACTAGGTTACCAACACCGTATGTCTTCCTATTTGCCAATTAACCTTTCAGGATTTTTGGCAGACCCTCTATTGCCATGTCGCCTTGGTTAGATTTTTCGGATGACGTTAGGTTGACAGCCGGTTAGAAATTTTTTTTTTTTTTTGAAAACTTATTTGCCTTTCCAATAGATAGATGGAGCTTTTTTTTTTTATTATTAATATTTATGATTCTATTCAAACTGTTGATATTTTTTCTTTTAGATTCGAGCTTGGGCTAGAGAAGCCGGAGCCAAGGCGGGCGTTGGAGAGCGCAGTGACGATCGCTCTGGCATATGTGGTGGGCGGCCTGGTCCCCCTCATGCCCTATGTGTTCATCCCCATTGCTCGGAAGGCGATGCTGACGTCCGTCGGGGTCACCCTGGCGGCTCTCGTCTTCTTCGGCTACGTCAAGGGCCGCTTCACCGGAAACCGCCCCCTCCTGAGCGCCGTCCAGACCGCTTTCATCGGGGCCCTTGCCTCAGCTGCGGCCTACGCAATGGCCAAGGCCGTGCAGGCTGTATGAGCCACTGCGACTCCATCTCAATGCGTAGGGCTTCTTGAATGGTGTAGGACCTTGATTAGGGCAGAATGAATAGGGAGGGGTTTGGACTGGAAAGCTCAGTCTTGTATACAAAAGAGTACCCTATCTTGTTTTGGTGTAGTTGGTCTTGTGATGTTCATGCTATGATATAAGATTTACCCCTTACTGTTTGCACATTGGATTAGATGCACTGATCGGTTAGCTTCCCTGGCCGTTCGATCTGGTGAGAAAGGGATGACATTATCAGAAGGATCAATGCTATATGCATGGTAGGACAGTTTTTCATTATTTTTTTCCCACCCTGATGTGGCATCTGGCTGTCCCTTTGCCTGATGATTGGCGCCAAGGCTCGGCAAGGGACGGCTGTGATCGGATGCCACGTTCCGTTGGACAAAAATTATGAAAACAAAATTATCGCACCAAATATCATTTTTCTTTGATCTTACTTGTGGTGGTCTTTGTTGGAACGGTTAGGGACCTTAGTTTATTTAGAATAAAAGGGGGTGGCTTATAATGGACAATCATTCGGGAGCCATCCTTGAAGCTAGTGCCATCTCTATATGCTCGGACTCAGTTATCGACATAAAAGTGAGGGGGCTATGAGAAGGAATCCACCCGTATGAATAAATTAGAATGGCTACATTCGTTTGTACGAATGAATTAAAATGACTACATTCGTACGAATGAATTATAATGGCTCGTACGAATGAATTAGAATGGTTACTTTCATACGAATGAATTATAATAGCTATATACGTACGAATGAATTAGAATGGCTATATTCGTTCGTACAAATATATTAGAATTGATATATTCGTACGAATGAATTAGAATGATTCGTACGAATGAATTAGAATGACAACCATCATATGAATGAATTAGAATAGCTACATTCGTACAAATAAATTCGAATGACTATATTTGTTCGTAAGAATGAATTAGAATGGCTACATTCGTACGAATGAATCAGAATGGCTTGTACGAATGAATTAGAATGGCTACCTTCGTACGTATGAATTAGAATGACCATATTCGTACGAATGAATTAGAATGGCTCATACGAATAAATTAGAATGGCTACATTCATTCATACGAATGAAATAGAATGACTACATTCGTACGAATGAATTAGAATGACTTGTACGAATGAATTAGAATGGTGACTCTCGTACGAATGAATTAAAACAGCTATATTCGTACGAATGAATTAGAATGCTACATTCGTACGAATGAATTAGAATGATTCGTACGAAAAAATTAGAATGGCTATCTTTATACGAATGAACAACAATAGCTACATTCGTACGAATGAATTAGAATGGCTACATTCGTTCATATGAATAAATTAGAATGACTACATTTGTAAGAATGAATTAGAATATTTTGTACGAATGAATTAGAATAGCTACATTCGTACGAATGAATTAGATTGGCTATATTCATACAAATGAATTAGAATGGCTTCATTCATTCACACGAATGAATTAGAATGGTTACATTCGTACTAATGAATTAGAATGGGTCGTAAGAATGAATTAAAATGGCTATCTTCGTACGAATAAATTAAAATAGCTATATTCGTACGAATAAATTAGAATGGCTATATTTGTTCATAAGAATGAATTAGAATGGCTACATTCATATGAATGAATTAGAATAGCTCGTACGAATGAATAGAATGGCTACCTTCGTACGAATGAATTAGTAATGGATATATTCGTACGATTGAATTAAAATTGCTACATTCATTCATACAAAATAATTAGAATGGCTATATTTGTCCGAATGAATTAGAATGACTCTTAAGAATGAATTAGAATAGCTACCTTCCTTTGAATGAATTAGAATGGCTACATTCATACGAATGAATTAGAATGCTTATATTCGTTCGTACGAATGAATTAGAATGGCTATATTCGTACGAATGAATTAAAATAGCTTGTACGAATGAATTAAAATGACTACCTTCGTACGAATAAATTAGAATGGCTACATTTATGAATTATAATTGCCATATTCGTATGAATGAATTAGAATAGCTCATACAAATTATTTAAAATGACTACCATTGCATGAATGAATTAGAATGGCTACATTCGTTCATACGAATGAATTAGAATGTCTGCATTCATATGAATGAATTAAAATAGCTCTTACGAATGAATTAGAATGGCTACCTTCGTACGAATTAATTAGAATAGCTATATTCGTACGAATGAATTAAAATCGCTATATTTGTACGAATAAATTTGGATGGCTCGTTTGAATGAATTAGAATGGCTACCTTCGTACGAATGAATTAGAATGGCTACATTCGTACAAATAAATTAGAATGGCAATATTCATTCATATAAATGAATTATAATAGCTACATTCATTCATATGAATGAATTAGAAAAGTTACATTCGTACGAATAAATTAGAATGGCTTGTACAAATGAATTAGACTGGATACCTTCGTACGAATGAATTAGAATGGCAACATTCGTATGAATGAATTATAATGGTTTGTACGAATAAATTAGAATAGCTACCTTTAAACGAATGAATTAGAATGACTACATTTGTACGAATGAGTTAGAATGGCTTTATTCGTTTGTATGAATAAATTAGAATGGCTATAGTCGTAAGAATGAATTAGAATGAGTCGTACGAATGAATTAGAATGACTACCTTCGTACGAATAAATTAAACTAGCTATATTCTTACGAATAAATTAGAATGGCTTTATTCGTTCGTACGAATGAATTAGAATGGTTACATTCGTACTAATGAATTAGAATGGCTCATAAGAATGAATTAGGATGGCTACCTTCGTACGAATAAATTAGAATGGTTACATTCGTATGAATAAATTAGAATGGCTCATACGAATGTATTAGAATGGCTACCTTCATACAAATGAATTAGAATGACTATATTCATACGAATGAATTAGAATAGCTATATTCGTTCATATGAATGAATTAGAATGACTCGTACGAATGAATTAGAAGGGCTACTTTCGTACGAATAAGTTGAATGACTACATTCATACGAATAAATTAGAATGATTACATTCGTTTGTACGAATGAATTAGAATGACTATATTCATACGAATGAATTAGAATGGATCGTACGAATGAATTAGAATATCTACCTTCGTACGAATGAATTAGAATTGCTATACTAGTACAAATAAATTAGAATGGCTACATTCATTCATATGAATAAATTAAAATGGTTACATTCGTACGAATAAATTAGAATGGCTCATACGAATGAATTATAATGGCTACCTTCGTACGAATGAATTAGAATGGCTACATTCATACGAATAAATTAGAATGGTTATATTCGTTTGTACGAATGAATTAGAATGGTTTGTTTAAATTAATTAGAATGGCTATATTCGTACGAATGAATTAAAATGGCTATATTCGGATGAATAAATTAGAATAGTTATATTTATTCATTCAAATAAATTAGGATGGCTATATTCGTATGAATGAATTAGAATATCTCGTACGAGTGAATTAGGATGGCTACCTTCGTACGAATGGATTAGAATAGCTACATTCATACGAATGAATTAGAATGGCTATATTCGTTTGTACGAATGAATTAGAATAGCTACAATCGTACGGCTAAATTAGACTGACTTTTATGAATGAATTAGAATGGCTACCTTCGTATGAATAAATTAGAATGGCGACGTTCGAATAAATGAATTAGAATGACTATATTAATTAGTACGAATGAATTAGAATGGCTACCTTCGTATGAATGAATTAGAATGGCTACATTCGTACGAATAAATTAGAATGGCTACCTTCGTTTGTACGAATAAATTAGAATGGCTACATTCGTACGAATGAATTAAAATGACTCATACGAATGAATTAGAATGGCTATATTCATACGAATGAGTTAGAATGGCTACATTCATTCGTACGAGTGTATTAGATTGGCTACATTCGTACGAATGTATTAGAATAGCTCGTACGAATGAATTAGAATGGCTACCTTCATATGAATAAACTAGAATATCTACATTCGTACAATGAATTAGAATGACTATATTCATTCATATGAATGAATTAGAATGGCTTGTACGAATGAATTAGAATGGCTATCTTCGTACGAATGAATTAGAATGGATGTATTCGTATGAATGAATTAGAAAGGCTACATTCGTACGAATGAATTAGAATGGTTACATTCATATGAATGAATTAGAATGGCTACCTTCTTATGAATGAATTAGAATGGCTATATTCGTACGAATGAATTAGAATGGCTACATTCGTTCATACAAATAAATTAGAAAGGCTAAATTCGTACGAATGAATTAGAATGGCTCGTACGAATGAATTAGAATGGCTACCATCGTACGAATGAATTAGAATAGCTAAATTCTTACGAATGAATTAGAATAACTATATTCGTTTGTACGAATGAATTAGAATGGCTACATTCTTACGAATGAATTTGAATGGCTTGTACGAAGAAATTACAATGACTACCTTTATACGAATGAATTAGAGTGGCTACATTCGTACAAATGAATTAGAATGGCTACATTCGTTTGTATGAATAAATTAGAATGGCTAAATTCGTATGAATGAAATAGAATAGCTCGTACGAATGACTTAGAATGGCTACCTTCATACGAATGAATTAGAGTGGTTACATTCGTTCTAATGAATTAGAATGACTATATTCATTCGTAAGAATGAATTAAAATGGTTACATTCGTACGGATGAATTTGAATGACTTGTACGAATGAATTAGAATGACTACCTTCGTACGAATGAATTAGAATGGCTACACTCGTACGAATGAATTTGAGTGGCTATATTTATCCATACGAATGAATTAGAATGGCTATATTCGTACAAATAAATTAGAAGGTGTCGTAGGACTGAATTAGAATGGCCACCTTTGTACGAATGAATTAGAATGGCTACATTCGTTCGTATGAATGAATTATAATAGCTGCATTTATACGAATGAATAAGAATAGCTCGTACGAATGAATTAGAATAGCTACCTTCGTATGAATGAATTAGAATGACTACATTCGTATGAATGAATTATAATGGCTCGAACGAATGAATTAGAATGGCTACCTTCGTGCGAATGAATTAGAATGGCTACATTCGAATGAATTATAATGGCTACCGTTGTTTGAATGAATTAGAATAGCTACAGTCATACAAATGAATTAGAATAACTATATTCATTCGTACGAATGAATTAGAATGACTATATTCGTACGAATGAATTAGAATGGCTCATACGAATGAATTAGAATGACTACCCTCGTACGAATGACTTAGAATAGCAATATTCATTCGAATGAATTAGAATGGCTACATTTGTACGAATGAATTAGAATGGCAAGTATGAATGAATTAGACTGGCTACCTTCGTACGAATGAAATAAAATAGCTACATTCGTACAAATTAATTAGAATTGCTACATTCGTCAATACAAATGAATTAGAATGGCTACAATTGTACGAAGAAATTAGAATGGCTCGTACGAATGAATTAGAATGGCTACCTTTGTCTGAATAAATTAGAATGGCTATATTCGTACAAATGAATTACATTGGCTATGTTTATTCGTACGAATGAATTAGAATGGCTACATTCGTACGAATGAATTATAATGGCTCGTATGAATGAATTAGAATGGCTATATTCTTACGAATGAATTAGAATGGCTATATTCGTTCGTATGAATAAATTAAAGAGGCTATATTCGTACAAATGAATTAGAATGGGTTGTACGAATGAATTAGAATGGCTACCTTTGTATGAATGAATTAGACTGGCTTTATTCGTATGAATGAGTTAGAATGGCTACATTCGTTTGTACGACATAATTAGAATGGTGACATTCATACGACTAAATTAGAATGGCTCGTACGAATGAATTAGAATGGCTCGTGCGAAAGAATTATAATGGCTACCTTCGTACGAATGAATTAGAATAGTTATATTCGTATGAATAAATTAGAATGGCTACATTTGTTTGTACGAATGAATTAAAATGGCTTTATTCATATGAATGAATTATAATAGCTCATACGAATGAATTAGAATGGTTACCTTCGTACGAATGAATTTGAATGGCTATATTCGTACGAATGAATTAGAATGACTACATTCGTTCGTACAAATGTATAAGAATGGATATATTTGTATAAATGAATTAGAATAGCTACATTCATACAAATTAATTAGAATGAATATATTCGTTCATACGAATGACTTAGAATAGCTACATTTGTATGAATGAATCAGAATGGCTCGTACGAATGAATTAGAATAGCTATCTTCGTACGAATGAATTAGAATGGCTACATTCGTACGAATGAATTAGAATAGCTACATTCATTCATACGAATGAATTACAATGGCTACATTCGTACAAATGAATTAGAATGGCTCTTACGAATGAATTAGAATGGCTACTTTCGTACGAATGAATTACATTGGCTACATTTGTACGAATGAATTAGAATTGCTACATTCATTCGTACGAATAAATTAGAATACCACATTCATACGAATGAATTAGAATGACTCGTACGAAAAAATTAGAATGGCTATCTTTGTACAAATGAATTAGAATGGCTACATTCGAACGAATGAATTAGAATGACTATATTCGTTCGTAGGAATAAATTAGAATGGCTACATTTGTAAGAATGAATTAGAATGACTCATATGAATGAAATAGAATGGCTACCTTTATATAAATGATTTAGACTGGCTATATTCATACGAATGAATTAGAATGGCTTCATTTGTTCGCATGAATGAATTAGAATAGTTATATTTGTACTAATGAATTAGAATAGCTACCTTCGTACTAATAAATTAGAATGGCTACATTCGTACGAATGAATTAGAAAGGCTATATTCGTACGTACGAATGAATTAGAATGGCTACATTCATATGAATCAATTAGAATGGCTCATATGAATGAATTAGAATGGCTACATTCGTACGAATGAATTAGTATGGCCACATTCATAGAATTGAATTAGAATGGCTACCTTCCTTTGAATGAAATAGAATAGCTAATTTCATACGAATGAATTAGAATGGCTACATTTGTTCGTACGAATGAATTAGAATGGCTACATTCTTACGAATGAATTAGAATGGCTCGTACAAATGAATTAGAAAGGCTTCCTTCGTACGATTAAATTAGAATGGCTATATTTATATGAATGAATTAAAATGGCTATATTCGTATGAATGAAATAGAATGGCTCGTATGAATGATTTAGAATGGCTACCATCGTATGAATAAATTAGAATGACTATATTCGTACGAATGAATTAGAATGACTACATTCGTTCGTACGAATGAATTAGAATAACTATATTCGTATGAATAAATTAGAATGGCTCATAAAAATTAATTAAAATGACTACCATCACTTGAATGAATTAAAATAGCTATATTTGCTCATACGAATGAATTAGAATGGTTACATTCATACGAATGAATTAGAATGGCTACCTTCGTATAAATAAATAAGAATAGCTATATTCGTACGAATGAATTAGAACTGCTACATTCATATTAATGAATTAGAATGGCTCGTACGAATGAAGTAGAATGACTACCTTCATACGAATGAATTAGAATGGCTATATATGTACGAATAAATAGAATGACAATATTCATTCGTACAAATGAATTACAATGGCCACATTCGTTCATACAAATAAATTAGAATGGCTACATTCATACGAATAAATTAGAATGACTCGTACAAATGAATTAGAATGGATACCTTCGTATGAATGAATTAAAATGACAACATTTGTATGAATGAATTAGAATGGCTTGTACGAATAAATTAGAATGGCTACCTTGAACGATTGAATTAGAATGGCTACATTCGTATGAATTAGAATGGCTACATTCGTTCAAATGAATAAATTAGAATGTCTACAATTGTAAAAATAAATTAGAATAACTCGTACAAATGAATTAGAAGGGCTACCTTCGTACGAATGAATTAGACTGGCTACATTCTTACGAATGAGTTAGAATGGATTTATTCTTTTGTACGAATGAATTAGAATGGTTATATTTATACTAATAAAATAGAATGGCTACATTCATACGAGCCAATCTAATATATTCGTACGATTGTAGCCATTCTAATTCATTCGTATGAACGAATAAAGCCATTCTAATTCATTCGTACGAAGGTAGCCATTCTAATTCATTCGTACAAGCCATTCTAATTCATTCATATAAATGTAGCTGTTTTAATTCATTCGTACAATGGTAGCCATTCTATTTCATTCGTACGAGCCATTCTAATTCAATAGTATGAATGTAGTCATTCTAATTCATTCATACGAACGAATGTAGCCATTCCAATTCATTTGTACGTAGGTATCTATTCTAATTCATTCGTAAGAGCCATTCTAATTCATTCATACAAATATAGCCATTCTAATTCATTCGTACGAATGGATGTAGCCATTCTAATTCATTCGTGTGAATGTAGCCATTCTAATTCATTCGTATGAAGGCAGCCAATCTAATTCATTCATATGAGCTATTCTAATTCATTCATATGAATATAGCCATTCTACTTCATTCGAACGAACGAATATAGCCATTCTAATTCATTCTTAAAAAGGTAGCTATTCTAGTTTATTCGTACGAGCCATTCAAATTCATTCGTATGAATGTAACCATTCTAATTTATTCGTACGAACAAATATAGCTGATAGAATGCTTTTTACTATGTGTCGTTGTTGTAAAAGCTATTTATCAAAACCTTATACCTGCATACATAAATCAGAGAACTTAAATAGTATAGTGCAAGTAAGGATCGAACCACACGTAATTAGATTCCTAGAGAAGAGATCACAAGTGAAGCTAGATTAAATTGAAGGGAGTTTGGATTTTTATTGTTTTGCAAATGATTCATTAATTTTAGAAAGTAGAAACATGAAACTAATAATTCAAATTAAAATAAAACAGAAGAAATATCCCGCCTAGGAAGGGTTGATAAACCATAGTATAGTGTCACTTCTTTTGCAATGTCACTCTCGTTTATCCACACTTGAGAACGGAAGTTTTACCATCCCAAGTGGAAGATTTAGAGTTAAAGCCCACTTTATCTACTTTTATTATATAATATTCTCACAATATTATGAATAGAATTCTTCTTATAGTGAAGAAGTAAAACTAATTCAATTATGAGAATTTATATAATGAAAATTAGATAAAAATAAATTTAATCGTTTGCCTACTTAACCAATGATTAACTATTGGAGTGGGAAGTATCACCCGAATCCCAATTGAATGGAAACACGGAAGAGCTAGCTCTCCATAATTAAAATCGATTAATATAGAGGTATTAACATTTAGCGCAATAGAGAGCAATTTACAAGTGAAGCTAACTATTTATCATGGCATCGGATCCCTCTACCTAGCGGGAGGGAGTTTAGCCTATCATGGTTATCATTACGAGAAGTGAAATAAAATAGAAACTTATTGGAGAAGAAGAACACATATGCAAAAAATGACAACTGACTTTATAAAAATTACAACCACTACTTCATAACATTATTTCGGAAATAAAAGACTACAATACACTCAATCTCATCGCACCCGCTCTACAAACAAAAAGTGATGAAAGCTCTAAAGAAAAACTGCATGCCCCTCCCTAGCAGGAGGGGTGGGTCGGTTCTCCTTCTCTTCCCTTAGGTTCGTCTGTCCCCTTATATAGGATAGAGAGGAAATTTGCAACGTGAGAACGTGAGAGGGAAAGATATAGAGAAGTTAGGAGGGGTTAGTGCATGGGTTGGATGCATCTACGGTTGTGATTGGATTCGGGTAAAGAGAGGTAAGGAAAGAAGGAAGAGAGACGATCGGGATGAGAGAGCAAGAGGTTCGGATGTGAGAGAGGAAAATAGATATGGAAAAAGAAAAGAGAGAATTTTGGTTAGAGAGATTATAGGGCTTGAATGGAGAGAGAGATGTTCGCAATGAGAGAGAGAATGGGAAAGAACTGCGTGCATGGCTTTGTTGGAGTGGGCGGCTGTGATTCGAATGGGTCGGGATGGTCAGGTGAGATAAGGAAAGGAGTTAGAGAGAGAGTCCGATGGATCGCATGAGGCCGGATCGGGTAAAAGATCTAGAGAGATAAAGAGTAGGTAAGTAATATGTTGGATTTGTTATGTGTTTTAGAGAGAGAGAAGATCAGGTGAGATTTAGAGAGAGAAAAGATGGCACAAAGCTGGGTTTGGTTGGATGGATGGTTGTGATTGAGGAAAATAAAAAGGAAAGAGAGAACGGGAAAAAGAGTGGGAGATGGGATCTTGGGGCTGGGTACAGCTGTGCATGGAGATCGCGAGGGGATTCTCGGATAGTTTTAGAAAGATAAAGAAGAGAGAGAAAGGAGGAGATATTGAGGACGTGCATGCAATAACTCTTGGGTGTATTGTGGGAATTAATGGGTTTCCATGCATGGCATTTAGAAATTGGGATTTTTAGAGAGAGAAAGATCACAGAAGATGGGGCGAGTAGTCAGCTGGGATCGCAAGGGTTCTGTCAGGCTGGGTTGAGTGAATCCTGAGAGATTTAAAGAGAAAGAATAGGGAATTGATTTGCTTGATTTGATAGATATTTAAAAAGAGAGATCCCGATATCTGGGGGTTAAAGAGATTGAGAGAGTTTCAGACTTGTGTGGGTTTTGCATGGATGAGAGTAGGTGGTACGGACGGTTGGGATCGAAGTTTTAGAGAGAGAGAGAGAGAGAGTTGTTTGGGTGCCAACTGGTCGGGTTTTTAGAGAGGAGAGAGAGTGGTTTTCAGTTGAGAGAAGCTAGGAGTAATTTAATGGAAAGAGATCTAGAGAGAGAAAATCGAGATGAGAGAGAGATGCTTGGTGAGGGGAGGGGAGGTCACATGCATGACTGGGGTTCAATGAAGTGCTGGGCTTGGGTTTCAAAGGATGGTTGTGATGGCTTGATGGGTAGTACCTAATGACCTTTGCATGCATGTGCATGGAAGGGACGGCTGCGATTGATTTTGAGAAAAGAGAACTGGGCTCCCGATGTAAAAGAGTGGATCAGAGGGGATTTAAAGAGGGCTCAAAGGCAATGCTATATGGCTAAGAGGTTGGGTGCAAGACCGAGCCGGGCTTGATATGTAAAGACCTATGGGAATGCGCGACTTGGGTTTAGAAAGAAAAGAAGAGGTCATGAGAGGGAATCGGGTTTGTGCGATTGGACCGAAGACCTTGCCATGATGGGTTTATGGGCGGCTTGGGTTCTGGTGTTGCGCTCAGTTGCCGTCCACCTTTTATTGTCACGTGTCTTTGTGTTAACTTTTTCTTTCTTTAATCTTGGACTTCTTTGAATATAAGCTAATCCAATATCTTCTAGGTGATTGGTTGGGTGTCCTCGATGCCACGTCCAATTGATGTATCCGCTCTTCTTTCGTACTGTGGTTGCCATGGGATCCATCATCCATCGAATACCTGTAGAATGATACATAGAAAAGAAGTATCAAAACTTCTATAACACATTTATCAAGAAAAGTATAAAGTTGATCATTTAGGCTTTGTAACTTTCATATATGAGATGTATGTGAATGGTGCAATATGCCGTTGAGTTCGTATCAAAATATACAATGCAACGGTGAATAAAAAATGATACACTTTACGAGTAATATGAAAGTTGTACGTAAGAAACTGACGCTATATGAATGATACTAAAAGGATAATTCGCATCATTTGGACGCTCAACACACCCCCAAACTTGAATCTTTCTTGTCCTCGAGAAAGCAAATCGAATAAAAGAAAATAACCGAAGAATAAAATAAACTCACTCACTTTCGCAGGAATCGCGATTGCACTTAGCACGTGCAATAAGCCGTTAAACCCCTGGGTTACCCCAGTGGACGAGTGTTGTCTCATGAGGGTTTGCAGTGAATATACCCACAAAATTCAAATTTTTTATTTTTGAAAATATAAATATAAAATAAGAAAAGTCAGTTTTATAGAATAATTAAAAAGTACTCAAAAATATGATTTCTATGGCACAAGACTCACAAGGTATTTAATCCAAGCTTCAACTTTCAAAGTAAGCACTTTAGGTTCTAACTATTAGTTTCCCGTTAGAAAATATCAAGGTTAACTATGCTCGAGTGCACGGTGCTGTCTGGGCTAAACACAACTGGGGGTTTGATTCTCTACCCGCATATCATTCTAACAGTCTCTTAGAATGGTCAAAGTCGACCTTAGAACCTGAGTCAAAACCAGCTAATCTAGACAGGCTAGTGAGAGTTGTGGATATTCACCTTAATACCCTATGGGCTTTATATGTGATATTCCAGTTTCCCCACATTGTTTATAACGGCGGCTTTCACACTATTTTATTTATTTATTTTTTCTTTTTTTTCGGTCTTTTTTTGTTTTTGAATCTAATTATATATCCCTTCCTAACTTGTACCATGTTAGCTACACTCTATGCCCATGACACGCTGCCAACGCTCTCATGAGTTAGGTAGCCATCCTCATGTTACCTTTATATTCGATTCACTCGAGTACATAGGATCATTCTCATAACCCTATACACCAAGCTTCACCAATATTAGGGCATACAAGTTAGGACTTTTACATAATTAGGTTCTAGACCATGCTAATAGGTAGCCCTTTCCGCTATACCTTTAAATTCACTGATCGATTTTCTCAAACCAAGTGAACCAGATCCGCATGGTTCATCAGGACTCCAAGTAACTATTAGGTGATATGAAAGCTTTGAATCTAAACCCTAGATGTGTAAGCCAGATGTGAAGTGAAAAATCAAGTCTAGTTTGTTTTGATAATCTCTAAAAGGTTACTAAGAATAAGAACCATATTAGACATACTTTTTCTAGCTAATCCTTAGGCGTTCTACCTTGATTATCAAGTGCCTTATTGTCATATTCGAGTACGATAAAATTAGACTATAAAACCTGAAATAAAGGTAAAACTTTTTTTTTTTTGAAATAGATAAAATAAGACGAGAAAAAGGCTACGAAAAACACTAATATATGAAAAAGAAAATAAAAACATGCGAATGCGAATTCCTATAGATTTCTATACGAACGCTGTAGTTTTGGTAGGGGACTACAGACTGGACACACATACGCCGAGACGTATGTGCCGAGCTTTCCCACTACAGCGTAAGTTGATGAAATAATATAATTAATTTTTACTTTTTTTTTTATAAATAAACCTAAAACTGATAAATTTTGCAGAAATTAGATGCAGGTAGGAAAGTACACCACACCCCCAAACTTGAAATAAACATTGCCCTCAATGATGCATGAGTATGAGGAATGTGGGATGTGCAGACATTTGAATAATTTTTTTTTTAATTTAAAGAAAGTAAAGATATATACATATGAATAAAACCTCTAGCAGTTATAGAGGTTAATCAGGAAAGGGCTTGAGTTTGCATAACTATGTATAATTGTAAAACTATTCAATGCATGCCCTGTAACACTCTAGAAATAGGTTACTATCAATGCAAAGTTGAGTGTACACCCCACGCTTAAGCACACATACAACTTTAAGAGTCGTATGTGCCGAGTCGGCGACAACTTTGCAAGGTTGAATGCAAATTTTTTTTTTTTTTAGACTAAGATTAAAGTTTGCACATTAATGATTTAAACTAATTACTATGATTATGAAATAGAAGAAGTTTTGTAGAAACGTACCTAACCTTCGTTGTTTTACATAGCCTTACTTGTGAATCTTCTCCACGGCCTTTACGTAGGCAACGGCGCCATTTGATAACTACTTCTTTGCTTATCGTCGTTGTATGAAAGCTATTTATCAAAAACCAATACCTGCAATTATAATTCAGAGAATTTTGAAAGTATAGGGCAAGGTATAGGATCGAACCATACGTAAGTTGATGCCTAGAGAAGATATCACAAATGAAGCTTGATTAAATTGAATGAAGTTTAGATTTTTTTTATTATTTTTGAAAATGATTTATTTTCGAAAGTAGAAATAGAAAACTAATGATTCAAATTAAAATAAAACAGAAGAAATATCCCGCCTAGGAGAGGGATTGTAAACCATAGTAAAGAGTCACTTCTCTTGCAATGTTACTCTCATTTATCCACACTTGAGAACAGAATTTTTACGATCTCAAGCGGAAGATTTAGAGTTAAAGCCCACTTTATCTACTTTTATTATATAATATTCTCACAATATTATGAATAGAATTCTTCTTATAGTGAAGAAGTAAAACTAATTCAATTGTGAGAATTTATATAATGAAAATTAGATAAGAATAAATTTAATCGTTTGCCTACTTAACCAATGATTAATTATTGGAGTGTGAAGTATCACCCGAATCCCAATTGAATGGAAACACGGGAGAGCTAGCTCTCCATAATTAAAATCAATTAATTGAGAGGCGTTAACATTTAGCGCAATAGAGAGCAATTTACAAGAGAAATTAACTATTTATCATGGCATCGGATCCCTCTACCTAGCGGGAGGGAATTTTGTCGGGCATGATGCAAGAACGAAAAAAATCATTAAAGTAAAACATTGCGAAGAAAATAAAGTGCATAATAAAAAGATGACAAAACAACTTCTATTGAATTAAAAAAAAATATGATTACACCCAACTACTGCAGAACATTTATTCAAAAATTACAGCAAAAATACGCACACACACTCCGCACTATCTCTATAGAATTATGGTGAAAAACTCTTGGAAAAACTGCATGCCCCTCCCTGGCGGGAGGGGTGGGTCGGTCCTCCCTCTCTTCCCCAGTCCGTCTGTCCCCTTATATAGGATAGAGAGGAAATTTGCAACGTGTGAACGTGAGAGGGAAAGATATAGAGAAGTTAGGAGGGGTTAGTGCATGGGTTGGATGCATCTACGGTTGTGATTGGATTCGGGTAAAGAGAGGTAAGGAAAGAAGGAAGAGAGACGATCGGGATGAGAGAGCAAGAGGTTCAGATGTGAGAGAGGAAAATAGATATGGAAAAAGAAAAGAGAGAATTTTGGTTAGAGAGATTATAGGGCTTGAATGGAGAGAGAGATGTTCGCAATGAGAGAGAGAATGGGAAAGAACTGCGTGCATGGCTTTGTTGGAGTGGGCGGCTGTGATTCGAATGGGTCGGGATGGTCAGGTGAGATAAGGAAAGGAGTTAGAGAGAGAGTCCGATGGATCGCATGAGGCCGGATCGGGTAAAAGATCTAGAGAGAGAAAGAGTAGGTAAGTAATATGTTGGATTTGTTATGGGTTTTAGAGAGAGAGAAGATCGGGTGAGATTTAGAGAGAGAAAAGATGGCACAAAGCTGGGTTTGGTTGGATGGATGGTTGTGATTGAGGAAAATAAAAAGGAAAGAGAGAACGGGAAAAAGAGTGGGAGATGGGATCTTGGGGCTGGGTACAGCTGTGCATGGAGATCGCGAGGGGATTCTCGGATAGTTTTAGAAAGATAAAGAAGAGAGAGAAAGGAGGAGATATTGAGGACGTGCATGCAATAACTCTTGGGTGTATTGTGGGAATTAATGGGTTTCCATGCATGGCATTTAGAAATTGGGATTTTTAGAGAGAGAAAGATCACAGAAGATGGGGCGAGTAGTCAGCTGGGATCGCAAGGGTTCTGCCAGGCTGGGTTGAGTGAATCCTGAGAGATTTAAAGAGAATGAATAGGGAATTGATTTGCTTGATTTGATAGATATTTAAAAAGAGAGATCCCGATATCTGGGGGTTAAAGAGATTGAGAGAGTTTCAGACTTGTGTGGGTTTTGCATGGATGAGAGTAGGTGGTACGGACGGTTGGGATCGAAGTTTTAGAGAGAGAGAGAGAGAGTTGTTTGGGTGCCAACTGGTCGGGTTTTTAGAGAGGAGAGAGAGTGGTTTTTAGTTGAGAGAAGGTAGGAGTAATTTAATGGAAAGAGATCTAGAGAGAGAAAATCGAGATGAGAGAGAGATGCTTGGTGAGGGGAGGGGAGGTCACATGCATGACTGGGGTTCAATGAAGTGCTGGGCTTGGGTTTCAAAGGATGGCTGTGATGGCTTGATGGGTAGTACCTAATGACCTTTGCATGCATGTGCATGGAAGGGACGGCTGCGATTGATTTTGAGAAAAGAGAGCTGGGCTCCCGATGTAAAAGAGTGGATCAGAGGGGATTTAAAGAGGGCTCAAGGGCAATGCTATATGGCTAAGAGGTTGGGTGCAAGACCGAGCCGGGCTTGATATGTAAAGACCTATGGGCATGCGCGACTTGGGTTTAGAAAGAAAAGAAGAGGTCATGAGAGGGAATCGGGTTTGTGCGATTGGACCGAAGACCTTGCCATGATGGGTTTATGGGCGGCTTGGGTTCTGGTGTTGCGCTCAGTTGCCGTCCACCTTTTATTGTCACGCGTCTTTGTGTTAACTTTTTCTTTCTTTAATCTTGGACTTCTTTGAATATAAGCTAATCCAATACCTTCTAGGTGATTGGTTGGGTGTCCTCGATGCCACGTCCAATTGATGTATCCGCTCTTCTTTCGTACTGTGGTTGCCATGGGATCCATCATCCATCGAATACCTGTAGAATGATACATAGAAAAGAAGTATCAAAACTTCTATAACACATTTATCAAGAAAAGTATAAAGTTGATCATTTAGGCTTTGTAACTTTCATATATGAGATGTATGTGAATGGTGCAATATGCCGTTGAGTTCGTATCAAAATATACAATGCAACGGTGAATAAAAAATAATACACTTTACGAGTAATATGAAAGTTGTACGTAAGAAACTGACGCTATATGCATGATACTAAAAGGATAATTCGCATCATTTGGACGCTCAACAATAGCTATTCTAATTCATTCGTATGAATATAGCCATTCTAATTCATTTATAGGAACGAATGTACCAATTCTAATTCATTGATACAAATGTAGCCATTCTAGTTTATTCGTACGAAGGTAGCCTTCTAATTCATTCATACGAGCCATTCTAATTCATTCGTACGAAAGTAGCTATTCTAATTCATTCATATAAAGGTAGCCATTCTAATTAATTCGTATGGGATATTCTAATTCATTCATATAAGCCAATCTAATTCATTCGTACGAGATATTCTAATTCATTCATACGAATGGATATAGCCATTCTAATTCATTCGTATGAATGTAGCCATTATAATTCATTCGTACGAAGATAGCCATTATAATTCATTCATATGAGCTATTCTAATTGAATCGAACGAATGTAACTATTCTAATGTATTCGTATGAAGGTAGCCATTCTAATTAATTCATACGAGCTATTCTAATTGATTGGTACAAATATAGCCATTCTAATTCATTCGTACGAATGAATGTAGCCACTCTAATTCCTTTGTATGAATATAGCCATTCTAATTCATTCGTATGAAGGTAGCTACTCTAATTCATTCGTAATAGCCGTTCTAATTCAATCATATGTATGTAGCCATTCTAATTTATTCGTACAAACGAATATTGCTATTCTTATTCATTTATACGAATGTAGCCATTCTAATTCATTCTTACGAAGGTAGCAATTCTAATTCATTCGTACGAGCTTTTCTAATTCATTCGTTTGAATGTAGCAATTCTAATTCATTCATATGAATGAATCTAGCTATTCTAATTCATTTGTACGAATATAGCCATTCTAATTCATTTGCACGAAGGTAGCCATTCTAATTCATTCGTACGAGCCATTCTAATTCATTTATATGAATGTAACTATTTTAATTCATTCGTACGAACGAACATAACCATTCTAATTCATTTGTATGAACGTAGCCATTCTAATTCATTTGTACAAAGGTAGCCATTCTAATTCTTTTATACGAGCCATTTTAATTCATTTGTACGAATGTCGCCATTCTTATTCATTTGTACGAATGAATGCAGCTATTCTAATTTATTCGTGCGAATGAAGCTGTTTTAATTCATTCATATGATTGTAGCCATTCTAATTCATTCGTACAAATGAATATGGCCATTCTAATTTATTCGTACGAAGGTAGCCATTCTAAGTCATTCGTACAAGACATTCTAATTTATTTGTACGAATATAGCCATGCTAATTCATTAGTACGAAGGTAGCTATACTAATTCATTCATACGAGCCCTTCTAATTCATTCGTACGAATATAGCCATTCTAATTCATTCGTACGAATGAATGTAACCATTCTAATTCATTCCTATGAATGTAGCCATTATAGTTCATTCGTACGAAGGTAGCCATTCTAAGTCTTTCTTAGGAGCCATTTTAATTCATTTGTACGAATGTAGCTATTGTAACTCATTCGTGCGGACGAATGTAGCCATTCTAATTCATTCGTATGAATGTAGCCAATCTAATTCATTCGTACAAAGGTAGCCAATCTAATTCATTAGTACAAAGGTAGCTATTTTAATTTATTCGTACGAGCCAATCAAATACATTCGTACGAATGTAGCCATTCTAATTCATTCGAAAGAACGATTATAGCCATTCTAATTCATTCGTACATATATATCCATTCTAATTTATTCATATGAAGGTAGCCATTCTAATTCATTCGTACGAGCCATTCGAATTCATTCATATGAATGGAGCCATTCTAATTCATTCGTACAATTATAACCATTCTATTTTATTCGTACAAGCCATTATAATTTAGTAGTATGAATGTACCCATTCTAGTTTATTCGTACGAACGAATGTAGCCATTCTAATCCATTCGTACGAAGGTATCTATTTTAATTCATTCGTAAGAGCCATTCTAATTCATTCGTACGAATGAATGTAGCCATTCTAAGTCATTCGTACGAATGTTGCCTTTCTAATTCATTCGTACAAAGGTAGCCAATGTAATTCATTCATGCGAGCTATTCTAATTTATTCGTATGAATATAGCCATTCTACTTCATTTGTACAAACGAATATAGCCATTCTAATTCATTCTTACAAAGGTAGCTATTCTAATTCATTCATACGAGCCATTCAAATTCATTTGTACGAATGTAACCATTATAATTCATTTGTACAAATGAATATAGCCATTCTAATTCATTCATATGAACGAATGCACCCATTCTAATTCATTGATACAAATGTAGCTATTCTAATTCATTCGTATGAAGGTAGCCTTTCTAATTCATTCGTACGAGTCATTCTAATTCATTCGTACGAATGTAGCCATTCTAATTCATTCGTACGAACGAATATATCAATTCTAATTCATTCGTACGGATGTAGCCATTCTAATTAATTCGTATGAAGGTATCTATTCTAGTTCATTCGTAAGAGCCATTCTAATTCATTTGTACGAATATAGCCATTCTAATTCATTTGTACGAACGAATATAGCCATTCTATTTCATCATACGAATGTTGCCATTCTAATTCATTCGTACGAAGGTATCCAATCTAATTCATTCGTACTAGACATTCTATTTCATTCATATGAATCATTCTAATTCATTCATTTCGAGATATTCTGATTCATTCCTACGAATGGATATAGCCATTCTAATTTATTCGTACGAATGTAGCCATTCTAATTCATTCGTAAGAAGATAGCCATTCTAATTCATTCGTACGAGACATTCTAATTCATTCGTATGAGTCATTCTAATTCATTCGTACGAGATATTCTAATTCATTCCTATGAACGAATATAGCCATTCTAATTAATTCGTATGAATAAATTAGAATGGCTCATACGAATGATTTAGAATGGCTACCTTTATATGAATAAATTAGAATGACTACGCTCATTCGAATGAATTAGAATGGCTACATTCGTTCGTATGAATGAATTAGAATGGCTATATTCGTACGAATGAATTAGAATGGCTCATACAAAATAATTAAAATGATTACCATTGCACGAATGAATTAAAATGGCTATATTCGTTCATACGAATGAATTAGAATGGCTACATTCATACAAATGAATTAGAATGGCTACTTTCGTATGAATGAATAAGAATAGCTTTATTCGTACGAATAAATTAGAATCGCTATATTTGTACGAATAAATTAGAATGGCTAGTACGAATGAATTAGAATAGCTATCTTCATACGAATGAATTAGAATGACTATATTTGTACGAATGAATAGAATGGCAATATTCGTTCGTACGAATGAATTACAATGGCTACATTCATTCATACAAATGAATTAGAATGTCTACATTCATACGAATAAATTAAAATGGCTCGTATGAATGAATTAGAATAGATACCTTCGTATGAATGAATTAAAATGGCAACATTCATGCAAGTAAATTAGAATGGCTCGTATGAATAAATTAGAATGGCTACCTTTGAACGAATTAATTAAAATGGCTATATTCGTATGAATGAGTTAGAATAGCTATATTTGTTTATATAAATAAATTAGAATGGATACATTCGTAAAAATGAATTATAATAGCTCGTACGAATGAATTAGAATGACTACCATCGTACGAATGAATTAGACTGGTAACATTCCTACGAAAGAATTAGAATAGATTCATTCGTTCGTACGAATGAATTAGAATGGTTACATTTGTACTAATAAAATAGAATGGCTACATTCGTACGAGCCAATCTAATATATTCGTACGAATGTAGCCATTCTAATTCATTCATACGAACGAATATAGCCATTCTAATTCATTCATACGAATATAGCTATTCTAATTTATTTATACGAAGGTATCCATTCTAATTCATTCGTACGAGCCATTATGATTCATTCATGTGAATGTAGCTATTCTAATTCATTCGTACAATTGTAGCCATTCTATTTCATTCGTACGAGCCATTCTAATTCATTAGTATAAATGTAGCCATTCTAATTCATTCGTACGAACGAATGTATCAATTATAATTTATTTGTACAGATTTAGCCATTGTACAGATTTGTATGAATGTAGCTATTCTAATTCATCCGTGTGAATGAATGTAGCTATTCTAATTCATTCGTACGAATGAAGTCGTTCTAATTCATTCGTATGATTGTAGCCATTCTAATTCATTCATACGAACGAATGTAGCCATTCTAATTAATTCGTGCGAATGTAGCCATTCTAATTCATTCGTACGAAGGTAGCAATTCTAATTCATTCTAATTCATTTGTATAAATGTAGCTATTCAAATTCATTCGTATGAAGGTAGCCATACTAACTCATTCGTACGAGCCCTTCTAATTCATTCATTCGAATGTATCCATTCTGATTTATTCGTACGAATGAATGTAGATATTCTAATTCATTCCTATGAATATAGTCATTCCAGTTTATTCTGTTGTAGCTCGTGTATTCTTAGAATGGATTTTCTGTATTAACATTAATAAAGATGCCTTTGGTTATTGCTTTAATTAGAATACTACTATGGTATATGTTAATACACATATAATAAAGGACCCTAGGGAACACAGTAGGCCACTGAGGCGCATGGTGGATCCATGCTTGGGAGACCCAGTGGACCAGTTATGTGTAGACCTAGAACTAGTTCACAGCTTAGGTGATGCCGGTCGCTTCACCGAGAACAAACTGTTGGCAGGTAGAGGATATGGTGAAGTCTCCACCACGGGAATGTGGGATTCCCATTCACCTGACAAAGCACGATGATCGTGTTGAACAGGAACCAAGACGGTGCATAGATCAGTGATTCAGACACTGGTGCATAAACCGTCTTACTACTATAGATAATCTGTCCTCAACTCTGAGGGACCATATACACTGGGCCAACCAGTTGTATGGTGTTTTGATGTGCCAACGTGTGCAGACCTTCCATAGTCCAATACCATAGTACATTGGGTTACCCGGCTGGTACTTGAGTGACATGTAATCCCTACAGGTTATCCGACGTCCAGTGTTGGATGGGTGTGTTTTGATGAGTCAATCTGTCCACACAGTTAACCCAGGCCTGGTGGTTGTCAGTATGACTGACGATGTTCTGGATGCTAGGCGTAGCACCGAAAGGTGTGTGGTGTTATAGATGACATGTCATCAAACCCTAGTCAGATGATCGATCGAGATCTGACGGTGCTCCCTACCGCCCGAATCGTATCATGGCACCAGTAATAGGAGGGACTGAGGATTATTGGAGTATAGTAGAGAATAGAGTTACGAGGGAGTAACATAAGTTTAGGATCATTAGAGTTCAACTCGAGTCGTACGCTGGGTGGCTACGCGGGTTAATCAGATTAGCGCTGATTAACGAAACTTTCGGTATGTCACCAGAACAGTTAATCAGGGATCCGGTTAGAGCTAGAGATCCCGAACCCTGAAGGTTCCACCCTGTCATTGCGTATAGGAATTGTTCCCCAACCTGGTTGGATACGTTGGATGTGAAGTAGCACGATGGAGCGCAAGCCCGGAGCCTAAGAACCTAATTCATATGTGTTACGGGCCTTAGGGGTATTTTGGTAAATACTGAAATATGGCTCAGAACATATTGAATATGGATCTTAGAATGAGTGGAATAATTCCAGGAGCTCATAGGCACTGACGGAACTCTATTCCGAGTAGCGCACCCCACTCAATCTCTCTTTCAGTTTTTTAGTTTTCGTGAATGGCGTTTTCGTCCAGACTTCACGATAGACACTTGGAATCCCTAAAAACCGATCCCCGCTCATCCTAATCTAATTAGGGCCGGCCCTAGCTTGCTTGAAGCAATAAGGGACCAGCCCTATAAGTAGAATGGAGGGGGAAGGGCCGGCCTTTTAGTGCTCCCCCTCTCCAAAAATCCGAACCTCTCCCCCTCTCCTCTTCTTTGTGGTTTCGGCCAAGGAAGGAAGAGGAAGAAGAAGGAAGAAGAAAGATGAAGAAAGGAGAAGGAAGAAGAGAGAATGAGGAAAGGAGATCTCACGGCTCGTCATCATCTTCGCAACGAATTCCTCCGTCGGCTCGTAATCCTTGCGCTCAGAGACGGGATTTCGAGGATTCCTCAATTCGCAAAGGACAAGGTGCTATCCAACAGCTTCCCTTGCGATTCACGTGTGGTTCATCATCGTTCCATTTTCTCTGGATCATAGATCCATAAGGTATGATGATTCCAAACACCTAACTAGATGCATGCATATCTTCCATAGATCGTAGTATGCCTCTAGGGTGTCCGCACATATGCTAAGATCATAGATTTGCATGTGCATTGTTTTGTAGAATTAATTGTAATGAAATATACACCGTATGATCTTCGGATCTATCTTTTGCTTCTGCTACGACTCTGATAAGCGGATCCAATTCCAACAATTAGTATCAGAGCACGCTTTGGTGTATGTTTCATGAATGAATTCGTGAGAACATCATGTGAATATATGATGGCATATGTTTTCGTCGAGGTTCGGCGTAGATCATGCATATGGATTGTGCTATGTATCATCTTTTTGCAAGTGCCGCGCTGAATAGTAATCTGTGATTGCATGCCTTTGGGGGTCGGACCCTGGATTTAATTTTGCATTGATTATTATTGTGCTTATGGATTTTAAGGGTCTAGATGGGCGAGGGTGGAGGTTGACCACCCTCGGTTCCCTGGCCATGTTTCTAGGATTGTTTCCTTTTCTTTCTAGCAAAATTGTATACGAACGAGCACTTGCTCGGAGCGTGTTAGTTTTTCGGTCACAGAAAGAAAGAGATGATGCTATATCCACGGTTCGGGCAAGCGGTACCATGGCGTGCAAAGACCCGGTGAAAGCGTGCATATTGGTAAGGGGAAGATACAGAATGGTCTCTATGTAATTAACTCCAATCATAAGCTGGATAACATAACTGAAGCTTGTGTGATTAATTCATCTAATAGAAAAAATCCCTCAGATAATCCAACACTCCTTTGGCATCTAAGGCTTGGACATATAGCCTCAGACAGGATTCACAAGTTGGTTAAGGTAGGACTTTTAAGTCCAGATATTTCAGAAAGCCTACCGATGTGTGAGTCTTGCCTGGAAGGCAAGATAACTAAAAGTTTTTTCTGAGCCAAAGGTAGCAGATCTCAGGAGGTATTAGAGTTGGTACACACTGATGTATGTGGGCCCATAAGTGTCTGTGCCATAGGAGGCTTTGAGTATTTCATCACCTGTTGGAATTGGATCCGCTTATCAGAGTTGCAGCGGAAGCAAAAGATATATCTAAAAATCATACGGTGTATATTTCATTATAATTAATTCTACAAAACAATCTATATGCAAATCTATGATCTTAGCATATGTGCGGACACACTAGAGGCATACTACGATCTACGGAAGACATACATGCATCTAGTTAGGTGTTTAGAATCATTATACCTTTTGGATCTATGATCCAGAGAGAATGGAGTGATGATGAACCGCACGTGAATCGCAAGGGAAGCTATCGGATAGCACCTTGTCCTTTGCAAATTGAGGAATCCTCGAAATCCCGTCTTTGAGTGCAAGGATTACGAGCCGACGGAGGAATTCATTGCAAAGACGATGACGAGCCGCGAGATCTCCTCCTCCTCTTTCTCTCTTCTTCCTTTTCCTTTCTTCCTCTTTCTTCTTCCTTCTTCTTCCTCTTCCTTCCTTGGCCGAAACCACAAAGAAGAGGAGAGGGGGAGAGGTTCGGATTTTTAGAGAGGGGGAGCACTAAAGGCCGGCCCCTCCCCCTCCATTCTACTTATAGGGTTGGTCCCCTATTGCTTCAAGCAAGCTAGGGCCAGCCCTTAGTATATTAGGATAAGGGGGGTCAGTTTTTAGGGTTTCCAATGTCTATCGTGAAGCCTGGACAAAAATGCCCTTCACGAAAAGTAAAAAACTGAAAGAGAGACTGAGTGAGGTGTGCTATGCCTAGCATCTGGAACATCGTCAGTCATACTGACAACCACCAGGCCTGGGTTAAGTATGTGGACAGATTGACTCATCAAAACGTACCCATCCAACACTGGACCCCGGATAGCCTATAGAGATTACATGTCACTCAAGCGCTAGCCGGGTAACCCAACATACCATGGTATTGGACTATGGAAGGTCCGCACACGTTGGCACATCAAAGCACCACACAACTGGTTGGCCCAGTGTACATGGTCCCTCAGGGTTAAGGATAGATTATCTATAGTAGTAAGACGGTTTATACATCAGTGTCTGAATCATTGATCTGTGCACCATCTTTGTTCCTGTTCAACACGATCATCATGCTTGGTCAGGTGAATGGGAATCCCACGTTCCCATGGTGGAGACTTCACCACATCCTCTACCTGCCAACAGCTTGTTCTTGGTGAAGCGACCGGTATCACCTAAGCTGTGAACTAGTTCTAGGTCTACACATAACTGGTCCACTGGGTCTCTCAAGCATGGATCCACCATGCGCCTCATTGGCCTACTTTGTACCCTAGGGTCTTTTATTATATGTGTATTAACATATACCATAGTAGTATTCTAATTAAAGCAATAACCAAAGTCATCTTTATTAATATTAATACAGAAAATCCACGCTAAGGACACACGAGCTACAACAATCTCTCACTTGGCCTAGCGGGGAACAACAGTCTTAACTCCCATGGCATCCACGTGCTTCTCAAAAGCCTTGGTCGGTAACGCCTTTGTGAAAGGGTCCGCCATGTTATCTGCAGACGCCACTTGAGTCACTGCAACCTCCCCTCGCTTCTGCAAGTCCCGGATAATGTAGTATTTCCGCTCGATATGCTTGCTCTTCTGGTGATATCTTGGCTCCTTGGATTGTGCTACCGCTCCACTATTGTCACAGTAAAAGATAATAAGATCTTGAGCTTCCGGTACGCATCCTAAGTCCGTGAGGAACTTCTTGAGCCACACCGCCTCCTTAGCTGCTTCGCACGCCGCAATGTACTCAGCCTCTGTTGTCGAATCCGCGATGCATTCCTGCTTCACGCTCCTCCAACTGACAGCTCCTCCTCCTAATAAAAACAGAAACCCTGACATCGATCTCCTAGATTCTGGATCTGACACAAAGTCAGAATCTGTATATCCAATCGGTATCAGTTCCTGTGAAGAGTAAACTAACTCATAATCTCTCGTCCTACGGAGATACTTGAGTATACTTTTCACAGCAGTCCAGTGCCCTGGACCCAGATTTGACTGATACCTGTCCATCATGCCTACTGCATAGTATATATCTAGTCTCGTGCACTGCATAGCATACATCAGACTCCCTACAATCGAAGCATAAGGTATCTTCTGTATCTCAGCCCTCTCCTTAGGAGTCTTAGGACCCTAATCCTTGGACAATTTCATTCCATGTCTGAATGGAACCAGTCCCTTCTTGGAGTTGTGCAAACTGAATCTGACCAAGATAGTATCTATGTAGGTTGACTGTGACAGTGAAAGAGTCTTGTTCTGGCGATCTTGAGTGACCTTGATCCCCAGAACATAACTCGCTTCACCCAGGTCTTTCATATCAAATTGAGAGGATAACCACACCTTCACTGTAGACAACGTTCCAATATCGTTTCCAATGAGCAGGATATCGTCTACGTAAAGTACTAGAAAAACTACTGCAGTCTTATCGCTCCTTTTATAAACACATGGTTCATCCACGTTCTGCTCAAATCCATAAGACTGGATAGCCTGATCAAAACGTATGTTTTAACTTCTGGATGCTTGCTTCAGTCCATAAATGGACCTTTGCAACTTGCACACCAGACTTTCCTGACCTTTTACGATAAAGCATGGAGGCTGAGACATATCTTCTTCCAAATCCCCGTTGAGGAATACGGTATTGACGTCCATTTGCCAGATCTCCCAATCATAATGGGCTGCAATGGATAAGAGAATCTGGATAGACTTAAGCATAGCCACTGGCGAAAAGGTTTCATCATAGTTGATCCCTTTTCGATGGTTATAACCCTTAGCGACTGGTCTGGCTTTGTAAGTTTCAACGGTACCATCCGGACCTCTTTTCCTTTTGTACATCCACTTACACCCAACATATTTAATATTGTGAGGTGGTGTTACAAGTATCTAGACCGAGTTTTAGGAGATCGATGTCAATTCTGCCTCCATGCCTTCCTGCCATGCTGCATGGTCAGAGGATACCATCGCTTCGTCATAGTTCAGAGGATCATCCTCCTGAAACTCTGGATCTACCATAAAGGCTTCTCCAATGTATCTATCAGGAGCACTTGTGGTTCTCCCACTGCGACGAGCCTGTGGTGGTTCCATAGGAGTCGATTCTACAGTATCGTTTATCTTAGTGGTATCGGCTCCCATTACGTTTTCTGTCTGCGTACTCCCATCAGTACCAAGGAATTCTTTAAGAACTACTTTATTGGTGGGCTTATGGTCTATTAAATAATCTTGCTCCAGGAATGCGGCGTTCGTCGAGACGACAACCTTTCTATCCTCAGGATCATAAAATAAACCACCCTTTGTCCCTTCCAACAAATAGACATACCTTAGTTTTTGACTCCATCTTATCTCGCTTGTCCTTCCGCACATGTGCTGGACAACCCCAAATCCTAAAGTGCTATAGGCTTGGCTTTCGCTTCAACCACAGCTCCCAAGGAGTTAGGGGTACTGACTTTGATGGAACAAAGTTCAAAGTATATACTGCCGTCTCTAGGGCATATCCCCAAAAACTAGGTGGCAATATTGCATAACTCATCATAGTCCGAACCATTTCTAACAAAATTCAGTTTCTCCTCTCAGATACACCATTTTGTTATGGTGTCCCTGGTGCAGTCAACTGGGATACGATCCCATGCTCACGCAGGTACCCAATAAATTCATCTGATAGGCATTCACCTCCTCGATTCGATCGAAGAGACTTGATACTTTTACCCGTCTGCTTTTCTGCTTCAGCTCTGAACTCCTTGAACTTATCAAAGGATTCAGACTTCCGCCGCATTAGGTATATGTATCCAAACCTCGAGTGATCATCCGTGAAGGTGATGAAATACTCGAAGCCTCCTATAGCAGAGACACTTATGGGCCCACATACATCAGTGTGTACCAACTCTAATACCTCCTGAGATCAGCTACCTTTGGCTCGGAATGATCTTTAAGTCATCTTGCCTTCCAGGCAAGACTCACATGTCTGTAGGCTTTCTGAAATATCTAGACTTAAGAGTCCTACCTTAACCAACCTGTGAATTCTGTCTGAGGCTATGTGTCCAAGCCTTAGATGCCAAAAGAGTATTAGATTATCTGAGGGATTTTTCCTTTTAGATGAATTAATCACACAAGTTTTAGTTATGTTATCCTGCTTATGATTTGAGTTAATTACATAGAGACCATTCTGTATCTTCCCCTTACAAACAAAGGAACCATTCAATTTAATTGACACACCAGAAGCATCAAATAAAACTAAAAAACATTTATTATTCAATAAGGAAACAGAAATTAAATTTTGTCTCAAGGACGATACATAAAGTATGTCTCTAAGTAATAAACTTCTTCCATCAAGAAACTGTAAGACGATATCTCCAACTGCTTCAGCCTCTGCCACGGCCTCGGTTCCCATGCTTAGGATTATCTCCCCATCATCCAATTTTCTTGTCTCTTTAAACCCCTGTAAATTATTGCAAGCATGGTTAGTTGAACCAGAATCCACAATCCACGTAACTGGAGAACAACTGGATGCTACAAGGGATTCCACTATGTGGATTTGAGATATACCTATCTCAGTCTTCTTGGGAGCCGCACGGTAGTCGCCCTTCCAGTGCCCCTTCTTGTCGCATTGAAAACATTTTCCTTTGGGCTTTTCCAAACCATTCTGCTTAGGAACCTGCAACTGCACCTGGCTCATCTTTACGGGCTTCTGAGACTTTCTTTTCTGAAACTTGTCTTTGGCTTTCAGAGAAGAATTCCGCACTATGTTCAGGGATTGGGCTCCTGCCTTTATCCCATCCTCTGCTGCATGGAGCATCGCTAGGAGCTCTGTGTTAGACATCTCCAATCGATTAAGGTTAAAGTTGGTAACGAAGCCCTCAAATGCTCCTGATAGAAACACGAGGAAAATATCGGTCTGGATCTTTGCATCCAAGATGACATCGAAGGAACCAAGCTCATTCACATAGCCAAACAATTTTAGCATATAATCCCGAACTAAAGTCCCCTCTGCCATCTTCGTGGATACCAATTTCTTGATGGTCAGGTAACGAGTTACCCGACTATGACCCTCAAATATTTCCTTTAGATAGAGCATCATGTCTGAAGCGAAGGTCATGTCTTCGACTTGCTTCTGAAGGACAGTATGCAAGGATGCCACTATGTAGCACTTGCATATCTCATCAGCATCTAGCCAGTCTTTCCATTCCTTCAATTGAGCCTCAGTTGCACTTATGGCCGGTTGAGGGGTACTTAGGGCAATTGTGTGTTTGCCAACCCTTAGGACGAGCATCAGGTTACGCTTCCAGTCCTCATAGTTTGGTCCCGTAAGTTTGTTATCATTAAGGATGGAGGCAAGGGGGTCGAGCTTGGTCATGATTTCTATAAATAATGGTTTAAAGCAGAAGTTAGGGTCTACTACAATCTATTTTATAGAATTTAGAAATAGATAATTTTTACTCCAGCCGCTATGTCTTCACTACCTCAAGTGGAGACATCCAGGAATCTAAATTCCCTGGGCTCGAGCACTGAGACTATCAGCCTTCAATTAGAGACAAAATATCAGTGAGAGCATGCAACCGCTTCTGCCAATGGGGTTTTTATGACCCAGTCTTCATCATAATTACCCATGTCAAACTGAAAGACCTCCCAGTCTCCTTTTGGCCAGCTTTATGTGACCCGCATGCGCAGTAACGATGGCTTCACACAAGCTTTCGGATGCTTCCCACAAATCTAGGTGGTATCGGCAGGGGGGTTCATAGGCTCCTGCGGTGCAGGAAAAAAAATCATCACCCACTGCCACTGGCATCCTCCATGTCCCGAAGGACACCACTAGGCGAACCAGCATGGAAGGAAACATAGCTCTCACTCGGTGGGAATATCGAACTGCGTACCTCCCACCCAGACCCTTAACCAGTTGATTGTGGAGGCCAGGGGCTCCCCTTTGGAGGGAACCTCTTACATATCCCTTCTTTATGAGGTTTTATGCATATCTAGAAAGGTCACGACCTTCTAGACTTAGACTCTGGTCTACCGTGCTCCCACTAGGATTACAAACCTTTCAGCAAAGCATTAGTATCCTTGGAAAATATCATAGTCCCTATCTCGAATACTCAGCTTTCACCTTTCTTGCAAGGATCACATTACATAGATTTCAAGGATCCCGATACCTCACTAGTTTGCCCATAATCCTAAGATCTGGAGCCTAGCCTAAGGTCAACGTGGAAAGGACTCCCACTAGAATGACGCTTCGTTCATAATTTGATGCTTGATGTTATAGTAGACCTTATCTCATTATAGGTTTCGATGCTGGCCAAATAGGGACATCCGACAACCTCCGCCGGACCTCAACCTAATGGTGGCATAACCAAATCGTGATGAGTTCATACTACCATCAAACGTCAACTAGAAACGGGTATCAGTTAGTAGAATCCTAACCTAACTTGGTCGCTAGGACCATATGGGGAAAAGGCATCCCACTAGGGTTATCATACTTCTTATGGAGATATTAATTATCTCTAAACAAATCTAACACTGCGTGTGTCTATCTCGGTACACAATACTTGGCTACCTGAACTACCACGAGGGTGGTTACCACCTTTCCTTTTAGCTAGCCACCGGATTCGCACGTGTTAGAACCATATAGAGACACTGATGAATCCATAAGCCAAGTACTAACCTTAAGCCTGATCTAGAGACAAACTCACAAGCAAGATAGATAGTTAAAATTATCATCTGGGTTCTCTAAACACTAAGTAAAGAGAAACAATAGAAATAGCATCCAAACTGAATCAAGTCCAAGGTCCGACCCTTGAACCTGAATAGCATAGCCAAGATATCCTGCTCTTCCGTTCTGCACGATCTCCGACGATGATTCCGATCATCGCCAACGTGCACGCTTTCGTTGGGTTTTTGCATGCCATAGTACCGCTTGCCCAAACCATGGATGTAGCATCATCTCATTCTTTCTGTGATCGAAAAACTAACACGCTCCGAGCAAGTGCTCATTTGTGTACAATTTTGCTTGAAAGAAAAGGAAACAATCCTAGAAATATGGCCAGGGAACCGAGGGTGATCAACCTCCACCCTCGCCCATCTAAAGCCATAAAAACCACAAGCACAATAATAATCAATGCAAAATTAAATCCGGGGTCCGACCCCCGAAGGCATGCAATCACAGATTACTATTCAGCGTGGCACCTACTGTGGGGGAAAATCTTCGTGCCGACCCGAAGACTTCGCCGCATTAGTCAATTGAGGTTCGAGACGAAGATCGTTGTTCGATCTATTGATTGAAGTTGATACTTTCAATATGCAAACAGAGAGAGTTTGACACAAGAGGTGTGATCTCGGAGTTCAGCCGAAGCCTACGTCTCCGTGCTATAGGGAGCAACCCGAATTCACTAATACTTGTATTGAAGTGATCTCAACAGGCTGAGTATCACTGAAACTCCTTTGATCTCTTCAAAGACAAGAAGAAGATCGAAGAGAGGAAGGGAAAAGATGGAAACTGAAATCCAGAGCTCTGGTTTCTGAAAATCAGATTTCAGAAGTGGAAATCGGGATCTCGGACCTTTCTACATTCGAAGGTTCTGCTATTTATAGAATTCCCAGGGAGGAACTCCGGGGTAAATGGCGGTTTCTGCTATCGTATCTGGGGATCCTCCAGGTAAAGCTGGTGGGCCCCGCTGCCGTCTCCTGGGGGATTCCGCAGGCTCTTGGGCCCACCAGGCCGGGTCGGTGGGTCCTGCTATAGTCTTCGGGGGCCCACTAGGCAGGGCCGGTGGGTCCCGCTGTAGTCTTCGGGGGCCCACCAGGCAGGGCCGGTGGGTCCCTGCCGTTTGCAGACTTCGTGCCAAAATTTGCACCCACACCTACAAAAAGACGATACATAGCACAATCCATATACATGATCTACGCCGAACCCCGACGAAAACATATGCCATCATATATTCACATAATGTTTTCAAGAATTCATGCATGAAACATACACCAAAGCGTGCTCTGATACCAATTGTTGGAATTGGATCCGCTTATCAGAGTCGCAGCGAAAGCAAAAGGTAGATCCGAAGATCATACGGTGTATGTTTCATTACAATTAATTCTATAAAATAATCTACATACAAATCTATGATCTTAGCATATGTGCGGACACCCTAGAGGCATACTACGATCTACGGAAGACATGCATGCATCTAGTTAGGTATTTAGAATCATCATACCTTTTGGATCTATGATCCGGAGAGAATGGAACGATGGTGAACCGCACATGAATCACAAGGGAAGCTGTCGGATAGCACCTTGTCCTTTGCGAATTGAGAAATCCTTAAAATTCCGTCTCTGAGTGCAAGGATTACAAGCCGACGGAGGAATTCGTTGTGAAGACGATAACGAGCCGCGAGATCTCTTCCTCCTCTTTCTCTCTTCTTCCTTCTTCTTCCTTCTTCTTTCTTTTTCCTTCTTCTTCCTCTTCCTTCCTTGGCCGAAACCACAAAGAAGAGGAGAGGGGGAGAGGTTCGGATTTTTGGAGAGGGGGAGCACTAAAGGCCGGCCCCTCCCACTCCATTCTACTTATAGGGCCGGTCCTCTATTGCTTCAAGCAAGCTAGGGCCGGCCCCTAGTATATTAGGATAAGGGGGGGGGGTCGGTTTTTAGGGTTTCCAATGTCTATCATGAAGCCTGGACAAAAACGCCCTTCACGAAAAGTGAAAAACTGAAAGAGAGACTGAGTGAGGTGCGCTACTCGGAATCGAGTTCTGTCAGCGCCTATGAGCTCCTGGAATTATTCCACTCATTCTAAGATCCATATTCAATATGTTCTGAGCTATATTTAAGTATTTACCAAAATACACCTACGGCCCGTAACATATGTGAATTAGGTTCTTAGGATCCGGGCTTGCGCTCCATCGCGCTACTTCGTATCCAACATATCCAACTAGGTCGGGGAACAATTCCTATACGCAACGACAGGGTGGAACCTTCAGGGTTCGGGATATTTAGCTTCAACCGGATCCCTGATTAACTGTTCCGGTGACACATTGAAAGTTCCGTTAAGCAGCCCTAATCCGATTAGCCCGCGTAGCCACCCAAAGTGCGACGCGAGTTGAACTCTAGTGATCCTAAACTAATGTTACTCCCTCGTAACCCTGTTCTCTACTATACTTCGATATTCCTCAGTCCCTTCTATTACTGGTGCCATGATACAATTCGGGCGATGGGGAGCACTGTCAGATCCCGATCGATCATCTGACTAGGGTTTGATGACTTGTCATCTATAACACCACACACCTTCCGGTGCTATGCCTAGCATCCGGAACATCATCAGTCATACTGACAACCACCAGGCCTGGGTTAACTGTGTGGACAGATTGACTCATCAAAACGCACCCATCCAATACTGGACGTCGGATAACCTGTAGGGATTAATTGTCACTCAAGCGCTAGCCGGATAACCCAACGTACCATGGTATTGGACTATGGAAGGTCCGCACACGTTGGCACATCAAAGCACCACACAACTGGTTGGCCCTGTGTACATGGTCCCTCAGGGTTAAGGACAGATTATCTATAGTAGTAAGACTGTTTATACACCAGTGTCTGAATCACTGATCTGTGCACTGTCTTGGTTCTTGTTCAACACGATCATCGTGCTTGGTCAGGTGAATAGGAATCCCACGTTCCCGTGGTGGAGACTTCAACACATCCTCTACCTACCAATAGCTTGTTCTCGGTGAAGCGACCGGCATCACCTAAGCTGTGAACTAGTTCTAGGTCTACACATAACTGGTCCACTTGGTCTCCCAAGCATGGATCCACCATGCGCCTCAGTGGCCTACTATATTCCCTAGGGTTCTTTATTATATGTGTATTAACATATACCATAGTAGTATTCTAATTAAAGCAATAACCAAAGTCATCTTTATTAATATTAATACAGAAAATCCACGCTAAGGACACACGAGCTACAACATCACCTTCACGGATGATCACTCGAGGTTTGGATACATATACCTAATGCGGCGGAAGTCTAAATCCTTTGATAAGTTCAAGGAGTTCAGAGCTAAAGCAGAAATGTAGACGGGTAAAAGTATCAAGTCTCTTCGATCGGATCGAAGAGGCGAATACCTATCGGATGAATTTATTAGGTACCTACGTGAGCATGGGATCGTATCCCAATTGACTGCACCAGGGACACCATAACAAAACAGTGTATCTGAGAGGAGAAACCGAACTTTGTTAGACATGGTTCGGACTATGATGAGTTATGCAACATTGCCACCTAGTTTTTGGGGATATGCCCTAGAGACGGTAGCATATCCTTTAAACTTTGTTCCATCAAAGTCAGTACCCCTAACTCCTTGGGAGCTATGATTGAAGTGAAAGCCAAGCCTACAACATGTGGGTGCAAATTTTGGCAAGAAGTCTGCAAGCAGCGGGACCCACCGGCCCTGCTTGGTGGGCCCACTAAGACTACAACGGGACCCACTGGCCCTGCCTGGTGGGCCCACGAAGACTACAGCGGGACCCACCGGCCCTGTCTGGTGGGCCCATGAAGACTACAGCGGGACCCACCGGCCCTGCCTGGTGGGCCCACGAAGACTACAGCGGGACCCACCGACCCTGCCTGGTGGGCCCAATAGCCTATGGAATCCTCCAGGAGACGGTAGCGGGGCCCACCAGCTTTTCCCCAGATGCTGCAGCAGAAACCGCCATTTACCACCAGATAATCCTATAAATAGCAGAGCCTTCGAATGTAAAAGGATCCGATTTCAAATCCAGAGAGAAAATCCAGAGAGAAAATCCAGAAAGGAAGATCAGTGCCATCATCATCTGATATCTGATTTCGAAAATCAGATCTCTGGAAGTTCCAACCCTCTCAATCTTCAACTCTTCTTGATCTTCTTCTTGTCCTCGAAAAGATTAGAAAGACTTCAGTGACACTCGGCCTGTCGAGGTCACTTTGATCAAAGTGTTAGTGAATTCGGGTTGCTCCCTATAGCATGGAGACGTAGGCTTGGCTGAACTCCGAGATCACATCTCTCGTGTCCAATTTTCTCTGCTTGCATATTGAGAGTCCCAGCTATCGTCGACATATCAAACAACAATCTTCAACTTCGATTGACTAGTGAGGCAAAGTCTTCGGGTCGGTACGAAGATTTTCCCCCACAGTTTGGCGCCGTCTATGGGATTCGATGAGAAGCTGTGTCCGCTCCACAACTACTATTAGATCAGTCGAGTAGACAACTGATCGATAGTCAAACTTCCTCGCCCCCTCGGTTAAGCAAACAACCGCTCGGATGTCGGCACTCTCGTTGCACCCTTCGCTTACTGAATGGCGAAAACTAAGTACCAGGGTCAACCAGAAGGAAGTAATACTCAACAACAAGCTCGTCCTGAGACTCGATCAATGAGTCAAAGGCTCAACTTCGGACAGCCCCTTGCTGTTCCTGAGATGGGGGTTCGCTCAGGGAGTTGGAGATCTGTCGATCGACCGATCGCCTAGCCCGCACGACAGTCGATTGGGCAAACTGCCCCCGCTCCTGCTGAAGACCCTCCATCAACCTATCAAATCTCTGCAATCGACTTCCAATTGCTTCAATTGGCAAAGCAGAATGCCACCCTCACTGCTGAGAGGGATGCTCTTAAGAAAGCGGCTTCCGAGGCTGGGATCGCTCTTCCTATCCCCTCTACAAGTGAGAGGGTCAATCTTCCGCGACATTCAACCCACTCCGAGCAACGGAGATCAATGGGCACTGCTGCCCTCGAGAGGATTCGTCGCGACCCAACTCCCTCTGCTGCCCCATGGAAGCAGAGTGTTTGGGATCGCCTCGACGATGAGTCCTCCAAATCTTCTTCTGGTCGCAACTGCGACAGAAAGGCACCTTCAAAGCTCGACATGCCAAGGAAGCACCAGATGAAAGGCGCTCCTTCAAAGAGTAGAGTCTCCCCTTCCATTCCACTTCAACGTGGACTTGGATAGGACCTTCGACACCGGCTTCAACCGGCAAATACTTCCATGCCTGAACAGGACCTTGCGATCTTGGCTCTTGACCCACATCTAGGTCGAGGACACGGTCGTAGGGACGGGTATTCCTCCGCCGGACCTCTCCATCGAAGTCTCTTCGAGTCAATATTTCCAAGGGGATGGAGAACTCCTATCCTCCCCAAATTCAACTGCGTCAAAGGAGATCCGACTCTCCATATACTTGCCTTCAAGCAAGCTTTGACACCGCACGAAGAAGAGAACAACGTGCTTTGTCGCACTTTTGCCGGGAGTCTCGATGAGCCATCACTTGATTGGTATCATAATCTCCGAGCTGGGTCCATCACCTAGTTCGGTGTCTTGGCTAACCTTTTTGTGCAGCATTATCAGCTCAATCTGAAGCCAAAAAAGAAGCTCGACTCCCTCTATCGGCTGAGGATGGGTGCTGATGAGACTCTTCATAATTTCACCAGGAGATTTCGTAACGAGCATGCTGCTCTCTCTGGAAGACATCTGGATGATGAAGCCATCATGTTGGCTTTCCAGAATGCCCTCCGATTCGATCTACACATCTACAACGACTTCATTCGCAATCTCCCTCCTTCTCTGGGTTCTATGTTTGATCGGATCCAGAGAGAGATTGAGGTCGAAGATGATCAAGTCGCTCGAAAAGGGCGAGAAACGAAACAAAGACCGACGGAAAGAGATGCTCCAAAGTATGCTGCCAAAGCTCACAAAGCTGAGGCAGCAGCTCCCCCAGTCAACAAACGGCCAAAGAATGATGGACGTCGATCTCCTACGAAGACCATTTTCACCGAGTGGAATCTGCCTGTCGAACGGATCCTCGATCGCATTCAACACGAAGAATTCCTTCGAAGGCCCAATCCGCTTCAGCCAAACTCAAAATTCACGGCTGACAAAACGGTTTACTGCGACTTCCATTGAAGTCATGGCCATTCCACCGATCGGTGCTATCGGCTGAAATTCCATCTTGAAGATTTGTTGCGAGAAGGCCATCTTCAAGAGTTCGTCAAAGGCGGACAAGATCAACGTTGAACCTCTGCAAAGGGGAAAGAAGCATGTTGGATCCATCAGATCTCCTCCAACCGGCAACCTATCTCTGTGAATGCCAACGTCTTTGGTATTCATGGAACATTGCACAACCAAACCTTGACCGGGAAAGAAGTGGATCGGCAGGTTCGACGCATCTTCCACGTTCGTTCTGCTGCGAACAAGGAGGATACCTGAATCGAGAAGCCTATCGAAGGTTTGACTTGGCCATCCATTGTTTTCAACGACTCCGATCTTCAAGGAGTCCATACTCCCCATCGAGACCCCTTGGTCTTGAAACTACTCATCGACGGAAGCACCGTCAATCGAATCCTCATCGACACTGGGAGCTCCATCGATATTATGTTCTCAGATTGTTTCAAACATCTGGGACATAGATACTAAAGCCTCGACGTCGTCCCGACCGTAATCACTGGCTTCAACGGCGAACAAAGCATCACGGTGGGCGAATCGAGATTCACTCTCGACCTTAGCCGAGAGACTCGAGTCTCGGTGAGGTTTGCAATTGTCGAAGGAGTATCCAGCTACAATGCCATTCTCGGGCGACCATTCCTTCACCAGATCAATGCCATCTCTTCTTCTTACCACCAACTACTCAAGTTTGCAACGGGAGACGGCATTGTCTGCATACGAGGTGATCAGCAAGCTGGGAGGTCTTGTGAGGCTGCTGTAGCTAAAACAGATCGTAAGATCAATATTGCTCCTCCGAAGCGGCCGCGAGACGAAGCTGGTCCCTCCAAATAGCAATTAAAGGAGATTCTACTAGCCGATCCTCCACCAATCGAATGGGAAGCCTCACCTTCAATCGAAGAAATCATCCCTATCAATATCGGCAGAGGAGATCTCAATCGACAAACTTTCATTGGTACCGGTCTTAGCGACGCAGAAGTGCAAGACATGGCATCCTTCCTCCAGTCCAATATCGATGTATTTGCTTGGTGCTTTGAAGACATGCCTGGGATCAATCCAGATGATGCTTGTCACAGGCTCGCTATCAAAGAAGAAGTGAAACCAATCAAGCAAAAGCCACGCACAATCCGATCAGAATTACAACTTGCCGTTCAAGAAGAGATCAGCAAACTACTCGCAGCAGGCTTCATCCGTGAAGTAGAGTATCCTACTTGGATCTCTAATATTGTTGTTGTCCCAAAGAAGAACGGAAAGGTCAGAGTGTGCATCGACTTCACCAACCTCAACAAGGCATGTCCCAAAGATCCATTCCCTATGCCAAGGATAGATAGACTCGTCGATGCCACTGTTGGCCATGAGCTATTGTCTTTTATGGATGGATACTCTGGGTACAACCAAATTCCACTTCACGCTGATGATCAAGAGAAGACATGCTTTGTGACCAGTAGAGGTCTCTATTGTTACAATGTAATGCCATTCGGCCTCAAAAATACTGGTTCCACTTATCAAAGGCTAGTCACAAAGATGTTTGAAGGTCAGATCGGTCGCAACGTTGAAGTCTACGTCGACGATCTCCTCACAAAGAGCTCCATTCGAGGCAAGCATTTATCCGATCTGGCGGAAACCTTTCAAGTCCTTCGAAAGTATCGCATGAAGCTTAATCCAGCCAAGTGTGCTTTCGGAGTTCAATCGGGCAAATTCCTGGGTCATCTTGTGACCAGGAGGGGCATTGAAGCCAATCCCGACCAAATTCGAGCCATCCTCGACATGCCATCACCTACCAATCGAAAGGAAGTACAACGTCTCACTGGAAGACTTGCTGCCCTTAATAAATTCATCTCAAAGTCTTCCGACAAATATAAGCCTCTCTTCGACAAACTACGAAAGGCGGATACTTCAGGGTGGAGTTCAACTTGCGAAGAAGCTTTTCAGAGCATCAAGAAATATCTGATGCAAACTCCTATCCTGACGGCTCCTCTTCCCAAAGAAGACTTGTGGCTCTATCTCGCCGTAACCGATCAAGCAATCAGTGCGGTCCTAGTTAGTAGAAGAGAAGGCATCGAACATCCAGTTTATTACATCAGCCATACTCTTCTTCCGGCTGAGACTCGTTACTCAAAAACTGAGAAGGTCATCCTGGCCTTGCTCACTGCATCACGTCGCCTCCAACCCTACTTCGTCTCTCATCAGATCACTGTCATTTCAGAACACCCACTGAAAGATATTGTTGACAAAGCTGGTCGAGCTGGTCGTATGACCAAATGGGTGATCGAAATGAGCTCTCTGGGAATTCAATTCGAATCTCGCACTTCCATCAAAGGTCAAGCCATTGCTGATTTTCTAGCTGACTTTCCAGTTGAAGACCCCATCTCTTGGGAAGTAGACGTCGATATGCGCCTAGAAGATGAAGCTGATCCTCCGTTCAGTCTGTGGGTGCAAATTTTGGCAAGAAGTCTGCAAACGGCGAGACCCACCGGCCCTGCCTGGTGGGCCCCCGAGTACCACAGCGGGACCCACCGGCCCTGCCTGGTGGGCCCCCGAAGACAACAGCGGGACCCACCGGCCCTGCCTGGTGGGCCCCCGAAGACAACAGCAGGACCCACCGGCCCTGCCTGGTGGGCCCCCTAAAACGGCAGCGGAGCCCACCAGCCTTACCTGGAGGATCCCCAGATACGACAGCAAAAACCGCCATTTACCCCGGAATCCCTCTTCTAGAATTCTATAAATAGCAGAGCCTTCGAATGTAAAAAGATCCGAAACTTCTGATTTCTATACTGAGATCTGATTTTCAGAACCCAGAGCTCTGGAATCTCTCAGCTTTCCATCTCCTCACCTCTCCTTGATCTTCTTTCTGTCTTTGAAAAGATCAAAGAGGCTTCAGTAACACTCGGCCTGTCGAGGTTACTTCGAGAAACGTGTTAGTGAATTCGGGTTGCTCCCTATAGCACGGAGACGTAGGCTTCAGCTGAACTCCGAGATCACTTCTCGTGTCAACACTCTCTCTGATTGCATCTCTCTATTTACATATCAAAAGCTGCTACTCCAATCGACAGATCGAACAACGATATCTTCAACTTCAACTTCGATTGACTGGTGCTGCGAAGTCTTCGGGTCGGCACGAAGATTTTCCCCCACAGTTTGGCGCCGTCTGTGGGATCCGAGCAAAAAGCCAAGCTCTCTCTACTACTACCTGATCGGTTGAGCCTACAACCGATCTTCTATAGCCAAACTTCCTCGCCTCTTCGGTTGATCAGACAACTGATCGGACGTTGGCACTCTCGTTGCACCCATCGCTCTCTGAAATGGCAAAAATTAAGCATCAGGGTCAACCAGAAGGAAGTAACACTCAACAACAACCTCGTCCTGAGACTCGTTCAATGAGTCAAAGGCTCAACTTCGGACAGCCCCTTGCTGTCCCCGAGATGGGGGTTCGTTCAGGGAGTGGGAGATCTGTCGATCGACCTATCGCCCACCCCGCGCGACAGTCGATTGGGCAAACAGCACCCGCTCCTGCTGAAGACCCTCCATCAACCTACCAAATCTCTGCGGTCGACTTCCAGCTGCTCCAATTGGCGAAGCAAAACGCCACCCTCACCGCCGAGAGGGACGCTCTTAAGAGGGCAGCTTCTGAGGCTGGGATCGCTCTTCCTATCCCCTCTACAAGTGAGAGGGTCGATCTTCCTCGACATTCAATTCACTCCGAGCAACGGAGATCAATGGACACTGCTGCCCTCGAGAGGATCCGACGCGACCCAACTCCCTCTGCTGCCCCCTGAAAGCAGAGTGTTTGGGATCGCCTCGACGACGAGTCTTCCCAATCGTCTTCTGGCCGCAACTGCGACAAGAGGGCACCTTCAAAACTCAACATACCAAGGAAGCACCAAATGAAAGGTGCTCCTTCGAAGAGTAGAGTCTCCCCTTCCATTCCACTCCAACGGGGACTCGGATCCGACCTTCGCCATCGACTTCAACCTGCTGATATTCAGAGGCCTGAACAAGACCTCTCGATTCTACCTCTCGATCTACATCTAGGTCGAGGACATGGTCGTAGAGATGGATACTCCTCCGCCGGACCTCTCCATCGAAGTCTCTTCGAGACAACATTTCCAAGGGGATGGAGAACTCCTATCCTTCCCAAATTCAACTGCATCAGAGGAGATCCAACTCTCCATATACTTGCTTTCAAGCAAGCTCTAACGTCGCACGAAGAAGAAAACAACGTGCTCTGCCGCACCTTCGCAGGAAGTCTCGATGAGCCGTCACTCGACTGGTATCACAATCTCCGAGCTGGGTCCATCACCCAGTTCGATGTTCTGGCTAACCTTTTCCTACAGCATTACCAGCTCAATCTGAAGCCAGAGAAGAAGCTCGACTCTCTTTATCGGCTAAGGATGGGCGCTGACGAGACTCTCCGTAGCTTTACGAGGAGATTTCGCAACGAGCATGCTGCTCTCTCTGGAAGACATCTGGATGATGAAGCCATCATGCTGGCTTTCCAGAACGCCCTCCGCTTCGATCTACATATCTACAACGATTTCATTCGCAATCCCCCTCCTTCTCTGGGAGCTATGTTCGATCGAATCCAGAGAGAGATCGAGGTCGAAGATGACCAAGTCGCTCGGAAAGGGCGAGAGACAAAGCAAAAGCCTACTGAGAGAGAAGCTCCAAAGTATGCTGCCAAAGCTCACAACGCTGAGGCAGCAACCCCTCCAGCCAACAAACGATCAAAACATGATGGGCATCGATCTCCGACGAAGACCACTTTCACCGAGTGGAATTTACCTGTCGAATAGATTCTCGATCGCATTCAACACGAGGAGTTCCTTCGAAGGCCCAATCCTCTTCAGCCAAATTCAAAATTCACAGCCGACAAAACGGTCTACTGCGACTTCCACCGAAGCCATGGCCATTCCACTGATCAATGCTATCGGCTAAAGTTCCATCTTGAAGACCTATTGCGGGAAGGCCACCTTCAAGAGTTTGTCAGAAACGGGCAAGATCAACGTCGAACCTCTGCAAAGGGGAAAGAGGTGTGTTGGATCCATCAAATCTCCTCCAACCATCAACCAATCTCTGTGAATGCCAATATCTTTGGTATTCATGGAACATTGCACAATCAAGCTTTGACCGGGAAGGAGGTGGATCGGCAAGTTCGACGCATCTTCCACGTTCGTTCTGCTGCGAACAAAGAGGATACCTGGATCGAGAAGCCCATCGAAGGTCTTGCTTGGCCGTCCATCGTCTTCAACGACACTGATCTTCAAAGAGTTCATACTCCCCATCGAGACCCCCTAGTCTTGAAACTCATCATTAACGGAAGCACCGTCAACCGGATCCTCATCGATACCGGGAGCTCCATCGATATTATGTTCTCAGACTGTTTCAAATGTCTGGGACATAAATATCAAAGCCTTGACGTCGTCCCGACCGTGATCACTGGCTTCAACGGTGAACAAAGCATCACTGTGGGCGAATAAAGATTCACTCTAGACCTTAGCCGAGAGACTCGAGTCTCGGTGAGGTTTGCAATAGTCGAAGGAATGTCTAGCTACAACGCCATCCTCGGGCGACCATTCCTCCACCATATCAATGCCATCTCTTCTTCGTACCACCAACTACTCAAGTTTGCAACTGGAGAAGGCATCGTCTGCATTCGAGGAGATCAGCAAGCTGGAAGATCTTGTGAGGCTGCAGCGGCTAAGACAGATCGCAAGATCAACATCGCTCCTCTAAAGCGGCCACGAGATGAAGCTGGTCCCTCTTCTAAATAGCAATCAAAGGAGATTCCACTGATCGAGCCCCCACCAATCGAATGGGAAGCCTCACCTTCAATTGAAGAAATCATCCCTATCAACATCGGCAGTGGAGATCTCCCTCGACAAACATTTATTGGTACCGGTCTTAGCGACACAGAAGCGCAAGACATGGTATCCTTCCTCCAGTCCAATATCGACGTCTTCGCTTGGTGTTTCGAAGACATGCCTGATATCAATCCAGATGACGCTTGTCACCGACTTGCTATCAAAGAAGAAGTGAAGCCTATCAAGCAAAAGCCACGCACCATCCGACCAGAGCTACAAATTGCTGTTCAAGAAGAGATCACCAAGCTGCTCGCAGCAGGCTTCATCCGTGAAGTAGAGTATCCTACTTGGATCTCTAACATAGTTGCTGTTCCCAAGAAGAATGGGAAGGTCAGAGTCTGCATCGACTTCACCAATCTCAACAAAGCATGTCCCAAAGACCCATTCCCCATGCCAAGGATTGATAGACTCGTCGATGCCACTGCTGGCCACGAGCTATTATCTTTCATGGACGGGTACTCTGGATACAATCAAATTCCACTTCATCCAGACGATTAAGAGAAGACTTGCTTCGTGACTAGCCGAGGTCTCTACTGCTACAATGTAATGCCATTCAGCCCCAAAAATGCTGGATCTACCTATCAAAGGCTAGTAACCAAGATGTTCGAAGACCAGATCGGTCGCAACATCGAAGTCTACGTCGACGATTTACTCACAAAGAGCTCCGTTCGAAGCAGACATCTATCCGATCTGGCAGAAACCTTTCAAATCCTTCGAAAGTATCGCATAAAGCTCAATCCAGCCAAATGCGCTTTCGGAGTTCAATCTGGCAAATTCCTGGGTCATCTTGTGACCAGGAGAGGTATTGAAGCCAATCCCGATCAAATCCGAGCTATCCTCGACATGCCATCGCCTACCAATCAGAAGGAGGTGCAACACCTCACGGGAAGACTTGCTGCCCTCAATCGGTTCATCTCAAAGTCCTCAGACAAGTGTAAGCCTCTTTTCGACAAACTGCGAAAGGCAGATACATCGGGATGGAGTCCTGTTTGTGAAGAAGCTTTTCAAGGCATCAAGAAATATCTGGTGCAAGCTCCTATCCTGACTGCTCCACTTCCAAAAGAAGACTTGTGGCTCTATCTCGCCGTGACCGATCAAGCAATCAGTGCAGTCTTAGTCAGTAGAAGAGATGGCGTCGAACATCCAGTTTATTATATCAGCCACACTCTTCTCCCGGCTGAAACTCGCTATTCAAAAACTGAGAAGGTCATTTTGGCCTTGCTCACTGCATCACGTCGCCTTCAACCTTACTTCGTCTCCCACCAGATCACTGTCATTTCAGAACACACACTTAAAGATATCGTTGACAAAGCTGGTCGAGCTGGTCGAATGACCAAATGGGTGATTGAAATGAGTGCCTTGGGAATTCAGTTCGAATCTCGCACTTCCATCAAAGGTCAAGCTGTTGCTGATTTTCTAGCTGACTTTCCAATTGAAGACCCCATCACTTGGGAAGAAGATGTCGACATGCGCTTGGAAGATGAGGATAATCCTCCAATCAATCATGCAACAAAAATTGGTCCAAGTCTCGAAGCTATTGCTGCAATTCCTCCATGGAAGCTTTACACTGATGGAGCTTCGAGTGCGATCGGTTCGGGAACTGAGATAGTCTTGGTATCCCCTGAACTCGATCATCTCCAGAAGGCCACTCTTCTCGGATTCACTGCCACCAACAGCGAAGCCGAATACGAAGCACTCATTTCTGGACTCGAAATGGCGAAATCCTTGAATGTAGATCGAATTATTGTCTACAGCGACTCCCAGTTGATCATAAGGCAAATCAATGGAGAGTATACAGCTCGAGAAGAAAGAATGCAACTCTATTTGGCCTTAGTACGATGTCTTCAACAGCATTTTACTAATGCCGAATTTATTCAAATCCCAAGAGTAGAGAACCGAGAAGCAGATGCCTTAGCCAATGCTGCCTCAGTTCTTGGAGACTCACTCGGAGGAAGGCAAATACAAATTGATTACCAAGAAGTGCCCAAGACCATCCCCGATCAACAGATCCTTGCTACTACAAAGAGATCTGGGGGTGGAAATCAACTGGCATTGAACCTCACTACTACAAGTGAGCCTGAAGACTGGAGACGATCAATCTTTGATTTCTTCAAGCATGGCAAAATGCCGGAAGATCCAAATCAAGCCCGAAGACTTCAAAGGAAGCTTCCTTTCTACACTACTCAAGGAGAAGATCTATATTTCAAATCTCATAACGGGATATTACTCAAGTGCCTTGGCCCAGAGCAAGCAGAGGCAATCCTGATTGATATCCACTCTGGAGCTTGTGGAAATCATTCGGGAGGGAGATCTCTTGAAGCCAAGACAAAGCTACAAGGTTACTATTGGCCAACAATGGCAAGGGATGCTCAGCAAGTTGTTCAAAGATTCGAGCCATGCCAACGACACGCTCGAGCAATCCATCTCCCTACAGATGAGCTTCATCAACTATCAAGTCCATGGCCTTTCCATCAGTGGGGGTTGGACTTCTTGGGTCCTTTCCCACCAACTCCAAGCAAGAAGAAGTATCTACTGCTGGCCACAGATTACTTCACCAAATGGGTTGAAGCTGTGCCACTCTTTCGAGAAACCGATGATGAAGTGATCAAATTTATTAGGCACAATATCTTCTCAAGGTTCGGTACACCTCAAGTTCTTGTTGCTGACAATGGAGCTCAATTTGACTCCGATAAATTCCGAGAGTTCTGTCTGAACAACGGTATCAAGCTATTCTATTCAACTCCAAGATATCCTCAATGCAATGGTCAAGCTGAAGCCTCAAATAGAGCTATTCTTGGTATACTCAAGAAAAAACTCAATGACAGAAAGGATTGTGGGAACAGGTCCTACCTGAAGTTCTATGGGGGTATCGCATAACTCCGAGAAGATCAACAGGGTTCTCACCCTTTCGTCTAACATATGGATCAGAAGCAGTACTCCCAACAGAAAACATATCAAGTACTCTGAAGACCAGAGCAGTTGAAGAAGGAATTAACGAAGAGCTTCGGATCAATGATCTAGACTTCTCTGAAGAACTACGAGACCAAGCTTCCCTTCGTGTGGCCAAGTACCAACAAAAGATCAAACAAGCCTACGATGAGAAAGTCTACAATAGACAGTTCCCAGTAGGCAGTTTAGTCCTTAGAGCAGTCTTCTACAACACAAAGGAACATAGCAGTAGAAAACTAGCTCCCAACTGGAAAGGTCCCTACATTGTCGAATCGGTGGGAGGCAAAGGCTCTTATCGACTGATCTCGCTAGAAGGAGATAGACTACCACGAGCTTGGAATGCCAGACAGCTCAAGTTGTTCTATCCATGATGTAAATATCATGATGAATAAAGTTCTCTTTCAAATGTTCAAATGTGCAAGTGTTCAGCTTTGCAATTCAAGTTCTGAAGCAGTTTCAAATTATCCATATTCAAGTTACCAGGTCTTTTAACAAGTTTGGGAGTTAGAGTTGCGACTCAACCCCTTACTAGCAAATGTTAAACTGACCCTCAATTTCAATATTCAATTTCAATCAAATTCTATATCATCTAACAGGTTTGGCTGCTTGAGTTGCGACTCAACCCCTCATATACAAGTGTTACATGAATTCAAATTCAAATTTCAAGTTACAACAAGTTTGGGTAATCAAGTTGCGACTCGACCCCTTACTTTCAAAAGCTTATATCTATTCTAATGCTATCCAGAACATGATATTCAAAGACATTCAACTCAAGAGACATTCAATTTTCAAATACCAAAAAGATATCTTTTATTATCAAAATTTGCCAAGTACAATGTTGAGCTGCTACATATCAAAAGTTTACAAGTGTAAACAACAAAGAAAAAGGCAGAAACACATCAGGGCTTGGCTACGCTTGGAGCACGTGACCTCTCTCCTTCAGATCCTCCACGAGCCTTGCTCGCAGCTAAAGCTTTAGAAGATCGGGCACTGCTGACATGTGCCCTGAGTGCCTCTGCCGCTTTCTCAGCTGTCTCCCTGTAACTCTTGCATTCAGACAGCGCATGCTCCAGTTCCTTCTTGGAAGTCTCCTCTCTAGCAGTAAAGGCAGCATGCTGAGCAGCAAGTTGTTCTTTCAACTCTTTATTCTTGGCTGCGCGATCACAGGACACGTCCTCAACCTTGATGATCCGATTCTTCAAGGATTCAAGTTCGTGACTCTGTGCCTCGCAACGATCCTGCAACTCCTTGCTCTCCTGCTTCACTTTACGAAGGTCCTCGATCTTGGCCTTGAGAGAGAGTTTCTTCGAAGTCAAAATTTCCCTCAACTTGTCCCTCTCCTCGTGGGCAGCCTCCTGTTCAGCTTTCAAACGGGATACTTCAGATGCAGCCTCCCGTTCTCCTGCCCTCCTGGAGAGACTGCTTGTGATTCTCAAAACTGCTAAGCTCTGCAGATGGATAAAGAGTTAGAACTATTCCGAAGATACAATTCGAATAAGTGGATCAATCAGATGCACATACCACTATATCTAGCCGATCGAAGGCTTCTTCAAAAGTAGCCTTCGGAAGATTGCAAAGCTTCCGGATCACGCTAGTAGGGTGGTTGATATCAACATCACCCAAGCTCTTTATCTTTTGAGTCGAGCAAACAGGCGTACCTGCAATCGACACAAGAGTTCAAAGTATTGGAATATTTTTCAAACTTCAAAGGAATGGCAATCAAGACAAGTTAGAGCAGATACCTGAAGCCTCGACCTGAGGAGCTTTTCCCTTCCCACGGTTGGAGCTCTTACCCTTGGGGGTCGATTTCTCCTTGATGGGGGTTGGCTCTGGCAGAGGATGGGGAGTAGCATCACCCGCTCGGCTTCCTCTCTCCAAGTGAGCAGGAGAGGGAACATCTCGAGGTGGTGAGGCTCCCCCTTCATCTTCATGCCCGCTCGAATTATCGAGCCCTGCCACCATAGCAGCTACCTTCTCAGCCAGAGATCGCGAAGGGGGTGGGGGTTGTTCAACCTCCACACCCCCACTTGTAGTCGCCCCTTCTAGGCGAGGAACCTCGGGAGGTATCTGATCGAGGGGTGTAGGGTTGCTTCCAACCCCACCACTCCCCGATATCTTGATCTTGAAGCGCAGTGGATTCTTCTGCAACTCCCCAAAGTGATAAGTAGGAATCAATTTAGGGCCATCACCCGTTGCATCCATCACCCCCTCCATCTTGCGAGCCTTAGCCTCGTCGATGAGGATCGACTGCGAGTCCTCGCCAGCACCACCAGTGGGGGTGGGAGGAATTTCTTCCTCGCCACCCCCATGTCTTTGACCACCATCAGTGGGGGTAGGAGGAATTTCTTCCTCACCACCCCCATATTCTTCATGTTCATCTTCATCATCCCCATTATCTCCTCCATCGCTACCAGTGCTGTCATCAGCATCATCATCTTCTTCCTCTTCGTTTCCACCTTCCTCCTCTCTCTCTTCTTCCCCCTTCTTCTCTTCATCTTTCTTCTCCTCCTCCTCAGCTAAGACCTTTCTTTTCATCTAGGCCGGACCCCTCTGTATCACCAACTTCTCTTCCAAGGGCAAGCTACGCCTAGCTCCGTAGGCCTTCTTCTCAAAATGAAGTCTTCTGACGATTTTGCCTGACTGGGGGTCCTCCTCGTAATCCGAGTAGATGACCTCGTTATCTTCATAACGGGTCTTCGATCGGTGGAGAAGGTTGGCCTTGCCGTGTCGAACTGGGTAATTCGAGAATTGCTTCCAAGATTGAGTCCCGCATGTCAGCTCGAGGAAAAGATTGTCAACAGCTCCCACTCGCTCCGTAGACCATGAGAGGGCTCCTCCGGCACAGTACATATCGATCTCTTTATGCACCTTGTATCGGGGAACTTCAGATACTGACACAGGAGTCCATGCACCAGACACAGACAACGGCCACTCAGTGTAGAGCTTATCAGAGCCGATGGTGTCAACAATCGGCCGAAGGGCAGAGACACCCGTCAGATAGAAGAATGTGCTGTCTTTTCTCCAGGCCCATCGATAATGATAGAAAAAGTATCCCAGCTCGATCCTGGCTTCTTCTCCTTCAGGGAGGCTGGAGTGGCATTCCCTGAGCTCCTTCTGGAAGTCCGACTCTACGCGGCAAAAAGCGTAGATGATCCTCCAGGAATTCCCGATAACCTGCCCGGGACAAAGACCGGAGGTGTTCAGCAACCTCGTTGCAAAAGGCGGCAATGGGAGGCGCAGTCCACAGTTGAGCTGGCCAATCGTGACGATGGTTCCCATCACTTGCTCCTTGCTCGCGTACGAGACGAAGATTGTCCGCCTGTCAACGCCAAAAGCGGATAGAACCCCAAGAAGCGCTGGGCGAGCCTTTCCCTCTGTGAAATTTGCCAGCAACTCCTGCAGCTTCTCCCTCTTCGCATCTGTAAGTTTACTGCCAGTATTGTATCCGAACTCAGGTTCCGCCTCCAGAGGCAGCTGCGGGCAGAGAACAAACTTTGCCTTGGGGATCTGCTCTAGTCTTGATGGTGCTGAAGCAAATCCAACTCCTTGGTGCCTCTTGCCCAGTTGGCCAAGCTCGATCAACTCGGCCCTGCCTTTGCCACGGCCCTTCGAGACAGACGTTTCTTCAACAATTTCCTTGCCCTTCCTCTTGGAAGGAACGGCACTCTTCTTCGAACTACCCGAAGACGCCATTTCAATTGATCGGAAAGAAGAGAACAAAGAAGCAGAGAACGGGAGATTGAAAGCAAAGAGTCTGGACTTCGAAAATTTTGAAAGCGTAAGGCGAAAAATGACAGCGAGTAAAACTTATATACCCAGGGTAAACCAGCACACAAATCGAGAAGACACGTGTCTTCACCATATCGAATCGCGTGTTTTTGTAGGTACACGTGGCATCCATCCGTAGCAAGCGCAAAACCAGGTGAACAGTCGGGACCAGACGAAGCGTCAGACCACCGGTCCAAACAAGCCACTGGTCCAAACAAACCACCGGTCCAAGTGAACCAGACCGCCGGTTCAACACCGCATTCAGGCAAACCAAAGATTCAAAGCAGAAAAAATCGAACTCCATCAACATTCAAGATTCTGCTGAAAGATCAAAGAAGAAAAACAAGCTATACTATTTCCTCGAAAAGACAGGTTCGAAACTCAACCTTTGACTGGCTGATTTTTGCCGATCGGTCAAAATTGACCGATCGGTCAAAATCAACTGATCAGTCGATTTTCTACTAGATCTGGCAAAAAACCTGTGTTTTTTGCCGATCACCAAATCCTTGATCGGCTGATTTTAGCCGTTCGATCAAAATTGACCGATCGGTCAAAATCAACCGATCAGTCGATTTTCTACTAGATCTGGCAAAAAACCTGTGTTTTTTGCCGATCACCAAATCCTTGACCGGCTGATTTTAGCCGTTCGGTCAAAATTGATCGATCGGCCAAAATCAACCGATCAGTCGATTTTCTACTAGATCTGGCAAAAAACCTATGTTTTTTGCCGATCACCCAATCCTTGACTGGCTGATTTTAGCCGTTCGGTCAAAATTGACCGATCGGCCAAAATCAACCGATCAGTCGATTTTCTACTAGATCTGGCAAAAAACCTATGTTTTTTGCCGATCACCCAATCCTTGACCGGCTGATTTTAGCCGTTCGGTCAAAATTGACCGATCGGCCAAAATCAACCGATCAATCAATTTCTACTAGATCTGGCAAAAAACCTATGTTTTTTGCCGATCACCCAATCCTTGACCGGCTGATTTTAGCCGTTCGGTCAAAATTGACCGATCGGCCAAAATCAACCGATCAGTCGATTTTCTACTAGATCTGGCAAAAAACCTATGTTTTTTGCCGATCACCCAATCCTTGATCGGCTGATTTTAGCCGTTCAGTCAAAATTGACCGATCGGCCAAAATCAACCGATCAGTCGATTTTCTACTAGATCTGGCAAAAAACCTGTGTTTTTTGCCGATCACCCAATCCTTGACCGGCTGATTTTAGCCGATCGGTCAAAATTAACTGATCGGTCAAAATTAACCGATCGGTCAAATTTGACCGATCGGTCAAAATTGACCGATATGTCAAAATTAACCGATCGGTCAAATTTGACCGATCGGTCAAAATCAACCGATCGGTCAAATTTGACCGATCAGTCAAAATTGACCGATCAGTCAATTTTCTACTAGATCTTGCAAAAAACCTATGTTTTTGCCGATCACCCAATCCTTGACCGGCTGATTTTAGCCGATCGGTCAAAATTGACCGATCGGTCAAATTCAACCGATTGGTCAAAATTGACCGATCAGTCAAAATTGACCGATCAGTCTATTTCTTCGCTAACACTTGACAAAAGCAGGACTCTGCATGTGTGACAGGGGGTCGTTAGCTTTGCACCACGAATCCAAGCCAGCCAAGGCGGCCTCTTAGTTAACTTGGAGGGGGTAACTGTGGGTGCAAATTTTGGCAAGAAGTCTGCAAACGGCGGGACCCACCGGCCCTGCCTGGTGGGCCCCCGAGTACCACAGTGGGACCCACCGGCCCTGCCTGGTGGGCCCCCGAAGACAACAGCGGGACCCACCGGCCCTGCCTGGTGGGCCCCCGAAGACAATAGCAGGACCCACCGGCCCTGCCTGGTGGGCCCCCTAAAACGGCAGCGGAGCCCACCAACCTTACCTGGAGGATCCCCAGATACGACAGCAAAAACCGCCATTTACCCCGGAATCCCTCTTCTAGAATTCTATAAATAGCAGAGCCTTCGAATGTAAAAAGATCCGAAACTTCTGATTTCTATACTGAGATCTGATTTTCAGAACCCAGAGCTCTGGAATCTCTCAGCATTCTATCTCCTCACCTCTCCTTGATCTTCTTTCTGTCTTTGAAAAGATCAAAGAGGCTTCAGTAACACTCATCCTGTCGAGGTTACTTCGAGAAAAGTGTTAGTGAATTCGGGTTGCTCCCTATAGCACGGAGACGTAGGCTTCGGCTGAACTCCGAGATCACTTCTCGTGTCAACACTCTCTCTGATTGCATCTCTCTATTTACATATCAAAAGCTGCTACTCCAATCGACAGATCGAACAACGATATCTTCAACTTCAACTTCGATTGACTGGTGCTGCGAAGTCTTCGATCGGCACGAAGATTTTCCCCCACACAGTCTTGCAACGAAAACCAATCCAAGCCTCGAAGCAATCACCACAACTCCTCCATGGAAGCTTTGCACTGATGGAGCTTCAAGTGCGATCGGTTCGGGAATTGGGATAGTATTGGTATCCCCCGAACTTAATCATCTACAGAAGGCCACTCTCCTCGGGTTCAATGCCACCAACAACGAAGCCGAATACGAAGCACTCATTTCCGGACTCGAAATGGCGGAATCCCATGGGGTAGATCGAATCATCGTCTACAGCGACTCCCAGTTGATCATAAGGCAAATTAATGGAGAGTATACAGCTCGAGAAGAAAGAATGCAACTCTATTTGGCCTTAGTACGACGTCTTCAACAACGTTTTATGAATGCTGAATTCATTCAAATCCCAAGAGCAGAAAACCGAGAAGCAGATGCCTTAGCCAATGCTGCCTCAGTTCTTGGATACTCACTCGGAGGAAGGCAAATACAGATCGATTATCAAGAAGTGCCCAAGACCATCCCCGATCAACAGATCCTTGCTACTACAAAGAGATCTGGGGGTGGAGATCAATTGATGTTGAACCTTACTACTGCAAATGAATTTGAAGATTGGAGACAGTCAATTTTTGACTTCTTCAAATATGGCAAAGTACCAGAAGATCCCAATCAAGCCCGAAGACTTCAAAGGAAGCTCCCATGCTTTATCATGCAAGGAGAAGACCTATACTTCAAATCTCACAACGGGGTGATGCTCAAGTGCCTTGGTCCCGAACAAGCAAAGGCAATCCTGATTGATATCCACTCTGGAGCTTATGGAAATCATTCGGGAGGAAGATCTCTTGAAGCCAAGACAAAGCTACAAGGTTACTACTGGCTAACAATGGCAAGGGATGCTCAGCAAGTTATTCAAAGATGCGAGCCATGCCAATGACACGCTCGAGCTATCCATCTCCCTGCAGATGAGCTTCACCAACTATCAAGTCCATGGCCTTTCCATCAGTGGGGGTTGGACTTCTTGGGTCCTTTCCCACCAACTCCAAGCAAGAAGAAGTATCTACTGCTGGCCACAGATTACTTCACCAAATGGGTTGAAGCCGTGCCACTCTTTCGAGAAACCGATGATGAAGTGATCAAATTTATTAGGCACAACATTTTCTCAAGATTTGGTACACCTCAAGTTCTTGTCGCTGACAATGGAGCTCAGTTCGACTCTGACAAGTTTCGTGAGTTCTGTCTGAACAACGGAATCAAGCTCTTCTATTCAACTCCAAGATACCCTCAATGCAATGGTCAAGCTGAAGCCTCCAATAGAGCTATTCTTGGTATACTCAAGAAGAAGCTCAACGACAAGAAAGGATTATGGGAACAAGTCCTACCTGAAGTTCTTTGGGGGTATCGCACAACCCCGAGAAGGTCAACAGGGTTCTCACCCTTTCGTCTGACATATGGATCGGAAGCAGTACTCCCAACAGAAAACATATCAAATACTCTCAAGACCAGGGCAGTTGAAAAAGGAATCAATGAAGAGCTTCGAGTCAATGATCTGGACTTCTCTGAAGAACTATGAGACCAAGCCTCCCTTCGTGTGGCCAAGTATCAGCAGAAGATCAAATGAGCCTACGATGAGAAAGTCTACAAAAGGCAATTCCCAATTGGTAGTCTGGTCCTCAGAGCAGTTTTCTACAACACAAAGGAACACAGCAGTGGGAAACTTGCTCCCAACTGGGAAGGTCCATACATCGTCGAATCAGTGGGAGGCAAAGGCTCTTATCGATTGATCTCACCAGAAGGAAATAGATTGCCACGAGCTTGGAATTCTAGACATCTCAAATTGTTCTATCCATGATGTAAATTCTATGATGAATAAAGTTCTGTTTCAAATGTTCAAATGTGCAAGTGTTCAGCTTTTTAATTCAAGTTCTGAAGCAGTTTCAAATTATCCATATTCAAGTTACCAGGTCTTTTAACAAGTTTGGGTGTTAGAGTTGCGACTCAACCCCTTACTGGCAAATGTTAAAACTATTTCAGGTTGTCATTCAAAGCAACCTTCAAGTCACTGGTCGGTTTAACAAGTTGGGGAGTTTGTGTTGCGACACTACCCCTTACTTACAAATGTTAAACTGACCTTCAATTTCAATATTCAATTTCAATCAATTTCGATATCGTCTAACAGGTTTGGGTGCTTGAGTTGCGACTCAGCCCCTCACATATGAGTGTTACACAAATTCAAATTCAATTTTCAAAGTTACAACAAGTTTGGGTAATCGAGTTGCGACTCGACCCCTTACATTCAAAAGATTGTATCTATTCCAATGCTATCCAGAACATGATATTCGAAGACATTCAACTCAAGAGACATCCAACTTTCAAACACCAAAAAGATTTCTATTATCCAAAAATTGCCAAGTACAAGATTGAGCCTTTTCATATCACAAGTTTACAAAGTACAACAAAGAAAAAAGGTAGAAGTACATCAGGGTTTAGCCACACTTGGCGCGCGCGACTTCTCTCCTTCGGATCCACCACGAGCTTTGCTCGCCACTGAAGCCTTAGAAGATCGGACGCTGGCAGCGTGGACCCTGAGTGCTTCTGCCGCCTTCTCAGCTGTTTCCCTGTAGCTCTTGCACTCGATCTGCGCATGCTCCAACTCCTTCTTGAGGGTTTCCTCCTTAGCTGCTGAAGCGGCATCCTTCGCAGCAAGTTGAGCCTCCAGCTCCTTTATTCGAGCCACACGATCGAAGCCCAAGTTCTCGATCCTGAAGAATCGATTCTTCAATTCTTCAAGCTCGTGACCCCGAGCTTCATAACCATTTTTCCACCCCTGGCTCTCCAATTTCTCCTTGCGAAGGGCCTCAATCTTAGCCTTCAAGGCATCCTTCTTGGAGGATAGAAGCTCCCTCAGCTTATCCTTTTCCTCATGGGCAGCTTCTAATTCAGTCGTTAGGCGAGAAACTTCAGATGAAGCCTCTCGCTCTCCGTACTTCTTGAAGAGCTTCGTGTCGAATTTCAGAACCGCTGAGTTCTGCGAACAAACAAAAAGTGATAGAAGTATATCGAAAGATTCAATGCGAAAGACAATTCAAGCTGGTGCACTTACCACCACTTCAAGCCTATGAAAGGCTTCCTCGATCGGGGCCCCCGGAAGGTTGCAGAGCTTCCGGATCACGGGAGTTGGGTGGTTGATGTCAACCTCACCCAAATCTTTCAAAAGTGAAGCCATGCCTGTAGGAGTCTCTGCAAATCAAACAGAAGTTCAAAAGAGTTAGAATATTTTCAAACTTCAAAGGTAAGATAATCAAGGCAAGTTACTACAGATACCTGAGACATCGACTCGAGGAGCCTTTCCCTTTTTCCTTCCCGCGATCGGAGCTCTTACCCCGAGGGGTCGACTTCTCCTTGGTGGGAGTTGGCTCTGATTGGGGTTGAGGAGCCCCATCACCCACACGGCTCTCCCTCTCCAAGTGAGTAGGAGAGGGAGCACCCTGAGGAGGTGAGACTCCCCCTTCCTCTTGTGGCCCGCTTGGCTGAACGAGCCCCGCCACGATAGCAGCTACCTCCTCAGCCAGAGAGTGCGAGGGGGGTGGAGGTTGCTCAACCTCCAAACCCCCACTCGTAGTCGCCCCTTCGAGACGAGGAACTTCAGGAGGGATTTGATCAAGGGGCGTGGGGTTGCTTCCAACCCCACCACTCCCTGAGAATTTTATCTTCAAGCGCATCAGGTGCTTCTTCAACTCCTTGAAGTGATAGGCGGGAACCACCTTGTGGCCGTCGCCTTCTACGTCCAGCACCTCTTCCATGCGACGGGCCTTAGCCTCATCGATGGGGATAGGAGTAGAATCTTCGTCCTCTTCACCACCAGTGGGGGTGGGAGGAAGGTCATCCCCACCACCCCCCTGTTCTTGGTCACCACCAGTGGGGGTGGGAGGAATTTCTTCCTCACCACCCCCATTCCCACCATCTCCACCAGTGGGGGTGGGAGGAAGATCATCCTCACCACCCCCATCTTCATCGTCATCATCGTTGCCATCGTTGTCGTTACTACCATTTTCAGTTTCTTCTTCCTCCTCGTCTTTTTTCTTTTCCTCTTCTTCTTCTTCATCTTCTTCCTTCTTTTGGCCCCCATCTTCCTTCTGTTTGACGAGGGTTTTCCTCTTCCTCTTTGCTGGGCCTCGTTGTATCACCAGCTTCTCCTCCGCGGTAGGCAGTCGGCGCCTCACACTGTAAGCCTTCTTCTCGGCACGAATCTTCCTGATAATCTTGCCCGAATAAGGATCCTCCTCATAGTCGGAGTACAAGACCTCGTTGTCTTCGTATCGAGCCTGTAGCCGATGGAGGAGGTTAGCGTTGCCGTATCTGACCGGGCAGTTCGAAAACTGCTTCCACGATCGAGTGCCGCAAGTTAACTCTAAGAACAAGTTATCGATGGCTCCCACCTTCTCCGAAGTCCAAGCAAAGACGCCTCCCTCGCAGTACATCTTCACTTCATCGTGCACTTCGTTTCGGGGGGTCTCGGGTACGAAGAGAGGAGTCTAGGCACCGGAAACCGATATGGGCCAATCGGTGTATAGTTTGTCTGAGGGGACTGTGTCAGCAAGTGGACGCAGTGCAGATACGCCGGTCAAGTTGAAGAACGGACTATCCTTCCTCCAAGCCCATCGATAATGATAGAAAAAATATCCAAGCTCGATCCGGGCAACTTCATCCTCTGGAATGCTGGAGTAGCAGGCCTTCAGATCCTCCTGGAAGTCCGACTCTACGCGGCAGAAAGCGTAGATAATCCTCCAGGCATTCCTAGTGACCTGCCCAGGGCAAAGGCCGGAGGTGTTCAATAACCTCGCGGCGAAGGGTGGCAACGGAAGGTGCAGACCACAGTTGAGTTGGCCGATAGTCACGATGGTTCCCATGACCTGCTCCTTACTGACAAAGTTGGTAAAGATGGTCTTCTTGTCAATGCCAAACGCAGACAGGATACTCGGGAGTGAAGGCCGAACCTTCCCTTCTGTGAAGCAAGTGAGCAGTGTCTGCTACTTCTTTCTCTTCGCATCTGTGAATTGGCCACCGGTATTGTATACATACTCCGGTTCCTCTGTCAGAGACATGAGCGGGCCCAAAACAAATTTTGCTTTGGGGATGTGCTCTGGCCTCGATGGCGTTGAAGCAAACCCTACTCCTTGGTGCCTTTTGCCCAGTTGTCCAAGTTCGGCAAGCACCGCCTTGCCTTTGCCATGTCCTTTCGGAGGAGATGGAACTTCAGCGGTCTCCTTCCCCTTCCTCTTCAAGGAAACCGCACCCGACTTCTTCGAACTACCGGAGGAAGCCATTTGACCGATCAAGCGAGAGCAGAGAACAAGAAATCGGGAGCAAAAGAGTCTGGACTTTGAAAAATTTTGAAAGCGTGAGGCGAAAATGACAGCCAGAGAGGCTTAAGTATCTTGAGGGAATTAGGCGCGCAAATCGAGAAGACACGTGTCATCACCATATCAAATCGCGTGTTTTTACAAGTACACGTGGTATCTATCCATAGTAAGCGCAAAACCAGGCGAACAGTCGGGACCAGACGAAGCGTCAGACCACCGGTCCAGGCAAGCCACCGGTCCAAGCAAACCACCGGTCTGAGTAAACCGGACCGCCGGTTCAAAACCTCATTCATACAAATCGAAGACTCAAAAAGCAGAAAGAATCAAACTCCATCAATGTACAAAACTCTGCCCGAAGATCAAAGAAGAAAAACAAGCTATACTACTTCCTCGAAAGGGCAGGTTCGAAACTTAAACCTGACCGGCTGAATTTAACCGATCGGTCAAATATGACCGATCGGTCAAATTCATCCGATCAGTCAATTTTCTACTAGATCAGGCGAAAAATGTAGTTTTTTGCCCGATCACTCAATCCTTGACCGGCTGATTTTTACCGATCGGTCAAATATGACCGATCGGTCAAAATTAACCGATCGGTCGATTTTCTACTAGATCAGGCGAAAAACATAGTTTTCTGCCCGATCACTCAATCCTTGACCGGCTGATTTTTATCGATCGATCAAATATGACCGATCGGTCAAAACTAACAGATCGGTCGATTTTCTACTGGATCAGGCAAAAAATATAGTTTTTTGCCCGATCACTCATTCCTTGACCGGCTGATTTTAACCGATCAGTCAAACATGACCGATCGGTCAAAATTAACCGATCGGTCGATTTTCTACTGGATCAGGCGAAAAACGAAGTTTTTTGCCTGATCACTCAATCCTTGACCGGCTGATTTCAACTGATCGGTCAAACATGACCGATCGGTCAAAATTAACCGATCGGTCGATTTTCTACTGGATCAGGCGAATAACGTAGTTTTTTGCCCGATCACTCAATCCTTGACCGGCTGAATTTAACCGATCGGTCAAACTTGACCGATCGGTCAAATTCATCCGATCAGTCGATTTTCTACTAGATCAGGCAAATAACTTTACTTTTTTCCCGACCCCTCCAACCTTGACCGGCTAAATTTAACCGATCGGTCAAACTTGACCGATCGGTCAAATTCATCTGATCGGTCGAATTTCTACTGGATCAGGCAAAAAACTTGGTTTTTTGCCCGATCCAACAATCTTTGACCGGCTGATTTTAACCGATCGGTCAAACATGACCGATCGGTCAAATTCAACCGATCGGTCGAATTTCTACTAGATCAGTCAGAAAACTTGTCTTCTGACCGATCACACCAACCTTGATCAGTTGAATATTAACCGATCGGTCAAACTTGACCGATCGATCAAATTCAACCGATCGGTCGAATTTCTACTAGATCAGTCAGAAAACTGTGTTTTCTGACCGATCACACCAACCTTGATCGGTTGAATTTAACCGATCGATCAAACTTGACCGATCGGTCAAATTCAACCGATCGGTCGAATTTCTACTAGATCAGTCAGAAAACTGTTTTTTCTGACCGATCACTCTAACCTTGATCGGCTGAATTTAACCAATCGGTCAAACTTGACCGATCGGTCAAATTCAATCGATCGGTCGAATTCTACTGGATCGGTCAGAAAACTGTGTTTTCTGACCGATCACTCCAACCTTGACCGGTTGAATTTAACCGATCGGTCAAATTTGACCGATCGGTCAAAATTGACCGATCGGTCAATTTTGACCGATCAGTCAGAAATTGACCGATTGAAGTTTTATTTTCGAAAAACGCTGACACACGGCAAAAGCTCCTCTGCTTATGTGACAGGGGTCATTAGCTTTGCACCACGAGTCCAAGTCAGCCAAGGATACCTCTTAGCTAAATTAGAGGGGGTAACTGTGGGTGCAAATTTTGGCAAGAAGTCTGCAAGCAGCGGGACCCACCGGCCCTGCCTGGTGGGCCCACTAAGACTACAACGGGACCCACTGGCCCTGCCTGGTGGGCCCACAAAGACTACAGCGGGACGCACCGGCCTTGCCTGGTGGGCCCACGAAGACTACAGCGGGACCCACCGGCCCTGCCTGGTGGGCCCACGAAGACTACAGCGGGACCCACCGACCCTGCCTGGTAGGCCCAATAGCTTGTGGAATCCTCCAGGAGACGGTAGCGGGGCCCACCAGCTTTTCCCCAGATGCTGCAGCAGAAACCGCCATTTACCACCAGAGAATCCTATAAATAGCAGAGTCTTCGAATGTAAAAGGATCCGATTTCAAATCCAGAGAGAAAATCCAGAGAGAAAATCCAAAAAGGAAGATCAGTGCCATCATCATCTGATATCTGATTTCAGAAATCAGAGCTCTGGAAGTTCCAACCCTCTCAATCTTCAACTCTTCTTGATCTTCTTCTTGTCCTCGAAGAGATTAGAAAGACTTCAGTGACACTCGGCCTGTCGAGGTCACTTTGATCAAAGTGTTAGTGAATTCGGGTTGCTCCCTATAGCACGGAGACGTAGGCTTCGGCTGAACTCCGAGATCACATCTCTCGTGTCCAATTTTCTCTGCTTGCATATTGAGAGTCCCAGCTACCGTCGACATATCAAACAACAATCTTCAACTTCGATTGACTGGTGAGGCGAAGTCTTCGGGTCGGCACGAAGATTTTCCCCCACACAACACTTTAGGATTTGGGGTTGTCCAGCACATGTGCGGAAGAACAAGCGAGATAAGATGGAGTCAAAAACTAAGGTATGTCTGTTCGTTGGGTATCCAAAAGGGACAAAGGGTGGTTTATTTTATGATCCTGAGGATAGAAAGGTTATCGTCCCGACGAACGCCGTATTCCTGGAGTAGGATTATTTAATAGACCATAAGCCCACCAGTAAAGTAGTTCTTGAAGAATTGCTTGGTATTGATGGGAGTACACAGATAGAAAACGTAGTGAGAGCCGATACCACTAAGATTAACGATACTGTAGAATCGACTTCTATAGAACCACCACAGGCTCGTCGCAGTGGGAGGACCACAAGTGCTCCTAATAGATACATTGGAGAAGCCTTTATGGTAGATCCAAAGTTTCAGGAGGATGATCCTCTGAACTATGACGAAGCGATGGTATCCTCTGACCATGTAGCATGGCAGGAAGCCATGGAGGCAGAACTGACATCGATGTCCCAAAACTCGGTCTGGACACTTATAACACCACCTCACAACATTAAACCTGTTGGGTGTAAGTGGGTGTACAAAAGAAAAAGAGGTACGGATGGTACCGTTGAGACTTACAAAGCTAGACTAGTTGCTAAGGGTTATACCCAGCGAGAAGGGATCGACTATGACAAAACCTTTTCGCCAGTGGCTATGTTTAAGTCTATCCAGATTCTCTTGTCCATTGCAGCCCATTATGATTGGAAGATCTGGAAAATGGACGTCAAGACCATATTCTTTAACTGGGATTTAGAAGAAGATATCTATATGTCTCAGCCTCCAGGCTTTATAACAAAAGGTCAGGAAAGTCTGGTGTGCAAGTTGCAAAGGTCTATTTATGGACTGAAGCAAGTATCCAGAAGTTGGAACATACGTTTTGATCAGGCTATCCAGTCTTATGGATTTGAGCAAAACATGGATGAACCATGTGTTTATAAAAGGAGCGATTAGACTGCAGTAGTTTTTCTAGTGCTTTACGTAGACGATATCCTGCTCATTGGAAACGATATTGGAACGTTGTCTACAGTGAAGGTATGGTTATCCTCTCAATTTGACATGAAAGACCTGGGTGAAGTGAGTTATGTTCTGGGGATCAAGGTGACACGAGATCGCCAGAACAAGACTCTCTCGCTGTCACAGTCAGCCTACATAGATACTATCTTGGTCAGATTCAGTATGCAGAACTCTAAGAAGGGACTGGTTTCATTCAGACATGGAATGAAATTGTCCAAGGATCAGGGTCCTAAGACTCCTGAGGAGAGGGCAGAGATGCAGAAGATACCTTATGCTTTGGCTGTAGGGAGTCTGATGTATGCTATGTAGTGCACGAGACCAGATATATGCTATGCAGTAGGTATGATGGGCAGGTATCAGTCAAATTTGGGTCCATGGCACTGGACTGCTGTGAAAAGTATACTCAAGTATCTCCGTAGGACGAGAGACTATGAGTTAGTTTACTCTTTACAGGAACTGATACCGATTGGATATACAGATTCTGACTTTGCGTTAGATCCGGAATCCAGGAGATCGACATCAGGGTTTGTGTTTTCATTAGGAGGAGGAGCTATCAGTTGGAGGAGCGTGAAGCAGGGATGCTTCGTGGATTCGACGACAGAGGCTGAGTACGTTGCAGCGTGCGAAGCAGCTAAGAAAGCAGTATGGCTCAAGAAGTTCCTCACGGACTTAGGATGTGTATCGGGAGCTCAAGATCCTATTGTCCTTTACTGTGATAATAGTGGAGCGATATCATAATCTAAGGAGTCAAGATATCACCAGAAGGGCAAGCATATCGAGCGAAAATACTATATTATCCGGGACTTGCAGAAGCGAGGGGAGGTTGCAGTGACTCAGATGGTGTCTGCAGATAACATGGCGGACCCTTTCACAAAGGCGTTAACGACCAAGGCTTTTGAGAAGCACGTGGATGCCATGAGAGTTAAGACTGTTGTTCCCCGCTAGGCTAAGTGGGAGATTATTGTAGCTCGTGTGTCCTTAGCGTGGATTTTCTGTATTAACATTAATAAAGATGCCTTTGGTTACTGCTTTAATTAGAATACTACTATGGTATATGTTAATACACATATAATAAAGGACCCTAGGGAACACAGTAGGCCACTAAGGCGCATGGTGGATCCATGCTTAGGAGACCCCGTGGACCAGTTATGTCTAGACCTAGAACTAGGTCACAGCGTAGGTGATGCCGGTCGCTTCACCGAGAACAAGCTGTTGGTAGGTAGAGGATGTGGTGAAGTATCCACCACGGGAACGTGGGATTCCCATTCACCTGACCAAGCACATTGATCATGTTGAACAGGAGCCGAGACGGTGCACAGATCAGTGATTCAGACACTGGTGCATAAACCATCTTACTACTATAGATAATCTGTCCTTAACCCTGAGGGACTATGTAGATTGGGTCAACCAGTTATGTGGTGCTTTGATGTGCCAATGTGTGCGGACCTTCCATAGTCCAATACCACGGTACGTTGGGTTACCCGACTGGCGCTTAAGTGACATGTAATCCCTACAGGTTAATCCGACGTCCAGTGTTGGATGGGTGCGTTTTGATGAGTCAATCTGTGCACACAATTAACCCAGGCCTGGTAGTTGTCAGTATGACTGACAATGTTCCGGATGCTAGGTATAGCCCCGGAAGGTGTGTGGTGTTATAGATGACAAGTCATCAAACCCTAGTCAGATGATCGATCGGGATCTGACGGTGCTCCCCTCCGCCCGAATCGTATCATGGCACCAGTAATAGAAGAGACTGAGGATTATCGGAGTATAGTAGAGAACAGGGTTACGAGGGAGTAACATAAGTTTAGGATCACTAGAGTTCAACTCGCGTCGCACTCTGGGTGGCTACGCGGGTTAACCGGATTAGGGCTGATTAACGGAACTTTCGGTGTGTCACCGGAACAGTTAATCAAGGATCCGGTTGGAGCTAGAGATCCCGAACTCTGAAGGTTCCACCCTGTCATTGCATATAGGAATTGTTCCCTGACCTGGTTGGATATATTGGATGCAAAGTAGCACGATGGAGCGCAAGTCCGGAGCCTAAGAACCTAATTCACATGTGTTACGGGTCGTAGGGGTATTTTGGTAAATATTGAAATATGGCTCAGAACATATTGAATATGGATCTTAGAATGAGCGGAATAATTCCAGGAGCTCATAGACGCTGACGGAACTCGATTCCGAGTAGCGCACCTCACTCAATCTCTCTTTTAGTTTTTCACTTTTCGTGAAGGGCGTTTTCGTCCAGGCTTCACGATAGACAGTTGGAATCCCTAAAAACCGACCCCCCCTCATCCTAATCTAATTAGGGCCGGCCCTAGCTTGCTTGAATCAATAGGGGACCGGCCCTATAAGTAGAATGGAGGGGGAGGGGCCGACCTTTTAGTTCTCCCCCTCTCCAAAAATCCGAACCTCTTCCTCTCTCCTCTTCTTTGTGGTTTCGGCCAAGGAAGAAAGAGGAAGAAGAAGGAATAAGAAAGAGGAAGGAAGGAGAAGGAAGAAGAGAGAAAGAGGTGGAGGAGATCTCGTGGCTTGTCATCGTCTTCGCAACGAATTCCTCTGTCGGCTCGTAATCCTTGCACTCATAGATAGGATTTCGAGGATTCCTCAATTCGCAAAGGACAAGGTGCTATCCGACAGCTTCCCTTGCGATTCACGTGCGGTTCATCATCGTTCTATTTTCTTCAGATCGTAGATCCACAAGGTATGATGATTCCAAACACCTAACTAGATGCATGCATGTCTTCCGTAGATCGTAGTGTGCCTCTAGGGTGTCTGGACATATGCTAAGATCATAGATTTGCATATAGATTGTTTTGTAGAATTAATTGTAATGAAACATACACCGCATGATCTTCGGATCTATCTTTTGCTTCCGCTGCGACTCTGATAAGTGGATCCAATTCCAACATATTCGTACGAAGGTAGCCATTCTAAGTCTTTCGTAGGAGCTATTCTAATTCATTCGTACTAATGTAGCCATTGTAACTCATTCGTTCGAATGTAGCTATTGTGACTTATTCGTACAAATGAATATCGTCACTCTAGTTCATTCGTACGAATGGAGCTAGTCTAATTCATTCATACGAAGGTAGCCATTCTAATTTATTCGTACTAGCCAATCTAATACATTTGTACGAATATAGCCATTCTAGTTCATTCGTACGAACGAATATAGCCATTCTAATTTATTCGTACGAATGTAGCCATTCTAATTCATTCGTACGAAGGTAGCCATTCTAATTTATTTGTATGATCCATTCTAAATCATTCATATGAATGTAGCCATTCTAATTCATTCGTACAATGGTAGCCATTATATTGCATTCGTACGAGCCATTCTAATTCATTAGTATGAATGTAGCCACACTAATTCATTCGTACGAACGAATGTAGCCTTTCTAATTCATTCATACGAATGAATGTAGCCATTCTAATTCATTCATACGAACGAATATAGCCATTCTAATTCATTCGTACGAGCTATTCTAATTCATTCGTACGAACGAATATAGCCATTCTAATTCATTCGTACGACTGTTGCCATTCTAATTCATTCGTAGGAAGGTAGCCAATCTAATTAATTCGTACGAGCTATTCTAATCATTTGTATGAATATAGCCATTCTACTTTATTCGTACGAACGAATATTACCATTCAAATTCATTCATACAAAGGTAGCCATTCTAATTCATTAGTAGAAGCCATTCAAATTTATTCGTACGAATGTAACTATTCTAATTCATTTGTACGAACGAATATAGCCATTCTAATTCATTCGTACAAACAAATTTAGCCATTCTGATTCATTCATATGAATGTAGCCATCCTAATTCATTAATATGAACGAATGTCCCTATTCTAATTCATTGATACGAATGTAGCCATTCCAATGTATTTGTACGAAGGTGGACTTTCTAATTCATTCGTACGAGCCATTCTAATTCATTCGTACGAAAGTACCCATTCTAATTCATTCATACGAATATAGCCATTCTAATTCACTCATACCAAGGAAGCCATTCTAATTCATTCATAAGAGACCTTCTAATTCATTCATAGGAGCCATTCTAATTCATTCGTATGAGATATTCTAATTCATTCGTACGAACATATATAGCCATTCTAATTCATTTGTATGAATATAGCCATTCTACTTCATTGGTACAAAGATAACCATTCTAATTCATTCATACGAGCTATTCTAATTGATTGGTACGAATGTAGCCATTCTAATTCATTCGTAAGAGCCATTCTAATTCATTCGTACGTATGTAGCCATTCCAATTCATTCATTTGAACGAATATTGCCATTCTTATTCATTTGTATGAATGTAGCCATTCTAATTCATTCATACGAAGGTAGCAATTCTAATTCATTCGTATGAGCTTTTCTAATTCATTCATTCGAATGTAGCAATTCTAATTCATTCATACGAACGAATACAACAATTCTAATTCATTCGTACGAATATAGCCATTCTAATTCATTTGTAGGAATGTAGCCATTCTAATTGATTCGCACAAGCTATTCTAATTCATTTGTATGAATGTAACTATTTTAATTTATTCGTACAAACGAATGTAGCCATTCTAATTCGTTTGTATGAATGTAGCTATTCTAATTCATTTGTACAAAGATAGCCATTCTAATTTTTTCGTACGAGCCATTCTAATTAATTTGTACAAATGTAGCCATTTAATTCATTCGTACGAATGAATCTAGCTATTCTAATTTATTCGTATGATTGAAGCCGGTCTAATTTGTTTGTATGATTGTAGCCATTCTAATTCATTCGTACGAATGAATATTGATATTCTAATTCATTTGTACGAATGTTGCCATTCCAATTCATTCGTACAAAGGTAGCCATTCCAATTCATTCGTACAAGATATTCTAATTCGTTTATACGAATGTAGCCATTCAAATTCATTCGTACAAAGGTAGCCATACTAATTCATTCGTACGAGCCCATCTAATTCATTCGTACGAATGTAGCCATTCTAATTTATTCGTACGAATGAATAAAGCCATTCTAATTCATTCTTATGAATGTAGCTATTCTAGTTCATTCATACGAAGGTAGCCATTCTATGTCTTTCGTAGGAGCCATTCTAATTCATTCGTACGAATGTTGCCATTGTAACTCATTCGTGGGAACGAATATAGCCATTCTAATTCATTCGTATGAATGTAGCCAATCTAATTCATTCGTACGAAGGTAGCCATTCTAATTCACTCGTACGAGACAATCTAATACATTCGTATGAATGTAGCCATTCTAATTTATTTGTACGAACGAATGTAACAATTCTAATTCATTCGTACGAATGTAGCCATTCTAATTCATTCATATGAAGGTAGCCATTCTAATTCATTCGTACGAGCCATTCTAATTCATTCATATGAATGTAGCCATTCTAATTCATTCGTACAATGGTATCGATTCTATTTCATTCGTATGAGCCATTCTAATTCATTAGTACGAATATAGCATTCTAATTTATTTGTACGAACGAATATAGCCATTTTATTTCATTCATACGAAGGTATATATTCTAATTCATGCGTAAGAGCCAATCTAATTCATTCGTATGAATATAGCCATTCCAATTCATTCGTATGAACGAATATAGCCATTCTAATTTATTTATATAAATATTGTGGTTCTAATTCATTCGTACGAAGGTAGCCAATCTAATTCATTTGTACGAGCTATTCTACTTCATTCGTATGGATATAGCCATTCTACTTCATTCGTACGAACGAATATAGCCATTCTAATTCATTATTACAAAGGTAGCCATTCTAATTTATTCGTATAAGCCATTCAAATTTATTCGTACGAATGTAACCAAACCATTCTAATTCATTCGTACGAACGAATATAGCCATTCAAATTCATTCGTATGAATGTAGCCATTCTAATTCATTCATACGAACGAATATACCCATTCTAATTCTTTGATACGAATGTATCCATTCTAATTCATTCGTACGAAGGTAGCCTTTCTAATTCATTCGTACAAGGCATTCTAATTCATTCGTACAAATGTAGCCATTCTAATTCATACGTACTATTGTAGCCATTTAAATTTATTCATACAAAGGTAGGTATTCTAATTCATTCGTATGAGACATTCTAATTTATTCGTATGAGCCATTCTAATTTATTGATACAAGATATTCTAATTCATTCGTACGAACTGATATAGCCATTCTAATTCATTCGTATAAATATAGCCATTCTAATTCATTGGTACGAAGATAGCCATTCTAATTCATTTATACGAGATATTCTAATTCATTCGAATGAATGTAACCATTCTAATCTATTCACATGAATGTAGCCATTCTAATTCATTCGTACGAGCTATTCTAATCGATTCGTATGAATTTAGCCATTCTAATTCATTCATATGAAAGAATTTAGCCATTCTAATTCAATCATACGAATATAACCATTCTAATTCATTTGTACGAAGGTAGCTACTCTAATTCATTCGTAAGAGCCATTCTAATTCATTCGTACGTATATAGCCATTTTAATTCATTCCTACGAACTAATATAGCCATTCTTATTCATTTTTACGAATGTACCATTCTAATTCATTCATACGAAGGTAGCAATTCTAATTCATTTGTTCGAGCTTTTCTAATTCATTTGTTTGAATATAGCAATTCTAATTCATTCATATGAACGAATATAGCCATTCTAATTCATTCGTACGAATATAACCATTCTAATTCATTTGGACAAAGGTAGCCATTCTAATTCATTCGTACGAGCTATTCTAATTCATTTGTATGAATGTAACTATTTTAATTCATTCGTGCGAACTAATGTAGCCATTCTAATTCTTTTATACAAGCCATTGTAATTCATTTGTACAAATGTAACCATTCTTATTCACTCGTACGAATAAATGTAGCTATTCTAATTCATTCATATGAATGAAGCCGTTCTAATTCATTCATATGATTGTAGCCATTCTAATTCATTTGTACGAACGAATGTTGCCATTCTAATTTATTCGTACGAATGTAGCCATTCTAATTCATTCGTACAAAGGTAGCCCTTCTAATTCATTCGTACAAGATATTCTAATTCGATTATACGAATGTAGCCATTCAAATTCATTCGTACGAAGGTTGCCATACGAATTCATTCGTACAAATGTAGCCATTCTAATTCATTCGTATGAATGAATATAGCCATTCTAATTCATTCCTATGAATGTAGCCATTCTAGTTCATTTGTACAAAGGTAGCCATTTTAAGTTTTTCATAGGAGCCATTCTAACTCAGTCGTATGAATGTAGCTATTGTAACTCATTCGTGGGAACGAATATAGCCATTCTAATTCATTCGTACGAATATAGCCAGTATAATTCATTTATATGAAGGTAGCTATTCTAATTCATTCATACGAGCCAATCTAATACATTCGTACAAATATAGCCATTCTAATTCATTCGTACGAACGAATGTAGTCATTCTAATTCATTCGTATGAATGTAGCCATTCTAATTCACTCATATGAAGGTAGCCATTCTAATTCATTCGCACGAGCCATTCTAATTCATTCGTACAATGGTAGCGATTCTATTTCATTCGTAAGAGCCATTCTAATTCATTAGTAGGAATATGGCCATTTTAATTCATTCGTACGAACGAATGTAGACATCCTAATTTATTCATACAAAGGTATCTATTCTAATTCATTCATAAGGACTATTCTAATTCATTTGTATAAATATAGCCATTCCAATTCATTTGTACGAATGATTTAGAATGATTACCTTCGTATGAATAAATTAGAATGGCTATATTCATACGAATGAATTAGAATTACTATATTTGAACGATTGAATTAGAATGTCTATATTCGTACGAATGAATTAGAATGGCTATATTCGAACGAATGAATGAAAATGGCTATATTTGTTCATACGAATGAATTGAAATGGCTACATTTATACGAATGAATTAGAATGGATACCTTCGTACGAATGAATAAGAATAGATATATTCGTACGAATGAATTAGAATCGCTATATTCGTATGAATGAATTAGAATGGCTCATATGAATGAATTAGAATGACTACCTTCATACGAATAAATTAGAATGGCCATATTTGTACAAATGAATAGAATGGCAATATTCGTTTGTACGAACGAATTACAGTGGCTACATTCGTTCATACAAATGAATTAGAATGGCTACATTCATACGAATAAATTAGAATGGCTCGTACGAATGAATTAAAATGGATACCTTCATACGAATGAATTAAGATGGCAATATTTATACGAATAAATTAGAATGGCTCGTACGAATAAATTAGAATGGCTACCTTTGAACGAATGAATTAGAATGGATATATTCGTACGAATGAGTAAGAATGTCTACATTCGTTCATATGAATAAATTAGAATGGTTACAATCATAAAAATGTATTAGAATAGCTCGTATGAATGAATTAGAATGGCTACCTTCGAATGAATGAATTAGACTGACTACATTCTTACAAATGAATTAGAATGGATTCATTCGTTCGTACGAATGAATTAGAATGGTTACATTCATATTAATAAATTAGAATGGCTACATTCGTACGGGCCAATCTAAAACATTCGTACGAATATAGCCATTCTAATTCATTCATACGAATGAATGTAGCCATTCTAATTCATTCGTATGAATGTAGCCATTCTAATTCATTATTATGAAGATAGCCATTCTAATTCATTCATACAAACTATTCTAATTCATTCATGTGAATGTAGCTATTCTAATTCATTCGTACAATGGTAGCCATTCTATTTCATTCGTACGAACATTTCTAATTCATTAGTATGAATGTAGCCATTCTAATTCATTCGTATGAACAAATGTATCCATTATAATTCATTCGTACGGATGTAACCACTCTAATTCATTCGAACGAAGGTATCTATTCTAATTTATTCGTACGAATAAATATAGCCATTCTAGTTCATTCATACGAATGTAGCCATTCTAATTCATTCGTACGAAGTTAGCCATTCTAATTTATTCTAATTCATTTCTACGAATGTAGCCATTAAAATTCCTTCGTACGAAGGGAGCCATACTAATTCTTTCATACGAGCCCTTCTAATTCATTCGTATGAATGAGCCATTTTGATTCATTTGTACGAATGAATGCAGCCATTCTAATTCATTCCTATGAATATAGCCATTCTAGTTTTTTCATACGAAGGTAGCTATTCTAAGTCTTTCATAGGAGCCATTTTAGTTCATTCGTACGAATGTAGCCATTGTAAATCATTCGTACGAACGAATGTAGCCAGTCTAATTCATTCATATGAATGGAGCCAGTCTAATTTATTCATACGAAGGTAGCCATTCTAATTCATTCGTATGAGCCAATCTAATACATTCATACGAATGTAGCTATTCTAATTCATTCGTACGAACGAATGTAGCCATTCTAATTTATTCGTACGAATATAGCCATTCTAATTTATTCATACGAAGGTAGCCATTCTAATTCATTTGTACGATCCATTCTAATTCTTTCATATGAATGTAGCCATTCTAATTCATTTGTACAATGGTAGCCACGCTATTTTATTCATACGAGCCATTCTAATTCATTAGTACGAATGTAGCCATTCTAATTCAGTCGTACAAACGAATGTAGCCATTCTAATTCATTCGTACTAACGAATATAGCTATTCTAATTCATTTGTAAGAGCCATTCTAATTCATTCGTACAAATATAGCCATTCTAATTCATTCGTATGAATGTTGCCATTCTAATTCATTCGTAGCAAGGTATCCAATCTAATTAATTTGTCCGAGCTATTCTAATTCATTCGTATGAATATAGCCATTCTACTTCATTCGTACGAACGAATATTGCCATTTTAATTCATTCTTACAAAGGTAGCCATTCTAATTCATTCGTACGAGCCATTCAAATCCTTTCGTACGAATGTAACTATTCTAATTCATTCGTACGAACGAATATAGCCATTCTAATTCATTCATACAAGTATAGCCATCCTAATTCATTCATACGAACAAATGTACTCATTCTAATTCATTGATACGAATGAAGCCATTCCAATGCATTCGTACGAAGGTAGCCTTTCTAATTCATTTGTACGAGCCATTCTAATTTATTCGTACGAATGTAGCCATTCTAATTCATTCATGTAAAGGTAGCTATTCTAATTCAGTCGTAAGAGACCTTCTAATTCATTTAATTGAGCCATTCTAATTCATTCGTATGAGATATTCTAATTCATTCGTACGAATAGATATAGCCATTCTAATTCATTCGTATGAATATAGCCATTCTACTTCATTGGCACGAAGATAGTCATTCTAATTCATTCATACGAGCTATTCTAATTGATTTGAATGAATATAGCCATTATAATCTATTCGTATGAAGGTAGCCATTCTAATTCATTCGTACAAGCTATTCTACTTGATTCGTACGAATGTAGCTATTCTAATTCTTTCGTATGAAGGTAGCTACTCTAATTCATTCGTAAGAGCCAGTCTAATTCATTCATACGTATGTAGCCATTCTAATTCATTTATAAGAAGGTAGCAATTCTAATTCCTTCATACGAGCTTTTCTAATTCATTTTTTCGAATGTATCAATTCTAATTCATTCATTCAAACGAATGTAGCCATTCTAATTCATTCGTACGAATATAGCCATTCTAATTCATTTGTACGGGCTATTCTAATTCATTTGTATGAATCTAACTATTTTAATTCATTCGTACAAAAGAATGTGGCCATTCTAATTCATTTGTATGAACGTAGCCATTCTAATTCATTTGTACAAAGGTAGCCATTCTAATTTTTTCGTACGGGCCATTGTAATTCATTTGTATGAATGTAGCCATTCTAATTAATTTGTAGGAATGAATGTAGCAATTTTAATTTATTCGTACGAATGAAGCCGTTCTAATTCATTCGTATGATTATAGCCATTCTAATTCTTTTGTACGAACGAATATAGTCATTCTAATTCCTTCGTGCGAATGTAGTCATTCTAATTCATTTGTATGAAGGTAGCTATTCTAATTCATTCGTACAAGATATTCTAATTTATTTGTACGAATATAACTATTCAAATTTATTCGTATGAAGTTAGCTATACTAATTCATTCGTACGAGCCCTTCTAATTCGTTCGTACGAATGTGGTCATTTTAATTCATTCGTACGAATGAATGTAGCCATTCTAATTTATTCCTATGAATGTAGCCATTCTAGTTCATTCGTATAAAGGTAGCCATTCTATGTCTTTCATAGAAGCTATTCTAATTCATTCATACGAATATAGCCATTGTAACTCATTCGTGCGAATGAATGTAGCCATTCTAATTCATTCATACAAATGTAGCCAGTCTAATTCATTCGTACGAAGGTAGCCATTCTAATTCATTCGTACAAGCCAATCTAATACATTCGTACGAATGTAGTTATTCTAATTCATTCCTATGAACGAATGTAGCCATTCTAATTCATTCATATGAATGTAGTTATTCTAATTCATTCATACGAAGGTAGCCATTCTAATTCATTCGTACGAGCTATTCTAATTCATTCATATAAATATAGCTATTTTAATTCATTCATACAATGGTAGCCATTCTATTTCATTCGTACAAACCATTCTAATTCAATAGTACAAATGTAGTCATTCTAATTCATTTGTACGAACGAATGTAGCCATTCAATTCATTTGTACGATGATATCTATTTTAATTCATTGGTAAGAGCCATTCTAATTCATTCGTACGAAATAGCCATTCTAATTCATTCGTATGAACGAATGTAGCCATTCTAATTCATTCATATGAATGTTTCCATTTTAATTCAATCATACGAAGGTAGCCAATCTAATTCATTCATACGAGCTATTCTAATTCATTCATATGAATATAGCCATTCTACTTCATTCGTATGAACAAATATAGTTATTCTAATTCATTCTTAAAAAGGTAGCCATTCTAATTCATTTGAACGAGCCATTCAAATTCATTTGTACGAATGTAACCATTCTAATTCATTCGTATGAATGAATATAGCGGTTCTAATTCATTCGTACGAATATAGCCATTCTAATTCATTTATACGAACGAATGTACCAATTCTAAATCATTGATACAAATGTATCCATTCTAATTCATTCGTATGAAGGTAGCCTTTCTAATTCATTCGTACGAGCCATTCTAATTCATTCGTACAAATATAGCCATTCTAATTCATTCGTACGAATATTGCCATTCTAATTCATTCAAATAAAGGTAGCCATACAAATTCATTCGGACGAGACATTCTAATTCATTCGTATGAGCCATTCTAATTCATTCGTACGAGATATTCTAATTTATTTGTATGAACAGATATAGCCATTCTAATTCATTTGTATAAATGTAGCCATTCTAATTCATTCATACGAAGATAGCCATTCTAATTCATTCATATGAGCTATTCTAATTGATTCGAACGAATATAACTATTCAAATATATTCGTATGAAGGTAGCCATTCTAATTCATTCATACGCACTATTCTAATTGATTCGTACGAATGTAGCCATTCTAATTCATTCGTACGAGTGGATATAGCCATTCTAATTCCTTCGTACGAACATAGCCATTCTAATTCATTCGTACGAAGGTAGCTACTCTAATTCATTCTTAAGAGCCGTTCTAATTCATTCATACGTATGTAGCCATTCTAATTCATTCGTACGAATGAATATAGCCATTCTTATTCATTTGTATGAATGTAGCCATTCTAATTCATTCATACTAAGTTAGCAATTCTAATTCATTCGTACGAGCTTTTCTAATTCATTCGTTCGAATGTAGCAATTCTAATTAATTCATATGAACGAATCTAGCCATTCTAATTCATTCGTACGAATATAGCCATTCTAATTCATTCGCACGAAGGTAGCCATTCTAATTCATTCCTACGAGCCATTCTAACTCATTTCTATGAATATAACTATTTTAATTCATTCATACGAACGAATATAGCCATTCTAATTCATTTGTATGAACGTAGCCATTCTAATTCATTTGTATATAGGTAGCCATTCAAATTCTTTTGTACAAGTCATTCTAATTCATTTGTACGAATGAAGCCATTCTAAATCATTCGTATGAATGAATGTTGCTATTTTAATTTATTCATACGAATGAAGTCGTTCTAATTTATTCATATGATTGTAGCCATTCTAATTTATTTGTACAAATAAATATGGCCATTCTAATTCATTCATACGAATGTACATATTCTAATTTATTCGTACGAAGGTAACGAGTCTAATTCATTCGTACACGACATTCTAATTTATTTGTACAAATGTAGCCATTCAAATTCATTCGTACGAAGGTAGCCATACTAATTCATTCGTACAAATGTAGCCATTCTAAGTCATTCGTACGAATGAATGTAACCATTCTAATTCATTCCTATGAATATATCCATTCTAGTTCATTCGTACAAAAGTAGCCATTCTAAGTCTTTCGTAGGAGCCACTCTAATTCATTTGTATGAATGTAGATATTGTAACTCATTCGTGCGAACGAATGTATCCATTCTAATTCATTCGTACGAATATAGCCAGTCTAATTCATTCGTGCGATGGTAGCCATTCTAATTCATTCGTACGAGCCAATCTAATACATTCATACGAATATAGCCATTCTAATTCATTCGTACGAACGATTGTAGCTATTCTAATTCATTCGTACGAATATAGCCATTCTAATTTATTCATACGAATGTAGCCATTCTAATTCATTCGTACGAGCCATTCTAAGTCATTCATATAAATGTAGCCATTCTAATTCATTCGTATAATTGTAGCCATTCTATTTCATTCGTACGAGCCATTCTAATTCAGTAGTACGAATGTAGTCATTCTAATTTATTCGTAAGAACGAATGTAGCCATTCTAATTCATTCGTATGAAGGTATCTATTCTAATTCATTCGTAAGAGCCATTCTAATTCATTCGTAAGAGCCATTCTAATTCATTCGTAAGAGCCATTCTAATTCATTCTTACGAATATAGCCATTCTAATTCATTCGTATGAATGAATGTAGCCATTCTAATTCATTCGTATGAATGTTGCCATTCTAATTCATTCGTACGAAGGTAGCCAATCTAATTCATTCGTACGAGCTATTCTAATTCATTCATATGAATATAGCCATTTTGCTTCATTTGTACAATTGAATATAGCCATTCTAATTTATTCTTACAAAGGTAGCCATTCTAATTCAATCGTATGAGACATTTACATTCATTCGTACGAATGTAACAATTATAATTCGTTCGTACGAACGAATATAGCCATTTTAATTCATTCGTACGAATGTAGCCATTCTAATTTATTCATACGAACACATGTACCCATTTTAATTCATTGATACAAATATAGCTATTCTAAATCATTCGTATGAAGGTAGCCTTTGAGTCATTCAAAATCATTCATATGAATGAAGCCATTCTAATTCATTCGTACGAACGAATATAGCAATTCTAATTCATTCGTACGGATGTAGGCATTCTAATTCATTCGTACGAAGGTATCTATTCTAATTCATTCGTAAGAGCCATTATAATTCATTCGTACGAATATAGCCATTCTAATTCATTCGTACGAATGTTGCTATTCTAATTCATTCATACGAAGGTAGCCAATCTAATTAATTCGTACGAGACATTCTATTTCATTCGTATGAGTCATTCTAATTCATTTGTACGAGATATTCTAATTCATTCATAAGAACGGATATAGCCATTCTAATTCATTCGTATGAATGTAGCTATTCTAATTCATTCGTAAGAAGATAGCCATTCTAATTTATTCATACGATTCATTCTAATTCTTTCGTATGATTCATTCTAATTCATTCATATGAGATATTCTAATTCATTCCTACGAACGGATATAGCAATTCTAATTCATTTGTATGAATGTAGCCATTCTAATTCATTCGTAAGCCATTCCAATTCATTCATACGAGCTATTCTAATTGATTCGAACGAATTTAACCATTCTAATCTATTCGTATGGTGGTAGCCATTGTAATTCATTCGTACAAACTATTCTAATCAATTCGTACAAATGTAGCCATTCTAATTCATTCGTACGATTGAATATAGCCATTATAATTCATTCTTACGAATATAGCCATTCTAATTCATTCGTACGAAGGTAGCTACTCTAATAAATTCGTAAGAGCCATTCTAATTCATTCGTACGTATGTAGCCATTCTAATTCATTCGTACGAATAAATATAGCCATTTTTATTCATTTGTACAAATATAGCCATTCTAATTCATTCATACGAAGGTAGCAATTCTAATTCATTCGTACGAGCTTTTCTAATTCATTCGTTCAAATATAGTCATTCTAGTTCATTCATACAAACGAATGTAGACATTCTAATTCATTCGTATGAATATAGCTATTATATTTCATTCGCACGAAGGTAGCCATTCTAATTTATTCGTACGAGCCATTCTAATTTATTTGTATGAATGTAACTATTTTAATTCATTCGTACGAACAAATATAGCAATTCTAATTCATTTGTATTAATATAGCCATTCTAATTTATTTGTACATAGGTAGCCGTTCTAATTCTTTTGTACGAGCCTTTCTAATTCATTTGTATGAATGTAGCCATTCAAATTCATTCGTACGAATGAATATAGCTATTCTAATTCATTCGTACGAATGAAGCCTTTCTAATTCATTCGTATGATTGTAGCTATTCTATATCATTCTTACGAACGAATGTAGCCATTCTAATTCATTCATATGAATATAGCTATTCTAATTCATTCGTACAAAGGTAGCCATTCTAATTTATTTGTACAAGATATTTTAATTCATTTGTACGAATATAGGTATTTAAATTCATTCGTATGAAGGTAGCCATACTAATTCATTCGTACCATCCCTTCTAATTCATTCGTACGAATATATCAATTCTAATTCACTCATACGAATGAATGTAGCTATTCTAATTCATTCCTATGAATATAGCCATTCTAGTTTATTCGTACGAAGGTAGCCATTCTAAGTCTTTCGTAGGAGCCATTCTAATTCATTCGTACGAATATAGTCATTGTAACTTATTCGTGCGAACGAATTTAGCCATTCTAATTCATTCGTATGAACGGAGCCTGTCTAATTCATTCGTACGAAGGTAGCCATTCTAATTCATTCGTACGAGCCAATCTAATACATTCGTACGAATGTTGCCATTCTAGTTCATTCATATGAACGAATGTAGCCATTCTAATTTATTCGTACGAATGTAGGCATTCTAATTCATTCGTACGAAGGTAGTCATTCTAATTCATTTGTACGAGCCATTTTAATTCATTCATATGAATATAGCCATTTAAATTAATTTGTACACTGGTAGACATTCTATTTCATTTGTACAAGCCATTCTAATTCATTAGTACGAATGTAGCCATTCTAATTAATTCATATGAACGAATATAGCCATTCTAATTTATTCATACGGATATAGCTATTCTAATTTATTCGTACAAAGGTATCAATTCTAATTCATTCGCAAGAGCCATTCTAATTTATTCGTACGAATATATCCATTCTAATTCATTCGTACGAATGTTGCCATTTTAATTCATTCGTACGAAGGTACCTAATCTAATTAATTCGTACCTTCTATTGTAATTCATTCGTATGAATATGGCCATTCAACTTTATTCGTATGAACGAATATAGCCATTCTAATTCATTCTTACAAAGGTAGCCATTCTAATTCATTCGTACGAGCCATTCAAATTTATTCATATGAATGTCACCATTCTAATTCATTCATACGAACGAATATAGCCATTCTAATTCATTCGTACGAATGCAACCATTCTAATTCATTCATACGAACGAATGTACCCATTCTAATTCATTGATATGAATGTAGCCATTCTAATTCATTCGTACGAAGGTAGCATTTCTAATTCATTTGTACAAGCCATTCTAATTCATTCGTACGAATATAGCCATTCTAATTCATTCGTACGAATGTAGCCATTCTAATTCATTCATACTAAGGTAGCCAATCTAATTCATTTGTACGAGACCTTCTAATTCATTCGTATGAACCATTCTAATTCATTCATACTAGATATTCTAATTCATTTGTAGAAACGGATATATCCATTCTAATTTATTCGTATGAATGTAGCCATTCTAATTTATTGGTACAAAGATAACCATTCTAATTCATTCATGCGAGCTATTCTAACTGATTTATTCTAATTGATTCGAACGAATATAACCATTCTAATCTATTCGTATGAAGGTAGCCATTCTAATTCTTTCGTATGAGCTATTCTAATTGATTCGTATGAATGTAGCCGTTCTAATTCATTCGTACGAATGAATATAGGCATTATAATTCATTCGTACAAAGGTAGCTACTTTAATTCATTCGTAAGAGTCAATCTAATTCAATCGTACGTATGTAGCCATTCTAATTCATTCGTACGAACGAATATTGCCATTCTTATTCATTTGTACGAATGTTGCCATTCTAATTCATTCATATGAAGGTAGCAATTCTAATTCATTCTAATGATCTTTTCTAATTCATTCGTTCAAATGTAGCAATTCTCATTCATTGCCATTCTAATTCATTCGTATGAATATAGCCATTCTAATTCATTTGCATGAAGGTAGCCATTCTAATTCATTTGTACGAGCTATTCTAATTCATTTGTATGAATGTAACTATTTTAATTCATTCGTTTGAAAGGAATGTAGCCATTCTAATTAATTTGTATGAACGTAGCCATTCTAATTCATTTGTACAAAGGTAGCCATTCTAATTCTTTCGTACAAGCCATTCTAATTTATTTGTACAAATATAGCCATTCTAATTCATTTGTACAAATATAGCCATTCTAATTCATTCATATGAATAAATGTAGCTATTCTAATTCATTCGTATGAATAAAGCCGTTCCAATTCATTCGTATGATTGTAGCCATTCTAATTCATTCGTACGAATGAAGTTTGCTATTCTAATTCATTCGTACGAATGTAGCCATTCTAATTGATTTGTATGAAGGTAGCCATTCTAATTTATTCGTAGATGATATTCTAATTCATTTATATGGATGTATCCATTCAAATTCATTCGTACGAAGGTAGCCATACCAATTCATTCGTACGAGCCCGTCTAATTTATTCGTATGAATGTAGTCATTCTAATTCATTCGTACGAATGAATATAGCCATTCAAATTCATTCCTATGAATGTAGCCATTCTAGTTCATTCGTACGAAGGTAGCTATTCTAAGTCTTTCGTAGGAGCCATTCTAATTCATTAGTATGAATGTAGCCATTGTAACTCATTCGTGGGTACGAATGTAGCCATTCTAATTCATTTGTACGAATACAGCCAGTCTAATTCATTCATACGAAGGTAGCCGTTCTAATTCATTCGTACGAGCCAGTCTAATACATTCATATGAATGTAGCCATTCTAATTTATTCGTACGAACGAATGTAGCCATTCTAATTCATTCGTATGAATGTAGTCATTCTAATTCATTCATTTGAAGGTAGCCATTCTAATTCATTCATACGAGCCATTCTAATTCAATCATATGAATGTAGCCATTCTAATTCATTCGTACAATGATAGCGATTCTATTTTATTCGTATGAGCCATTCTGATTCATTAGTACGAATGTATCTAATCTAATTCATTCGTACGAATGAATATAGCCATTCTAATTCATTCGTACGAAGGTATCTATTCTTATTCATTCGTAAGAGTCATTCTAATTCATTCGTACGAATATAGGCATTCCAATTTATTCGTATGAACGAATATAGCCATTCTAATTCATTCGTAGGAATGTTGCCTTTCTAATTCATTCATACGAAGGTAGCCAATATAATTCATTTGTACGAGCTATTCTACTTCATTTGTATGAATATAGCCATTTACTTCATTCGTACGAACGAATATAGCCATTCTAATTCAATTCTATAAAGGTAGCCATTCTAATTCATTCGTACGAGCCATTCAAATTCATTCGTACGAATGTAACCATTCTAATTCATTCGTACAAACGAATATAGCCATTCTAATTCATTCGTACGAATATAGCCATTCTAATTCATTCATATAAATGAATATACCCATTCTAATTCATTGATACGAATATTGCCATTCTAATTCATTAGTACGAAGATAGCCTTTCTAATTCATTCATACAAGCCATTCTAATTCATTCGTATAAATGTAGCCATTCTAATTCATTCGTACTAATGTAGCCATTCTAATTTATTCATAAAAAGGTAGCCATTCTAATTTATTCGCACGAGACATTCTAATTCATTCGTATGAGCCATTCTAATTTATTTGTATGAGATATTATAATTCATTCGTACGAACGGATATAGCCATTCTAATTCATTCATATAAATATAGACATTCTAATTCATTGGTACGAAGATAGCCATTCTAATTCATTCATACGAGCTATTCTAATTGATTTGAATGAATGTGACCATTCTAATCTATTCGTATGAAGGTAGCCATTCTAATTCATTCGTACGAGCTATTCTAATTGATTCGTATGAATGTTGCAATTCTAATTCATTCATATAAAAGAATATAGCCATTCTAATTCATTCATATGAATATAGCCATTCTAATTCATTCGTACGAGGTAGCTACTCTAATTCATTCATAAGAGCCATTCTAATTCATTCGTACGTTTATAGCCATTCTAATTCTTTCGTACGAACGAATATAGCCATTCTTATTTATTTGTACGAATATAGCCATTCTAATTCATTCATACGAAGGTAGCAATTCTATTTCATTCATACGAGCTTTTCTGATTCATTCGTTCGAATACAGCAATTCTAATTTATTCATACGAACAAATGTAGCCATTCTAATTCATTTGTACGAGCTATTCTAATCCATTTATATGAATGTAACTATTTTAATTCATTCGTCTGAACGAATATAGCCATTCTAATTCATTTGTCTGAATGTAGCCGTTCTAATTCATTTGTACAAAGGTAGCCGTTCTAATTCTTTCATACGAGCCATTCTAATTAATTTGTACAAATGTAGCCATTCTAATTCATTCGTACAAATGAATATAGCTATTCTAATTCATTCATATGAATGATGTCGTTCTAATTCATTCATAAGATGGTAGCAATTCAAATTCATTCGTACGAACAAATGTTGCCATTCTAGTTCATTCGTACGAATGTAGCAATTCGAATTCATTGGTACGAAGGTAGCCATTCTAATTCATTAGTAAAAGATATTCTAATTTATTTATACGAATGTAGCTATTCAAATTCATTCGTACAAAGGTAGCCATACTAATTCATTCATACGAGCCCATCTAATTAATTCATACGAATGTAGCCATTCTAATTTATTTGTACGAATGAATATAGCCATTCCAATTCATTCCTATGAATGTAGCCATTCAAGTTCATTCGTACGAAGGTAGCCATTCTAAGTCTTTCGTAGGAGCAATTCGAATTCATTCGTATGAATGCACCCATTGTAACTCATTCGTGGGAACGAATGTAGCCATCCTAATTCATTCGTATGAATGTAGTCCATCTAATTCATTCGTACGAAGGTAGCCGTTCTAATTCATTTGTACGAGCCAATCTAATACATTCGTATGACTGTAGCCATTCTAATTCATTCGTACGAACGAATGTAGCCATTCTAATTCATTCGTACGAATAAAGCCATTCTAATTCATTCATATGAATGTAGCTATTCTAATTCATTCGTACGTGTCATTCTAATTTATTCATATGAATGTAGCCATTCTAATTCATTCGAACAATGGGAGCGATTCTATTTCATTCGTAGGAGCCATTCTAATTCATTAGTACGAATGTAGCAATTCTAAATCGTTTATACGAATGAATGTAGCCATTCTAATTCATTTGTAAGAAGGTATCTATTCTAATTCATTCGTAAGATCCATTATAATTCATTCGTACGAATATAGCCATTACAATTCATTCGTATGAACGAATGTAGCCATTCTAATTCATTTATATGAATATTACAATTTTAATTCATTCGTACGAAGGTAGCCAATCTAATTCATTTGTACGATCTATTCTACTTTATTCGTATGAATATAGCCATTCTAATTCATTCGTACGAGCGAATATAGCCATTCTAATTCATTCTTACAAAGGTAGCCATTCTAATTCATTCGTACGAGCCATTCAAATTCATTCGTACGAATGTAACCATTCGAATTCATTCGTATGAACGAATATAGCCATTCTAATTCGTTCATACGATTGTAGCCATTCTATTTCATTCATACGAACGAATTTACCTATTCTAATTCATTGATACGAATGTAGCCATTCTAATTCATTCGTACGAAGGTAGCCTTTCTAATTCATTTGTATGAGCCATTCTAATTTATTCGTACGCGCCATTCTAATTCATTCGTACAAATATAGCCATTTTAAATTATTCGTACTAATGTAGCCATTCTAATTCATTCATACAAATGTAGTCATTAAAATTTATTCGTATGAGACATTCTAATTCATTCGTATGAAACATTCTAATTCATTTGTATGAGATATTCTAATTCATTCGTACTAACGGATATAGCCATTCTAATTCATTCGTATGAATGTAGCCATTCTAATTCATTAGTACGAAGATAGCCATTTTAATTTATTCATACGAGCTATTCTAATTGATTCGAATAAATATAACCATTCTAATCTATTTGTATGAAGGTAGTCATTCTAATTCATTCATACGAGCTATTCTAATTGATTCATATGAATGTAGCCATTCTAATTCATTCATACGAAAGAATATAGCCATTCTAATTCATTCGTACGAATATAACCATTCTAATTCATTCGTATGAAGGTAGCTACTCTAATTCATTCGTAAGAGCCATTCTAATTCATTCGTATGTATGTAGCCATTCCAATTCATTCGTACGAACGAATATAACCATTCTTATTTATTTGTATGAATGTAGACATTCTAATTCATTCATACAAAGGTAGCAATTCTAATTCATTCGTATGAGCTTTTCTAATTCCTTCGTTTGAATTTAGCAATTCTAATTCATTCATACGAATGAATGTAGCTGTATGCGCAGAAAAAGATCCAGGTCGTCTTTATTGCAAACACACGAAGATTACAGAGGCCGGGACCCGAGGACTCGGGGGTGGTGAGCTGGGTACGGTGAATATTCGATCAGGAGATTGTGGGAGAGATCCTCTGGAGGGACCCTTTGATCTGCATCTCCACGTGCTATTCGTGCGAGAGCTCTGAAGGCGTTGCCCAGGACAGAGGTCTTTACAGGGTGAGGGTTTCTCGAGAGACTAAGGAATATCCTTCATTGCTTTTGTCCCTTCCGTGCTTCGTGCTTTCTCGGCTAGGGGGTTTTCGGCTTTATTCCTTGGTCTTCGTGTCTTTCTCGATCCTTCCTAGACCCCAGCATCCTTGATCATCGATTCGTGGTGTCGATCGTGCTTTCGGCATCGGCTTTTGCTTTGGCTTGGCTTTGGTGTGGCTCTGGCTTTTGCTTTGCTTTGGTGCTTGCATTTGAACGTAGACAGGCAAAGGCTTGCGATGCTTTAGTTCTTCCGGACTTCGCGTCATATCGGCTAGAACGTGTGGTGCTTTGCTTGTGACCGGCGTAGTTGTTTGGCTTTGGCACTTGCGTTGCTTTGGCGCGGGCTTCTCCGAGGCTTTTGCTTTAGCTTATTGTGTTGGCTTTTGCTTCGGCGTTGACTCGATCTTCTTCTCGAACGGCAGTGACTACTTCTTCAAGGCTTCTTTATCCTTCCAACTTCCTTGGCGGTTAAGGCATCGGTTTGACTTCTCTTCTTCTCCGGGCTTCTTTGGCTTGATCGGAGTCAAAGGCTTTGCTTCGAAGATGACGGGTGTAGCACTGGCTTTGCTTCTCTTCTTCTCCTGGCTTCTTTGGCATAATCGGAGTCGAAGGCTTTACTTTGAAAACGACGGGTGTAACGCCGGCTTTGCTTCTCTTCTTCTTCGGGATTCTTCGGCGTGATCGGAGTCGAAGGGTTTACTTTTGAAGATGGCGGGGTAGCACCGATCTCCGTGCGACGGTTGTAGCGTCGGCTTTACTTTGAAGACGACGGGTGTAGCGACGCTTCGGGTGTCCCCCTCCAAGCTTTCTTCTTCGAGAATAGAGCGGACGTTTGTCGAAGGCGATGGGTTGATGACGCTTCGGTCTTCTTCTCCGGGCTTTTGGGCTTGATTAGAGTCGAAGGCTTATTGGAGACGACGGGGTAGTGCCGCCCCGATCTTCTTCTCCGGCCGGACTTTACTTCTGGCATCTTCGGAGTCAAAGGCGTATTCTTCTCTGAGCTTTTTTCTTCGTGCACGGAGTCGAAGGCTTGATCTTCTTATGCAAGGGTCTTCACTTTGATAAGGGCTTTCAATGGACTAAGCCGATCCTGAAGGGATAGGCTTGCTGATGCCTCGTGAAGCCTTGGATCGATGAAGAGCGCATCTCCTCTTCTGCAGAGCTCCTTCGCCTTGTCTTCATCTTCGACCTTTTAAGCCTTCCCCCTCCTCCTCTATTTATAGGTGAAGGGGGGAGGGGAGAGATATGGGATGTTTATTTGAATCCCTTTAATATCTCTCCCATAATTACCCAAGATTTATTTTTCCATTGAAGAGAGGAATAAACCTTTATTTGCCTTCCTTTTCTGGCGGAGTAGTTATGGCTCAATCCTCTTTGAATTTATTTAATTCTTGCATATAAAGTTGATGGCGACTCATCTTCGTTTCTTGTCCGTCGGATCGAGGGATCGGCGCAAATCTACGCTTATGTAGACGTCATACACAACCTCCCCCCGCGCATGGTGGTCTTTTTTTCCTTTTTCTTCTTTTCTTTCCTGTTCTTTTCTTTCCTTTCGTTCTTTTCTTTATTTCTTTCTTTTCTTTCTTTTCTTTTATTTTCTTGCATGGCCGGTCACCCCTTAAGGGGTTCGGACTTCTAGAAGGGGGCTGGGTGGGCCCCACTTTGGGATGGGCCCACCCGGCCTCTTGTTTGGCGTGGGTCGGGTCCGGTTTCACCCCTTGAGTCGGTGCATGCGAGTCGAGTTCGGGTCCGGGTCTGAGTGCGTGTCGGGTTTGCCCCCGAGCCAGCGCATGCGAGTCGAGTCCGGGTCCGAGTGCGTGTCGCGTTTGCCTCTGCATTGGTGCATGCGAGTCGGGTTTGGGTTAGACACAATTTATGTGTCTACAAGTGCCCCCTCAAGGGTGAGTGCACTGGCGGAAACACGGAGTACTTGTGTATGTAGGAAACGCACAACACTTATCCTTGATTCCTTTCTTGGATGGGATTGGTGGCTTATTTAAGGGCCACTACCCCTTTCATCCAACACCTTGCTCTTGCGAAGGCTCTGCTGGTGTTTGGAGACCGCCGTCGGAAGAGTGCTGCCCAAGGTTTCACATGACTTGCTCCGTCTTCCTGGTGTCGCCTCTTTCATCGGCGACGACGGTGATGGTGCGCGACTTGAAGATCGTTGCGAAGGCGGGCTCCAAGCAACGGGGTGATGACGACCGTGGCGAGGAGGACGGAGGAGCGCGGTTGAGGTGTCGACCGCCTTCGCCGCCTCTCTCTTCTTCTTCTTTTTCTTTTTCTTTTTCTTTCTATCTTTCTTCCTCTTCTTTTTCCCCTGGTTCTTCCTCTAGTTCGCGGTGGCGCAGTGGCAGCGGTGGTGGCGCATGTTGTGCAGGCTACGGCGCGGCGGAGCAAGCAAGCGGGTAGCGGCTCGGGGCGCAGGCGACACGCGCAAAGGCCAGGGCACAGGCGGTGGTGCGTGCGGAGCGTAATCAGGCGGGCGACGTGCGGGCACGGGCGCAGCGGTGGCCGGGCCGCGGGGCGCAGCTGCGACGCGGCTCGCGGGGGCCGGGCAGTGCGCGACTGCGGCGTGGAGGTCGGGGCACAGGCGGCGGTGGCCTCGAGCGGGTCGACGGCGGGTGTATTGTAGCTCGTGTGTCCTTAGCGTGGAATTTCTGTATTAACATTAATAAAGATGACTTTGGTTATTGCTTTAATTTGAATACTACTCTGGTGTATGATAATACTCATATAATAAAAGGACCCTAGGGAACACAGTAGGCCACTGAGGCGCATGGAGGATCCATGCTTGGGAGACCCAGTTGACCAGTTCTGTGTAGACCTAGAACTAGTTCATAGCTTAGGTGATACCGGTCGCTTCACTGAGAATAAGCTGTTGGCAGGTAGAGGATGTGGTGAAGTCTCCACCACGAGAACGTGTGATTCCTATTCACCTGACCAAGCACGATGATCGTGTTGAACAAGAACTAAGACGGTGCACAGTTCAGTGATTCAGACACTGGTGCATAAACCGTCTTACTACTATAGGTAATCTGTCCTTAACCATGAGAGACCATGTACACTGGGCCAACCAATTGAGTGGTGCTTTGATGTGCCAACGTGTGCGGACCTTCCATAGTTCAATACCACGGTACGTTAGGTTACCCGGCTGGCGCTTGAGTGACATGTAATTCCTACAGGTTATCCGACATCCAGTGTTGGATGGGTGCATTTTGATGAGTTAATCTGTCCACACAGTGAACCCAGGCCTGGTGGTTGTCAGTATGACTGACGATGTTCCGAATGCTAGGCATAGCACTGGAAGGTGTGTGGTGTTATAGATGACAAGTCATCAAACCCTAGTCATATGATCGATCGGGATCTGACGGTGCTCCCCACCGCCCGAGTCGTATCATGGCACCAGTAATAGGAGGGACTAAGGATTATCGAAATATAGTAGAGAACAGGGTTACGAGGGATTAATATAAGTTTAGGATCACTAGAGTTCAACTCGCGTCGCACTCTGGGTGGCTACGCTGGTTAATCGGATTAGGGCTGATTAACGAAACTTTCGGTGTGTCACTGGAACAGTTAATTAGGGATCCAGTTGGAGCTAGAGATCTCGAACCCTGAAGGTTCCACCCTGTTATTGTGTATAGAAATTATTCCCCAATCTAGTTGGATACGTTGGATGCGAAATAGCGTGATAGAGCGCAAGCCCGGAGTCAAAGAACCTAATTCACATGTGTTACGGGCCGTAGGGGTATTTTGGTAAATACTGAAATATGGCTCAGAATATATTGAATGTGAATCTTAGATGAGCGGAATAATTCCAGGAGCTCATAGGTGCTGACGGAACTCGATTCCGAGTAGCACACCTCACTCAGTCTCTCTTTCAGTTTTTCGCTTTTCGTGAAGGGCGTTTTTGTCCAGGCATCACGATAGACACTGGAAATCCCTAAAAACCGCCCCCCCTCTATCCTAATCCATCTAGGGCCGGCCCTAGCTTCCTTGAAGCCATGGAAGACCGGCCCTATAAGGGAATAGGGAGAGGGAGGGGCCGGCCCTAAGGCTCCCTCTCCTCCAAAAATCCGAACCTCCTCCAAGCCTCCTCTCCTCCAGAAAATCCGAACACCCCCCTTTGCTCCTCCTTTGTGGTTTCGGCCAAGGAAAAGAGAGGAAGAAGAAGGGAGAAGGAAGAGAAAGGAGGGAGAAGGAAGAAGAGAGAAAGAAAAGGAGGAAATCTAGCGGCTCGCCATCGTCTTCGCAACGGATTCCTCCGTCGGCTCGTAATCCTTGCACTCAGAGACGGGATTTTGAGGATTCTTTAATTTGCAAAGGACAAGGTGCTATCCGACAGTTTCCCTTGCGATTCAAGTGTGGTTCTTCATCATTCCGTCCTCTCCGGATCATAGATCCAAAAGGTATGATGATTCTAAACATCTAACTAGATGCATGCATGTCTTCCGTAGATCGTAGTATGCCTCTAGGGTGTCCGCACATATGCTAAGATCATAGATTTGCATGTAGATTATTTTGTAGAATTAATTGTAATGAAACATACACCGTATTATCTTCGGATCTTTCTTTTGCTTTCGCTGCGACTCTGATTAGTGGATCCAATTCCAACAATTGGTATCAGAGCACGCTTTGGTGTATGTTTCATGCATGAATTCGTGAAAACATTATGTGAATATATGATGGCATATGTTTTCGTCGGGGTTTGGTGTAGATCATGCATATGGATTGTGCTATGTATCGTCTCTTTGCAGGTGCCACGCTGAATAGTAATATGTGATTGCATGCATCCGAGGGTCAGACCCCGGATTTAAATTTTGCATTGATTATTATTGTGCTTGTGGATTTTAAGGCTCTAGATAGGCAAGGGTGGGGGTTGACCATCCTCGGTTCCCTGGCCATATTTCTAGGATTGTCTTCTTTTCTTTCTAGCAAAATTATACACGAACGAGCAATTGCTCGGAGCGTGTTAGTTTTTTCGGTCACAGGAAGAAGGAGATGATGCTTTATCCACGGTTCGGGCAAGCGGTACCATGGTGTGCAAAGACCCGACGAAAGAGTTCATGTTGGCGATGATAGGGATCGTCGTCAGAGATCGTGCAGAACGGAAGAGCAGGATATCTTGGCTGTGCTATTCAGGTACAGGGGTCGGACCCTGGACTTGATTCAGTTTGGATGCTATTTCTATTGTTTCTCTTTATTTAGTATTTAGAGAACCCCGATGATAATATCATTATCTATCTTGCTTGTGAGTCTGTCTCTAGATCAGGCTTAGGGTTAGTACTAAGCTTATGAATTCATCGGTGTCTCTATATGGTTCTAACATGTGCGAATCCGGTGGCTAGCTAAAAGGAAAGGTGGTAATCGCCCTCGTGGTAGTTCAGGTAGCCAAGTACTGTGCACCGAGATAGATGCAGTGTTAGATTTGTTTAGAGATAATTAACTAATATCTCTATAAGAAGTATGATAACCCTAGTGGGATGCCCTTTCCCCACGTGGTCCTAGCGACCAAGTTAGGTTAGGATTTCACTGTGTAATACCCGTTTCTAGATGACGTTTGATGGTAGTATAAACTCATCATGATTTGGTTATACCACCATTAGGTCGTGGTCTGGCGGAGGTTGTCGGATGCCCCTATTTGACCAGCATCGAAACCTATAATGAGATGAGGTCTACTATGACATCAGGCATCAAATTATGAATGAGGCATCATCGTAGTGGGAGTCCTTTCCACGTTGACCTTAGGCTAGGCTCCAGATCTTAGGATTATGGGCAAACTAATGAAGTATCGGGATCCTTGGAATCTATATAATGTGATCCTTGCAAGAAAGGCGAAAGCTGAGTATTCAATATAGGGACTATGATATTTTCTGAGGATACTAATGTTTTACGGGAGGGTTTGTAATTCTAGTGGGAGCACGGTAGACCAGGGTCTAAGTCTAGGAGATTGTGACCTTTCTAGATATGCATAAAACCTCATAAAGAAGGGATGTGTAAGAGGTTCCCTCCAAAGGGGAGCCCCTGGCCTCCACAATCAACCGGCTAAGGGTCTGGGTGGGAGGTACACAGTTCAATATTCCCACCGGGTAAGAGCTGTGTTTCCTTCCATGCTGGTTCGCCTAGTGGTTTCCTTTGGGACATGGAGGATGCCGGTGGCAGTGGGTGACAGTTTTTTTCTACACCGCGGGAGCCTATGAACCCCCCTGCCGACACCACCTAGATTTGTGGAAAGCATCCGAAAGCTTGTATGAAGCTGCTGTTGTTGCGCACGCGGGTCACATAAAGCTGGCCAAAAGGAGACTAGGAGGTCTTTCAGTTTGCCATGGGTAATTCTGATGAAGACTGGGTCGTAAAAATCCCGTTGGCAGAAGTGGTTGCATGCTCTCACCGAGATGTTGTCTCCAATTCAAGGCCGATAGTCTCAGTGCTCCAGCCAAGGGAATTTAGATTCTTGGATGTCTCCACTTGAGGTGGTAAAGACATAGCGGCTGGAGTAGACATTATCTATTTCTAAATTCCATGAAATAGATTGTAGTAAACCCTAATTTTTTTTTGAACCATTGTTTACAGAAATCATGACCAAGCTCGACCCCTTTGCCTCCATACTTAATAATAACAAACTTACGGGACCAAACTACGAGGACTGGAAGAGTAACCTGATGCTCGTCCTAAGGGTTGGCAAACACACAATTGCCTTAAGTACCCCTCAACTGGCCATGCCGGGGCCAAGTGCAACTGAGGCTCAGTTAAAGGAATAGAAAGACTGGCTAGATGTTGATGAGATGTGCAAGTGCTACATAGTGGCATCCTTGTAGATCGTCCTTCAGAAGCAAGTCGAAGACATGACCTTTGCTTCAGACATGATGCTCTACCTAAAGGAAATATTCGAGGGTCGTAGTCGGGTAACTCGTTACTTGACCATCAAGAAATTGGTGTCCATGAAGATGGCAGAAGGGACTTTAGTTCGGGATCATATGCTGAAATTGTTTGGCTATGTGAACGAGCTTGGTTCCTTCGATGTCATCTTGGATGCAAAGGTCCAGACCGACATTTTCCTTGCGTCTCTGTCAAGAGTGTTTGAGGGCTTCGTTACCGACTTTAACCTTAACCGGTTGGAGATGTCTAACGCAGAGCTCCTAGCGGCACTCCAGGCGGCAGAGGACGGGATGAAGGCAGGAGCCCAATTCCTGAACGTGGAGCAGAATTCTTCTCTGAAAGCTAAACGCAAGTTTCAGAAAAGAAAGTCTAAGAAGCCTGTGAAGGTGGGCCAGGTACAGTTGCAGGTTCCTAAGCAGAATGGTTCGGCGAAGCCCAAAGAAAAATGTTTCCGATGCGGCAAGAAGGGGCACTGGAAGGGCGACTGCCGCGTGGCTCCCAAGAAGATTGAGACAGGTATTTCTCAAATCCACATAGTGGAATCCCTTGTAACATCCAGTTGTTCTCCAGTTTCATGGATTGTGGATTCTGGTTCCACTGACCATGCTTGCAATAATTTGTAGGGATTCAAGGAGACAAGAAAACTGGGTGATGGGGAGATAATCCTAAGCATAGGAACTGAGGTCGTGGCAGAGGCTGAAGCAGTTGGAGATGTCGTCTTGCAGTTTCTTGATGGAAGAGGTTTATTACTTAGAGACATACTTTATGTACCGTCCTTGAGACGAAACTTAATTTCTGTTTCCTTATTGAATAATGAAGGTTTTTTAGTTTTATTTGTTGCTTCTGGTGTGTCAATTAAATTGAATGGTTCCTTTGCTTGTAAGGAAAAGATACAGAATGGTCTCTATGTAATTAACTCCAATCATAAGCAGGATAACATAACTGAAACTTGTGTGATTAATTCGTCTAAAAGGAAAAATCCCTCAGATAATCTAACACTCCTTTGGCATCTAAGGCTTGGACATATAGCCTCAGACAGGATTCACAGGTTGGTTAAGGTAGGACTTTTAAGTCCAAATGTTTCAGAAAGCCTACCGATGTGTGAGTCTTGCCTGGAAGGCAAGATGATAAAAAGATCTTTCCGAGCCAAAGGTAGCAGATCTAAAGAGATATTAGAGTTGGTACACACTGATGTATGTGGGCCCATAAGTGTCCGTGCTATAGGAGGCTTCGAGTATTTTATCACCTTCATGGATGATCACTCGAGGTTTGGATACGTATACCTAATGCGGCGGAAGTCTGAATCCTTGGATAAGTTCAAGGAGTTCAGAGCGGAAGCAGAAAAGTAGTAGGGTAAAAGTATCAAGTCTCTTCGATCAGATCGAGGAAGCGAATACCTATCGGATGAATTTATTCGGTACCTGCTTGAGCATGAGATCATATCCTAGTTGACTGCACCAGGGACACCGCAACAAAACGATGTATCTGAGAGGAGAAACCGAACTTTGTTAGACATGGTTCGGACTATGATGAGTTATACAATATTGCCACCTAGTTTTTGGGGATATGCCCTAGAGACGGCAGCATATACTTTGAACTTTGTTCCATCAAAGTCAGTACCCCTAACTCCTTAGGAACTGTGGTTGAAGCGAAAGCCAAGCCTACAATACTTTAGCATTTGGAGTTGTCCAGCACATGTGCGGAAGGACAAGCGAGATAAGATGGAGTCAAAAACTAAGGTATGCTTGTTCGTTAGATATCCAAAAGGGACAAAGGGTGGTTTATTTTATGATCCTGAGGATAGAAAGGTTGTCATCTCGACGAACGCCGTGTTCCTGGAGCAGGATTATTTAATAGACCATAAGCCCACCAGTAAAGTAGTTCTTGAAGAATTGCTTGGTACTGATGGGAGTATGCAGACAGAAAACGTAGTGGGAGCCGATACCACTAAGATAAACGATACTGTAGAATCGATTCCTATGGAACCACTGTAGCCTCGTCGCAGTGGAAGGACCACAAGTGCTCCTGATAGATACATTGGAGAAACCTTTATGGTTGATCCAGAGTTTCAGGAGGATGATCCTCTGAACTATGATGAAGCGATGGTATCCTCTGACCATGCAGCATGGCAGGAAGCCATGGAGGCAAAACTGACATCGATGTCCCAAAACTCGGTCTGGACACTTGTAACACCACCTCACAACATTAAACCTGTTGGGTGTAAGTGGGTGTACAAAAGAAAAAGAGGTCCGGATGGTACCGTTGAGACTTACAAAGCTAACCTAGTCGCTAAGGGTTATACCCAGCAAGAAGAGATCGATTATGATGAAACCTTTTCGCCAGTGGCTCTCTATCCGGATCCTCTTGTCCATTGCAGCCCATTATGATTGGGAGATCTGGCAAATGGACGTCAAGACCGCATTCCTCAATGGGGATTTGGAAGAAGACATCTATATGTCTCAGCCTCCAGGCTTTGTTGCAAAAGGTCAGGAAAGTCTAGTGTGCAAGTTGCAAAGGTCCATTTATGGACTGAAGCAAGCATCCAGAAGTTGGAACATGCGTTTTGATCAGGCTATCCAGTCTTATGGATTTGAGAAGAACGTGGATGAACCATGTGTTTATAAAAGGAGCGATAAGACTGCAGTAGTTTTTCTAGTGCTTTATGTAGACGATATCCTGCTCATTGGAAATAATGTTGGAACATTGTCTACTGTGAAGGTGTGGTTATCCTCTCAATTTGACATGAAAGACCTGGATGAATCGAGTTATGTTCTAGGGATCAAGTTAACTCGAGATCGCCAGAACAAGACTCTCTCGCTGTCACAGTCAGCCTACATAGATACTATCTTGGTCAGATTCAGTATGCACAACTCCAAGAAGGGACTGGTTCTATTCAGACATGAAATGAAATTGTCCAAGGATCAGGGTCCTAAGATTCCTGAGGAAAGGGAAGAGATGCAGAAGATACCTTATACTTCGGTTGTAGGGAGTCTGATGTATGCTATGCAGTGCACGAGACCAGATATATGCTATGCAGTAGGCATGATGGGCAGGTATCAGTCAAATCTGGGCTAGGGCACTGGACTGCTGTGAAAAGTATACTCAAGTATCTCCGTAGGATGAGAGATTATGAGTTAGTTTACTCTTCACAGGAACTGATGCCGATTGGATATACGAATTCTGTCTTTGCGTCAGATCTGGAATCCAGGAGATCGACGTCAGGGTTTGTGTTTTCATTAGGAGGAGGAGCTATCAGTTGGAGGAGCGTGAAGCGGGGATGCATCACGGATTCGACGATAGAGGCTGAGTACGTTGCGGCGTGCGAAGCAGCTAAGGAGGCGGTGTGGCTAAAGAAGTTCCTCACGGACTTAGGATGCGCACCGAGAGCTCAAGATCCTATTGTCCTTTACTGCGATAATGGTGGAGCGGTAGCACAATCCAAGGAGCCAAGATATCACCAGAAGAGCAAGCATATCGAGCGGAAATACTATATTATCCGGGACTTGCAAAAGCGAGGGGAGGTTGCAGTGACTCAGGTGGCGTCTACAGATAACATGGCAGACCCTTTCACAAAGGCGTTACCGACCAAGGCTTTTGAGAAGCACGTGGATGCCAAGGGAGGTAAGACTGTTGTTCCCCGCTAGGCCAAATGGGAGATTATTGTAGCTCGTGTGTCCTTAGCGTGGAATTTCTGTATTAACATTAATAAAGATAACTTTGATTATTGCTTTAATTAGAATACTACTCTGGTGTATGATAATACTCATATAATAAAAGGACCCTAGGGAACACAGTAGGCCATTGAGGTGCATAGAGGATCCATGCTTGGGAGACCCAGCGGACCAGTTCTGTGTAGACCTAGAACTAGTTCACAGCTTAGGTGATGCCGGTCGCTTCACCGAGAACAAGCTGTTGGCAGGTAGAGGATGTGGTGAAGTCTCCACCACGGGAACGTGAGATTCCCATTCACCTGACCAAGCACGATGATTGTGTTGAACAGGAACCAAGACGGTGCACAGTTTAGTGATTCAGACACTAGTGCATAAACCGTCTTACTACTATAGATAATATGTCCTTAACCCTGAGGGACCATGTATACTGGGCCAACCAGTTGAGTGGTGCTTTGATGTGCCAACGTGTGCGGACCTTCCATAGTCCAATACCACGGTACGTTGGGTTACCCGGCTGGTGCTTGAGTGACATGTAATCCCTACAGGTTATCTGACGTCCAGTTTTGGATGGGTGCGTTTTGATGAGTTAATCTGTCCACACAGTTAACCCAGGCCTGGTGGTTTTCATTATGACTGACGATGTTCCAGATGCTAGGCATAGCACCGGAAGGTGTGTGGTGTTATAAATGACAAGTCATCAAACCCTAGTCAGATGATCGATCGAGATCTGACGGTGCTCCCCACCGCCCGAGTCGTATCATGGTACCAGTAATAGGAGGGACTAAGGCTTATCGGAGTATAGTAGAGAATAGGGTTACAAGGGAGTAATATAAGTTTAGGATCACTAGAGTTCAACTCGCGTCGCACTTTGGGTGGCTAAGAGGGTTAATCGGATTAGGGCTGATTAACGGAACTTTCGGTGTGTCACCGGAACAGTTAATTAGGGATCCGGTTGGAGCTAGAGATCCCGAACCCTGAAGGTTCCACCCTGTCGTTGCGTATAGGAATTGTTCCCCGACCTAGTTGGATACGTTGGATGCGAAGTAGCACGATGGAGCGCAAGCCTGGAGCCAAAGAACCTAATTCACATGTGTTACGGGTCGTAGGGGTATTTTGGTAAATACTAAAATATGGCTCAGAACACATTGAATATGGATCTTAGAATGAGGGGAATAATTCCAGGAGCTCACAGGCGCTGACGGAACTCGATTCCGAGTAGCACAGCTCACTCAGTCTCTCTTTCAGTTTTCCACTTTTCGTGAAGGGCGTTTTCGTCCAGGCATCACGATAGACACTGGAAATCCCTAAAAACCGCCCTCCCTCTATCCTAATCCATCTAGGACCGGCCCTAGCTTCCTTGAAGCCATTGGAGACCAGCCCTATAAGGGAATAGGGAAAGGGAGGGGCTGGCCCTAAGGCTCCCTCTCCTCCAAAAATCCGAACCTCCTCCAAGCCTCCTCTCCTCCAGAAAATCCGAACACCCCCCTTTGCTCCTCCTTTGTGGTTTCGGCCAAGGAATAGAGAGGAAGAAGAAGGGAGAAGGAAGAGAAAGGAAGGAGAAGGAAGAAGAGAGAAAGAGAAGGAGGAAATCTAGCGGCTCGCCATCGTCTTTGCAACGGATTCCTCCGTCGGCTCGTAATCCTTGCACTCAGAGACGGGATTTCGAGGATTTTTCAATTCACAAAGGATAAGGTGCTATCTGACAGTTTCCCTTGCGATTCAAGTGCGATTCTTCATCGTTCCGTCCTCTCCGGATCATAGATCCAAAAGGTTTGATGATTCTAAACACCTAACTAGATGCATGCATGTCTTCCGTAGATCGTAGTATGCCTCTTGGGTGTCCGCACATATGCTAAGATCATAGATTTGCATGTAGATTGTTTTGTAGAATTAATTGTAATGAAATATACACCGTATGATTTTCGAATCTTTCTTTTGCTTCCTCTGCGACTCTGATTAGTGGATCCAATTCCAACAGGGAGTGCGGGGGTCGGCGTGCGGCGGAGGCCCCGAGCGGGTCAGCGGGGGACTCGGGCAGCCTCGTCTGCGGGCGCGAGTCGGGCGACCTCCCTCCCCCGACTGGATCAGAGAAAAAGAAGGAGGGGGCTGTGGGCCCCCCCCCCTCAACTGTTGTTTGGTTATGATTGGGGGAGAGGGGACTGCGGGTCCCCCCCTTCTTGTACGGTCTCAGATCTGAGGAGAGGGGGCTGCGGGCCCCTCCCCCCCTCTTGTGCGATTTTTTTTTGTATTTTCTTCCTTTCTTTCGTTGTTTCACCCTTTCTTTCCGTTTGTCTCTTTCTTTTCTTCTTTGTTTCTCTTTTTTTTTTTCTTATTTGCACGACCAACATCAGCAGTAGCGGCAATCACAGCTTTGGCGAAGGCCGGGTGTGCGGAGCGGCTGTGGTGGCGACTGTGGGTTACTGGTGAGATAGCGAGTGCAAGCTCCAAGCGGTGGCTAGCTGCATGACGCAGGTGACACGAGATCCAACACAGGTGGAGTGGAAGGCATGAGACTGGAGGTAGGCGATGCGAGGTCCAACACAGGCGGAGCGGCGGGCGCGAGGCTGGAGTAGTTGGCCGGCACGGGTGGTGTATGGCCGATGTACGGTGCAGGGGTGCCTCAAGCGGGTTGGCGGGGACCGGACTGGCAGGCGGCTGCGGCTGCGGCTTGGTCGGGGTTCCCTGATCGGGTAGGAGAAGAAGTAGGGCTGCGACCCCTGCCATCCGTGCGGGTCCGGATGGGAAAAGAGGGGGTTGTGAGCCCCTTGAGATTTTTTTTTTGCCGGCTCCTCTAGCTTGTCTTGACTTGATTGCTTCCCCTTATGTCTTTTCAGGATCCAAGCTTTGAGCGTTTGGCTTTACCGGGGCGTATAGCTGAGGGCTTCTCCGGTGGGAGTAAGTACCTTCGCTTTCCCCTTACTTGGGTGTTTCGCCACCGTACTTCGTGGATAGAAGACCTTCTGTCGATGCTCCAGATTCCTATCTATGAGCGCATCACAGAGGATGGATTCACCAGGGTGGATAGCTGAGGACTTCTCCTACGGGAGTAAGTACCTTCGCTTCCCTTTGTGTCTTTTCAGGATTTGAGCTTCGAGGGTTTGGCCTTGCCGGGGCGTATAGCTGAGGGCTTCTCTGGTGGGAGTAAGTACATTCGCTTCCCCCTTACTCAGGTGTTTCACCATCGTGCTTCGAGGAGAGAAGACCTTCTGTCGATGCTCCGGATTCCTATCCATGAGCGCATCACAGAGGATGGATTCGCCGATGTGAGTTACGGGATACCGAAGCTGGGCAAGAAAGTTTACACCGACGAGGCGATCTCCATGAAGCTCCTTTGGCCAAGTTTGAGCCTGCCTTTTAACCACTGTGCTAAAGTCTTTGTGTCTGCACCGGTAGTGGCTTCGAAGATCTGCTCCCGCTTGACCCGATGTGGTGTCGACTCCTGGCCTCGGGGGGACGTTTAGTACCTCTGCGGCTTTTGCGAGTAAATGGGTGATCGTGCTGAAGCCTTTGTGCCCATGCCGGTGGTGGCTTCGAAGATCTGCTCCCGCTTGACCCGATAGGGTGTCGACTCCTGGCCTCGAGGGACATTTAGTACCTCTGTGGCATTGAGACGAAGCATTCTTCGGTGGCTTGGAGCCTAAAGGTTTCCAGCGGAGTGTTGTCATCTTCTTGGTGCGGGAGCGTGATGACAACGGTCATGGCAAGAGGACAAGATGAAGCCGAGTGTGGTGGCGATCGCTTGGTGCGAGGACGAGGCTGAGACGTTGGAGGTTAGGGAAGGTGGCTCCTTTGTCTTCTTCCTTTCTTCGTTTTTTTTTTCTCCAGGGTTTGTGGCCTCATTCCGTTTCTGGGTCTTGGCCAACTCTTCATCTCAGGGTTTTGGCCGGCTTTTCTCTAGATTTGACTTCTTCTCTCTCGTCTTCTAGACTTGAATTATTGTCTTTTTCTTCCTAAATTGACTTTGCCTCTCGATTGGACTTGCACTTTTCATATCCTTGCAAGATTCATACCCTCGAGTACCTTCCAAAGGCTGGCTAGATTGTTGATGAGGTCAACCATGGGATTAAAGTTACTAGTGAAATTATACCTTTCTAGTGGCAATGTCAGCTTGAAGGACACCGAGATGGGCGTTCTAATGAAGATGAGGTCACGAGCATCGACAAGGAGCAAACTGCTTTGGTCATCTTCTGCATGCCGATCTTGAGCTTGGTGATAGCTTCAATGGTCCTTTTGGCATTGTGGAGGTCGCAAAGGATGCGATTGTCGTTGAAGCGTCTGCCATTCTTCGGGTTGCTACTTTTGTCTTCAGTAGCGGTTCCCATCCTTCAGGTGGGCCTGATTTTTTATTTTTTTTTGCATGATCACGGTGGATTTCAAGACGAATGCTCCCTTATTTGTGGAGCACCTTTTTGGAGTAAGCGAGGTTTACTACTCGTCACTGGCTTTGCTGGAGAATGCTTCCTTGGCTTTAGCTACGGTCGAGGAAGAGGAACACTGATTAGAGGGGCTTCACATGCTGGCTACTGCAAATTTGGTTTGGGTGCAGAAGGAGGTGGAGGCCACTCATGCGTTTCTTCAGAAGTCGGATACCCTATCTGGAGAAAGCTCGAGCGATTAGGAAGACTTCTAGAGCAAGGCTTGCGAAACAGCGGGAATGGCTGAAGAAGTGTCTGGAGCTGGTGGAGCAATCGAGAAGGCTTCCGGAGAGAACCTTGCGAAGCAACGTGCATAGCTAGCGACGCGTCGGAAGTTGACGACTTTTGTACCCCGGGAGTTGCAGCGCGTGTAAGCTGCGGGAGGCGAGCCACTTCGATGCCTCAAGGACTTTGACTTTCTTATCATCTTTTGGTTTGCTGTCTGGACTTGTGGATCTGCACTCATTTTCTTTTGGATCGATCTTCTGGGATGATTTTAGGGTGTTTCTTTTTTGTCTAGACTGAACCTTTATAGGTTGCCTACGTACCCTACTGAGAGGGATCAAGTCGCATGTAGTTCGTTTATTCCTTTTTTTTTTTTTGCAAGGAGTGTGGCCTTGCTTTAGGCATAGTACCTTTTGAGGTACTTGCCGTTGTTAGGGCCGAGTGTGAGCTCTTCTAGCATGGTGAGGAGGTAAGTGCCATTGGGGTAGACTTCTTTGACGGAGTGCGGTCCATCCTATTTGGCATCGAACTTCTTCCTTCCTCGATATGAGAGAATGATGGGGCGTTTGACTAGCAGCACCAGTTATCCTGTTTGGAAGGATCGAGGGCAGATCTTCTTGTTGAAGGCGCGAGTCAATCTGGCTAACACTCCAGACGTTGCTCGGATTCGAGGCTTCTCTCATCTAGTGCCTCTAATTCTGCTAGGCGGAGCTAGGCGTTCTCGTCGCTGGAAAGGCCTTCTTGGATCGCTATCCTGAGCGATGGGATCTGAAGCTCGAGCGGAAGAATGACTTCTACCCCATAGACGAGGGAGAACAGAGTTACTTGCGTTGGAGTGCGAAAGGACGTTCGGTAGACCCATAGTGCTTCGCCCATGCGTTCATGCCAGTCCTTCTTTGTCTTCGAGACGATCTTCTCCAGAAGCTTGCAAAGAGTCTTGTTGAAGGCCTCTGCTAGACCGTTGGCAGGAGCATTGTACATTGTTGAGAATTTCTGCTTAATGTCATACTTGGCGCAGAACTGGCTGACAGCAGCATTTTTGAATTGCTTCCCGTTGTCCGTTACGATGTAGTAAGGGATTCCATACCGGAAGATGATGTCGTTCTGGATGAAGCTGATGACGGAGTATCTTGTAACTTCCCGTAGAGGTATTACTTCAGCCCATTTGGAGAAGTAGTCCGTTACTGTCAGGATGTAAACATATTGCTTGGATGATTTGGGCAGGGGACCGATGATATCTAGTCCCCATCCGTCGAAGGGCCACGATGCGATTATTGGGTGAAAAGGCTCTGGCGGTTGACAGATATAGTCACTGTGTAGCTGGCAAGTGTGACATTTCTTCGCGAACTCCAAGCTGTCTTTAATCATGGTGGGCCAGTAATAGCCCATCCTCCTAACGCGAAAGTGGAGCTTTGGACCGAACTGGTGCGAGCCACAGATTCCAGTGTGTACTTCTTTCAGTGCTGCTTTTGCCTCTTCCTTTGCGAGGCACCTCAGGAGTATGCCATCGTAACTTCGACGGTACAGCTCATTGTTGAAGTGGTAGAACTTCAGAGACCGCCGATGAATGTTGATCTTGCGCTTTGGATTATCGGGGATTTTACCATGGACGAGGTAATCCACAAAGGGTTTGTGGGTGCAAATTTTGGCAAGAAGCCTACAGATAGCATGACCCACTAGCCCTGCCTGGTGGGTCCACAGGGACTACCGCGGGACCCACTAGCCCTGCCTGGTGGGCCCACAGAGACTACCGCGGGACCCACGAGCCCTACCTGGTGGGCCCACAGAGACTACTGCGAGACCCACTAGCTCGGCCTGGTGGGCCCACAGAGACTATCGCGGGACCCACTAGCTCTGCCTGGTGGGCCCACAGAGACTACCGCGGAACCCACTAGCCCTGCCTGGTGGGCCCACAGAGACTACCGCGGGACCCACTAGCCCTACCTGGTGAGCCCACATAGACTACCGTGGGACCCACTAGCCCTGCCTGGTGGGCCCACAGAGACTACCACGGGACCCACCAACCCATATTGGGGAATCCCCAGCTACGAAGGCAAAAACCGCCATTTACCCCAGATTTCCTCCCAGAGTTTTTCTATAAATAGCAGACCTTTCTAAATGTAAAACTCTCTGAAATATGATTCCAAAAACCAGAGAGAGATCCAAAATCCCAGAGCCAGAGCAAAAACCAAACTCAGAAAACTGTTTCCCAAAAACCAGAACCTCAGAGCTCAGACTTCGATATTCCATTACTTTCAATCTCCTTTTCAAAAGAGATCAGTGACACTCGACCTGTCGAGGTCATTCGAAAAAAAGTGTTAGTGAATTCGGGTTGCTCCCTATAGCACGGAGACATAGGCTTCGGCTGAACTCCGAGATCACTCTCTGTGTCAACCTTCTCTCTGATTGCATCTCTCTCAGTTTACATATCGAAAGTGATAACTCAAAACCACTAAGACATCGACTTTCGAACCTACCTTCCAGTTGGCAGATCGATTAGAGATCTTCAACTCAAGTTCAATTGACTGGTCAGGTGAAGTCTTCGGATCGGCACAAAGATTTTTCTCCCACAGTTTGGTATCGTCTGTGGGATCGAGCGAGAAGCCAAGTTCGCTCTACAACAAGTATCAGATCGGTTGAACAGACAACCGTCCTAGATAGGCCAACTTTTCGGCCCCTTCGGTTGAGTAGACAACCGTTAGGATACTGGCAATCTTGTTGAATCCTTCGCTTTCTCTAAATGGCGAGGATGAAGCATTAGGATCATCCAGAGGGAAGTAACACACATCAAGCTCGTCCGGAGACTCGTTCGATGAGTCAATGGCTCAACTTCGGGCAGCCCCTTGCTGTCCCCGAAATGGGGGTTCGTTCAGGGAGTGAAAGATCGGTCGATCGACCTATCACACCACCTCCTCGACAGTCGATAGGGTAGACTGCCCTTGCTCCTGCTGAAGACCCGCCGTTTACCTACCAAATTTCAGCGGTCGACTTTCTGTTGCTACAATTGGCCAATCAGAACGCCACCCTCAAAGCTGAAAGGGACGCCCTCAAAAAAGCAGCCTCCGAGGCTGGAATTGCTCTCCCCATCGCATCAATCGGTGAAAGAGTTGATCCGCCACGACAATCTATTCACTTCGAGCTACGGAGGTCAATGGGCATCGCTGCCCTCGAGAGGATTCATCGCGATCCAACTCCCTCTGCTGCTCTATGGAAGTAGAGTGTTTGGGATCATATCGATGATGAGTCCTCTCAATCATCTTTGGGTCGCAACTGTACCAGACAAACACAGCAGAAGCCCCTCTTGCAAGGAAGGCACCAGATAAAAGGGGCACCCTCAAAGAGTAAAGCTTCTCCATCCCTCCCACTCCATCATGAAGCTGGAATGGACCTCCGTCACAGGCTCCATCCGGCCACTACTCAAGGGCCCAGACAAGACCTCTCGATCTTGCCTCTCGATCTGCATCCAGGTCGAGGGCATGGTTGAAGAGAGGGATATTCTTCTGCTGGACCTCTACACCATAGCTTGTTTCAATCGACCTTTCCAAGAGGGTGGAGAACTTCAACTCTCCCCAAATTCAATTGCCTCAAAGGAGATCCGACTCTCCACATCCTGGCCTTCAAGCAAGCCCTCACTCCGCATGAGGAAGAAAACAACGTGCTCTGCCGCACCTTCGCCGGAAGTCTCGACGAGCCATCCCTCGATTGGTACCATAACCTCCACGCTGGATCCATCACCCAGTTCGGAGTCTTGGCAAACCATTTCGTGCAACATTATCAGGTCAACTTGAAGCCGGAGAAGAAGCTAGACTCCCTCTATAGGCTGAGGATGGGTATAGATGAGAGTCTTCGCAGCTTCACAAGAAGGTTCCGCAATGAGCATGCCGCCCTCTCAGGAAGACATCAGGATGATGAGGCATCATGTTAACCTTCCAGAATGCCCTCCGTTTCGATCTGCATATCTACAACGATTTCATCCGCAATCCTCCCCCTTCCCTGGGTTTGATGTTCGATCGGATCCAGAGGGAGATCGAAGTGGAAGACGACCAACTCACCCAAAAGGGGCGAGAAACAAAGCGGTGACCCGCTGAAAGAGAATCCCCGAAGTATGCTGCCAAAGCTCACAATGCAGAGGCAGTAGTTCCCCCTGCATCTAAGCGATCAAGGAACGACGGACGTAGATCCCCTCCGAAGAAGATAACTTTCACCGATTGGACTCTACCGATCGAGCAGATCCTTGACCGAATCCAACATGAAGAGTTCCTCTGAAGGCCTAATCCTCTGCAGCCTGATACCAAGGTCACAGCGAACAAAACAGTCTATTGTGATTTCCACCGCAGCCATGGCCATCCTACCAACCAATGTTATCGACTAAGATACCATCTCGAGGATTTGCTACGCGAAGGTCATCTCCAAGAGTTCGTTAAGTACGGACAAGATCAACGCCGACCCTCTGCAAAGGGGAAAGAAGCTTGCTGGGTCCATCAAATCTCTATCGATCAGTCACCTGTCACTGTGCGTGCCAACGCCTTTGGCATTCACGGATCATTGCACAATCAAGTACTGATTGGGAAAGAAGTTGATCGGCAAGTAAGACGCATCTTCAACGTACGCTCCGCAGCGAACAAGAAAGATACTTGGATTGAGAAGCCTGTCAAGGGCTTAACTTGGCCTTCCATCATCTTCAACGACTCCAATCTTTAAGGAGTCCATACTCCATATCGAGACCCTCTAGTCCTGAAGCTCATCATCGACGGGAGCACTGTCAATCGTATCCTTGTCGACACAGGGAGTTCTATCGATATCATGTTCTCCGACTACTTCAAGCACCTGGGACACAAATACTCTAGTCTTGAGGTCGTCCCAATGGTGATTACAGGCTTCAACGGAGAGCAGCGTATAACAATGGGGGAATCAAGGTTCACCCTCGACCTCAGCCGAGAGACTCGAGTCTCAGTAAGGTTCTCCATCATCGAAGGGACATCCAACTACAACATCATCCTTGGTCGACCATTCCTCCATCAGATCAATGCCATCTCCTCCTCCTACCATCAACTCCTCAAATTTGCAACAGGGGAGGGTATTGTCTGCATTCGAGGAGATCAACAAACTGGGTGATCCTGCGAGGCGGCGGCTGCAAAAACAGATTGCAGAATAAGTCTCGCTCCCCCAAAGCAAACAAGAGATGAAGCTGGCCCTTCTTCAAGATAGCAACCAAAGGAGGTCCCACTGTCCAAACCCCCACCGATCGAGTGGGAGGCTTCACCTTCAATCGAAGAAATCAATCCAATCAACATCGGCAGTGAAGATCTTCCTCGGGAAACCTTCATCGGTACTGGTCTCAGCGACGCAGAAGCGTGAGACATGGTATCATTCCTTCAATCCAACATCGACGTCTTCGCCTGGTGCTTCAAAGATATGCCTGGGATCAACCCAGATGATGCGTGTCATCGACTCACAATCAAAGAAGGAGTGAAGCCTGTCAAGCAAAAACCACGCACAATCTGGCCGGAAAGATAAGTTGCAGTTCAAGAGGAGATCGGTAAGCTACTTGCAGCTGGCTTCATTCACGAAGTAGAGTACCCTACTTAGATCTCCAATATAGTTGCTGTCCCAAAGAAAAATGGGAAGGTCAGAGTGTGCATCGACTTCAATAACCTCAACAAGGCTTGTCCCAAAGATCCCTTCCCAATGCCAAGAATAGATATGCTTGTCGATGCCACTGCTGGTCACGAGCTCCTATCTTTCATGGACGGATACTCCGGGTACAACCAAATTCCGTTGCATCTGGATGATCAAGAGAAGACTTGCTCCGTGACTGACCGAGGTCTTTACTACTACAATGTAATGCCCTTCGGCCTCAAGAATGCTGGATCCACCTATCAAAGGCTAGTCACAAAGATGTTCGAAGATCAAATCGGGCACAACGTTGAAGTTTATGTGGACTATCTCCTCACCAAAAGTCCCAATCGTGAAAGCCACCTCTCTGATCTGGCCGAAATATTTCAAATCCTCCGAAAGTATCGTATAAAACTCAACCCGAGGTTGTATCATATAGACCAAAAGTATCGCATGAAGCTCAACCTGGTGGTTGCATCATATAAATGTCTTCTTCCAAATTTTCATTGAGGAATACTGTCTTGATATCCATTTGCCAGATCTTCAAGTTATAATGGGTTGCAATGGATAGGAGGATCCGAATAGACTTTTTCATAGCTACCGGCAAGAAGGTTTCGTCAAAGTCGATTCCTTCTCTCTGGGTATAACCCTTGGCAACTAATCTAGCTTTATAAGTCTCAATTGTACCATCGGATCCTCTCTTCTTCTTATACACCCACTTACACCCAATAGGTTTAATATTGGATGATAGTGTAACAAGAGTCCAGACAGCGTTATGGGATATTGATGCAATTTCTGCCTCCATAGCTTTTTGCCAGTCAGAGCTGTCAGAAGCTCCCACTGCCTCATCATAGCTCCGTGGGTCATCCTCCTGACCTTCTGGATCAACCAATATGGTTTCTCCATAGTATCTGTCAGGAGTTCTGATGCTTCTCCCACTGCGACGAGGTAGTGGCTGTGTTACAGGATGAATTGGTTCTACAGTTTCTGGTATATTAATGTCTGTGATGTCAGCTCCCACTATGCTTTTGGATGCGCTATCTGTACTAGTACCCAGTAGCTCATCCAGAACTACCTTACTAGCAGGTTTGTGGTCCATAATATAATCATGTTCTAGGAAAATGACATTCGTTGAAACGATTACCTTCTTTTCCTCAGGATCATAAAATAGTCCACCTTTAGTCTCTTTGAGATACCCTACAAACAGATATGCTCTGGACTTTGGCTCCATCTTTTCCCTTTTGTCTATCCGCACATGTGCAGGACATCCTCATAATCTGAAATGCTGTAGTGTTGGCTTTTGCCTTGACCACAGTTCTCTAGGGGTCTGAGGCACTGATTTAGATGGAACGTGGTTCAGAACATATGCTGCTGTCTGAAAGGCATATCCCCAAAAGGTCATTGGTAAACAGGCATAACTCATCATGTTTCGAACCATGTCTAACAAGGTTCGATTCCTTCTCTTAGAGACTCCATTCTGTTGTGGGATACCTGGAGAGTTAACTGGGATATTATCCCATGCTCCACCAAATACCCAAGGAACTCGTCAGATAGGTATTCACCTCCTCGATCAGATCGAAGTGTTTTTATACATTTACCCATCTGCTTTTCTACTTCAGCCCTGAACTCTTTGAACATGTCAAAGGATTCTGACTTTTGATGCATCAGGTAAATATAACCATATCTTGAGTAATCATCAGTAAAAGTGATGAAGTACTCATGGCCTCCTATCGCCTTGACGCTCATGGGTCCACATACATCTGAATGGATTAACTCCAATACCTCAGTAGCTCTTACTCCTTTACCTTTAAAGGCCCTCTTGGTCATCTTGCCTTCTAGGCAGGATTCACAAGTGGGAAGGATCTCCGTAGGATCTGTTTCCAGAAACCCGACCTTCACCAACCTATGGATCCTGTCTAAGCCAATATGCCCATGTCGTAAGTACCATAATTGGGTTAAATTCACCGAAGGTTTCTTACGCTTAGATGAATTCACATTAAATGCTAAAGTTATTATGTTATCTTTTTCAAATTTAGGATTGACAATATAGAGATGATTCTGAACCATTCCTCTTATTATAAAAGTTCCATTCAGCTTAAACGACACACCAGAAGCATCAAAATAAACTGAATAACTTCATTAACTTAAGAAGAAACAAAAATCAAGTTACGTCTCAAGGACGGTACATAAAGAACATCTCTAAGAGTCAAAGTTTTATTATTCGAAAAACTAAGATTAACATCTCCAATAGCTTCAGCAGCAACCACGGCCTCAGTCCCCATGCTTAAGGTCACCTCTCCATCAAGCAACCTTCTGCTTTCCCGAAACCCCTGAAGAGAGTTATAGGTATGGTTAGTGGATCCTGAATCCATAATCCAACTAGCAAAAAAACTATTACTTGAAAGAAATGATTCAACAACTAACAGTTGCAGATTACCTTCACCAGCATTCTTAGGCTTCTTGCAGTCCTTCTTCCAATGTCCCTTCTGGCCACACTGGAAACACTTCATGCCCGGTTTCTTTGATTCTCCAGACCCAGAGGCCCCAATAGAGTCCTGCACAGGCACAGACTTAGGTTTCTTCTTATGTTTCTTGCCCTGAGGTTTACCAGACTTCTTGAAGGATCTGTGTTGCACGTGAAGTGCTTCGCTCTTCTGCTTGAAGCCATCCTCAGCTGCTTGGAGAGCTCCCAGAAGCTCTGTATTTGTCATAGCCAACTTGTTTAAGTTAAAGTTGGTGGCAAAGCCTTCAAAGGCTCCAGACAGTGACGAGAGGAAGATGTCTGTCATCACCTCGCCATCTAGCACAATGTCCATGGTTGCTAGTTCGTTCTGGAACCTAAATATTTTCATCATGTGTACCCGAACCAGCGTCCCATTAGACATCTTAGTGCCGATGAGTTTCTTGATGGTAAGGTATCGCGTAATGCAATTGTGACCTTCAAATATTTCCTTCAGATACAATATCATGTCAGAAGCGTCAGGCATCTCCTCGACCTGTTTCTACAGAGTTGTTTGCAAGGATGCTATAATATAGCATTTATATATTTCATTAAATTCCTTCCAGTCAGTAAACGCCTTTAACTGTGCCTCTGTGGCATTGGGTTCTGGAAAATCTGGCTCAGGGTCATTCAGGGCTGTCATATGTTTAGCAATCCTTAAGACCAGGTACAGGTTGCGCTTCCAGTCCTCATAGTTTATACCGGTAAGTTTGTGGTCATTTAGGATAGCGGACAAGGGGTCTAACTTGGTCATCTGAAAATAAAAGATTGAATAATGAGAATGCATGAAAACTTATTTTATGGTTTTTTAAAACAAGCTAATTATATCCATATGTCAACGCTACCCTCAAGCGAAGCCTTCTCTATGGATTAAGTAACCATGTATGCAAGATCTCGGAGTAGGCTACACCTGTCCGAGGGGGCAGTGTGCAGGTCTTCCGCTTACACAGGTCTTTCCCTTGACCCTATCCAAATCTGCCAACTAAGGGCTTTGATGGACCATGGTTATCTTTTGGCCAGTACCACGTGATCACCGTTGTCTTCGCAACGAATACCTCACGTGTACTTAGGATGCTTACCCATGAGCCTAGGCAATTACGGCACGGGAGTTTTAACGGCCCCGACGAGAGTGAGTAAAGCCTGAACACTTGGCACCATAACCACCATATCTCGAAGGAGATCACTAAGCAGCTTGGCATAGAAAAAACACAGCTCTCACCCGAGGGGGTTGTTGAGTTATGCCCTTCCACCCAAGTATGAAGTGATTAGCCGTGGAGGCCAGAGGATCTCTAAAAGTCCTATCTTATATGCCTTATAATATATGAGGGTTATTTTGCGAGTATGAATTTATGCAAATGCAAAGGTAGCGACCTCCTATATACTAGACCCTGGTCACACCATGCTCCCACTAGCGTTCAAGCCCGAAGGCCTAGCATTAATCATTCTCGGAATATCATAGTCCCTGCCTCAAGTGGATTTCTCCATTCAAGGGTCACATTACATATTCCGAGAATATCGATGCTCTACAAAATTGGTTATCACGCTAATGCTCTGGAGCTTAGCCTAGAGTCAGACTCACTGGAAAGGACTCCCACTAGTCATGGCGCCTCGCTTATAAATTTGACAATTGATGTTCAATGGATCTCCATCTCATCTTTGATTTCGATGCTGGCCAAATAGGCACACCCGACTAGTCGGGTATTGACCTAACGGTGGCATAACCATATGTGATAGGATCCCACTGACATCAAAAGTCAATTAAATAATAGGCGTCATCTAGCGGGATCCTATCCTCAAACAGTCGCTTGGACCGGAGGGAAAAGACATCCATCTAAAAACTGATAATCACATTATCTCATCGGGGTTCGATATGAAACATAAAGAACTAATAAAAAAAGCAACCATAAAGACTGAATTAAGTTCAGGGTCCGACCCCTGAACCTAATTTGCACAGCGCAGGCTTCTAGCTTTCTTTGCAAGGTCCCTCGGTCCGGCTCCTCCATCGTATTCGCGAACACTTTGTCGGATCGTCTTCATCCTCCAGGGTTCCGCTTACACTCCCAACGGTGGATTTCTTTGGTACATCTTTCTTCTCGATCTGTAACCAAAAAAGTCTAGTACGCTTCGAGCAAGTGCTCGCTCATACACAATTTCCTAGAAAGAAAAGAAAATATACCTAGGAAAAAGGCCATGGGAATCGAGGATGGTCAACCCCCATCACTCGCCCAATCTACGGCTCTGATTATATATCTACACACATAGAGAGCAAATCCAGACAATGGTTAACCCGGGGTCTGACCCCCGGTAGCAAGCATAAAACATAGATCTAGATTTCATAGCGGCACCCTGCAAGAAAGATTAATAGAACAAGCACAACATATATATATATATATATATATATATATATATATATATATATATATATATATATATATATATATATATATATATATATATATATATATATATATATATATATATATATATATATATATATATATATATATATATATATGCATGATCTAAGCGTAGGAACCCCAATGATCTCATGCATTCATCATGCGTACACATGTTGGTTTCATGAATAATCGTGAAACGTACACCACTAATGCGGCTCTGATACCAATTGTTGGAAATAATTCCATAGTAGAGGCTCGCAGCGAAAACGATTTTGCGGTCGAAAGACTGTTCATGGTGTACATTACACGATTTAAACTTTCAACGAAACTAATCTACATATGTGTGTATGTGTATGCACGTGAATCGAACACCCTAAAGGCAATCTAGCGTAATGATTATCTAGCATGCATGCAAATCATAATGCTCGCTAGATCTACATGTTAGATTACACATACCTTTCGTACGGATCTTTTAACCGCGGAGAATTGTCTTTTTTGTCGATGGAGATGGAAGATCGTTCGCGAAGAAGCCGATGGTATGAATGGAGACGATGCCTTCTTATTCACCCGATCTTACACGATACACGGAACGTCGCTCTCGGATCTCTGAGTGCCTCCGAAGAACGACCCTTCTACTACAAGAAATTGCACCTTTAGCGACGCTTATCTGCGACGCATATCCTTTTCCATCGCCGAAAGTTGCCTTTACGCGACGCCATATCTTATTCGTCGCAAAATTGTGTCGCTAAAGATTTGCTAGCATAGTTGAGTTCGCGCCTAGGAGGATAAAGTTTTTTAGCGACGGTAAATGGCTATTTGGCGATGCAGTTAGACGTCGCTAAATTATTTACGTTTAGCGACGAAATAAATTATGTCGCGGAAAATTAAAAATTTTGGCGACGAGACTAAGTATGCTGCTAGTTCCAATCAGCGACATAGTTATGCGTCGCAAAATTTCTTATTTTTTGAAAATATTGTTTATGACGACGCAAATCCTTTTCCGTAGCTGAAAGTTGCTTTTTCGCGACGCAATATCTTATTCGTCGCAAAATCGGGCTATTTGGCGACACAGTTAGACGTCGCTAAATTATTTATGTTTAGCGACGAAATAAATCATGTCGCGAAAAATTAAAAATTTTGGCGACTTTTTTATAGCGACGTTGTACGTGCGTCGCAGAATCATTCCGTAAAATAAAAATCTCGCGCCTATAAGGGAACTTTTTTAGCGACGATAAATAGCTTATTGGCGACATAATAAGATGTCGCTAAATTGTTTACTTTTCGCGACAAAATAAATTTAGTCGTGAAAAATTAAAAGTTTTAGCGACGATACTAAGTATGCTGCTAGCTACAATCGGCGACATAGTTATGCGTCGCAAAATTCCTTATTTTTGGAAACATTGTTTATGACGGCGCAAATTCTCAATTTTTTATGGCGATGCTTTTCATACGTCATAGAATCATTTGGAGAGTGCAAGAATTTAAAATCCCACAACCGTCTTATTGGGTCTACCTATTTTTAAACGGGTCTGGTACGAGTTTAGGGTCTAGACAAGATTAGTTCACTATAACAGATATAGACACGAAGTTAGCGGGTCTAGGTCAGGTGTAATACCCGGAGCTTTCAAACTTAGTTTCACTAAGGGCAACCCAGTTTTATTATTATTATTATTATTATATTATTACTGGAATAATTAATGTGAACCCCTGTTATGGTTATTATATAAAATTTTGATATTGCATGCTGTTGGCTGGACTTTAGTTGGACCGGACTGTGGATCCTGGGTCCGGGTCGCGAGGTGACTGAAACAAAGCCAGTTGTTGTGGTGGTCATACAGTGTGTGCACGTGTGTAATAGTGCACGGTGATCAGTGTTAAATTGTTAACTTACGATGATTGTTATATTAGCTAGATGATCAGACTTGATGAGGTTGTGTGTCGGTGTATCCCGACACGACGCGTGTTCAAGTGCGAATCACGTATGGTAACTATTAAGCAATAGAAAAAAAAGATCCCTTTTGAAACGATCAGCTTCATTGGAGGTAGATCCAACCCCGCCTTAAGTATCAGATTAGCCCATAGTAGAGCCTGAAATCAACTCAAATTATTAATTTGAAGATTGGTTAATGTACTAGATCATAAAGGTTCCATAATGAGATTAGCAGTAAAAAATTAAGTTTTATTCTTGTTCAAAAAATCAATCTTCCATAACTGATGACGTAACAATTCCTCACCTTTTCGAATCAACAACACATGCATCTCTTTTGAAATAAAACTCAATATCTGCCTTGAATTGGAGTGAATAAAAGTCAAATCTCAAAGATCCCACTGTGACCCTTGGATCCCCATCTTCCTTTAATCCCTGATTTGATCACCAAACCTTTCAACTAAAGCCATTCAAACCCTCTCATTCCCAACCATCCAATTAAAATTAGAGCTCTCTCTCTCTCTCTCAAGTCTCAGTCCCTAAAATCCTAAACCCGAACCCAATTGTTTCCCTTCCTCTCTTTTATCTCTTTTTCTCTCACGAACCCAACCCAACCCAACCCAATAAACCGATTCCCTCTCTCTCTCTCTCTCTCTCTCTCTCTCTCTCTCTCTCTCAGACCTCTCTCTTCTCTCTCATCGGATCTCTCTCATTCTCACCCGATCTCTCTTGGATCCCTCTCCATCTCAAACCCGATCCGATCCCTCTCATCTCCCCCAACGGCCGACCCTAATCTCCCCCTTTCCTCATAAATCCCGATCCCGTTCCCGATCCCGATCCAGCCCGATCACTCCTACCTCTCTCCGATCTCCCCCATCATCCCCCGATCTCTCTCCTTTCTCTCTCTCGTGGCGGGGCTCTATACGCGCGGCGCCGGAGAGCAACCAGCCGAAGGAGCCGCAGCCGGAGCCAGCGACTCCCCACCGACCAGGTCAGCCACCCCTTAGTTTTCCCTGTTTTTCCCATTAGATCTGTTGAGACTAGGCGACCCCCTACGGTTTACTCTCCAAGCGGCCATATCCACCGTCTAGGTGCTTGCTGGTTGTGCCGCCGGCAAGGCTCGAACTCGACCCAGTCAGGCCCCACCAACAATCCTCTGTTTTCCTTGCTTTTGTTGCGATGGTTGCCGACGGCTTGGCCGACGGCGGCCAGGCAGCGAGTGGTTTTGACCACCTCGGTTGGACATGACCCGGCCCCCATGAACCAACTGCGAGGCCAGCCCTTATATATATATATATATATATATATATATATATATATATATATATATATATATATATAGAGAGAGAGAGAGAGAGAGAGAGAGAGAGAGAAATGCTTGAATGCGGCATGCGGTAAGTGCGGCACCTACCGCATGCCGTCTGATTGGGTTTTTAAAAAACCGACATGATTGGATAGGTTGACGATTTTATAAATTCAAAACGACCTAAACCGAACCGAGCAACCATTGCAATACTATAGGATGACTCAAAATCAGTTAAAAATCATATTTAGGCCTAATGATTTGATAACAATTATTATTTTAAGTTTGAATCGGTTTGAAAATCCTCAAAACTGACCAAGTTGGATCGGTTTGGGTTTTGCCTAAATAGGTCAGTTTCGGACCGATGCACACCCCTATTTGAGTGTGATAATGGAACAACAAGAGGTGGTACAAACACAAACTTCACATATTTTTCAGACTTTCAGCTATATTGATTGGGTGTACACCGCCAGAATCAATATTCTGTTGCTCCTTCCATTGGATGGGGTACTTATTGCCAAGAGTGATAAATTGCTGCAATGAAATTATTGTAGTCTCTAGAAAAAATTTTAAATTTTATAGAAATGTAGCAAAGCATAGCAATCTCTTTGCTATAGTGAAATCATTGTATCTTAATTGTTTTGTCAAATCCGTGACTCATTTTGTTTTGTCAGGTCGCACCAATGGCTCCCGGACATAAACAGATCCATCTTTCATTAACTTTCTCACTTATAGTGTCTCCAACGGGGAGGATACAGTTTCAACCCCAGCCTACACAATCCCAGCTTATACTGACCCCCCACAGGAACATATAACTAGTCCATCGACCGAGGTTAACAGCGTTGGTAGGAATTGAAAAATATTTTTTGTATAGAATTTTTATCTTTATTGTGTTATGCATAATAACTAAAACATTATTGTGTTCTTTGCAGTTTCAGATCCGAGCACGAGGCGTGGACTGGGGCTGACCAAAGGCAAGGGGACAGAGAAGCTTATAGCACGGTTTGGTAAATTTCCAGTGGAGGTTCCAGAGAAGCTTGTGGCAATGTTTAACATTTCAGAAAAGATGTGGCATCATCATCAAAGACATGAGTTTTTTTTTTTTTGTAGTCCTTCAGTTGATGTTATGGATGTCGGGTTTTGTATTACTGATCCTTTATAGAAATGAGTGGATAAACATGTGTATTTAGAAGAATAATTTAATATTTTGATTTGATATTAAATGAGTTTAAATAAATACTTGTGTACTTTTTATTGAAATGTATGTGGATGAATACATGTGTATAAAGATTTCAAAAAAAAAAATGGCAACACATGTAATACATTACGTCTCTGAATTTGTATATTCTGCAAAACGATAATTGCATTGCCTAATATATACAATTGGCTCAATGAATAAATTCGATGACGTAATTATTACGTCGCTAAAAGTATACATTATGCGACGACAAAATATGCATTCTGCGACGCTATTATTTATTCGCTAGACGTTATTAGCGAGTCTATTATATACGTCGCCAAATATTTTTATTTTCGGCGATGCATACGGTGTGTCGCTAAATGTTCTATATATAAGCTTAAGTTAGTTATTTTTGCGACGTAGGAGGTCATTTTAGCGACATTTTTTGTTTTAATCGGCGACACTTATTGCGTCGCGGTTGGTTAAGCTTTCAGCAACGCAATTTGATCGCGTCGCCAAAAGTATTCTCAGACGGGGAATTTGCGACGTCTTGGCGACGCAATTTGAAACGTCGTAAAAGATATTTCACGATGAATATGACCACTATTGGCGATGTTCTGGTACGTCGCAGAAATTGTCTTTTCTTGTAGTGTCTCCTTCTACGAAACACCACGCGAGGAAGACGAAGTAGCAAGCGGGAAATGAGAGAGAGATTAGGGAGAGAACTAGAGAGATGAGAGAGGGAGGGGGCTCGGTTTTGGCATCAATATGGCCGACCTCATATAGCCCCTTATATAGGGCCGGCCTACCCTCTTGGATATGGATCCAAGGGGATAAAGACCTCCCATAATTATCTCTGCATTATTGCCCATTTATCTCTTCTTCTGTTTATCCGTTTTCCCACTTTTTAGGGCTCGATTTTGACCAATTCAAACCCTTATCCCTATCTATATGGCCGGCCCTATAGATGAGGGATTCTCATCCCTACAATATAGGGCTGGCCCTAGCAAGGTCTCCTACTGCTAGGGTCGGCCAAGAGTGAGGTCCGGCAGAGTGAGGTTTTTACCAAAACACCCTGACGCCTCATTTTGACCATTTCTAGCGTGCGAGACCTAGCAGCCATTACTTAAGTGATTTCCACTAGTTACCTTACTATTAACTAAGGCCACCTGAGGGTGCCTCTAGCAAAGTCAACTAGTCAACTCGCAGCATACCCTGGTGCATCGCACCTATGCAGCGAAGTTCACTTATGGCTAGGGATTACTACGTGCGCATCTGTACTAGTCTTGGGCATACCCCTTAGTACTCGCATGTAGTTACGCATCTACCGTGCTCTAGTGCCAAGCACACACGGAGTGTATACTTCTTTCTTCCTCTTAGTGTTTAAGGTGTTTCGAGAAGATGGTTCAAGAACCGTACATAATGTTGATAAGGTGGAACCATCAGGGACCGGGGTTCATGGCTTCCAACTCAAGCTCGATCGACACACTACCCGAGTGTACCATCGATCCTCTGAGCTCGAGTTAACCTACGTAGCCACCCAGAGTGCGACGCAGGCTACACTCCAATTCACTTGGACTTACTATGTTCTCCATCATACCTTTGCTCTTCGCTTAGTAGTGGTAAACACGTTGTCCCTCCACTTGATGCCATGATTCACTTCGAGCGGTAGAGACTACCGTCAGACTCGAATGATCATATGACTTGGTTCCTTCCAGGTTGACCTATACATCGTACCTCTGATTACCCCGTCGAGTAATCGAACCCAATCAATAGTCAAACTGGTGACCACCAGGCCTGGGTTTGGTACAGTATAAGTCACACCAAGGAACACACCTCCCTTCAGGGGTATGGATGGCCTGTAGGAGTGACACGCTAATGCAACGCCAGCTGGGTAACCCAGTACACCATGGTTTTGGATCACTGCATACGGATCCTCACACATTAGTGCGCCAAAGTACCACGCAACTAGTTAGTCCATTAGACATGGTTCCTCAGGGTTTAGGACCGTTTTACCCTAAGCAAAAACATGACTTAGTGCACTAGTGTCTGCTCACTGATCTGTACACCGTGTTAGTTCCGTTTAGCCACAGACACTGTGCCTAGTGATGACCATGGTGAAGACTTCCCATGAACTGTCATCCCCAATAGCTTATCATAATGAGGCAACCAACCTGATCATAGCTGCGAACTGATTTAGATTATATAGGACCAATCCACTCAGTTTTCAATTTAGTGGACTACCATATAACCATGGCTCTCTGTTCTTAAAAGAACACGTAACTATGTTACGCACCTATATGCATCTTATATAATAACTATCAATCTTTATTGGACCAAAACATAAAGTTTTACAAGCTTAGAACACATCAATCCTAACAGGCCACACTTGGAGCCGCGACTTATCTCCTTCAGGTCCACCACGAGTCTTGCTCGCTGCAGACGCTTTTAAAGACTGGATGCCGCTAGCGTGAACCCTGAGAGCTTCCACCGCCTTCTTCGTTGTTGATCTGAGAGACTCACACTCGAGACGAGTTTGTTCGAGCTCCTTCTTGAAGGCCTCCTCCTTGACTGAAGAAGCAGCTTCCTTTGCAGCAAGCTAGGCCTTTAGTTCCTTTATTTCAACTGCACGCTCGACGGCCAAGGTTACCACTTTGAAGAATCTGTTCTTCAATTCCTGGAGCTCATGACCCCGAGACACGTAGTTGTCGAGCCATGTCTTTCTCTCGATCCTCTCCTTGCAGAGAGCTTCCTTCTTGGCATTCAGAGCCTCCTTCCTGGCAGTCAAAGCTGCCGTCAGCCTCTCCTTCTCCTCGTTAGTGGCCTCCAGTTTGGCTGTTAAACGAGAGACTTCTGCCGAAGCCCCCCACTCTCCGGCCCTCCTGAAGAGCCTGCTAGTAAGCTTCAGGACTACTGAGTTCTGCGAACAACCAAGGGAGTCAGAAACATCTCAGAAGATTCAACTCAAAAAACTAAGTCAAGCTGATGCACTTACCACAACTTCGAGCCTGTTGTAGGCCTCATCCAGGGAAGCGTCAGGAAGGTTGCAGAGCCTCCTGATCACACCCGTTGGGTGGTTAATGTCAACCTCACCCAGGTATTTGAGCATCTGAACGGAGCCAACAAGAACGTCTGCAAGCAATACAAAAGTTCAACAGTTAGGATCTCGAATGTCAAGAGCAATGCAGTCAAGAAGAGAAATTAACAGTGACATACCTGCGGCTTCTGCTCGGGATGCTTCGGCCTTGCCCTTCCCTCGGTCGAAACTCTTACCCCTGGGGGTCGACCTTTCCTTCGAGGGAGATACCGCTGGTGTGGGTTGGGGTGTTCCAGCCTCCACGCGACTCCCTCCCTCCTTGTGCAAAGGGGAAGGGACCTCGCGCGGCGGAGTGATCTCCCCTTCCTCCTGACCTTCACCGGTCCGCTGAAGTTTGGCCATGAGGGCGGCCGTTTCCTCTGCCATCTGGGTAGCCGAAGGACTGGCAGCGGGTGGAGGTTGCACAACCTCCAACCCGCCACTCATCGAGGCGCCCTCCAGGCGAGGGACACTCGGTGGCACTTGATCGAGGGGAGTGGGGTTGCTCGCAACCACATCACTCCCCGAATATTTTATTCTGATGCGTGTCGGGTGCTTCAGTTCTTCAAAATGATAGGTGGGCAGCACTCTCTGGCCTTCACCCACCGCGTCCATAACATCCTCCATCCGACGGGCCTTAGCCTCGTCGATGGGAGTGGGCAGAATTTCCTCCTCGCCACCGTCTCCTCCTTCGCCTCCTTTACCTCCTCCTTCCTCGTCGTCGTCCCCATCATCATCACCGTCATCACCGCCGCCTTCGTCATCATCATCGTCGTCTTCATCCTCCTCCCCTCCATCTCCTTTTTCTTCTTCTTCTTCTTCTTCTTCTTCTTTTTCCTCTTCTTCTTCTTCTTCTTCTTCTCCATCTTTCTCCTTCTCCTCTTCTTCTTTCTTCTCTTCCCCTTTCTTCTCCTCCTCCTTGAAAACCCTCCTCTTCTTCACCTGACCCCTGTGGGTCATCACCAGTTTCTCCTCAGTTGGCAAGTGGCGCCTTGCCCCATATGCCTTCTTCTCGACCCGGACGGTCCTGACTATCTTGCCCGATTAAGGATCCTCCTCGTAATCGGAGTACAAGACGTCATTATCCTCGTACCTGGCCTACAGTCTGTGGAAAAGATTGGCATTGCCGTGCTTGACCGGGCAGTTCGAAAACTACTTCCACGATCGTGTACCACACGTCAACTCTAGGAAAAGATTATCGAGGGCCCCGACCCGATCCGACGACCAAGCAAAGACTCCTCCTGCCAAGTACATATCCACCTCTTTGTGCACCTGAGAACCAGGAGTCTCAGACACAGAGAGGGGAGTCCATGCTCCAGAAATAGAAATTGGCCATTCGGCGTACAGCTTGTTGGAGGGTACGGTGTCGATGATCAGGTGGAGCGCGAAGACGCCGGTCAGGTTGAAGAATGGGCTGTCCTTCCTCGAAACCCACTTATAGTGGTAGAAGAAGTACCCCAGCTCTATCCTGGCCACTTCACCCTCGGGGATGCTGGAGTAGCACGCCCTGAGCTCCTCCTGGAAGTCTGATTCCACCCGGTAGAATGCATAGATGATCCTCCATGCATTCCCCGATATCTGCCCCGGGCGAAGCCCCGAGGTGTTCAGCAACCGTGCAGCGAACGACAGTAGAGGGAGGCGCAGGCCGCAGTTTAGCTGGCCAATGGTGACCACCGTCCCCATCACTTGCTCCTTACTGGCGATTACTGTGAAGACAGTTCGCTTGTCGATCCCGAAAGCGGATTGGACTCCTGACAGTGCTGGTCGATGTTTCCCCTCTGTGAAGTAGGCGAGCAACTTCTGCCACTTAGCCCTCTTAACATCTGTAAGCTTGTCGCTAGTATTATATTCATAGATGGGCTCCTCCGACAACGGCATCAGAGGTCCCAGGACGAAGCTAAACTTTGGGATGTGCTCAAGCCTTGACCATGTAGAAGCGAACCCCACTCCCATGTGCCTCTTACCGAGCACACCAAGAGTGCCTTTGCCCTTGCCTCGGCCACTAGGCTTGGGCGACACGGGAGCCTTCTCCTTCCCAGCCCTCTTGGACGGGACCACGTTCTTGATCTTCATGCTACCTGAGGATTGTGGGGGAAAATCTTCGTGCCGACCCGAAGACTCTCGCAGCACCAGTCAATTGAAATAGAAGTTGACGTCGGAGATCGTTGGTCGATCTGTTGATTGAAGTTGAAGCCTTTTGATATGTCAATAGAAAGAGATATGCAATCAGAGAGTAGACACGAAAGGTGATCTCGGAGTTCAGCCGAAGCCTACGTCTCCGTGCTATAGGGAGCAACCCGAATTCACTAACACTTATGTCGAAGTGATCTCGACAGGCCGAGTATCACTAGAAACACTCTGATCTCTTCGAAGGAGAGAAGAAGATCAAAGAGAGATGGTAGATGGGAAGTTAGAAATCTCAGAGCTCTGGTTTTTGAACTGAGAGTTCGATCCATTTACATTCGAAGGCTCTGCTATTTATAGGCTTCTCTGGGAGGAATTTCGGGGTAAATGGCGGTTTCTGCTGTCGTATCTGGGGATCATCCAGGTAAAGCTGGTGGGCTCCGCTGCCGTCTTCTGGGGGATTCTACAGGCTCGTGGGCCTATCGGACAGGGCCGATGGGTCCCGCGGTGGTCCTCGTGGGCCCACCAGGCAGGGCCGGTGGGTCCCGTGGTAGTCTTCGTGGGCCCACCAGGCAGGGCCGGTGGGTCCCGTGGTAGTCTTCGTGGGCCCACCAGGCAGGGCCGGTGGGTCCCGTGGTAGTTGGTAAACTTCTGCCAAAATTTGCACCCACAGTTACCCCCTTCAAGTTAGCTAGAGTTCCTTCTGGCTGGCTTGGATTTGGTGCAAAAAACAGCAACCTCCTGTCTAGAAAAAGGCACAAAGAAGCTTGTAGAAGGTTAGCATAAAAAGGGCTGATCGGTCAATTTTGACCGATCGGTCAGTTTTGACCGATCATTCAATTTTGCCCAATCGATCAATTTTGACCGAACGGTCAATTTCAACCGGTCAAGGAATGGGTGATCGGTCAAAAAACACGGTTTTTTGATCGATCTAGTAGAAAATCGACCGATCGGTTGATTTTGACCGATCGGTTCAAATCAGCCGGTCAAGGATTTGGTGATCGGCAAAAACCCTTGATTTTTTGCCAGATCCAGTAGAAAATCGACCGATCGGTTGATTTTGACCGATCGGTCAAGTTTGACCGATCGGTTAAAAGCAGCCGGTTAAGGATTTGGTGATCGGCAAAAAACCTTGGTTTTTTGCCAGATCCAGTAGAAAATTGACCGATCGGTTGATTTTGACCGATCGGTCAAGTTTGACCGATCGAATAAAATCAGCCGGTCAAGGATTTGGTGAAGAATTTGGTGATCGGCAAAAACCTTTGGTTTTTTGCCAGATCCAGTAGAAAATCGACCGATCGGTTGATTTTGACCGATCGGTCAAGTTTGACCGATCGGTTAAAAGCAGTCGGTCAAGGATTTGGTGATCGGCAAAAAACCTTTGTTTTTTGCCAGATCCAGTAGAAAATCGACCGATCGGTTGATTTTGACCGATCGGTCAAGTTTGACCGATCGGTTAAAATCAGCCAGTCAAGGATTTGGTGATCGGCAAAAACCCTTGGTTTTTTACCAGATCCAGTAGAAAATCGACCGATCGGTTGATTTTGACCGATCGGTCAATTTTGACCGATCGGTTAAAATCAGCCGGTCAAGGATTTGGTGATCGGCAAAAACCCTTGGTTTTTTGCCAGATCCAGTAGAAAATCGACCGATCGGTTGATTTTGACCGATCGGTCAAGTTTGACCGATCGGTTAAAATCATCCGATCAAGGATTTGGTGATCGGTCAAAAAACACGGTTTTTTGATCGATCTAGTAGAAAATCGACCGATCGGTTGATTTTGATCGATCGGTCAAGTTTGATTGATCGGTTAAAATCAGCCGGTCAAGGATTTGGTGATCGGCAAAAACCCTTGGTTTTTTGCCAGATCCAGTAGAAAATCGATCGATCGGTTGATTTTGACCGATCGGTTAAAATCATCCGATCAAGGATTTGGTGATCGGTCAAAAAACACGGTTTTTTGATCGATCTAGTAGAAAATCGACCGATCGGTTGATTTTGACCGATCGGTCAAGTTTGACCGATCGGTTAAAATCAGCCGGTCAAGGATTTGGTGATCGGCAAAAACCCTTGGTTTTTTGCCAGATCCAGTAGAAAATCGACCGATCGGTTGATTTTGATCGATCGGTCCAGTTTGACCGATCGGTTAAAATAAGCCGGTCAAGGATAAAGTCTTGAACCTGTACTTTCGAGGAAGTGGTATAACTTGTACTTCTCCTTTATCTTTGGCGGTCTTGAGTATCGATGGAGTTTGATTTTTTCTGTTTCGAATCTTCAGTTTGCCTGAATGTAACTTTGAACCGGCGGTCCGGTTCATTCGGACCGGTGGTTTGCTTGGTCTGGTGGTTCGAGTGGACCGGTGGTCTGACGCTTCGTCTAGCCCCGACTGTTCGTCTGATTATGCGCTTGCTATGGATGGATGCCACGTGTTCCTGAAAAAAACACGCGATTTGATATGGTGAAGACACGTGTCTTCTCGATTTGCGTACCTATTTTACCCTGGGTATATAAGTTTTACTGGCTGTCATTTTTGCCTCACGCTTTCAGAATTTTTTGAAGTCCAGAGCCTTTGCTTCCGATCTCCCTTTCTCTGTTCCCTTTCGATCGATCGAATGGCCTCCTCCGGTAGTTCGAAGAAGGTCTCGGTTCCATCCAAGAGGAAGGGGAAGGAAATCGCTGAAGAAACATCTGTCCCGAAGGGCCGTGGCAAAGGCAAGGCTGAGTTGATAGAGCTTGGCCAACTGGGTAAGAGGCACCAAGGAGTGGGATTCGCTTCTGCACCGTCAAGGCCAGAGCAGATTCCCAAGACAAAGTTCGTCCTCCACCCTCAGCTACCTCTATCGGTGGAACCAGAATTTGGGTACAACACGGGGGGCAAACTCACAGATGTGAAGAGGGAGAAACTGCAGAAGCTGTTAGCATGTTTCACTGAGGGGAAGGCCCGGCCAGCGCTTCCAGGAATTCTGTCAGCTTTTGGTATTGACAGGCGGACAATCTTTGTCAAGTACGCGAGCAAGGAGCAATTGATGGGAACTATCGTCACGATCGGCCAGCTTAACTGCGGACTGCGCCTTCCACTGCCTCCCTTCGCTGCGAGGTTATTGAACATTTCTGGTCTCTGCCCCGGGCAGGTGACTGGAAACTCCTGGAGGATCATCTACGCTTTCTGTTGCGTAGAGTTGGACTTCCAGGAGGAGCTGAGGAAATGCTATTCCAGCCTTCCCGAAGGTGAAGAAGCTCGGATAGAGATGGGATATTTCTTCTACAACTACCGATGGGCCTGGAGGAAGGATAGCCCATTCTATTATTTGACGGGTGTCTCTGCCCTCCGCCCGATCATCGATACCATTGGTTCCGACAAACTTTACACGGACTGGCCGCTGTCGGTGTCTGGTGCCTGGACTCCAATGTCAGTTCCTGAGGTTCCTCGGTATAAGGTGCAAGAAGAGACAGACATGTTCTGTGCAGGAGGAGCTCTTGCGTGGCCTCTGGAGCAGGTGGGGGCTGTCGATAATCTCTTTCTGGAGTTGACCTGCGGGACTCGATCTTGGAAGCAGTTCTCGAACTGCCCGGTTCGGCATGGCAAGGCCAACCTTCTCCATCGATCGAAGCTTCGCTATGAAGATAATGAAGTTATCTACTCAGACTATGAGGAGGACCTCCAGTCTGGAAAAATTGTTAGAAAGCTTCGGTTTGAGAAGAAAACTTATGGAGCCAGGCGCAGCTTGCCCTCGGAGGAGAAGCTGGTAAATCCAAAGGGTCCGGCGAAGAAGAAGAGAAAAATCCCCATCAAACAGGAGGAGGATGAAGGGAAAAAGAAGGATGAAGATGAAGAAGAGGAAGTAGAGAGGGAGGAGGAGGGCGGAGATGAGGAGGATGAGGGCACAGGCAGCGATGGGGAAGAAGACGGAGAAGATGATGATGAAGATGAAGATGAAGATGATGATGGCAGCATGGGGGTGGCGAGGAAGAAATTCCTCCCCCCCCCCACTGGTGGTGCCGAAGGACATGGGGGTGGTGAGGAAGAAATTCCTCCCACCCCCATTGTTCCTCCCACCCCCACTGGTGGAGCTGATGATGAGGACTTGCAGCCGATCCTTATAGACGAAGAAAAAGCTCGCAGGATGGAGAGGGTAATGGACGCAACGGGCGATGGCCCTAGAGTGATTCCCACCTATGACTTCGGGGAGCTGAAAAAGAATCCTCTGTGCTTCAAGATCAGGATATCGGGGAGCGGTGGGGTTGGAAGCAACCCTACACCCCTCGATCAGATACCTCCCGAGGTTCCCCGTCTGGGAGGGCCAACTACAAGTGGGGGTGTGGAGGTTGAACAACCCCCACCCCCTTCACGATCTCTGGCTGAGGAGGTAGCAGCCATGGTGGCAGGGCTCGGTCAGTCAGACGAGCATCAGGGAGAAAAGGATGCGTCACCTCCTCGGGATGTTCCCTCTCCTGCTCACTTGGAGAGAGGAAGCCGGGTGGGTGATGCTACCCCCCAACCCTTGCTAGAGTCAACCCCTATCAAGAAGAAATCGACCCCCAAGGGTAAGAGCTCCGACCGTGGGAAGGGAAAGGCTCCTCAGGTCGAGGCTTCAGGTATCTGTACTAATTTGCTTTGATTGACTGCTTTGTCTTTGAAGCTTGAAAATACTCTTAACACTTTGAACTATTGCATGGATTGTAGGTACTCCTGCTGGCCCGGCTCAGAAAATAAGGAGTTTGGGTGATGTTGACATCAACCATCCTACCAACGCGATCCGGAAGCTTTGCAATCTTCCGGAAGCTACTTTTGAAGAAGCCTTCGATCGGCTTGAAGTTGTGGTATGTGCATATGCTTTGATCAATTGTTCGAGTTGATTCTTCAGAATAATTCTAACTCTGTCCATTTGCAGAACTCAGCCTGTTTGAGAATCGAAAGCAAGCTCTCCAGGAAGGCAGGAGAACGGGAGGCCGCATCTGAGGTGTCCCGTTTGACAGCCGAACTGAAGGCTGTGAGCACGGAGAGAGATGAGCTGAGAGAGCTCCTGACTTCGAAGAAACTCTCTCTCAAAGCCAAGATTGAGGATCTTCGCAAGGGGAAGCTGGAGATCAAGGGGCCGCAGGATCGTTGTGAGGCACAGAGTCACGAGCTCGAATCCTTGAAGAATCGACTCTCCAAGGGTGAGGAAGTGTCCTGTGGTCGTACCAACGAGATCAAAGAGCTGAAGGAACAACTTGCTACTCAGCACGCTGTCTTCACTGCCAGAGAGGAGACTTCCAAGAAGGCACTGGAGCATGCGCTATCTGAATGCAAGGTTTACAAGGAAACAGCTGAGAAGGCGGCAGAGGCACTCAGGGCACATGTCAGCAGTGTCCGATCTTCGAAAGCTTCGGTTGCGAGCAAGCCTCGTGGCGAATCTGAAGGAGAGAAGTCACGTGCTCCAAGCGTAGCCAAACCCTAATGTATTTCTACCTTTTCTTTGTTGTTCACACTTGTAAACTCTTGACATATAGCAGTTCATCATTGTACTTGGCAAATTTTGATAATAGAAATCTTTTTGGATGTTTGAAAATTGAATCTCTTGAGTTGAATGTCTTTGAATGTCATGTTCTGGATAGCATTAGAATAGATGCAATCTTTTGAATGTAAGGGGTCAAGTCGCAACTTGATTACCCAAACTTATTGTAACTTGAATTTTGAATTTGAATTCGTGTAACACTTGTATGTGAGGGGTTGAGTCGCAACTCAAGCACCCAAACCTGTTAGACGATATAGAATTTGATTGAAATTGAATATTGAAATTTGAAAGTCAGTTTAACATTTGCCAGTAAGGGGTTGAGTCGCAACTCTAACACCAAAACTTGTTAAAAGACCTGGTAACTTGAATTTGGATAATTTGAAACTGCTTCAGAATCTTGAATTGAAAAGCTGAACACTTGTACATTTGAACACTTGAAAGAGATCTTTATTCATCACATAATTTACATCATGGATAGAACAACTTGAGGTGTCTAGAATTCCAAGCTCGAGGCAATCTATCTCCTTCTGGTGAGATCAATCTGTAATAACCTTTGCCTCCAACTGATTCAACGATGTATGGACCTTCCTAGTTGGGAGCAAGCTTCCCACTGCTGTGTTCTTTGGTATTGTAAAAAACTGCTCTGAGAACTAGACTACCCACTTGGAACTGTCTCTTGTAGACTTTCTCATCGTAGGCTCTTTTGATCTTCTGCTGGTACTTGGCCACACGAAGGGAGGCTTGATCTCGTAGTTCTTCTGAGAAGTCTAGATCATTGATTCGTAGTTCTTCGTTTATTCCTTCTTCAACTGCTTTGGTCTTCAAAGTACTTGATATGTTTTCTGTTGGGAGTACTGCTTCCGATCCATATGTTAGACAAAAGGGCGAGAACCCAGTTGATCTTCTCGGAGTTGTGCAATATCCCCAAAGAACTTCAGGTAGGACCTGTTCCCACAATCCTTTCTTGTTGTTGAGTTTCTTCTTGAGTATACCAAGTATAGCTCTATTTGAGGCTTCAGCTTGACTATTGCATTGAGGATATCTTGGAGTTGAATAGAATAACTTGATACCGTTGTTCAGACAGAACTCTCGGAATTTGTCGGAGTCAAATTGAGCTCCATTGTCAGCAACGAGAACTTGAGGTGTACCAAATCTTGAGAAGATATTGTGCCGAATGAATTTAATCACTTCGTCGTCAGTCTCTCGGAAGAGGGGCATAGCTTCCACCCATTTGGTAAAGTAATCAGTGGCCAGCAATAGATACTTCTTCTTGCTCGGAGTTGGGGGGAAAGGACCCAGGAAATCTAATCCCCATTGATGGAAAGGCCAGGGACTTGATAATTGATGAAGTTCATCTGCAGGGAGATGGATAGCTCGAGCGTGCCGTTGGCAAGGCTCACACCTTTGAACAACTTGTTGAGCATCCCTTGCCATTGTTGGCCAGTAGTACCCTTGTAGCTTCGTCTTGGCTTCAAGAGATCTTCCTCCCGAATGATTTCCACAAGCTCCAGAGTGGATATCAATCAGGATTGCCTGTGCTTGCTTGGGACCAAGGCACTTGAGCAACATCCCATTGTGAGATTTGAAGTATAGATCTTCTCCTTGTAGAATGTAGCATGGGAGCTTCCTTTGAAGTTTTCGAGCTTGATTTGAATCTTTCGGCATTTTGCCATGCTCGAAGAAGTCGAAAATTGATCGTCTCCAGTCTTCAAGCTCACTCGTAGTAGTGAGGATCGATGTCAGTTGATCTCCACCCCCAGATCCTTTTGTAGTAGCAAGGATCTGTTGATCGGGGATGGTCTTGGGCACTTCTTGATAATCGATCTGTATTTGCCTTCCTCCGAGTGAGTCTCCAAGAACTGAGGCAGCATTGGCTAAGGCATCTGCTTCTTGGTTCTCTGCTCGGAGGATTTGAATGAATTCAGCATCAATAAAACTTTGTTGAAGACGTCGTACTAAGGCCAAGTAGAGTTGCATTCTTTCTTCGCGAGCTGTGTACTCTCCATTGATTTGCCTTATGATCAACTGGGAGTCGCTGTAGACGATGATTCGATCTACCTCGAGGGATTTCGCCATTTCGAGTCCGGAAATGAGTGCTTCGTATTCGGCTTCGTTGTTGGTGGCGGTGAATCCGAGGAGAGTGGCCTTCTGGAGATGATCAAGTTCGGGGGATACCAAGACTATCCCAGTTCCCGAACCGATCGCACTTGAAGCTCCATCAGTGTATAGCTTCCATGGAGGAGTTGCAGCAGCAGCTTCGAGACTTGGATCAATTTTTGTTGCAAGATTGATCGGAGTATTGTCCTCATCTTCTAAGCGCATGTCGACATCTTCTTCCCAAGTGATGGGGTCTTCAACTGGGAAGTCAGCTAGAAAATCAGCAACTGCTTGACCTTTGATAGAAGTGCGAGATTCGAATTGAATCCCCAGAGCACTCATTTCGATCACCCATTTGGTCATTCGACCAGCTCGACCAGCTTTGTCAATGATATCTTTGAGTGAGTGTTCTGAAATGACAGTGATCTGATGGGAGACGAAGTACGGTTGGAGATGACGCGATGTAGTGAGCAAGGCTAGGATGACCTTCTCAGTTTTTGAGTAGCGAGTTTCAGCTGGAAGGAGAGTATGACTGATATAATAGAATGGATGCTCGAAGCCTTCTCTTCTACTGACTAAGACTGCACTGATTGCTTGATCAGTTACGGCGAGATAGAGCCATAAGTCTTCTTTTGGAAGTGGAGCCGTCAAGATAGGAGGTTGCACCAGATATTTCTTGATGCTTTGAAATGCTTCTTCACAAATCGGACTCCACCCTGAAGTATCTGCCTTTCGTAGTTTATCGAAGAGAGGTTTACATTTGTCAGAAGACTTTAAGATGAAGCGATTGAGGGCAGCAAGTCTTCCAGTGAGTCGCTGCACCTCCTTTCGATTGGTAGGTGATGGCATGTCGAGGATAGCTTGAATTTGATCGGGATTGGCTTCAATACCCCTCCTGGTCACAAGATGACCCAGGAATTTGCCAGATTGAACTCCGAAAGCGCACTTGGCTGGATTGAGCTTCATACGATATTTTCGAAGAACTTGAAAGGTTTCTGCCAGATCAGAAAGATGCTTGCTTCGTACGGAGCTCTTGGTGAGGAGATCATCGACGTAGACTTCGACGTTGCGACCGATCTGATCTTCGAACATCTTGGTGACTAGCCTTTGATAAGTAGATCCAGCATTTTTGAGGCCGAACGGCATTACATTGTAGCAGTAGAGACCTCGGCTAGTCACGAAGCAAGTCTTCTCTTGATCGTCTGGATGAAGTGGAATTTGATTGTATCCAGAATACCCATCCATGAAAGACAATAGCTCGTGGCCAGCAGTGGCATCGACGAGTCTATCGATCCTCGGCATGGGAAATGGGTCTTTGGGGCAAGCCTTGTTGAGGTTGGTGAAGTCGATGCAGACTCTGACTTTCCCATTCTTCTTCGGAACAGCAACAATATTAGAGATCCATGTAGGATACTCTACTTCACGGATGAAGCCTGCTGCGAGTAGCTTAGTGATTTCTTCTTGAACAGCAACTTGTAGCTCTGGTCGGATGGTACGTGGCTTTTGCTTGACAGGCTTCACGTCTTCTTTGATTGCAAGTCGGTAACAAGCGTCATCCGGATTGATACCAGGCATGTCTTCGAAACACCAAGCGAAGACATCGATATTGGATTAGAGGAAGGATACCATGTCTTGCGCTTCTGCGTCGCTAAGACTGGTACCAATGAAAGTTTGTCGAGGGAGATCTCCGCTGCCTATGTTGATTGGGATGATTTCTTCTATTGAAGGTGATGCTTCCCATTCGATTGGTGGAGGTTCGGTCAGCGGAATCTCCTTTGATTGCTATTTGGAAGAGGGACTAGCTTCATCTCGCTGCCGCTTTGGAGGAGCAATGTTGATCTTTCGATCTGTCTTAGCCGCAGCAGCCTCACAAGATCTTCCAGCTTGCTGATCACCTCGAATGCAGACAATGCCTTCCCCAGTTGCAAACTTGAGTAATTGATGATAAGAAGAAGAGATGGCATTGATCTGGTGGAGGAATGGTCGCCCGAGGATGGCGTTGTAGCTGGATACTCCTTCGACAATTGCGAACCTGACCGAGACTCGAGTCTCTCGGCTGAGGTCCAGAGTGAATCTCGATTCGCCCACCGTGATGCTTTGTTCGCCGTTGAAACCAGTGATCACGGTCGGGACGACGTCAAGGCTTTGATATTTATGTCCCAGACGTTTGAAGCAGTCTGAGAACATAATGTCGATAGAACTCCCAGTGTCGATGAGGATCCGATTGACGGTGCTTCCGTCGATGATGAGTTTCAAAACCAGGGGGTCTCGATGTGGAGTATGAACTCCTTGAAGATCAGTGTCGTTGAAGACAATGGATGGCCAAGCAAGACCTTCGATGGGCTTCTCGATCCAGGTATCTTCTTTATTTGCAGTAGATCGAACATGGAAGATGCGCCGAATTTGCCGATCGACTTCTTTCCCGGTCACTGCTTGGTTGTGCAATGATCCATGAATGCCAAAGACATTGGCATTCACAGAGATAGGTTGCCGGTTAGAGGAGATTTGATGTATCCAACACACTTCTTTCCCCTTTGCAGAGGTTCGACGTTGATCGTGCCCGTTGTTGACGAATTCTTGAAGGTGGCCTTCTCGCAGTAAGTCTTCAAGATGGAACTTCAACCGATAGCACCGGTCGGTGGAGTGGCCGTGACTTCGATGGAATTCGCAGTAGACTGTTTTGTCTGCTGTGAATTTGGAGTTTGGCTGAAGAGGATTGGGCCTCCGAAGATACTCGTCGTGTTGAATACGGTCGAGTATTTGTTCGACTGGTAAATTCCACTCAGTAAAAGTGGTCTTCGTCGGAGATCGACGCCCATCATTCTTTGATTTTTTGTTGGCCGGAGGGACTGCTGCTTCAGCATTGTGAGCCTTTGCAGCATACTTAAGAGCTTCTCTTTCAGCAGGCCTTCTCTTAGTTTCTCGCCCTTTCCGAGCGACTTGATCGTCTTCAACCTCGATTTCTCTCTGGATTCGATCAAACATAGCTCCCAGAGAAGGAGGGGGATTGCGGATGAAGTCGTTGTAGATGTGTAGATCGAAGCGGAGAGCATTCTGGAAAGCCAACATGATGGCTTCATCATCCAAATGTCTTCCAGAGAGGGCAGCGTGTTCGTTGCGAAACCTCCTAGTGAAACTTCGGAGAGTCTCGTCTGCACCCATCCTTAGCCGATAGAGAGAATCAAGCTTCTTCTCGGGCTTCAGATTGAGCTGATAATGCTGCACAAAGAGTTTAGCCAAAACATCGAACTGGGTGATGGACCCAGCTCGGAGATTGTGATACCAATCGAGCGACGGCTCATCGAGACTTCCTGCGAAGGTGCGGCAGAGCACATTGTTTTCTTCTTCGTGTGGCGTTAAAGCTTGCTTGAATGCGAGGATGTGGAGAGTAGGATCTCCTCGGACACAGTTGAATTTGGGGAGGATAGGAGTTCTCCATCCCCTTGGGAATGTTGATTCGAAGAGGCTTCGATGTAGAGGCCTGGCAGAGGAATAGCCATCCCTACGACCATGTCCTCGACCTAGAGGTGGGTCAAGAGGCAAGATCGCAAGGTCTTGCTCAGGTATTGAAGTATTAGCTGGTTGAAGTCGATGTCGGAGGTCCGATCCAAGCCCACGTTGAAGTGGAATGGAAGGGGAGACTCTACTCTTTGAAGGAGCGCCTTTCATTTGGTGCTTCCTTGGTATATTGAGCTTTGAAGGTGCCCTCTTGTCGCAGTTGCGGCCAGAAGACGATTGGGAAGACTCGTCGTCAAGGCGATCCCAAACACTCTGCTTCCAGGGGGCAGCAGAGGGAGTTGGGTCGCGTCGGATCCTCTCGAGGGCAGCAGTGCCCATTGACCTCCGTTGCTCGGAGTGAATTGAATGTCGAGGAAGATCGACCCTCTCACTTGTAGAGGGGATAGGAAGAGCGATCCCAGCCTCAGATGCTGCCTTCTTCAGAGCATCCCTCTCAGCGGTGAGAGTGGCGTTTTGCTTCGCCAATTGGAGCAGCTGGAAGTCGATCGCAGAGATTTGGTAGGTTGGTGGAGGGTCTTCAGCATAAGCTGGTGTTGTTTGCCCAATCGACTGTCGCGCAGGGTGGGCGATAGGTCGATCGACAGATCTGCCACTCCCTGAACGAACCTCCATCTCGGGGACAGTAAGGGGCTGTCCGAAGTTGAGCCTTTGACTCATTGAACGAGTCTCAGGACAAGGTTGTTGTTGAGTATTACTTCCTTCTGGTTGACCTTGATGTTTCGTTCTCTTCATTCAGAGAGCGAAAGGCGCAACGAGAGTGCCGTTCAGTTGTCTGATCAACCGAGAGGGCGAGGAAGTTTGCCTATCAAGATCGGTTGTAGGTTCAACTGATCAAGTAGTAGCGGAGAGTTGGACTTTTTGCTCGGATCCCACAGACGGCGCCAAACTGTGGGGGAAAATCTTCGTGCCGACCCGAAGACTCTCGCAGCACCAGTCAATTGAAATAGAAGTTGACGTCGGAGATCGTTGGTCGATCTGTTGATTGAAGTTGAAGCCTTTTGATATGTCAATAGAAAGAGATATGCAATCAGAGAGTAGACACGAAAGGTGATCTCGGAGTTCAGCCGAAGCCTACATCTCCGTGCTATAGGGAGCAACCCGAATTCACTAACACTTATGTCGAAGTGATCTCGACAGGCCGAGTATCACTAGAAACACTCTGATCTCTTCGAAGGAGAGAAGAAGATCAAAGAGAGATGGTAGATGGGAAGTTGGAAATCTAAGAGCTCTGGTTTTTGAACTGAGAGTTCGATCCATTTACATTCGAAGGCTCTGCTATTTATAGGCTTCTCTGGGAGGAATTCCGGGGTAAATGGCGGTTTCTACTGTCGTATCTGGGGATCTTCCAGGTAAAGCTGGTGGGCTCCGCTGCCGTCTTCTGGGGGATTCTACAGGCTCGAGGGCCTATCGGACAGGGCCGATGGGTCCCGCGGTGGTCCTCGTGGGCCCACCAGGCAGGGCCGCTGGGTCCCGTGGTAGTCTTAGTGGGCCCACCAGGCAGGGCCGGTGGGTCCCGTGGTAGTCTTCGTGGGCCCACCAGGCAGGGCCGGTGGGTCCCGTGGTAGTCTTCGTGGGCCCACCAGGCAGGGCCGGTGGGTCCTGTGGTAGTTGGTAAACTTCTGCCAAAATTTGCACCCACAAGGATGCCATTCCAAACCGATCGAGCACAGACAACAGAGAGCAGGAAACTCGGGAGCAAAGATTCTGGACTTGGAAATTTTTTGGAAGCGTGAGGCAAAAATGAAATCCAGAAAAAGCTTATAAACCCCGGAGAGACCGGCGCAAAAACCGAAAGACGCGTGGCATCACCAGATCAAAAGTCGTGTTTTCAGAAGGGACACATGGCGTCAATCCGAAGGAAGCGCTCTTCCAGGCGAACCGTCAGAACCAGACAAAACATCGAACCAGTTGAACCGCCGGTCCAAGCGAATTGCCGGTTCAGAAGAATCACCGGTTTATATGAACCACCGGCTTAAGCAAAACAACAAAACTAGAGAAACTACCGCTCAAGATCACCTCAACCTCAATCACCGTTCAAAGACTTTACCCGTTTGACAGGTAGACGATTGGGTAATTTTCTAAAGGATCGGGCAGAAAACAGGCTCTTTTGCCCGATCGCCTCAACCACCACCGGTTGAATTTAACCGATCAGTCAAACTTGACCGATCGGATAGATTTAACTGATCGGTTCGATTTCTACTGGTTCGGGCAAAATACATAGGTATTTGCCCGATCGCCTCAACCACCACCGGTTGAATTTAACGGATCGGTTCGATTTCTATTGGATCGGGCAAAATACTTAGGTTTTTGCCCGATCGCCTCAACCACCACCGGTTGAATTTAACCGATCGGTCAAACTTGACCGATCGTATAGATTCAACCGATCGGTTCGATTTCTACTGGATCAGGCAAAATACTTAGGTTTTTGCCCGATCACCTCAACCACCACCGGTTGAATTTAACCGATCGGTCAAACTTGACCGATCGGTTCGATTTCTACTAGATCGGGCAAAATACTTAGGTTTTTGCCCGATCGCCTCAACCACCATCAGTTGAATTTAACCGATCGGTCAAACTTGACCAATCGGATAGATTCAACCGATCGGTTCGATTTCTACTAGATCAGGCAAAATACTTAGGTTTTTGCCCGATCGCCTCAACCACCACCGATTAAATTTAATCGATCGACCAAACTTGACCGATCGGATAGATTCAACCGATCGGTTCGATTTCTACTAGATCGGGCGAAATACTTAGGTTTTTTCCCGATCGCCTCAACCACCACCGGTTGAATTTAACCGATCGGTTTGATTTCTACTAGATCGGGCGAAATAGTTAGGTTTTTGCCCGATCGCCTCAACCTCCACCGGTTGAATTTAACCGATCAGTCAAACTTGACCGATCGGATAAATTCAACCGATCGGTTCGATTTCTACTAGATCGGGCAAAATACTTTGGTTTTTGCCCGATCGCCTCAACCTCCACCGGTTGAATTTAACCGATCGGTCAAACTTGACCGATTGGATAGATTCAACCGATCGGTTCAATTTCTACTGGATCAGGCAAAAAAACTATGTTTTTTGACCGATCGTCTCGACCTCCACCGGTTGAATTTAACCGATCGATCAACTTTGACCGATCGGTCAAATTCAACCGATCGGTCAAGTTTCTACTGGATCGGGCAAAAACCTATATTTTCTGACCGATCGTCTTGACCTCCACTGGTTGAATTTAACCGATCGGTCAACTTTGACCAATCGGTCAACTTTGACCGATCGATCAAATTCAACTGATCGGTCAAGTTTCTACTGGATTGGGCAAAAAACTATGTTTTTTGACCGATCGCCTCGACCTCCACCGGTTGAATTCAACCGATCGGTTAAATTTGGCCGATCGGTCAAATTCGACCGATCGGTTGAAATTAACCGATTGGTCAACTATGACCGATCGGTCAAATTTAACCGATCGATCGGAATTGACCAATTAGTCCATCAGCATCGACACTCGAGGAATTTTTTGCGCTCATGACAGGGGGTTGTTACTTTTGCCCCAAGAATCCAAGCCAGCCAGGATGACCTCTAGCTACCTTGGAGGGGGTAACTGTGGGTGCAAATTTTGGCAAGAAGCCTACAGATAGCAGGACCCACTAGCCCTGCCTGGTGGGCCCACAGGGACTACTGCGGGACCTACTAGCCCTGCCTGGTGGGCCCATAGAGACTACCGCGGGACCCACGAGCCCTGCCTGGTGGGCCCACAGAGACTACTGCGGGACCCACTAGCTCTACCTGGTGGGCCCACAGAGACTATCGCGGGACCCACTAGCTCTGCCTGGTGGGCCCACAAAGACTACCGCGGGACCTACTAGCCCTGCCTGGTGGGCCCACAGAGACTACCGCGGGACCCACTAGCCCTGCCTGGTGGGCCCACAGAGACTACCACGGGACCTATCACCCCTGCCTGGGGAATCCCCAGCTATAAAGGCAAAAATCACCATTTGCCCCAGATTTCCTCCCAGAGTTCTATAAATAGTAGACATTTCCAAATGTAAAACTCTCTAAAATCTGATTCCAAAAACCAAAGAGAGATCGAAAATCCCAGAGCCAGAGTAAAAACCAAACTCAGAAAACTGTTTCCTAAAAACCAGAACCTCAGAGCTCAGACTTCGATATTCCATTACTTTCAATCTCCATTTCAAAAGAGATCAGTGACACTCGACCTGTCGAGGTCATTCAAAGAAAAGTATTAGTGAATTCGGGTTGCTCCCTATAGCACGGAGACGTAGACTTCGGCTGAACTTCGAGATCACTCTCTGTGTCAACCTTCTCTCTGATTGCATCTCTCTCAGTTTGCATATCGAAAGTGATAACTCAAAACCACTAAGACATCAACTTTCGAACCTACCTTCCAGTTGGCAGATCGATCAGAGGTCTTCAACTCAACTTCAATTGACTTGTGAGGTGAAGTCTTCGGATCGACACGAAGATTTATCCCCCACATGGTTATCTCCAGTCTTGCTCTTCAATTTCAAGGACGTGCACTGTGTTGGCTTGAGCTGGGATCCCGACAGGGGCTTCTTCTTTGGTGAGTACTATTCTTCTGCAGATGGGGATGATGAGATGACATTTTTCTGGAAATGGGAGTGTAGCCGCCAAGTTCGCGAGCGCGTCAGCCTGCTGGTTGAAGTTTCTGGAGACATGCTGAATAGGAGCAGCCTCAAGTTTGCCGAGGAGTTCCAAAGCTCGTGCGTGCAGCGATACTAGGTCTTCCTTGTTGACTTCTTATGCCCCCAAGACTTGCTGGATGACGAGCTGAGAGTCACCGAAAATCTTGAGTCCTTGAATCTTCATATCATTGGCGAGTTCGAGACCGATAAGTAGAGCTTGATATTCTGCCACGTTGTTAGAGCAAGGTTCCGATAGTAGAAATGCGAAGGGGAGTATCTCATCGTTTGGAGTGACAAGATGACCCCGGCTCCTGCTATGTCTTGTTTTGCTGCGCCATCAAAGAACATCTTTCAGGAGGGGGAGATGTCGATGGAGAACCCTTCTTCATCTGGGAGATCTTCTGATAGTTCCTATTCTGCCGGGAGGGGATATTCTGCGAGGAAGTCCGTGAGAGCTTGCCCTTTGACTACCTTATGTGGCACGAAGGTGATGTCAAACACGAGGAGTAGTAGTGCCCACTTCGCCAGACGTCCGGAGAGCACTGGCTTTGACATGATGTATTTGAGGGGGTCGGCCTTCGAGATGAGTCTGACGCTGTGAGCCAGCATGTAGTGTCGCGGCTTCTTTGTAGCAAAGATGAGCGCCAGGCAGACCTTCTCGATTGGGGAGTAGTTTAGCTCTGTGCCGACGAGAGTGCGACTCAAGTAGTAGCATGCCGTTTCCTTGCCTAGCTCGTTGTCTTGAGCTAGGAGTGCCCCTAAGGATTGCTCCTGGGCACTAATGTAGAGGATTAACAACCTTCCTTGAACTGGTACTGATAGAACTGGCGACTTCAGTAGATAGCTTTTGATGCTTTGGAGAGCTTCTTGACAAGCATCATCCCATTTGAATGGCACTCCTTTCTTCATGAGGTGACTGAACGGGTGGCACTTCCCAGCTAGGTTGGCGATGAATCTTCGGATATATGCCAGATGCCCTTGGAGAACTTTGAGGTCTCGCACGGTCTTTGGTGCAGGCATATTGATGATAGCATCAATTTTGGATTGATCTATCTCAATACCTTGATGTCGTACGATGAAGTCAAGGAATTTACCCGAGGAGACTCCAAACACGCACTTGAGTGGATTCATACGAAGCTGATACCTTCATAGCCGTTTGAAGATCAGCTCAAGATCATGCTGATGTGTCGACTTTTTCTTAGACTTTACAACAAGGTCATCGATGTAGCACTCCACGTTTTGATGAAGAATGTCATTGAAGATTCTCTGCATGGCTCGTTGGTACGTGGCTACTGCATTTTTCAAGCCGAATGGCATAACTTTGTAGTAGTAGATTTCCTTTGGTGTGCGGAATGCTGTGAGCTCTTCATTTTTGGGTGCCATCCGGATTTGGTTGTAGCCTGAGAATCCGTCCATGAAAGTTAGTACCTCGTGGCCTGTCATTGCGTCCACCATTAGCTCTGTGATTGGCAACGGAAAGTCATCCTTTGGACATGCATTGTTCAAGTCTCTGAAGTCCACACACACTCTGATTTGGCCATTCTTCTTTTTGACTGGGACGACGCTGGAGATCCATGTTGGGTACTTGACCTCTCGGATGAAGCTGGCTTCGATTAGCTTGTTTACTTCGCCTTCTATTTGGGGTATTAGTTTCAGCCGGTAGCATCTTTGTCCTTGCTTGATGGCGCTAGCTCCGTGTTTGACGCTGAGCTGGTGCACTGCGATTTTAGGATCGAGACCCGACATCTCCTTGTAGGACCATACGAAGACATCTCTATATTCTTGGAGCAGTTTGATGTATGCAGCTTCTTCTTCAGGAGTCAGAAGTGTGCTGATGAATATAGGCCGAGGCTCCGTTTCTGTGCCCAAGTTGATTTCTTTCAAGTCATCAATGGTGGACTGCCCCCCTTCTTCGAGGACCGGCGGGGAATCTTGCAACTCATCGTCCGAAGTAGAAGTATCACCGTTGTCAGTTTCGATAACGGAGATATGATTAACGACTGCCATGGGTGGGTGGGCGGGTGCTGAAACGACGTCCTTGACTGGCATTCCCAAACGGTCGAACACCACCTCTTCTTTGGTTGCTCGATTGACCCGAGCCTTTTGAACATGGATGTACGATTTAGATTCAACCGGCTTTGATTGCTTTTGTTTTGTTTCTGGAGTATGGCTTGGCATCGGGCTCGTCGCCGTCTTCTCTTGCTATCGGGACGGCCGGCGTAGGTGGAGCATGCATCGGAGATTATCGATCCTTCAGCTACTTCATCTACCATCTTCACCTCAATGTAGTTGGAGGTGAAGGTCTTCTTCGTTGCAATCTTGAAGACTATCGGGCTCTGACAGGAGCCGATGCCTCGACGGTTCGGGAGAATTTGTTCGCCGCTTTGAAATAGACGGGCTTGAGTCCTGGTCATCCCATGTGGCGTTGCCGCTGGGGGAAGTGTGCCTATTTGTATAGCGCTTTCTTCGTTGTAGCCAGCTTTGAATAGCAACTTGGCGGTATTTTGCCCCCAACTCCCTTTTGGCTTGAATTCGAGTCGATTAATGTCGATAGATCCGCCAGGTTCGATCGGGTTCAAAGCTTGCGTCAGACTAGGTAATGGCAACGTTATTTCTTGCAGAGTGATGACATTGGCCTTCGATAATAGCGGGACTGGCTTTCTTGCCGAAGTAGAAGGCGGTTGCTCAGGTTTGCGAAGCCATTGAGGTGTGAGGTGCAGGACTGGCGTTGCTTGGACGAGCAACGGAGTATATTGCATTGCTCTCGGCTTAGAACTGATACGCATCCTTTGTCTTGATTTCGACGCTTCCTTGATTTTGAGTATCGCCTTGTCGGAAGGTTGCATCGGATTTGCAGATAGATGAGCCTTATCCTGCTTCACTTCTTCAGCCTTTTGGATTCGAGGGGCTTTAGCTAGAAGGATTTCTGCTACAAGGTCTTCCGCCTGGTAGAATTTGGCGTCAGCAAGGTATGCTTCGGCTTCATTGAACGGCTTATCACCAGCGACGATGCACTTCTCCATGCTTTCCTCATAATACTTGAGGCACTGGTGCCAGGTGGATACTACAACGCCGTTCTCATGTAGCCATGGTCTTCCCAATAGGAGGCGATACGATGTCTGGCAATCAATGATGTGGAAGATGACCGTTATATCGAGCGGGCCGATTGAAAGCTTCAGACAGATGATCCCGATGGTGGACTGCCCGTCCTGGTTGAACCCTTGAATGACCAGCTGGCTGTGAGTGAGCTAGTTAGCGGTAATGCCGAGCTGCCGCATTGTTTGGATGGGCATGATGTTGATGGCGGAGCCATAGTCTAGCAGGATTCGATTTACCAGCTTCTCCTTGATGTATCCCGAGATGTAGACGGGCTAGTTGTGTAATTGTGCTATGAGTTGCAAGTCTTCGTCTGAGAAGGTTATCGTCGTGTCACATGAGGCAACAACTTTGCCCTTCTCGCCGTCCTTCCTCTTCTTCTTGTAGCTATCTGGGTCTGCCAAGGCTGCAGCCATTGCTAGGCGAGCTTTCTTCAGAAGGTGCAAAGCTTCTATGAGCGGTAAGTACAGGATTGCCTCATCGTGAGAGGCAGTGCTCTCTTTGTCGGAGTCGTCCCTTTCGTCGATGGAGTCGCCTTCTTCAGAAGTCTTGATTTTGCCTTTTCCTTTCGATATTTTATGAACTTCGACTATGCAATAAGGGACCCTGATGTGTTGATCGGCTAGGAGGAAGTGATCGGGGAAGAACTCTTGCAACGTTGCTGGTTCCGGAAGGCTTTAATGGAGGAGATCGTCTAGATTTGCTGGCGGCACTTTGAATACCTTTCTTCCTGGAGTCTTGCTTTTCTTCTTGTAAGTCCTGCTTTCAGGAAGTTTTCTCGTCATACGGTCCAGCATGTGTCGCTTTGCCTGCAGTGGCCTTCGTCTCCGAGGTAGCATGACCCATGCTTCTTCATCGGTTGATTCTCCCCTGCTAAGGTGATGGTCGGGAGCAACAGCTGTGGGTTCCTTATTAGTCGGAGAAGCTTGTTCTTCTGGAGGCTCTACTGGCTCGTCTTCCGATCCCCAGCCGGTGGGCTTGATTTCTTCGATCGAAACGAACAGAGGCTTTGAGTAGAGGACGTAATAGTCAAACTTTCCCGAAGGCTGGCCTAGCAGATCGACTTCTGGATCTCCTTGCTGGTATCTCTTTTGGAGAGCACATTGGGATATAGCTTGATTGGGAGGGACTTGCTCTTCCGGAAGCTCCACTAGCTCGTCTTCCAATCCCCAGCTGGTGAGCTTGATTTCTTTGGTCGAAACGGATTGAGGCTTTGAGTAGAGGACGTAATAGTTGAATTTGCCTGAAGGTTGGCCCAGCAGACCGACTTCTGGATCTCTTTGCTCATACCTCTGTTGGAGAGTACGTTGAGACATGACTTTGCTTGGGAGAGGTGCTGACGTGGACGATGGTTGCCCCCGGAGCAATGGCGTTTCCTCCTCAACGAGCGCAGGAGCATATTATCGTCGCTTCGAAACCTTCAGTTGGGAAGCTGACTTTGCGATTGGCCTTTGATGGTTGACGCGCAATTTGGGTGTTCCTTGTCGTGCAGCAATGCGTACCGATGGGAAGGAACCGAAGGTGATGAAAGTCATGTTTACTGTGGCAACCTCTCCGGAGTCGATCTCTATTTTCTCTTGCTTTGCGAGCGGCATTATTCTTTTTTGAAGACGAAGCATTTTTCGATGGGAGGGCTAACCACTCGGTGGTATTTGCAGAAGAGAGGGTCATCGACACGATGCATTTGTTCGGGCCTCTTCGAAGGAGGAAGCTCTATCATCTTCTCCTGCAGTAACTGATCGAATATGGAGGAGACTTCCGAGTCTGGGAAGGGGTACTCCTTTGCTTCGAGTTCCTCGAGAGTCATCCTTTGTTTTTGCGACGGAGGCAGCGGTATGACGGCTCCTTTTCCTTGATTTAGCTTACCATCGATCTTGAGCGACTTAGAGGTCAAAGCGATGTCAACAACATTGACTTGCTTTGGTTTCGGTACAGGCGGCTTGTCCTTCTTCTCTATCTTTGGGAAGTCTTTGCTCTTCGAGTCCCCACGATTGGCTAGGCTGAGCTCCATATCATGAGCCTGAGTTGTGAGTTCCTCGAAGGACTGAGACTTGATCCCTTTGAGGATGTAGAGCAGGCCTCAGTGCATGCCTTGGGTGCACATCTCGATAGTCGAGTCTTCAGACAAGTGGTATCGTGAATTTTGCATGAGGTTCCTCCATCGGTCGATGTAGTCGATCACCGGTTCATCCTTTCTTTTCTTGATGACAGTAAGCTCAGTCATGCTGATGATGCGTCTGGTACTGTAGAAGCGATTGAGGAACTCTCTCTCCATTTGGTCCTAGCTATCGATAGATGCTGGAGGAAGATCGACATACCAGTCGAACGCGTTACCCTTGAGGGTGCGAACGAACTGCTTCACCATCTCATCACCGTATGTGCTTGTATTGTTGTAGTTTTTGATGAAGTGAGCGACTTGCTATCGTGGATTTCCCTTCCCGTCGAAGTGCTGGAACTTTGGTGGCTGGAACCTGGTAGGGAAGCGCAGCTGCTGGATCCTTGTGGTGTAAGGCTTCGAGTATGCCACCATGATTGGAGGAAGACCACCGCCATAGGAACGTATCATGTCGGCCAACAATGCTTGTATTTGCTGGGCATTCATTGTTGCTGTTGCCGGAAGTTGTGTGGCCACCGAGACTGGTACTGGAGAGACAACTTTCGTCGGGACGGGAACTGAGGAGAGTACTGGAGTAGTCGCTAGAATTGTCGGAACAACCTCTGCAGGAGTAGGAGTTGAAGACAGAGCTGGAGCGGCTACTAGAGAAGCTAGAGGTTGATCGACTGTTGAGCATCCCTTGCGCTTAGCTTTTGAAGCAAAGTGTTGATGTGACGATCCTTCTCCTCCATCAGCTGAGTAATCTGCGCCATATGTTTGCCTATTTGCATAACATGGAGCTGAAGAGTGGATGGAGGATGATGACAGAGGACGTCTCGATGTTGTATGCCTGCATCCTCGCCGTCAATGTCAGAGACGTAGTTGCGCCGACTTGCTTCTGCTTGATGATGGATATTTGCCCCTTGCAGAGGAGGCACAACGTCCACCGGAGAACCCGAACGGGCTTAGGGTTGGGGCTGGTCCTTCCCAAACTTTTGGACATGGATTCTAAGATCGAGGCTCATTTCTTCACGCACCAAGGCCTCATCGGCGCTTTGGTGAGCATCTTCGGCAGCAGTTTCTAGTAGGAAGACATCCGCAAGAGTTCGAGTATGCCGAGTGTAGATACGTACCATTGGGGAAACATCACCCTTCAGGTTTGTCGGATCACCGTGTCGGAGTAGAGGAGACTCGACGATGGGTGAAAGGCTTGGAGCAAACGCATCGTTGTTTGTCCCGGCCATGGCGAACTTGAAGCAACTCCTTCAGATGTACGGATGAAAGAAAAGGAGGTCTCACCGGGCGTGCCAGAAATCTGTATGCATAAAAAAAGATCTAGGTCGTCTTTATTGCTAACACACGAAGATTACAGAGGCTGGGACCCGGGGACTCGGGGGTGGTGAGCCGGGTGCGGCGAATATTCGATCAGGAGATTATGGGAGAGATCCTCAGGAGGGTCCCTTTGATCCGCATCTCCACGTGGTATTCGTGCGAGAGCTCTGTAGGGGTTGTCCAGGATAGAGGTCTTTACAGGGTGAGGGTTTCTTGAGAGGCTAAGTAATATTCGTCGTTACTTTTGTCCCTTCTGTGCTTTGTGCTTTCTCGACTAGGGGGTTTTCGGCTTCGTTCCTCGATCTTTGTGTCTTCCTCGATCCTTGCTAGACCCTGGTATCCTTGATCGTCGATTCGCGATGTCGATCGTGCTTTCGGCATTGGCTTTAACTTTGGTTTTTGGCTTTGGCTTGGCTTTGGTGTGGCTCTGGCTTTTGCTTTGTATTGGCGCTTGCGCTTGAACGTAGACGGGCAGAGGCTTGGATGCTTTAGTTCTTCCGGACTTAATGTTGTATCAGCTAGAACGTGTGGTGCTTTGCTCATGACCGACGTAGTTTCTTAGCTTTGGCACTTGCGTTGCTTTGGCGCGGGCTTCTCCGGGGCTTTTGCTTTGGCTTCTTGCATTGGCTTTTGCTTCGGCGTTGACTCGATCTTCTTCTCGAACAACGGTGACTACTTCTTCAAGGCTTCTTTATCCTTCCGGCTTCCTAGGTAGTTAAGGCATCGGTTTGACTTCTCTTCTTCTCCGGGCTTCTTTGGCTTGATCGGAGTCGAAGGCTTTGCTTCGAAGATGAAGGGTATAGCGCCGACTTTACTTCTCTTCTTCTCCGGGCTTCTTTGTCGTAATCGGAGTTGAAGGCTTTACTTTGAAGACAACGGGTGTAACGTCGGCTTTACTTTTCTTCTTCTCTGGGCTTCTTCGGTGTGATCGGAGTCGAAGGCTTTACTTTTGAAGATAGCGGGGTAGCACCGATCTCCATGCGACGGTTGTAGCATCGGCTTTACTTTGAAGACGACGGGTGTAGCGACACTTCGGGTGTCCCTCTCTAAGCTTTCTTCTTCGAGAATAGAGCAGACATTTGTCGAAGGCAACTTTTTCTCCGAGCTTTCTTCTTCGTGCACGGAGTCGAAGGCTTGATCTTCTTGTGCAAGGGTCTTCACTTTGATGAGGTCTTTCAATGGACTAAGTCGATCCTGAAGGGATAGGCTTGCCAATGCCTCGTGAAGCCTTGGGTCGATGAAGAGCGCATCTCCTGTTCTGTAGAGCTCCTTCGCCTTGTCTTCGTCTTCGACCTTTTGAGCCTTCCCCCTCCCTCTCTATTTATAGGTGAAGGGGGGAGGGGAGAGATATGGAAAGTTTATTTGAATCCCTTTAATATCTCTTCTATAATTACCCAAGATTTAGTCTTCCATTGAAGAGAGGAATAAACCTTTATTTGCCTTCCTTTTCTGGCGGAGTAGTTATGGCTTAATCCTCTTTGAATTTATTTGATTCTTGCATATAAAGTTGATGGCGACCCGTCTTCGTTTCTTGTCCGTCGGATCGAGGGATCGGCGCAGATCTACGCTTATGCAGACGTCATACGCAACCTCCCCCCGCGCATGGCGGTCTTTCTTTTCTTTTTCTTCTTTTCTTTCCTTTCTTTTCTTTCTTTTCTTTTCTTTTTTTGCATGGCCGGCCACCCCTTAAGGGGTTTAGACTTCTAGAAGGGGGCCGGGTGGGCCCCACTTGGGGATGGGCCCACCTAGCCTCTTGTTTGGTGCGAGTCGGGTCCGGTTTCCCTCCTTGAGTCGGTGCATACGAGTCGAGTTCGGGTCCGGGTCTGAGTGCGTGTCAGGTTTGCCCTCGAGCCAGCGCATGCGAGTCGGGTCCGGGTCCGAGTGCGTGTTGGGTTTGCCTCCGTATTGGTGCATGTGAGTCGGGTTCGGGTTAGACACAATTTATGTGTCTACAGTAGCCATTCTAATTATTTTGTACGAATATAGCCATTCTAATTCATTTGCACGAAGGTAGCCATTCTAATTCATTCGTACGAGCTATTCTAATTCATTTGTATGAATATAACTATTTTAATTCATTCGTACAAACGAATATAGCCATTCTAATTTATTTGTATGAATGTAGCCATTCTAATTCATTTGTACAAAGGTAGTTATTCTAATTCTTTCATACGAGTCATTCTAATTCATTTGTACAAATGTAACCATTCTAATTCATTCGTACGAATGAATCTATCTATTCTAATTCATTTGTATGAATGAAGCCATTCTAATTCATTCATATGATTGTAGCCATTCTAATTTATTCGTACGAACGAATGTTGCCATTCTAATTCATTTGTATGAATGTAGCCATTCTAATTTATTCTTACGAATGTAGCCATTCTAATTCATTCGTATAAGATATTCTAATTCATTTATACGAATATAGCCATCCAAATTCATTCATACGAAGGTAGCCATACTAATTCATTCATACGAGCCCATCCAATTCATTCGTACGAATGTAGCCATTCTAATTCATTTGTACGAATGAATGTAGCCATTCTAATTCTTTCCTATGAATGTAGCCATTCTAGTTCATTCGTACGAAGGTAGCCATTCTAAGTCTTTCATTGGAGCCATTCTAATTAATTCCTACGAATGTAGCCATTATAACTCATTCGTGTGAACGAATGTAGCCATTCTAATTCATTCGTACGAATGTAGCTAGTCTAATTCATTCGTATGAAGGTAGCCATTCTAATTCATTTGTACGAGCCAATCTAATACATTCGTACAAATGTAGCCATTCTAATTTATTTATATGAACGAATATAGCCATTCTAATTCATTCGTATGAAAATAGCCATTCTAATTCATTCATATGAAGGTTGCTATTCTAATTCATTTGTACATGCCATTCTAATTTATTCATATGAATGTAGCCATTCTAATACATTCGTACAATAGTAGCGATTCTATTTCATTCGTATGAGCCATCCTAATTCATTAGTATGAATGTAGCCATTCTAATTCATTCATACGAACAAATGTAGCCATTCTAATTCATTCGTATGAAGGTATCGATTCTAATTCATTCGTAAGAGTCATTCTAATTCATTCGTACGAATATAGCGATTCCAATTCATTCGTATGAACGAATATAGCCATTCTAACTTATTCGTACGAATGTTGCCATTCTAATTCATTCGTATGAAGGTAGCCAATCTAATTCATTTGTACAAGCTATTCTACTTCATTCGTATAAATATAGCCATTCTACTTCATTCGTACGAACGAATATAGCCATTCTAATTCATTCTTTCAAAGGTAGCCATTCTAATTCATTCGTACGAGCCATTCAAATTTATTCGTATGAATGTAACAATTCTAATTCATTCGTACAAACGAATATAGCCATTCTAATTCATTCGTACGAATGTAGCCATTCTAAGTCATTCATACGAATGAATATACCCATTCTAATTCGTAGATACGAATTTAGCCATTCTAATTCATTTGTACGAAGGTAGCCTTTCTAATTAATTCGTACGAGCCCTTCTAATTCATTCGTACCAATATAGCCATTCTAATTCATTCGTACTAATATAGCAATTCTAATTCATTTATACAAAGGTAGCCATTCTAATTCATTCGTATGAGACATTCTAATTCATTCGTACGAGATATTCTAATTCATTCGTACGAACGGATATAGCCATTCTAATTCATTCGTATGACTGTAGCCATTCTAATTTATTGGTACGAAGATTGACATTCTAATTAATTCATGTGAGCTATTCTAATTAGTTCGAACAAATGTAACTATTCTAATCTATTCGTATGAAGGTAGCCATTCTAATTGATTCGTCCGAGCTATTCTAATTGATTTGTACGAATCTCGCCATTCTAATTCATTCATATAAAAGAATATAGCCATTCTAATTCGTTCGTACGAATATAGCCATTCTAATTCATTCGTACGAAGGTAGCTACTCTAATTCATTCGGAAGAGCCATTCTAATTCATTTGTACGTATGTAGCCATTCTAATTCATTCGTATGAACGAATATAGCCATTCTTATTCATTTGTACGAATATAGCCATTCTAATTCATTCATACGAAGGTAGCAATTCTAATTCATTCGTACGAGCTTTTCTAATTCATTCGTTCGAATGTAGCAAATCTAATTCATTCATACGAACGAATGTAGCCATTATATTTCATTCACACGAATGTAGCCATTCTAATTTATTTGCACGAAGGTAGCCATTCTAATTCATTCGTACGAGCTATTCTAATTCATTTGTATTAATGTAACAATTTTAATTCATTCGTACGAACGAATATAGCCCTTTCTAATTCATTTGTATGAATATAGTCATTCTAATTCATTTGTACAAAGGTAGCCATTCTAATTCATTCATACGAGCCATTCTAATTCATTTGTATAAATGTAGCCATTCTAATTCATTCGTACGAATGAATGTAGCTATTCTAATTCATTCGTATGAATGAAGCCGTTCTAATTCATTCGGATGATTGTAGCCATTTTAGTTCATTCGTACGAACGAATGTCTCCATTCTAATTCATTCATACAAATGTCGCCATTCTAATTCATTCGATAGAAGGTAGCCATTATAATTCATTCGTGCAAGATATTCTAATCCCTTCATACGAATATAGTCATTCAAATTCATTCGTACGAAGGTAGCCATACTAATTCATTCGTACGAGCCTGTCTAATTCCTTCGTATGAATATAGCCATTCTAATTCATTCGTATGAATGATTGTTGCCATTCTAGTTCATTCATACGAAGGTAGGCATTCTAAGTCTTTCGTAGGAGCCATTCTAATTCATTCGTACGAATGTAGCCATTGTAACTCATTCGTGGGAACGAATGTAGCCATTCTAATGCATTCGTTAAACGAATGTAGCCATTCTAATTCATTCATATGAATGTAGCCATTCTAATTTATTCATATGAAGGTAGCCATTCTAATTCATTCGTACAAGCCATTCTAATTTATTCATATGAATGTAGCTATTCTAATTCATTCGTACAATGGTAGCGATTCTATTTCATTCGTATGAGCCATTCTAATTCATTAGTACAAATGTAGCCATTCTAATTCATTCGTACGAACAAATGTAGCCATTCTAATTCATTCGCATGAAGGTATCTATTCTAATTCATTCTTAAGAGATATTCTAGTTAATTCGTACAAATATAGCTATTCCAATTCATTCGTATGAACGAACTAGCTATTCTAATTCATTCGTATGAATGTTTCTATTCTAATTCATTTGTACGAAGGTAGCCAATCTAATTCATTTGGACGAATTATTCTACTTCATTCGTATGAATATAGCCATTCTACTTCATTCGTACGAACGAATATAGCCATTCTAATTCATTCTTACAAAGGCAGCCATTCTAATTCATTCGTACGAGCCATTCAAATTAATTCGTACGAATGTAACAATTCTAATTAATTCGTATGAACAAATATAGCTATTCTAATTCATTCGTACGAATGTAGCCATTCTAATTCATTCATACGAACAAATATACCCATTCTAATTCATTAATACAAATGTAGCCATTCTAATTCATTCATACGAAGGTAGCCTTTCTAATTCATTCCCACGAGTCATTCTAATTCATTCGTACAAATGTAGCCATTCTATTTCATTCGTACTAATGTAGCCATTCTAATTCATTCATACAAAGGTAGCCATTCTAATTCATTCGTACGAGATATTCTAATTCATTCGTGTGAGCCATTTTAATTCATTCGTACGAGATATTCTAATTTATTCGTACGAACGGATATAGCCATTCTAATTCATTCGTATGAATGTAGCCATTCTAATTCATTCATACGAGCTATTCTAATTGATTCGAACGATGGTAACTATTCTAATCTATTCGTATAAAGATGGACATTCTAATTCATTCGTACGAGCTATTCTAATTGATTCGTACTAATGTAGCCATTCTAATTCATTAATACTAAAGAATATAGCCATTCTAATTCATTCGTACGAATATAGCCATTCTAATTCATTCGTACAAAGGTAGCTACTCTAATTCATTCATAAGAGCCATTCTAATTCATTTGTACGTATGTAGCCATTCTAATTCATTCGTACGAACGAATATGGCCATTTTTATTCATTTGTATGAATGTAGCCGTTCTAATTCATTCATATGAAGGTAGCAATTCTAATTCATTCGTACAAGCTTTTCTAATTCATTCGTTCGAATGTTGCAATTCTAATTCATTCATACGAACGAATGTAGCTATTCTAATTCATTCTTACGAATATAGCCATTATAATTCATTTGCATGAAGGTAGCTATTCTAATTCATTCGTACGAGCTATTCTAATTTATTTGTATGAATGTAACTATTTTAATTCATTCGTACGAATGAATGTAGCCATTTTAATTCATCTGTATGAAAGTAGCCATTCTAATTAATTTGTACAAAGGTAGCCATTCTAATTCTTTCATATGAGCCATTCTAATTCATTTGTACCAGTGTAGCTATTCTAATTCATTCATACGAATGAATGTAGCTATTCTAATTCATTCATATGAATGAAGCCGTTCTTATTAATTTATATGATTATAGCCATTCTAATTCATTCATACGAATGTAGCCATTCTAATTCATTCGTACGAAGTTAGCCATTCTAATTCATTAGTACAAGATATTCTAATTTAATTATACGAACGTAGCCATTCAAATTCATTCGTACGAAGGTAGCCATACTAATTCATTTGTACGAGCCCGTTTAATTCAATCGTACGAATGTAGCCATTCTAATTCATTTGTACGAATGAATGTAACCATTCTAATTCATTCCAATGAATGTAGCTATTCTAGTTCATTCTTACGAAGGTAGCTATTCTAAGTCTTTCGTAGGAGCAATTCTAATTTATTCGTACGAATGTAGCCATTGTAACTCATTCGTGGGAACGAATATAGCTATTCTAATTCATTCGCATGAATGTAGCCAATCTAATTCATTTGTACGAACGTAGTCATTCTAATTCATTCGTACATGCCAATCTAATACATTCATACGAATGTAGCCATTCTAATTCATTCGTACGAACGAATGTAGCCATTCTAATTCATTCGTATGAATGTAGCTATTCTAATTCTCTTATATGAAGGTAGCCATTCTAATTCATTCGTAAGAGCTATTCTAATTCATTCATGTGAGTGTAGCCATTCTAATTCATTCGTACAATGGTAACGATTCTTTTTCATTCGTACGAGCCATTCTAATTCATTAGTACGAATGTAGTCATTCTAATTCATTTATACGAATGAATATAGCCAGTCTAATTTATTCATACAAATGTATCTATTCTAATTCATACATAAGAGCCATTCTAATTCATTCGTACGAATATAGCCATTCCAATTAATTTGTATGAATGAATCTAGCCATTCTAATTCATTCGTACGAATATTGCCATTTTAATTCATTAGTATGAAGGTAGGCTATCTAATTCATTTATACGAGCTATTCTACTTCATTCGTATGAATATAGCCATTCTACTTCATTCGTACGAACGAATATAGCCATTATAATTCGTTCTTACAAAGCTAGCCATTCTAATTCATTCGTATGAGCCATTCAAATTCATTCGTACGAATGTAACCATTCTAATTCATTCGTACAAACGAATATAGCCATTATAATTCATTCGTTCAAATGTACCCATTCTAATTCATTCATACGAACGAATATACCCATTCTAATTCATTGATACGAATGTAGCCATTCTAATTCATTCGTACGAAGGTAGACTTTCTAATTCATTCGTACGAGCCATTCTATTTCATTCGTGCAAATGTAGCCATTCTAATTCATTCATACTAATGTAGCCATTCTAATTCATTCATACAAAGGTAACCATTCTAATTCATTCGTACAAGACATTCTAATTCATTCGTATGAGCCATTCTAATTCATTCATACGAGATATTCTAATTCATTCGTACAAAGTGATATAGCAATTCTAATTCATTCGTATGAATGTAGCCATTCTAATTCATTGGTACGAAGATAGCAATTCTAATTCATTCATATGAGCTATTCTAATTGATTCGAACGAATGTAGCCATTCTAATCTATTCATATGAAGGTAGCCATTCTAATTCATTCCTAAGAGCTATTCTAATTGATTCGTACAAATTTAGCCATTCTAATTCATTCATACGAAAGAATATAGCCATTCTAATTTATTCGTACGAATATAGCCATTCTAATTTATTCATACGAAGGTAGCTACTCTAATTCATTCATAAGAGCCAGTCTAATTCATTCATACGTATGTAGCCATTCTAATTCATTCGTTCGAACGAATATAGCCATTCTTATTCATTTGTACGAATGTAGCCATTCTAATTCATTCATACGAAGGTAGCAATTCTAATTCATTCGTACGAGCTTTTCTAATTCATTCATTCAAATGTAGCAATTCTAATTCATTGATTGTACGAATGAATTAGAATGGATCGTACGAATGAATTAGAATGGATCGTACGAATGTATCCATTCTAATGAATTAGAATGGATCGCATGAATGAATTTGAATGGCTATATTCGTTTATACGAATGAATTAGAATGGATCGTACGAATGAACTAGAATGGATCGTACGAATGAATTAGAATGGATCGTATGAATGAATTAGAATGGATACATTCGTGCGAATGAATTAGAACGGATCACACGAATGAATTAGAATGGATCGTACGAATGAATTAGAATGGATACATTCGTGCTAATGAATTAGAATGGATCGTACGAATTAATTAGAATGGATCATACAAATGAATTAGAATGGATACATTCGTGCGAATGAATTAGATTGGATCATAAGAATGAACTAGAATGGATCGTAGGAATGAATTAGAATGGATACATTCGTGCGAATGAATTAGAATGGATCGTACGAATGAATTAGAATGGATTGTACGAATGGATTGTACGAATGAATTAGACTGGATCGTACGAATGAATAATAATGGATCGTACGAATTAATTAGAATGGATCGTACGAATGAATTAGAATGGATACATTTGTGCAAATGAATTAGAATGGATCATACGAATGAATTAGAATGAATCATACGAATGAATTAGAATGAATACATTCGAATGAACTAGAATGGATACATTCATACGAATGAATTAGAATAGATTATATGAATGAATTCGAATGGATCGTACGAATGAATTAGAATGGATACATTCATGCGAATCAATTAGATTGGATACATTCGTACGAATGAATTAGAATGGATCGTACGAATGAGTGAGAATGGATCATTCGAATGAATTAGAAAGGATTCATTCGTGCGAATGAATTAGAATGGATCGTATGAACGAATTAGAATGGATCGTACGAACGAATTAGAATGGATACATTCGTGCGAATGAATTAGAATGGATCGTACGAATGAATTAGAATGGATCGTACGAATGAATTAGAATGGATCATACGAATGAATTAGAATGGACCGTATGAATGAATTAGAATGGATACAATCATGCGAATGAATTTGAATGGATCATACAAATGAATTAGAATGGATCATACGAATGAATTAGAATGCATATATTAGAATGAATTAAAATGGATCGTACGAATGAATTAGAATGGATCGTACGAATGAGTTAGAATGGATCGTACGAATGAATTAGAATGGATACATTCGTGCGAATGAATTAGAATGGATCGTACGAATGAATTAGAATGGATCGTATGAATGAATTTGATTGGATCGTAAGAATGAGTTAGAATGGATCGTACGAATGAATTAGAATAGATCGCACGAAAGAATTAGAATTGATAATAGGAATGAATTAGAATGGATCATACGAATGAATTAGAATGGATCATACGAATGAATTAGAATGGATCGCACGAATGAATTATAATGGATCATACGAATGAATTAGAATGGATCATAAGAATGAATTAGAATGGATCGCACGAATGAATTAGAATGGATCATACGAATGAATTAGAATGGATCATACGAATGAATTAGAATGGATCGCATGAATGAATTAGAATGGATCGCACGAATGAATTAGAATGGATCATACGAATGAATTAGAATGAATTAGAATGGATCGCACGAATGAATTAGAATGGATCGTACGAATGAATTAGATTGGATCGTACGAATGAATTAGAATGGATCATACGAATGAATTAGAATGGATCGTACGAATGAATTAGAATGGATCGCACGAATGAATAAGAATTGATCGTAGGAATGAATTAGAATGGATTGTACAAATGAATTAGAATGAATCGTACGAATGAATTAGAATGGATCGTACGAATAAATTAGAATAGATCGTATGAATTAATTGGAATAGATCGTACAAATGAATTTGAATGGATCATACAAATGAATTAGAATGGATGCATTCGTGCGAATGTCATACGATCCATTCTAATTCATATGGATCCATTCTAATTCATTCGTGCGATCCATTTTTATTCATTCGCACGAATGTATCAATTCTAATTCATTCATATGATCCATTCTAATTTATTCGTATGATCCATTCTAATTCATTCGCACGAATGTATCCATTCAAATTCATTCGTACTATCTATTCTAATGAATTCGTACGATCCATTCTAATTCATTAGCATGAATGTATCCATTCTAATTCATTCGTACGATCCATTCTAATTCATGCACTCGAATGTATCCATTCTAATTCATTCGCATGAAGCTATCCATTCTAATTCATACGTACGATCCATTCTAATTCATTCGTACGATCCATTCTAATTCATTCGCACAAATGTATCCATTCTAATTCATTCGCACGAATGTATCCATTCTAATTCATTCGTACGATCTATTCTATTTCATTCGTACGATCCATTCCATTTCATTCGCACGATCCATTCTAATTCATTCGCATGAATGTATCCATTCTAATTCATTCGTACGACCCATTCTAGTTCATTCGTACGATCAATTCAAATTCATTCGCACGAATATATCCGTTCTAATTCATTTGTACGATCCATTCTAATTTATTCGTACGATCCATTCTAATTCATTCGTACTGTGGGTGCAAATTTTAGCAAGAAGTCTGCAAACAACGGGACCCACCGGCCCTGCCTGGTGGGCCCCCGAAGACAACAGCGGGACCCACCGGCCCTGCTTGGTGTGCCCCCGAAGACAACAGTGGGACCCACCGGCCCTGCCTGGTGGGCCCCCGAAGACGGCAGCGGAGCCCACCAGCCTTACCTGGAGGATCCCGGGATACGACAGCAGAAAATGCCATTTACCCCGGAATTCCTCCCCGGGAATTCTATAAATAGCAAAGCCTTCGAATGTAAAAGGATCCCCGATTTCCAGTTCTGAGATCTGATTTTCAGAAACCAGATCTCTGGGTTTCAATTTCCATCCCTCCTCTCCCTCTCTTCAATCTTCTTCTTGTCTTTGAAGAGATCAGAGTGGTTTCAGTGATACTAGGCTTGTCAAGATCACTTCGATACAAGTGTTAGTGAATTCGGGTTGCTCCCTATAGCACGGAGATGTAGGCTTCGGCTGAACTCTGAGATCACATCTCTCGCATCAACTCTCTGATTGCATCTCTCTCTGCTTGTGTATCGAAAGCATTAACTTCAATTAATAGATCGAACAACGATCTTCGACTCGAAACGTCAATTGACTGGTGCGGCAATATCTTTTGGTCGGCACGAAGATTTTCCCCCACACGTACGATCCATTCCAATTCATTCATACGATCCATTCTAATTCATTTGTATATCCATTCTAATTCATTCGCATGAACGTATCCATTTTAATTCATTCGTACGATCCATTGTAATTCATTCGCACGAATGTATCCATTCTAATTCATTCGCACGAAGGTATCCATTGTAATTCATTCGTACGATCCATTCTAATTCATTCATACGATCCATACTAATTCATTCGTACAATCCAATCTAATTCATTCACACGAACGTATCCATTCTAATTCATTCGTACGATCTCTTCTAATTCATTCGTACGATCCATTATAATTCATTCGTATGAATATATCCATTCTAATTCATTCGTACGATCCATTCTAATTCATTCGCACGATCCATTCTAATTCATTCACACGATCCATTCTAATTCATTCGTATGATCCATTCTAATACATTCGCACGATCCATTCTAATTCATTCGTACGATCCATTCAAATTCATTCTAATTCATTTGTACGATCCATTCTAATTCATTCTAATTAGAATGGATTCATTTGTACGAGCCATTTTAATTTATTCGTACGACCCATTCAAATTCATTCGTACGATCCATTCTAATTTATACACACGAATGTATCCATTCTAATTTATTCGTACGATCTATTCGAATTCATTCGTACGATCCATTCTAATTCATTCGGACAATCCATTCTAATTCATTCATACGATCCATTCCAATTCATTCGCACGAATGTATCCATTCTAATTCATTCGCACGATCCATTCTAATTCATTCGTACGATCCATTCTAATTCATTCACATGAATATATCCATTCTAATTCATTCGTACGATCCAATCTAATTCATTCGCACGATCCATTCTAATTCATTCGTATGAACAATTCTAATTCATTCGTACGATCCATTCTAATTCATTCGCACGAATGTATCCATTCTAATTCATTCGTACGAATGAATTAGAATGGACTGTACGAATGAATTAGAATGGATCGTACGAATGAATTAGAATGGATGCATCCATTCTAATTCATTCGCACGAATGTATCCATTCTAATTTATTTGTACGATCCATTTTAATTCATTCGTACGATCCATTATAATTCATTCGCACGAATGTTTCCATTATTATTCATTCGTACAATGCATTCTAATTCATTCGTACAATCCATTCTAATTCATTCGTACAATCCATTCTAATTCATTCGAACGAATGTATCTATTCTAATTAATTCGTACAATCCATTCTAATTCATTCTTATGGTCCATTCTAATTCATTCGCACGAATGTATCCATTCTAATTCATTCATACGATCCATTCTAATTCATTCTTATGATCCATTCTAATTCATTCGTACGAACTATTCTAATTCATTCGTACGATCCATTCTAATTCATTCGCACGAATGTATCCATTCTAATTCATTCGTACGATCCATTCTAATTCATTCGTACAATCCATTCTAATTCATTCGTGCGAATGAATTAGAATGGATTGTACGAATGAATTAGAATAGATCGTACGAATGAATTAGAATTGATACATTCGTGCGAATGAATTAGGATGGATACATTCATGAGAATAAATTAGAATGGATCGTACGAATGAATTAGAATGGAACGTACGAATGAATTAGAATGGATACATTCGTGCGAATGAATTAGAATGGATCATACGAATGAATTAGAATGGATCGCACGAATGAATTACAATGGATACATTCATGTGAATGAATTAGAATGGATCATACGAATGAATTAGATTGGATCGTACGAATGAATTTGAATAGATCGCACGAATGAATTAGAATGGATACATTGGTGCGAATGAATTTGAATGGATCGTACGAATGAATTAGAATGGATATATTCGTGCGAATGAATTAGAATGGATCGTACGAGTGAATTAGAATCGATCGTACAAGTGAATTTGAAAGGATGCATTCGTACGAATGAATTATAACGGATACATTAGTGCAAATAAATTAGAATGGATTGTAAGAATTAATTAGAGTGGATCGTAAGAATGAATTAGAGTAGTTCGTACGAATAAATTAGATTGGATACATTCGTGCGAATGAATTAGAATGGATCGTACAAATAAATTAGAATGGATTGTACGAATGAATTAGAATGGATACATTCGTGCGAATGAATTAGAATGGATCGTACAAATGAATTAGAATGGATCGTACTAACAAATTAGAATGGATTGTGCGAGTGAATTAGAATGGAACAAACGAATGAATTAGAATGGATCGTACGAATGAACTAGAATGGATCGTACGAATGAATTAGAATAGATACATTTGTGCGAGATACATTCGTGCGAATGAATTAGAATGGATCGTACGAATGAATTAGAATGGATACATTTGTACGAATGAATTAGAATGGATACATTCGTATGAATGAATTAGAATGGATCGTACGAATGAATTAGAATGGATCGTACGAATGAATTAGAATAGATACATTCTTGCGAATGAATTAGAATGGATCGTACGAATGAATTAGAATGGATCATATGAATGATTTAGAATGGATCGTTCGAATGAATTAGAATAGGCCTTATGAATGAATTAGAATGGATACATTTGTGTGAATGAATTAGAATTAATCATACGAATGAATTAGAATGGATCGTACAAATGAAATAGAATGGATACATTCATGTGAATGAATTAGAATGTATCATACGAATGAATGGATCATATGAATGAATTTGAATGGATACATTCGTGCGAATGAATTAGAATGGATCGGATGAATGAATTAGAATAGATCGTACGAATGAATTAGAATGAATCGTATGAATGGATCGTACGAATGAATTAGAAGCGATCGTACGAAAGGATTAGAATGGATCGTACGAATGAATTAGAATGGATCGTACGAATGAATTAGAATGGATCGAACGAAAGAATTAGAATGGATCATACGAATGAATTAGAATGGATCATACGAATGAATTACATTCGTGCGAATGAATTAGAATGGATCGTATGAATGAATTAAAATGGATCGTACGAATGAATTATAATGGATCGTACGATCCATTCTAATTAATTCATTCGTACGATCCATTCTAATTAATTTGTTTAATCCATTCTAATTCATTACTACGATCGATTCTAATTCATTCGTGCGATCCATTCTAATTATTAAAAAATTTATTTCAATGATAATATAATAATTTTATTACATAATAATTTAGTTATGTAATTATTAATTAAATTATTTTATTATTTAAAAAAACTATAATTTATTTAAATTATTATTTAATTAGATATGAAATTATTTAATAATTAAATAATCTATTTAATATATTTCTTTACTAAATAAGTATTTAAATATTAGAATAATTGAATAATAATTTATTTATTTAAAAATATCTATTATTTAAATAATTTTTTATATAATTTTCTAATTAAAGAAATTCTAATTTTATAATTATTTCAATAAATAATTATTTCATAATTTATTTCAATACTAATCTAACAATTTTATTACATAATAATTTAGTTATGTAATTATTAATTAAATTATTTTATTATTTCAAAAAATTATTAATTAATATAATTTATTCTTTAAATAATTACTTAAATTTTTCAAAAATAAAATACTTAAATTTATTTTGTTAAAATATTAAATAAGGATATAATGGAATTATTTTATTAGAATATAATAATAACATAAAGAAATAATTGAATTATTCAAATATTTTATAAAATAATTAAATAATTATTTGAATTATTATTCCATAAATTATAATTATCAAATATTGTTATTATTTACTTATTGAATAATTCAATAATGATTATTGAATTATTTCATTATTCAATTATTCAATAAGTAAATAATTAAAATATTTAAATAGATATAATTTATAGAATAAGGATTCAAATAATTATTTAATTATTTTATAAAATATTTAAATAATTTCATTATTTCTTTATATTATTCATATTTTTTAATAATATAATTCAATTATATCATTATATAATATTTTAATCAAATAAAATAATTCAATTAAAATAATATTATTATTTAGTCAATAATTATATGACTAAATTATTATGTAATAAAATTATTAGATTATCATTTAAATAAATTATGAAATAATTATTTATTTAAATAACTAAAATATTAGAATTTAATTATTTAGATAATTAAATACAGAATTATTTGAATAATAATTTTTTTCAATAATAAAATAATTACTCAATTATTGAAATATTTAATAACTTAATTAGTGAAGAGATATATGAAATAGATTATTTACTTTACAAAATAAATATTTTAATTATTAAATAGTTTCATAATTAAATAAATAATAACTTAAATAAAATATTATATAATTAAATAAATAAAAAATTTATTAAATTATGAAATATTCATTAAAATAAATAAAAAAAATTATTTAATTAAGTAATATAATCAAAAAATAATTTAATAATTATTTACTTATTATTTAAATAATTAGTTAATTATTTGAATATATGAATAGAATAATGTCAACGTTATTATGATTATCATTGTAATGTTTCAATAATTTTTTTAATAATAGTAATCTTTTATTTAACTATAAAATAATTTAAATAATTGAAATATTTGAAAAATTAACTTTTTAATAAAATAATAATTTTATTTAATTATTAAATTATCTAGTTATTTAATAAAAATTTTTATTTTATTTATTTATTAATTATTATATTATTAAATAATAAAATTATGTAACTATTTAATGGTTTAAGATATTAAATAAAGAAATAATGATTTAAGTATATAATTAATTTGTTTAATTAGTTATTTCTTTAATTATTATTATATTTTAAATTAAAATAATTAATTTATTAAATAATATATTATTGAAAAAATAAATAAATTAATTAATTCATTATTTTATTATTCAATAATTCAATAATAAAAATATTTAGTTAATTACCATTAATGAAATAATTATTATAATTTTTCTTTAATTATTTTATAAAATATTTGATTTATTTAATTACAAATTACATATTATTTTTAAAAAATTATATTATTGAAAAAAATATTTTTTTATTTATATGTTCAAATATTAAATAAAGAAATAATGATTTAAGTACATAATTAATGAAATTCTAATTTTAGAATTATTTAAATAAATAATTATTTATTAATTTATTTAAATACTAATCTAATAATTTTATTACATAATAATTTAGTTACGTAATTATTAATTAAATTATTTTATAATATGAAAAATTATTAATGAAATATAATTTATTCTTTAAATTATTACTTAAATATTTAAAAAATAACATACTTAAATTTATTTTGTTAAAATATTATATAATGATATAATAGAATTATTTTATTATAATATAATAGTAACATAAAGAAATAATTAAAATAGGAATTCAAAAAATTATTTAATTAATTTATAAAATATTAAAATAATTTCATTATTTCTTTATATTATTAACATTTTTTAAGAAAAAAGTTCAATTATATCATTATATAATATTTTAATCAAATAATTTAAGTATTTTATTATTTATATATTTACATAATAATTTAAAGTATAAATTATATTAATTTATAATTTGGAAAAATAATAAAATTATTTAATCAGTAATTACATAACTAAATTATTATGTAATAAAATTATTATATTATCATTTAAATTAATTATTAAATAATTATTTATTGAAATAACAAAGATATTAGAATTAAGTAATAAAATAAAAAAATAATTGAATAATTATTTACTTATGATTTAAATAATTAGTTAATTATTTGAAAATATAAATAGAATCATCTAAGCATTATTATGATTATCATGGTAATGTTTCAATAATTTTTTTAATAATAGTAATCATTTATTTAATTATAAAATAATTTAATATTCTATTTAATATATTTAAATAAATATTCTATTTAATCTATTTAAGTAAATAATCTATTTAATATATTTTTTTACTAAATATAATATTTTAATCAAATAATTTAAATATTTTATTATTTAAATATTTATATAATAATTAAAATTATAAATTATGTTAATTCATAATTTTTAAAATTTTTACATAATAATTTAAGTATTTTATTATCCATTCTAATTTATTCGCACGAATCTATCCATTCTAATTTATTCATACGATCCATTCTAATTCATTCGTACGATCCATTCTAATTCATTCTCACGAATGTATCCATTCTAATTCATTTGTACGATCCATTCAAATTCATTCGTACGATCTATTCTAATTCATTCGTATAATCCATTCTACTTCATTCATATGATCCGTTCTAATTCATTGGTATGATCCATTCTAATTCATTCGCGCGAATGTATCCATTCTAAGTCATTCGTATGATCCATTCTAATTTATTCGTACGATCTATTCTAATTCAATCGCACGAATGTATCCATTCTAATTCATTCGTACGATCCATTCTAATTCATTCGTACGATCTATTCAAATTCATTCGCACAAATGTATCCATTCTTATTCATCCATACGATCAATTCTAATTCATTCGTTCGATCCATTCTAATTTATTCGTAATAATGGATCCATTCTAATTCAGTCAATCGTATGATCCATTCTAATTCATTCGCATGATCCAAACTAATTCATTCGTACGATCCATTTCCATTCTTATTCATTCATACGATCTACTCTAATTCATTTGTACGATCCATTCTAATTCATTCGCACGAATGTATTTATTATAATTCATTCGTATGATCCATTCTAATTCATTCGTACGATCCATTCTAATTCATTCGCACGAATGTATCCATTCTAATTCCTTCGTACGATCCATTCAAATTCATTTGTACGAATGTATATCTTCTAATTCACTCGTACGATCCATTCTAATTCATTCGTATGAGCTATTTTAATTCATTCGTACGATCCATTCTAATTCATTCGTATGATCCTTTCTAATTTATTCGTACGATCCATTCTAATTCACTCGTGCGAATATATCCATTCTAATTCATTCGTACGATCTATTCTAATTCATTCACACGAATGTATCCATTCTAATTTATTCGTACGATCCATTCTAATTCATTCGTACGATCCATTCTAATTCATTCGCACGAATGTATCCATTCTAATTCATTTGTACGATCTATTCTAATTCATTCGCACGATCCATTCTAATTTATTCGTACGATCCATTCTAATACATTCGCACGAATGTATCCATTCTTATTCATTCGTGCAATCATTTCTAATTCATTCATACGATCCATTCCAATTCATTCGCATGAATGTATCAATTCTAATTTTTTCGTACGATCCATTCTAATTCAGTCGTATGATCCATTCTAATTTATTCGCACGAATGTATCCATTCTAATTCATTCGTATGATCCATTCTTATTCATTTGTACGATCTATTCTAATTCATTCGTACGATCCATTCTAATTCATTCGTACGAATGTATCAATTCTAATTCATTCGTACGATCCATTCTAATTCAATCGCATGAATGTATCCATTCTAATTCATTCGTACGATCCATTCTAATTCATTCGTACGATCCAATTTAATTCATTCGTATGATCCATTCTAATTCATTCGCATGAATGTATCCATTCTAATTCATTCATACGATCCATTCTAATTCATTCGCACAAATGTATCCATTCTAATTCATTCATACGATCCTTTCTAATTTATTCTTATGATCCATTCTAATTCATTCGTATGATCCAGTATAATTTAATTATTATTTAAATACGAATGAATTAGAATGGATACATTCGTGCGAATGAATTAGAATGGATCGTACGAATGAATTAGAATGGATCGTGCGAATAAATTAGAATCGATACATTCGTGCGAATGAATTAGAATGGATCATATGAATGAATTAGAATGGATCGTTCGAATGAATTAGAATGGATCGTACAAATGAATTAGAATGGATCGTACGAATGAATTAGAATGGATCGTACAAATAAATTAGAATGGATACATTCGTGCGAATGAATTTGAATGGATCGTACGAATGAATTAGAATGGATACATTCGTGCCATACGAATGAATTAGAATAGATGCATTTGTGTAAATGAATTAGAATGGATCATACGAATGAATTAGAATGGCACGAACGTATCCATTCTAATTCATTCGTATGATCCATTCTAATTCATTCGTACGATTTATTCTAATTCATTCGCACGATCCATTCTAATTCATTCGCACAAATGTATCCATTCTAATTCATTCGTACGATTTATTCTAATTCATTCGTACGATCCATTCTAATTCATTCGCACGAATGTATCCATTCTAATTCATTCTTACGATCCATTCCTATTATTAAAAAAATTATAAAAACATTACAATGATAAACATAATATTGTTGAGACGATTCTATTCATACATTCAAATATTTAACTAATTATTTAAATTATAAGTAAAAAAATATTAAATTATTATTTTATTTTATTACTTAAATAAATTAATATTATTTTTAGTTATTTTTTCACTAATTAAGTTTTTAAATATTTATATAATTGACTAATTATTTTATTATTGAAAAAATTTATTATTTAAATAATTCTTTCTTTTATGATCTAAATAATTAAATTTTAATATTTTAGTTATTTAAATAAATAATTATTTAATAATTTGTTTAAATGATAATCTAATAATTTTATTACACTAAAATTTATTTATATAGTTATTGATTAAATTATTTGAATATATGAGAAAATTATTAATTAATATAATTTATACTTTAAATTATTATGTAAATATTTAAGTAATAAAATACTTAATTGATTTGATTTAAATATTATATAATAATATATTTAAAATATTTTATTAAATAATATTAATAACCTAAAGAAATAATGAAAATATTTTGTAAAATAATTAAAATATTATTTGAATCATTATTCCATAAATTCTAATTAATTAAATATTTTCATTATTTACTTATTGAATAATTCAATAATCATTATTGAATTATTCATTATGTTAAAAATAAAAATATTGGATTAATTATAATTTATGGAATAATAATTCAAATAAATATTTATTTGTTTAATAAAATATTTGTATATTTTATTTATTTCTTTATGTTATTACTATATTCTTAGAAAATTATTCCATTATATCATTATTCTCTAAATTATTATGTAATAAAATTATTAGATTATTATTTAAATAAATTATTAAATAATTATTTATTGAAAAAATTGTATAATTAGAATTTCATTAATTACAAAATAATATAAAGAATTATTGAAATAATAATTTTTTAAATAAATAAATAATTATTCAATTATTTAAATATTTAAAAACTTATTTAGTAAATAAAAATATTAAATAAATTATTTACTTAAACAGAAAAATAATAAAATTATCAAATAATTTCGTAGTTAAATAAATTATAATTTAAATAAATTATAAATTTTTTGAAATAATAAAATAATTTAATTAATAATTACATAACTAAATTATTATGTAATAAAATTATCATATTAACATTTATATAAAGTTTTTCATAATTATTGATTGAAATAATTATCAAATTAGAATTTCTTTATTTAAATAATTATATAAAGAATTATTTAAATAATAATTTTTTTAAATAATTAAAAAATTAGTCAATTATACAAATATTTAAAAACTTAATTAGTAAACCAATAAATTAAATAGATTATTTACTTAAACAAAAAAATAATTTCATTATTAAATAATTTCATAGTTAAATAAATAATAATTTAAATAACTTATTATTTAATAAAATAATTAACAAATTATTTTATTAAATTATAAAAAATTATATAAAATACATCAAAATATTACATATTTCATTAAGTAAAAAAATGAAAAATTAATTCAATAACTATTTAATTATTTAACTATTTAATTAATAAATTATTTTATTATTTCAAAATTTTTTTATTTAATGAATTAATTAAATTAATTTAAAAATTAATAATAATTAGAGAAATAACTAATAAAATTAATTAATTATATACCTAAATTATTATTTCTTATTTAATATTTTAAACAATTAAATATTATATAATGATATAATATTTAATGATTAAAATATTATATAATGATATAATTCAATGATTTTATTAAATAATATTAATAATATAAAGAAATAACGAAAATATTTAAATATTTTATAAAGTAATTAAAATATTATTTCAATCATTATTTCATAAATTATAATTTATTAATTATTTTCATTATTAACTAATTGAATAATTCAATAATGAAATAATGAAATAATCATTATTGAATTATTTAATAAGTAAATAATAAAAATATAGGATTAATTATAATTTATGGAATCATGATTAAAATACTTATTTAATTATTTTATAAAATTTCTAAATAATTTAATTTATTTTTTATGTTATTATTATATTCTTAAAAAATTATTCCATTATATCATTATTCTTTAAATTATTATGTAATAAAATTAGTAGATTGTTATTTAAATAAATTATGTAATAATTCTTTGATAAAATAATTATATAATAATTATTTCATTAATTAAATAATAATATAAAGAATTATTTAAATAATATTTTGTTTAAATAAATCAATAATTAAATTATTATTTTTTGAAAGAATAAATTAATTCAATTAATTAAATAAATAACCAATAAAATTAATTAATTATATAATTCAATCATTATTTTTTTATTTAATATTTTAAACCTTTAAATAGCTATATAATTTAATTATTTAATGATATAAGAATTCATAAATAAATAAATAAAATAATAAATTTAATTAAATAACTAGATAATTAAATAATTAAATAAAATTACAATTTTAAAAAAAAGTTAAATGTTAAAATATTTTAATTATTTAAATTATTTGATAATTAAGAAAATGATTACTTTAATTAAAATAACTATAGAAACATTATAATGATTATCAGAATAACATTGAGATGATAATTTTGATTATTTATTATTTCAATATTAAAATCAATAGATATTTCTTTGAAAATTAAAAAAAATTATTAAGCTATGTAAAATAATATTTTATTATTCATATATTCAAGTAATTAATTAATTATTGAAATAATAAGTAAATAGTTATTAAATTATTGTTTTATTTTATTACTTTATTAAATAATTATTTTTTTAGTTCTTAGAATTATTTATTTATTTATTTATTTATGTAAATAATTTATTTGAAATATTTCTTCGCTAATTAAGTTTTTAAATATTTCAATAATTGCCTAATTATTTTATTATTAAAAAAAATTATAATTTAAATAATTCTTTATAACAATATCTAAATAATTTTATTAGTTTAAAAAATTTATTAATTAACATAATTTATAGTTTAAATTATTAAGTAAATATTTAAATAATAAAATACTTAAATTATTTGATTAAAATATTATATAATGATATAGTTGAATTATTTTTTTAAAAAATATTAATAATATGAAGAAATAATGAAATTATTTAAATATTTTATAAAATAATTAAATAATTTATGGAATAATGATTCAAATAATTATTAAATTATTTTATAAAATATTTGAATAATTCAATTATTTCTTTATGTTATTATAATATTTTAATAAAATAATTCCATTATATTATTATATAATATTTTAACAAACTAAATTTCAGTATTTTATTTTATATAATATTTTAAAGAATAAATTATATTTATTAAATTTTTTTTGAAATAATAAAATAATTTTATTAACAATTACATAACTAAAATTATTAATTAATATAATTTATACTTTAAATTGTTATGTAAATATTTAAATAATAAAATACATAAATTATATGATTAAAATATTATATAATTATAAAATTGAATTATTTTATTAAAAAATACTAATAACATAAAAAAAGAATGAAATTATTTAAATATTTTATAAAATAATTAAATAATTATTTAAATCATTATGCTATAAATTATAATTAATTAAATATTTTGATTATTTACTTATTGAATAATTCAATAATGACATAAATCAATAAACATTATTAAATTATTCATTCGTACGAGTTATTCTAATTCATTCATATGATCTATTCTAATTCATTTGTACGATCCATTCTAATTCATTCGTACGAGCTATTCTAATTCATTCGTACAACCTACTCTAATTCATTCGTACGAATCTATCCATTCTAATTCATTCGTACGAATGTATCTATTCTAATTCATTCGTACGAATGTATCCATTCTAATTCATTCGTATGACCCATTCTAATTTATTCGTACGATCCATTCTAATTCATTCGTACGATCCATACGATCCATTCTAATTCATTCATACGAGCTATTCTAATTCATTCGTACGACCTATTATAATTCATTCGTATGAATGTATCCATTCTAATTCATTCGTACGACCCATTCTAATTCATTCGTACGACCCATTCTAATTCATTCGTACGATCCGTTCTAATTCATTCGTACGATCTATACGATCCATTCTAATTCATTCATGCGAGCTATTCTAATTCATTCGTACGACTTATTCCAATTTATTCGTACGATTCATTCTAATTCATTCGTACGATCCATTCTAATTCACTCGTATGATCCATTTTATTACATAATAATTTAGTTATATAATTATTAATTAAATTATTTTATTACTTCAAAAAATGATTAATTAATATAATTTATTTATTAAATTATTAATTAAATATTTAAAAAATAAAATAGGTAAATTTATTTTTTTTTAAATATTATATAATTATATAATGGAATTATTTTATTAGAATATAATAATAACATAAAGAAATTATTGAATTATTAAAATATTTTAAAAAATAATTAAATAAATATATGAATCATTATTCCACAAATTATAATTAATGCAATATTTTTATTATTTTCTTATTGAATAATTCAAAAATGTTTATCGAAATTTTTTTTATTAAATTATTCAATAAGTAAATAAAGAAAATATTTACTTAATTATAATTTATGGAATAATGATTCAAATAATTATTTAATTATTTTCTAAAATATTTAAATAATTTTATTATTTCCTTATGTTATTAATATTTTTTAATAAAATAATTCAATTATATAATTATATAATATTTTAATCTAATAATTAAGTATTTTCTTTTTTAAATATTTATGTAATAATTGAAATTATAAATTATTATAATTAATAATTTTTAAAAATAATAAAAAAATTTAATTAATAATTACATAAATAAATTATTCTGCAATAAAATTATTAGATTATCATTTAAATAAATTATTCAATAATTATTTATTTAAATAACTAGAATATTAGAATTTCCATTTTTAGGTTATTAAATAAAGTAGTATTTAAACAATAATTTTTTTCAATAATTAAATAATAAGTCAATTATTGAAATATTTAAAAGCTTAATTAGTAAAGAAATATAACAAATAGATAATTTACTTTAAAAAATAAATATTTGAATTAATAAATAATTTCAAATTGAAATAAATAATAATTAAAATAAAATATTATATAATTAAATAAATAAAAAATTTAGTAAATTATGAAATATTAATTGAAATAACTAAGAAAATTAATTATTTAATTAAGTAATAAAATAAAACAATAATTTAAGAACTAATCACTTAGTTTTTAAATAATTAATTAATTATTTGAATATATGAATAATAAAATATTTTTTTCAATAGCTTAATATTTTTTTTAATAATTAATGAAATATTTATATATTTTAATATTAAAATAATAAATAATCAATACTATGATCTCAACGTCATTATGATTATCATTGTAATGTTTCTATAATTTTTGTAATTATAATAATCGATTATTAAATTATAAAATAATTTAAATAATTGAAATATTTAAATAATTAACTTTTTATTAAAATAACTACTTTATTTAATTATTTATTTATCTAGTTATTTATTAAAAATTATTATTTTATTTATATATTAATTTATATATTTTTATATAATCAAATTAAGCAACTATTTTATGGTTTAAAATATTAAATAAAGAAATAATGATTTAATTATATAATTAATTAATTTTTTAGTTATTTCTTTAATTAAATTATAAATTGTTGAAATAATAAAATAATTAACTAATTAATCATTTAATTATTCAATAAGTAAATAATGAAAATATTTAATTAATTATTATTAATAAAATAATTTTTTTAATTATTATTTAATTATTTTATAAAATAACTTATTAATTTAGTTATTTTTTTAATAAATTAATATAATAATATAATAATATAATAAATAATTAAATATTATTTTAAAAAATTTATATTATTGAAAAAATATTTAATTATTTATATGTTCAAATAATTTACTAATTATTTAAATAATAAGTTAATAGTTATTGGATTATTTTTTTATTTTATTACTTAATAAAATAATTAATTTTTTAATGTATTTTATTTAATTTTTTATCATTTAATAAAATAAATTGTTAATTATTACTTTACTGAATAATTTATTGAAATTATTTTTTATTTTACTATGAAATAATTTAATAATTAAATTATTTTTTTTAGGCAAATAATCTTTTTAATATATTTCTTTACTAAATAAGCTTTTAAATATTTGAATAATTGAGTAATTATTTAATTATATAAAAAAAATTTTATTTAAATAATTCTCTATATAATAATCTAAATAATGAAATTCTAATTTTATAATTATTTTAATAAATCATTATTAAAAAATTTATTTAAATAAAATTATAATAATTTTATTACATAATAATTTTTTTATGAAATTATTAATTAAATTATTTTATTATTTCAAAAAATTATAATTTAATATATTTCTTTACAAAATAAGTATTTAAATATTAGAATAATTGAATAATTATTTATTTATTTTAAAATATCTATTATTTAAATAATTCTTTATATAATCTTCTAATTAATGAAATTCTAATTTTATAATTATTTTAATAAATAGTTATTCTAATTCATTTGTACGACCCATTCTAATTCATTCGTACGATCCATTCTAATTCATTCGTACAATCCATATGATCCATTCTAATTCATTCGTACGAGCTATTCTAATTCATTCGTATAACCTATTCTAATTCAATCGTACGAATGTATCCATTTTAATTCATTCGTATGATCCATTCTAATTCATTCGTACGATCCATTCTAATTAATTCGTATGAACCATTCTAATTCATTCGTACGACCCATTCTAATTCATTCGTATGAATGTATCCATTCTAATTCATTCATACAATCCATTCTAATTCATTCGTACGATCCATTCTAATTTATTCGTATGAGCTATTATAATTCATTCGTATGATCCATTCTAATTCATCCGTACGATCCATTCTAATTCATTCGTACGATCCATACGATCCATTCTAATTCATTCATACGTGCTATTCCAATTCATTCGTACGACCTATTCTAATTCATTCATATGAATGTATCCATTATAATTCATTCGAATGATCTATTCTAATTCATTTGTATGATCCATTCTAATTCAGTCGTACGATCCATTCTAATTCAATTGTATGAGCTATTCTAATTCATTCATACGACCCATTCTAATTCATTCATATGATCCATTCTAATTCATTCGTACGATCCATACGATCCATTCTAATTCATTCGTACAAGCTATTCTAATTCATTCGTACGACCTATTCTAATTCATTCGTACGACCTATTCTAATTCATTCGTACGACCTATTCTAATTCATTCTTACGATCCATTCTAATTCATTCGTACGAGCTATTCTAATTCATTCCTATGACACATTCTAATTCATTCTTATGATCCATTCTAATTCATTTATACGATCCATACGATCCATTTTAATTCATTCGTACGAGCTATTCTAATTCATTCGTACGACCTATTCTAATTCATTCATACGAATTTATTTATTCTAATCCATTTGTACGACCCATTCTAATTCATTCATATGATCTATTCTAATTCATTCGTACGAGCTATTCTAATTTATTCGTACGACCCATTCTAATTCATTCGTACGATCCATTCTAATTCAATCGTATGATCCATACGATCCATTCTAATTCATTCGTACGAGCTTTTCTAATTTATTCGTACGACCTATTCTAATTCATTCGTATGAATGTATCTATTTTAATTCATTTGTACGATCCATTCCAATTCATTCATACAACCAATTCTAATTCATTCATACGAGCCATTCTAATTTATTCGTACGACCCATTCTAATTCATTCATATGATCCATTTTAATTCATTCGTACGATCCATACGATCCATTCTAATTTATTCGTACGAGCTATTCTAATTCATTCATACTGCCTATTCTAATTCATTCGTATGAATGTATCCATTCAAATTCATTCTTACGATCCATTCTAATTCATTCATATGATCCATTATAATTCTTTCATACGAGCCATTTTAATTCATTCGTACGATCCATTCTATTTCATTCGTATGACTCATTCTAATTCATTCGTATGATCCATATGATCCATTCTAATTCATTCGTATGAGCTATTCTCATTCATTCGTACGACCTATTCTAATTCATTCGTATGAATGTATCCAATCTAATTCATTCATACGATCCATTCTAATTCATTCGTACGATCCATTCTAATTCATTCGTACGAGCTATTCTAATTCATTTGTATGACCTTCGTACGATCCATTCTAATTTATTAGTACGATCCATTCTAATTCATTCGTATGAGCTATTCTAATTCATTCGTACAATCTATTCTAATTCATTCGTATGAATGTATCTATTCTAATTCATTCATACGATCCATTCTAATTCATTTGTACGATCCATTCTAATTCATTCGTATGAGCCATTCTATTTCATTCGTACGATCCATTCTAATTCATTCGTATGACCCATTCTAATTCATTCGTACGAATCCATTCTAATTCACTCGTACAACCCATTCTAATGCATTCATACGAATCCATTCTAATTTATTCTTACGATCTATTCTAATTCATTCGTACAAATGTATACATTCTAATTCATTCGTACGATCCTTTGTAATTCATTCATACGATCCATTCTAATTCATTCGTACGATTCATTCTAATTCATTCGTATGAGCTATTCTAATTCATTCGTACGACCCATTCTAATTCATTCGTACGATCCATTCGAATTCATTCCAACGATCCATACGATCCATTCAAATTCATTCGTACGAGCTATTCTCATTCATTCGTATGGCTTATTATAATTCATTCGTACGAATGTATCCATTCTAATTCATTCGTACGATCCATTCTAATTCATTCGCACGAATGTATCCATTCTAATTCATTCGCACAATCCATTCTAATTCATTCGTACAATCCATTCTAATTCATTCATACGTTCCATTCTAATTCATTCGTTTGAGCTATGTTAATTCATTGGTACGATCCATTCTAATTCATTCGTACGAGCTATTCTAATTCATTCGCACGAATGTATCCATTCTAATTCATTCGCACGATCCTTTTTAATTTATTTGTACGATCCATTCTAATTCATTCGTACCAGCTATTCTAATTCATTCGTACAATCCATTCTAATTCATTCGTACGATCCATTCTAATATGATTGTAAAAGCTATTCTAATTCATTCGTAAGATCTATTCTAATTTATTCGTATGACCCATTCTAATTCATTTGCACGATCCATTCTAATTCATTTGCACGATCCATTCTAATTCATTCCTATGATCCATTCTAATCATTCTTAGGAGTTATTCTAATTCATTCGCAAGATCCATTCTAATTCATGCGTACAATCCATTCAAATTCATTCGCACAAATGTACCCATTCTAATTCATTCATACGAACCATTCTAATTCATTCGTACGAGCTATTCTAATTCATTCGTACGACCCATTCTAATTCATTCGTATGATCCATTCTAATTCATTCGTACGATCCATACGATCCATTCTAATTCATTCGTACGAGCTATTCTAAATCATTCGTACCACCTATTCTAATTCATTCGTACGAATGTATCCATTCTAATTCATTCGTGTCAATGTAACCATTCTAATTCATTCGTACAATCCATTTTAATTCATTCTTACGATCCATTCTAATTCATTCGTACGAGCTATTCTAATTCATTCGTACGACCTAGTCTAATTCGTTCGTATGATCCATTCTAATTCATTCGTATGATCCATTCTAATTCATTTGTACGAGCTATTCTAATTCATTCGTACGACCTATTCTAATTTATTCGTACAAATGTATCCATTTTAATTCATTTGTACGATCAATTCTAATTCATTTGTACGAGCTATTCTAAATCATTCGTACGACCCATTCTAATTCATTCGTATGAATCTTTTCTAATTCATTCGTACGACTTATTCTAATTCATTCGTATGACCTGTTCTAATTCATTCGTACGAATGTATCCATTCTAATTCATTCGTACGATCCATTCTACTTCATTCGTACAACTCATTCTAATTCATTCGTACGAATCCATTCTAATTCATTCGTACGACCCATTCTAATTCATTCGTTCGAATCCATTCTAATTTATTCTTACGACCTATTCTAATTCATTCGTACGAATGTATACGTTCTAATTCATTCGTATGATCCATTTTAATTCATTCGTACGATCCATTCTAATTAATTCGTACGATCCATACTAATTCATTCGTACAAGCTATTCTAATACATTCGTACGAGCAATTCTAATTCATTCGTACGATCCATTCGAATTTATTCGTACGATCCATATGATCCATTCTAATTCATTCGAATGAGCTACTCTATTTCATTCGGACGACCTTTTCTAATTAAATCGTACGAATGTATCCATTCTAATTCATTCGTACGATCCATTCTAATTCATTACCATGAATTTATCCATTCTAATTCATTCGCACAATCCATTCTAATTCATTCGTACGATCCATTTTAATTCATTCATACGATCCATTCTAATTCATTCGTATGAGCTATTCTAAATCATTCATACGAACCATTCTAATTCATTCGTACGAGCTATTCTAATTCATTCGCACGATCCATTCTAATTCATTCATACGATCCATTCTAATTCATTCGTATGAGCTATTCTAATTCATTCGTACGATTCTTTCTAATTCATTCGTATGAGCTATTCTAATTCATTCGTACAATCCATTCTAATTTATTCGCACGATCCATTCTAATTCATTCGTACGATCCATTCTAATTCATTCGCACGAATGTATCCATTCTAATTCATTCGTACGATCCATTCTAATTCATTCGCACGATCCATTGTAATTCATTCGGAAGATCCATTCTTATTCATTCGTACGATCCATTCTAATTCATTCTTACGAGTTATTCTAATTCATTCGTACGATCTATTCTAATTCATTCGCACAATTTATTCTAATTCATTCGCACGAATGTATCCATTCTAATTCATTCGTACGAATTATTCTAATTCATTCGTAGTTCTAATTCATTCGTAGGACCCATTCTAATTCATTCGTACGATCTATAATCGCATGGATATATCTATTTTAATTCTTTCGTACGATCCATTCTAATTCATTCGTACGAATGACTGAATACGAGCTATTTTAATTCATTCGTACGACCCATTCTAATTCATTCGTACGATCCATACTAATTCATTCGTGCGATTTTAATTAGAATGGCTACATTCGTAGAGTGAATTAGAATGGCTACAATCATACGAATGAATTAGAATCGCTTGTACGAATAAATTAGAATGGATCATACAAATGAATTAGAATGGATCATATGAATGAATTAGAATGAACCGTATGATTTAATTAGAATGGATCGTACGAATGAATTTGAATAGCTCGTATGAATGAATTAGAATGGTTTGTACGAATGAATTAGAATGGATCGTACGAAAGAATTACAATGGATCTTAAGAATGAATTAGAATGGACACATTCGTGCGATATATACGACCCATTCTAATTCATTCATACGAGCTATTCTAATTCATTTGTACGATCCATTCTAATTCATTCGTACGATCCATTCTAATTCATTCGTACGACCCATTCTAATTCATTCGTACGAACTACAATCGCACGAATGTATCCATTCTAATTCATTCGTACGTACGATCCATTCTAATTCATTCGTATGAGCTATTCTAATTCATTCGTACGACCCATTCTAATTCATTCGTACGATCTATTCTAGTTCATTCGTACGATCCATTCTATTTCATTCGTACGAACCATTCTAATTCATTCGTACGAATGATTGAATACTAGCTATTCTAATTCTTTTGTATGACCTATGCTAATTCATTCGTACGATCCATTCAAATTCATTCGTGCGATTCTAATTAGAATGGCTAAATTAGTAGAATGAATTAGAATGGCTACAATCGTACGAATGAATTAGAATAGCTCGTACGAATGAATTAGAATGGATCGTAAGAATGAATTAGAATGGATTGGATCGTACGAATGAATTAGAATGGATCGTATTAATTAATTAGAATAGCTCGTACGAATGAATTTGAATGGTTCGTACGAATGAATTAGAATGGATCATATGAATGATTAGAATGGATCGTATGAATAAATTAGAATGGATACATTCGTGCGATACGTAGAACCCATTCTAATTCATTCGTATGAGCTATTCTAATTCATTCATACGATCCATTTTAATTCATTCGTACGACCCATTCTAATTCATTCGTATGAACTACTTTCTAATTCATTCGTACGAGCTATTCTAATTCACTCATATGTGCAATTCTAATTCATTCGCACGAACCATTCTAATTCATTCGTACGAGCCATTCTAATTCATTCATACGATCCATTCTAATTCATTCGTACAACCCATTCTAATTCGTTCGCACGACCCATTCTAATTCGTTCGCACGACCTATTCTAATTCGTTCCCACGATCCATTCTAATTCATTCGTACGATCCATTCTAATTCATTCGTACGATCTGTTCTACTTCATTCGCATGAGCCATTCTAATTCATTCACACGATCCATTCTAATTCATTCTTACAATCTATTCTAATTCATTTGCACGAATGTATCCATTCTAAATGGATCATGAGAATGAATTAGAATGGATCATATGAAAGAATTAGAATGGGTCGAACAAATTAATTAGAGTAGCTCGTACAAATGAATTAGAATGGAAATACGAATGAGTTAGAATGTATCGGGCGAATGAATTAGAACGGATCATACGAATGAATTAGAATGGATTCGTACGAATGAATTAGAATAGATCGTACGAATGAATTATAATGGATTCATACGAATGAATTAGAATGGATACATTTGTGTGAATGAATTATAATAGTTTATATGAATGGATTAGAATGGATCATACGAATGAAGCAGAATGGTTCGTACGAATGAATTAGATCATACGAACGAATGAATTAGAATGGATACATTCGTGTGATTGTAGTTCGTACGAATAAATTAGAATAGCTCGTACGAATGAATTAGAATGGTTCGTACGAATCTATTAGAATGGGTCGTACGAATGAAATAGAATGGATACATTCGAATGGATTGTATGAATGAATTAGAATGGATCGTACGAATGAATTAGAATAGGTCATACGAATGAATTAGAATAGCTCGTACGAATGGATTAGAATGGATCGTACGGATGAATTAGAATGGATCGTACGAATGAATTAGAATGGGTCGTATGAATGAATTAGAATAGCTCGTACGAATGAATTAGAATGGATACATTCGTGCGAATGAATTAAAATGGATCGTACGAATGAATTAGAATGAATCGTACAAATGAATTAGAATGGATCATACGAATAAATTAGAATGGATCGTACAAATAAATTAGAATGGTTCGTACGAATGAATTAGAATGGCTACATTTGTTCGTACGAATGAATTAGAATGGATCGTACGAATAAATTAGAATGGATCATACGAATGAATTTGAATGGATACATTCATGCGAATGAATTACAATAGCTCGTATGAATGAATTCGAATGGATCGTACGAATAAATTAGAATGGATCATACGAATGAATTAAAATGGATACATTCATGCGATTATAGATTTTACGAAAGAATTAGAATGGATCATACGAATGAATTAGAATAGCTATATTTGAACAAATGAATTAGAATGGGTCGTAAGAATGAATTAGAATATCTCGTACGAGTGAATTATAATGGTTTGTACTAATGAATTAGAATAGATCGTACAAATGAATTAGAATGGATCTTACGAATGAATTAGAATAGATACATTCGTGCGACTGAATTAGAATGGATCGTGCGAATAAATTAGAATAGCTTAGAATGTATCCATTTAATTCATTTATACGAGCTATCTTAATTCATTCGTACGATCCATTCTAATTCATTCGTACGAGCTATTCTAATTCATTCGTACGACCCATTCTAATTTGCACGACCCATTATAATTCATTCGCACGAATGTATCCATTCTAATTCATTCATACTATCCATTCTAATTCATTTGTACGATCTATTCTAATTCAATCGCACGATCCATTCTAATTCATTCGTACGATCAATTATAATTCATTCGTATGATCCATTCTAATTCATTCGTACGATCCATTCTAATTCATTCGCACAAATATAACCATTCTAATTAATTCGTACGTATTCGTACGGGCCATTCTGATTTATTCATACGAGCTATTCTAATTCATTCGTACGATCCATTCTAATTCATTCGTACGATCAATACGATCCATTCTAATTCATTCGTATGAGCTATTCATGGATTCATTCTAATTTATTCGTACGATCAATTCTAATTCATTCGCACGAATGTATCCATTCTAATTCATTCGTACGCATTCGTACGAGCTATTCTAATTCATTCGTATGACTATTCTAATTCATTCGTACGATCCATTCTAATTCATTCGTACGAGCTATTCTAATTCATTCATACGATCCATCCTAATTCATTCGTACGAGCTATTTAAATTCATTCGTACAAGCCATTCTAATTCATTCGTACGATCCATTCTAATTCATTCATATGATCCATTCTAATTCATTCATACGATCCATTCTAATTCATTCGCACGAATGTATCAATTCTAATTCATTCGCACGATCCATTCTAATTTATTCGTATGATCCATTCTAATTCATTCGTATGATCCATTCTAATTCATTCATACGAGCTATTCTACTTCATTCGTACGATCCATTCTAATTCATTCGTACGAGTTATTCTAATTTATTCGAACAAATGTATCAATTCTAATTCATTTGTATGATCCATTCTAATTCATTCTTACGATCCATTCTAATTCATTCGTGCGAATGTATCCATTCTAATTCATTCATACGATCCATTCTAATTAGTTTGTACGATCCATTCTAATTCATTCGAATGATCCATTCTAATTCATTCGCACGGTCTATTCTATTTCATTCGTATGAGCTATTCTAATTCATTCGTACGAGCTATTCTAATTCATTCGTACGACCTATTCTAATTCATTCGTACGATCCATTCTAATTCATTCGTACGATCCATTCTAATTCATTCGTATGATCCATTATAATTCATTCGTACGAATGTATCTATTCTAATTCATTCGTACGACCTATTCTAATTCATTCGTACGAACCATTCTAATTCATTCATACGAGCTATTATAATTCATTCGTACGACCCATTCTAATTCATTCGTACGATCTATTCTAATTCATTCGTACGATCTATTCTAATTTATTCGCATCAATGTATCCATTCTAATTCATTCGTATGATTCATTCTAATTCATTCGTACGAACCATTCTAATTCATTCGTACGAGCAATTCTAATTTATTCCTACGAGCGATTCTAATTCATTCGTACGACCCATTCTAATTCATTCGTACGATATATTCTAATTCATTCGTAGGAATGTATCCATTCTAATTCATTCGTATGATCCATTCTAATTCATTTGTACAAACCATTCTAATTCATTCGTATGAGATATTCTAGTTCATTCGTGCGAGCTATTCTAAGTCATTCGTACGGCCCATTCTAATTCATTCGTACGATCCATTCTAATTCATTCGTACGATCTATTCTAATTAATTCACACGAATGTATCCATTCTAATTCAATCGTATGATCCATTCTAATTTATTCGTACGAACTATTCTAATTAATTCATACGAGCTATTCTAATTCATTCGTATGACCCATCCTAATTCATTCGTACGATCCATTCAAATTCATTCGTACGATCTATTCTAATTCATTCGCACGAATGTATCCATTCTTATTCATTCGTATGATCCATTCTAATTCATTCGTAGGAACCAATCTAATTTATTCATACGAGCTATTCTAATTCATTGGTACGACCCATTCTAATTCCTTCGTACGATCCATTCTAATTCATTCGTACGATCTATTCTAATTCATTCGCACGAATGTATCCATTCTAATTATTTCGTGTGATCCATTCTAATTCATTCGTACGAACCATTCTAATTTATTCATACGAGCTATTCTAATTCATTCGTACGAGCTATTCTAATTCATTCGTACGACCCATTCTAATTCATTCGTATGATCCATTCTAATTCATTCATACGATCTATTCTAATTCACTCCCAAGAATGTATCGATTCTAATTCATTTGTATGATCCATTCTAATTCATTCGTACGAACTGTTCTAATTCATTCTTACGAGCTATTCTAATTCATTCGTACGAGCTATTCTAATTCATTCTTATGATCCATTCTAATTCATTCGTATGATCTATTCTAATTCATTCGAATGAATGTATCCATTCTAATTCATTCGTATGATCCATTCTAATTCATTCGTATGAACCAACCTAATTTATTCATACGAGCTATTCTAATTCATTCGTACGACCCATTCTAATTCCTTCGTACGATCCATTCTAATTCATTCGTACGATCTATTCTAATTCATTCGCACGAATGTATCCATTCTAATTATTTCGTATGATCCATACTAATTCATTCGTACGAACCATTCTAATTTATTCATACGAGCTATTCTAATTCATTCGTACGAGCTATTCTAATTCATTCGTATGGCACATTCTAATTTATTCGTATGATCCATTCTAATTCATTCGTACGATCCATTCTAATTCACTCGCAAAAATGTATCGATTCTAATTCATTTGTATGATCCATTCTAATTCATTCGTACAAACTGTTCTAATTCATTCTTACGAGCTATTCTAATTCATTCGTACGAGCTATTCTAATTCATTCGTATGATCTATTCTAATTCATTCGTATGATGTATTATAATTTATTCGCACGAATGTATCCATTCTAATTCATTGGTATGATCCATTCTAATTCATTCATACGAACCATTCTTATTTATTCGTACGAGCTATTCTAAATCATTCATACGAGCTATTCTAATTCATTTGTACGAACTATTCTAATTCATTCATACGATCCATTCTAATTCTTTCGTATGATCTATTCTAATTTGTTTGCAGGAATGTATCCATTCTAATTCATTTGTATGATCCATTCTGATTCATTCGTACGAACCATTCTAATTCATTCGTACGAGCTATTATAATTCATTCGTACGAGCTATTATAATTCATTCGTACGACCCTTTCTAATTTATTCGTACGATCTATTTTAATTCATTCGTACGATCTTTTCTAATTCATTCGCATGAATGTATCCATTCTAATTCATTCGTATAATCCATTCTAATTTATTTGTACGAACCGTTCTAATTCTTTCGTACGAGCTATTCTAATTCATTCGTACGAGCTTTTCTAATTCATTTGTATGATCCATTCTAATTCATTCGTACGATCTATTCTAATTCATTCGCACGAATGTATCCATTCTAATTCATTCCTATAATTTTTAAGTATTTAAGTAATAATTTAAAGAATAAATAATATTAATTAATAATTTTTTGAAATAATAACATAATTTAATTAATAATTACATAACTAAATTATTACGTAATAAAATTATTAGATTATTATTTAAATAAATTACTAAATAATTATTTATTAAAATAATTAAAAAATTAGAATTTCATCAATCAGATAATTATAAAAAGAATTATTTAAATAATTAATTTTTGAAATAAAAAAATAATTATTCAATTATTTAAATATTTTAAAACTTATTTAGTAAAGAAATATATTAAATGGATTATTGAATTAAAAAAAAATTTAATTATTAAATAATTTCATAGTTAAATAAATAATAATTTAAATAAATTATTATGTAATGAAATAATTAACAAATTATTTTATTAAATTATAAAAAATAAAAAAAATAAATCAAAAAATTAATTATTTCATTAAGTTCTAAAATAAAAAATTAATTCAGTAACTATTTACTTATTACTTAAATATTTCAATTATTTACTTATTGAATAATAAAATGATGAATTAATGAATAATTTTTTTATTTCAAAATTTTATTATTTAGTAAATTAATTAAATTAATTTAAAAAATAATAATATTTAAAAAAATAACTAATAAAATAAATTAATTTTATAATTAAATCATTATTTCTTTATATAATATTTGAAACCATTAAATAGTTACATAATTTAATTATTTAATAATAAAATAATTAATAAATAAATAAAATAATAAATTTCATTATATAACTACATGATTAAGTAATTAAATAAAATTATTATTTTCCTAAAAATTAATTATTAAAATATTTCGAATATTTAAATTATTTTATAATTAAATAAATGATTACAATTATTAAAACAATTATAGGAATATTACAATGATAATCATAATAACGTTGAGATGGTACTATTCATATATTTAAATAATTAAATAATTATTTAAATAATAAGTAAATAATTATTAGATTATTGTTTTATTTTATTACTTAATTAAAAAACTATAATTTTAGTTATTTCAATTAATATTTCATAATTTAATAAATTTTTTTATTTATTTAATTATACAATAATTTAATTAAATTATTATTTATTTAACTATTATATTATTTAATAATTAAAATATTTATTTTTTAAGTAAATAATCTATTTTATATATTTCTTTACTAATTAAGTATTTAAATATTTCAATAAATGACTAATTATTTAAATATTGAAAAAAAATATTATTTAAATTACTATTTATTTAATTATCTAAATAATTAAATTCTAATATTTTAGTTATTTAAATAAATAATTATTTAATAATTTATTTAAATGATAATCTCATAATTTTATTACATAATAATTTAGTTATGTAATTATAGATTAAATAATTTTATTATTTGAAAAAATTATTACTTAAATATTATATAATGATATAATTGAATTAATTTATTAATAAATATTAAAATCATAAATAAATAATAAAATTATTTAAATCTTTTATAAAATAATTAAATAATTATTTGAATCATTATTCCATAAATTATAATTAATTAAATATTTTCATTATTTACTTATTGAATAATTGAATAATGAAATAATTCAATAATCATTATTGAATTATTCAATAAGTAAATTCTAATTTTAAAATTAGAATTTCATTATTTAGATAATTATATAAATAATTATTTAAATAATAATTTTTTTAAATAATTACATAATTAATAAATACTTCAAATATTTAAAAACTTATTTATTTAAGAAATATATTAAATAGATTATTCACCTAAAAAAAATTATTTAATTATTAAATAATTTCATAGTTAAATAAATAATAATTTAAATAAATTTTTATGTAATGAAAAATTTAACAAATTATTTTGTTAAATTATGAAAAATTGAATAAAATACATCAAAAAATTAATTATTTCATTAAGTAATAAAATAAAATTTTAATTCAATAACTAAATAATATAAAATAATTATAAAATTAGAATTTCATTAATTAGATAATCATATAAAGAATTAATTAAATAATATTTTTTTTAAATAAATAAATTATTATTCAATTATTTATATATTATAAAACTTATTTTGTAAAGAAATATATTAAATGAATTATTTACTTAAACAAAAAAATAATTTAATTATTAAATAATTTCATAGTTAAATAAATAATACATTCGTACGAATGAAATAGAATGGATCGTACGAATGAATTAGAATGGATCATACGAATGAATTAGAATGGATACATTCGTGCGAATGAATTAGAATGGATCGTACGAATGAATTAGAGTGGATACATTCGTGCGAATGAATTAGAATGGATCGTTCAAATGAATTAGAATGGATACATTCATACTAATGAATTAGAATAGATATATTCGTGCGAATGAATTAGAATGGATGGTATGAATGAATTAGAATGGATCGTACGAATGAATTAGAATGGATCGTATGAATGAATTAGAATGGACATATTCGTGCGAATGAATTTGAATAGATCGTATATATGAATTAGAATGGATCGTACGAATAAATTAGAATGGATACATTCGTGCGTATGAATTAGAATGGATCATACTAATGAATTAGAATGGATCGTACGAATGTATCTGAATGAATTAGAATGGATACATTCTAATGGATTAGAATGGATCGTTTGAATGAATTAGAATGGATCCTACGAATGAATTCGAATGGATCGTATGAATGAATTAGAATGGCTACATTCGTTCGTGCGAATGAATTAGAATGGATCGTACAAATGAATTAGAATGGATTGTACGAATGAATTAGAATGGATCGTACGAATGAATTAGAATGGATCGTATGAATGAGTTAGAATGGATACATTCGTGCGAATGAATTAGAATGGATACATTTGTTAGAATGAATTTAAATGGATCGTACGAATGAATTAGAATGGATCGTACGAATGAATTAGAGTGGATACATTCGTGCGAATGAATTAGAATGGATCGTAGGAATGAATTAGAGTGGATATATTCGTGCGAATGAATTAGAATGGATACATTCGAATGAAGTAGAGTGGATTGTACGAAAATGGATACATTTGCACGAATGTATCTGTTCTAATTCATTCGCACGAATCATTCTAATTCATTCGTACGATCCATTCTAATTAATTCGTATGATACTTTCTAATTCATTCGTACGAATGTAGCCATTCTATTTCATTCTTACGATCCATTCTAATTTATTCGTACAATCCATTCTATTCATTTGCACGAATGTATCCATTCTAATTCATTCGTACGATCCAATCTAATTAATTCGTACGATCCATTCTAATTCATTCCGACTAATGTAGCCATTCTAACTCATTCATACGATCCATTCTAATTCATTCGAACGATCCATTCTAATTCATTCGCACGAATGCATCCATTCTAATTCATTCGTACGATCCATTGTAATTCATTCGCTCGAATGTATCCATTCTAATTCATTCGAACAAGCTATTCTAATTCATTCATACGATCCATTCTAATTCATTCGCACGATCCATTCTAATTTATTCGTACGATCAATTCTATTTCATTCGCACGAATGTATCCATTCTAATTCATTCGCATGAATGTATCTATTCTAATTCATTTGTACGGTCCATTCTAATTCATTCGTAATATACATTCTAATTCATTCGAAGAAATGTATCCATTCTAATTCATTCATACGATTCATTCTAATTCATTCGTACAATCAATTCTAATTCATTCATATGATCCATTCTAATTCATTCGCACGAATGTATTTATTCTAATTCATTCATACGATCCATTCTAATTCATTCGTACGAATATATCCATTCTAATTCATTCGTACAATGCACTCTAATTCATTCGTACGATCCATTCAAATTCATTCGCACGAATGTTTTCATTCTAATTCATTCATACGATCTATTAGAATGGATCGCACGAATTTATCCATTCTATTTCATTCGTATGATCCATTCTAATTCATTCGTACAATCCAATCTAATTCATTCCCATGAATTACCCATTATAATTCATTCGCATAAACGAATCTAACCATTCTAACTCATTCGTACGATCCATTTTAATTCATTTGCATGAATGTATCCATATTAATTCATTCGTACGATCCATTCTACTTCATTCGTACAATCCATTCTAATTCATTCGTATGATCCATTCTAATTCATTCGTATGATCCATTTTTATTAATTAGAATGGACACATTCGTACGATCCATTCTAATTCATTCGTACGCAATGGATCGTATGAATGAATTAGAATGAATACATTTGTGTGAATGAATTCTAATTCGTTCGTACGATCCATTTTAATTCATTCGTACGATCCATTCTAATTCATTCGTATGAATGGATCCATTCAAATTTATTCGCACGAATGTATCCATTCGTACGATCCATTCTAATTTATTCGTACGATCTATTCAAATTCATCCGCACGAATGTATCCATTCTAATTCAATCGTACGATCCATTCTAATTCATTCGCACAATCCATTCTAATTCATTCGTATGAATGTATCCATTCTAATTAATTATACGATCCATTCTAATTCATTCGTACGAACCATTCTAATTCATTCGTAGGAATGAAATAGAGTGGATACATTCGTGCGTTCGTACGAATGAATTAGAATGGATAATGTATGAATTAGAATGGATCGTACGAATGAATTAGAATGGATACATTCGTGCGAATGAATTAGAATGGACCGTACGAATGAATTAGAATGGATACAATCGTACGATCCATTCTAATTCATTCGTATGATCCATTCTAATTCATTCATACGGTCCATCCTAATTCATTCGTACGATCCATTATAATTCATTCGTACGAACCATTTTAAATAGAATGGATACAGTCGTGCGAATGAATTAGAATGGATCGTACAAATGAATTAAATTGGATCGTACGAATGAATTAGAATGGATCGTACGAATGAATTAGAATGGATACATTCATGCGAATGAATTAGAATGGATACATTCGTGCGAATGAATTAGAATGGATACATTCGTGCGAATGAATTAAAATGGCTCATACGAACGAATGTAGCCATTCTAATTCATTCGCCCGAATGTATCTATTCTAATTCATTCGTACGATCCATTCTAATTAATTCATACGAATGTATCCATTCTAATTCATTCATAAGATCCTTTATAATTCATTCCTAAGAGCTATTCTAATTCATTTGTATGATCCATTCTAATTCATTCGTATGATCCATTCTAATTCATTTGCACGAATGTATCCATACTATTTCATTCGTACAATCCATTCTAATTCATTCGTACAATCCATTCTAATTCATTCGTATGATCCATTTTAATGAATTAGAATAGATCGTACGAATGAATTAGAATGGATACATTCGTGCGAATGAATTAGAATGGATCATACGAATGAATTAGAATAGATACATTCGTGCGAATGAATTTGAATGGATCGTACCAATGAATTAGAATGGATACATTCGTGCGAATGAATTAGAATGGATCGTACGAAAGAATTAGAATGGATCGTACGAATGAATTAAAATGGATACATTCGTGCGAATGAATTAGAATGGATCATACGAATGAATTAGAATGGATCGTATGAATGAATTAGAATGGATCGTACGAATAAATTAGAATGGATCGTACGATTGAATTAGAATGGATACATTCGTACGAATGAATTAGAATTGATCGTATAAATGAATTAGAATGGATCGTACGAATGAATTAGAATGGATACATTCGTGCGATTGAATTAGAATGGATCGTACGAATGAATTAAAATGGATCGTACGAATGAATTAGAAAGGATCGTACGAATGAATTAGAATGGATCGTATGAATGAATTAAAATGGATGTGCGAATAAATTAGAATGGATCGTACGAATGAATTAGAATGGATACATTCGTGCGAATGATTTAGAATGGATCGTACGAATGAATTAGAATTGATCGTACAAATGAATTATAATAGATACATTCGTACGAACGAATTAGAATGGATCATACGAATGAATTAGAACGGATACATTCGTGCAAATGAATTAGAATGGATCGTACGAATGAATTAGAATGGATCGTACAAATGAATTAGAATGGATACATTCGCGCGAATTAATTAGAATGGATCGTACGAATGAATTAAAATGGATCGTACGATACATTCTAATTCGCACGAATGAATTAGAATGGATCGTACGAATAAATTAGAATGGATCATATGAATGAATTAGAATGGATATATTCGTGATAATGAATTAGAATGGATCGTGTGAATGAATTAGAATAGATACAATCGTGCGAATGAATTAGAATGGATTGCATGAATGAATTAGATTGGATCGTACGAATGAATTAGAATGGATACATTCATACGAATGAATTAGAATGAATCGTACGAATGAATTAAAATGGATCGTACGAATGAATTAGAATGGATTGTACGAATGAATTAGAATGGATACATTCGTGCGAATGAATTAGAATGGATCATACGAATGAATTAGAATGGATCGTATGAATGAATTAGAATGGATACATTCGTGCGAATGAATTTGAATGGATCGTACGAATGAATTAGAATGATCGTACGAATGAATTAGAATGGATCGTACGAATGAATTAGAATGCATACATTCATGCGAATGAATTAGAATGTATCGTACGAATAAATTTGAATGGATCGTACGAATAATTCGCACGAATGAATTAGAATGGATCCTACGAATAAATTAGAATGGATCGAATGAATGAATTAGAACGGATATATTCGTGTGAATGAATTAGAATAGATCGTACGAATGAATTAGAATTGATAAATTCGTGCGAATGAATTATAACGGATCGTACGAATAAATTAGAATGGATCGTACGAATGAATTAGAATGGGTACATTCGTGCGAATGAATTAGAATGGATCATAAAAATGAATTAGAATGGATCTTACGAATTAATTAGAATGTTTACATTCATGCGAATGAATTCGAATGGATCGTTCGAATGAATTAGGATGGATCGTACGAATAAATTAGAATGGATGTATTCGTGCGAATGAATTAGAATGGATCGTACGAATGAATTAGAATGGATACATTCGTGCGAATTAATTAGAATGAATCGTATGAATGAATTAGAATGGATCATGCGAATGAATTTGAATGGATCGTACGAATGAATTAGAAAGGATCATACGAATGAATTAGAATGGATACATTCGTGCGAATGGATTAGAATGGATCATACGAATGAATTAGAATAGATCATACTACTGAATAAGAATGTATCGTACGAATGAATTAGAATGGATACATTCGTGCGAATGAATTAGAATAGATCATACGAATGAATTAAAATGGTTCGTACGAATGAATTAGAATGGATCGTATGAATGAATTAGAATTGATACATTCGAGCGAATGAGTTAGAATGGATCGTACGAATGAATTAGACTGGATCGTATGAATGAATTAGAATGGACACATTCGTGTGAATAAATTAGAATGGATCGTATGAATGATTAATGAATGGATTGTATGAATGAATTAGATTCGATCGTACGAAGGAATTAAAATGGATCGTACGAATGAATTAGAATGTATCATACAAAAGAATTAGAATGGATAGATTCGAGCGAATGAATTAGAATGGATTGTACGAATGAATTAGAATGGATCATAGAAATGAATTAGAATAGATCGTATGATCCATTCTAATTCATTAGTACGACCCTTTCTAATTCATTCGTATGATCCATTCTAATTCATTCATATGAGCGAATGTAGCTATTCTAATTCACTCGTACGATGTATTCTAATTCATTCGTACGATCCATTCAAACAGACTTTTGAGACTGGAAAGGCTATTATACGATCCATTCAAATTCATTCGTACGATCCATTCTAATTCATTCGTACGATCCATTCAAATTCATTCGCATGAATGTATCCATTCTAATTCATTCATACGATACATTCTAATTCATTCGTAGCAGCCATTCTAATTCATTCGCACGAATGTATCGATTCTAATTCATTCGTTTGATCCATTCTAAATCATTCGTACGATCCATTCTAATTCATTCGCACGAATGTATCCATTATAATTCATTCGTACGATCCATTCTAATTCATTCGTACAATCCATTCTAATTCATTCGCACAAATGTATCCATTATAATTCCTTCGTACGATCTATTCTAATTCATTCGTACGATCCATTCCAATTCATTCGTACGATCTATTCTAATTCATTCGCACGAATGTATCCATTCTAATTCATTCATACGATCCATTCTAATTCATTCGTACGATCCATTCTAATTCATTCGCACGAAGGTATCCATTCTAATTCATTCGTACGATCCATTCTTATTCATTCGTACGATCCATTCTAATTTATTCGTATGATCCATTCTAATTCATTCGTACGAATGTATCCATTCTAATTAATTCGTACGATCCATTCTAATTCATTTGTTTGATCCCTACTAATTTATTCGTGCGATCTATTCTAATTCTTTCGTACGATCCATTCTAATTCATTCGCACGAATGTATCCATTCTAATTCATTCGTACGATCTATTCTAATCCATTCGTATGATCCATTCTAATTCATTTGTACGATCCATTCTAATTCATTCGCATGAATGTATCCATTCTAATTCATTCGTACGATCCATTCAAATTCATTCGCACGAATGTATCCATTCTAATTCATTCGGATGATCCATTCTAATTCATTCGTAGGAGCTATTCTAATTCATTCGTACGAACTATTCTAATTAATTTGTACGATCCATTCTAATTCAATCGTGCGATTGTAGATCGTATGAATAAACTAGAATGGATTGTACGAATATATCCATTCTAATGAATTAGAATGTATCATATGAATGAATTAGAATGGCTACATTCGTTCGTATGAATGAATTAGAATAGATACATTCATGCGAATAAATTAGAATGGATACATTCGTGCGAATGAATTAGAATGGACGATACGATTGAATTAGAATGGATCGTACGACTGAATTAGAATGGATACATTCATGCGAATGAATTAGAATGGATCGTACGAATGAATAAGAATGGATCGTATGAAAGAATTAGAATGGATCGTACGAATGAATTAGAATGCATACATTCGTGCGAATGAATTAGAATGGATTGTACGAATGAATAAGAATGGATCATACGAATGAATTAGAATGGATTCATTCGTGCGAATGAATTTGAATGGATCGTACGAATGAATTAGAATGGATCATATGAATGAATTAGAATAGATTGTACGAATGAATTAGAATGGAACCATTCTAATTCATTCGCATGAATGTATCCATTCGTACGAATGAATTAGAATGGATACATTCATGCGAATGAATTAGAATGGATCGTGTGAATGAATTAGAATGGATCGTGCTAATAAATTAGAATGGATCATACGAATGGTTTAGAATGGATACATTCGTGCGAATGAATTAGAATGGATTGTACGAATATATTAGAATGCATCATACTAATGAATTAAAATGGATCGTACTAATTAATTAGAATGGATCGTACGAATGACTTAGAATGGATCGTACGAATTAATTTGAATGGATCGTACGAATGAATTAGATTGGATACATTCGTGTGAATGATTTAGAATAGCTCCTACGAATGAATTTGAATGCATCGTACGAATGAGTTAGAATGCATCGTGCGAATGAATTAGAATAGCCCCTACGAATGAATTAGAATGCATCGTGCGAATAAATTAGAATGCATCGTACGAATGAATTAGAATGGATACATTCATGCGAATGAATTAGAATGGATCGTACGATTGAATTAGATTAGATCATATGAATGAATTAGAATGGATCATACAAATGAATTAGAATGGATCATGCAGATGAATTAGAATGGATTGTACGAATGAATTAGAATGGATACATTCGTACGAATGAATTAGAATGGATCGTACGAATGAATTAGAATGGATCATATGATTGAATTAGAATGGATACATTCGTGCGAATGAATTAGAATGGCTCGTACGAATGAGTTAGAATGAATCATATGAATGAATTAGAATGGATACATTCTTGCGAATGAATTAGAATAGATCGTACGAATGAATTAGAATGGATCGTATGAATGAATTAGAATGGATACATTCGTGCAATGAATTAGAATGGATCATACGCATGAATTAGAATGGATCGTACGAATGAATTAGAATGGATCGTACTAATGAATTAGAATGGTCCATACGAGTGAATTAGAATGGATCATACGAATGAATTAGAATGGATACATTCGTTCGAATGAATTAGAATGGATCGTACGAATGAATTAGAATGGATCATGTGAATGAATTAGAATGGATCGTACGAATGAATTAGAATGGATCGTACGAATGAATTATATCAGATCATACGAATGAATTAGAATAGATCATACGAATGAATTAGAATAGATCGTGCGAATGAATTAGAATGGATCGTATGAATGAATTAGAATGGATACATTCGTGCGAATGAATTTGAATGGATTATACGAATAAATTATAATGGATTATATGACTGAATTAGAATTGATCGTACAAATGAATTAGAATGGATAATGCGAATGAATTAGAATAGATCATACGAATGCATTAGAATGGATACATTTGTTTGAATAAATTAGAATGAGTCGTACGAATGAAATAGAATGGATCGTACGAATGAATAAGAATGGATCGTATGAATGAATTAGAATGGATCGTGTGAATGAATTAAAATGGATACATTCGTGCGATTGAATTTGATTGGATCGTACGAATGAATTAGAATGGATCGTACGAATGAATTAGAATGGATCGTGCGAATGAATTTGGATGGATCGTACGAATAAATTAGAATGGATACATTCGTGCGATTGAATTAGAATGGATCGTACGAATGAATTAGAATCAATCGTACGAATGAATTAGAATGGATCGTATGAATGAATTAGAATGGATCGTGCGAATAAATTAGAATGGATCGTACGAATGAATTAGAATGGATACATTCGTGCGAATGAATTAAAATGGATCATACGAATTAGTTAGAATGGATCGTACGAATGAATTAGAATGGATCGTACGAATGAATTAGAATGGTTACATTCATGCGAATGAATTAGAATGGATCATATGAATGAATAAGAATAGTTCATACGAATGAATTAGAATGGATCGTATGAATGAATTAGAATGCATTGTTCGAATGAATTAGAATAGATCAAGCAAATGAATTAGACTGGATCGTACGAATGAATTAGAATGGATACATTCGTGCGAATGAATTAGAATGGATCGTACGAATGAATTAGAATGGATCGTACAAATGAATTAGAATGGATCATACGAATGAATTAGAATGGATCGTACGAATGAATTAGAATGGATACATTCGTGCGAATGAATTAGAATGGATCGTACGAATAAATTTGAATGGATCGTACGAATGAATTAGAATGAATTAGAATGGATACATTCGTACGAATGAATTAGAATGGATTGTACGAATGAATTAGAATGGATCCTACGAATGAATTAGAATGGAGCATGCGAATGAATTAGAATGGATCGTACGAATGAATTAGAATGGATACATTTGTGCGAATGAATTAGAATGGATCGTACGAATGAATTAGAATGGATCGTGCAAAAAGGATCGTACGAATGAATTAGAGTGGATACATTCGTGTGAATGAATAAGATTGGATCGTACGAAAGAATTAGAATGGATCGTACGAATGAATTAAAATGGATACATTCGTGTGAATGAATTAGAATGGATCGTACGAAGGAATTAGAATGGATTGTATGAATGAATTAGAATGGATCTTACGAATAAATTAGAATGGATCGTACAAATGAATTAGAATGGATACATTCGTATGAATGAATTAGAATGGATCGTATGAATGAATTAGAATGGATCGTACGAATGAATTAGAATGGGTACATTCGTGCGATTGAATTTGAATGGATCGTACGAATGAAGTAAAATGGATCGTACGAATGAATTAGAAAGGATCGTACGAATGAATTAGAATGGATCGTATGAATGAATTAAATGGATACATTCGTGCGAATAAATTAGAATGGATCGTATGAATGAATTAGAATGGATACATTCGTGCGAATGATTTTTAATGGATCGTACTAATAAATTAGAATTGATCGTACGAATGAATTAGAATAGATACATTCATAGGAATGAATTAGAATGGATCATATGAATGAATTAGAATGGTCACATTCATGCAAATGAATTAGAATGGATTGTACGAATGAATTAGAATGGATCGTACAAATGAATTAGAATGGATACATTCGTGCGAATGAATTAGAATGGATCGTATGAATGAATTAGAATGGATCGTACGAATCAATTAGAATGGATCGTATGAATGAATTAGAATGGATATATTCATGTGAATGAATTAGAATGGATCATACGAATGAATTAGAATTGATATATTCGTGCGAATGAATTAGAATGGATTGTATGAATGAATTAGATTGGATCGTTCAAATGAATTAGAATGGATACATTCGTACGAATGAATTAGAATGGATCGTACGAATGAATTAGAATGGATTGTACAAATGAATTAGAATGGATACATTCGTGCGAATGAATTTGAATGGATCATACGAATGAATTAGAATGGATCGTATGAATGAATTAGAATGGATACATTCGTGCGAATGAATTTGAATGGATTGTACGAATGAATTAGAATGATCGTACGAATGAATTAGAATGGATCGTACGAATGAATTAGAATGGATACATTCGTCCGAATGAATTAGAATGGATCGTACGAATAAATTTGAATGGATCGTATGAATAATTCGCACGAATGAATTAGAATGGATCGTACGAATAAATTAGAATGGATCGAATGAATGAATTAGAATGGATCGTACGAATGAATTAGAATAGATACATTCGTGCGAATGAATTAGAATGGATTGTACGAATAAATTAGAATGATCGTATGAATGAATTAGAATGGATACATTCGTGCGAATGATTTAGAATGGATCATACAAATGAATTAGAATGTATTGTTTGAATGAATTTGAATGGATCTTACGAATGAATTAGAATGGATACATTCAAGCGAATGAATTTGAATGGATCATCCGAATGAATTATAATGGATCGTACGAGTAAATTAGAATGGATGTATTCGTGCGAATGAATTAGAATGGATCGTACGAATGAATTAGAATGGATACATTCGTGCGAATTAATTAGAATGAATCGTATGAATCAATTAGAGTGGATCGAGCGAATGAATTTGAATGGATCGTACGAATGAATTAGAAAGGATCGTACGAATGAATTAGAATGGATACATTCGTGCGAATGAATTAGAATGGATCGTACGAATGAATTAGAATAGATCATACTACTGAATAAGAATGTATCGTACGAATGAATTAGAATGGATACATTCGTGCGAATGAATTAGAATAGATAGTACAAATGAATTAGAATGGTTCGTACGAATGAATTAGAATGGATCGTATGAATGAATTAGAATTGATACATTCGAGCAAATGAGTTAGAATGGATCGTACAAATGAATTAGAATGGATCGTATGAATGAATTAGAATGGATACATTCGTTTGAATGAATTAGAATAGATCGTATGAATGATTAATGAATGGATTCTACGAATAAATTAGATTCAATCGTACGAAGGAATTAGAATGGATCGTACGAATGAATTAGAATGGATCGTACTAATAAATTAGAATGGATAGATTTGAGCGAATGAATTAGAATGGATTTGAATGAATTAGAATGGATCGTACAAATGAATTAGAATAGATCGTATGATCCATTCTAATTCATTAGTACGACCCTTTCTAATTCATTCGTATGATCTATTCTAATTCATTCGTATGAACGAATGTAGCTATTCTAATTCACTCGTACGATCTATTCGAATTCATTCGTACGATCCATTCAAACAGACTTTTGAGACTGGAAAGGCTATTATACGATCCATTCTAATTCATTCGTACGATCCATTCTAATTCATTCGTACGATCCATTCAAATTCATTCGCATAAATGTATCCATTCTAATTCATTCATACGATACATTCTAATTCATTCGTAGGAGCCATTCTAATTCATTCGCATGAATGTATCCATTCTAATTCATTCGTTTGATCCATTCTAAATCATTCGTACGATCCATTCTAATTCATTCGCACGAACGTATCCATTCTAATTCATTCATACGATCCATTCTAATTCATTTGTACAATGCATTCTAATTCATTCGCACGAATGTATCCATTCTAATTCATTCGTACGATCTATTCTAATTCATTCATACGATCTATTCCAATTCATTCGTACGACCTATTCTAATTCATTCGCACGAATGTATCCATTCTAATTCATTCATACGATCCATTCCAATTCATTCGTACGATCCATTCTAATTCATTCGCACGAATATATCCATTCTAATTCATTCGTACGATCCATTCTTATTCATTCGTAAGATCCATTCTAATTCATTCATATGATCCATTCTAATTCATTCGCATGAATGTGTCCATTCTAATTAATTCGTACGATCCATTCTAATTCATTCGTTTGATCCCTACTAATTTATTCGTGCGATCTATTCTAATTCTTTCGTACGATCCATTCTAATTCATTCGCACGAATATATCCATTCTAATTCATTCGTACGATCTATTCTAATCCATTCGTATGATCCATTCTAATTCATTTGTACGATCCATTCTAATTCATTCGCATGAATGTATCCATTCTAATTCATTCGTACGATCCATTCTAATTCATTCGCACGAATGTATCCATTCTAATTCATTCGTAGGAGCTATTCTAATTCATTCGTACGAACTATTCTAATTAATTTGTACGATCCATTCTAATTCATTCGTGCGATTGTAGATCGTACGAATAAACTAGAATGGATCATACGAATATATCCATTCTAATGAATTAGAATGGATTATATGAATGAATTAGAATGGCTACATTCGTTCGTATGAACGAATTAGAATAGATACATTCATGCGAATGAATTAAAATGGATACATTCGTGCGAATGAATTAGAATGGACCATACGATTGAATTAGAATGGATCGTACGACTGAACTAGAATGGATACATTCATGCGAATGAATTAGAATGGATCGTACGAATGAATAAGAATGGATCATAGGAATGAATTAGAATAGATTCATTCGTGCGAATGAATTTGAATGGATCGTACGAATGAATAAGAATGGATCATATGAATGAATTAGAATAGATTGTACGAATGAATTAGAATGGAACCATTCTAATTCATTCGCATGAATGTATCCATTCGTACGAATGAATTAGAATGGATACATTCATGTGAATGAATTAGAATGGATCGTACAAATGAATTAGAATGGATCATACGAATGGATTAGAATGGATACATTCGTGCGAATGAATTAGAATGGATCGTACGAATGAATTAGAATGGATCAAACTAATGAATTAGAATGGATCGTACGAATGAATTAGAATGGATCGTACGAATTAATTAGATTGGATACATTCATGCGAATGATTTAGAATAGCTCCTACGAATGAATTTGAATGCATCGTACGAATGAATTAGAATGCATCGTGCGAATGAATTAGACTAGCCCCTACTAATGAATTAGAATGTGAGGGTGCAAATTTTGGCAGAAGTTTACCAAACTACCGCGGGACCCACCGGCCCTGCCTGGTGGGCCTACGAGGACCACTACGGGACCCACCGGCCCTGCCTGGTGGGCCCACGAAGACTACCACGGGACCCACCGGCCCTGCCTGGTGGGCCCACGAGGACCACTACGGGACCCACCGGCCCTGCCTGGTGGGCCCACGAAGACTACCACGGGACCCACCGGCCCTGCCTGGTGGGCCCACGAGGACCACCGCGGGACCCACCGGCCCTGCCTGGTGGGACCACGAGCCTTTGGAAACCCCCAGAGGATGGTAGCGGGACCCGCCAGCTTTACCTGGAGAATCCCCAGATGCTGCAGCAAAAACCGCCATTTATCACCAGAAAATTCTATAAATAGCATAGCCTTCGAATTTAAAAAGGATCCGAAATTTCTGATTTCCATACTGAGATCTGATTTTCAGAACCCAGAACTCTGGAATCTCTCAGCTTTCCATTTTCCATCTCTTTGATCTTCTTCTCTCCTCTGAAGAGATCAGAGTGTTTACAGTGATACTCGGCCTGTCGAGATCACTTCAGTACAAGTGTTAGTGAATTCGGGTTGCTCCCTATAGCACGGAGACGTAGGCTTCGGCTGAACTCCGAGATCACTTCTCGTGTCAACACTCTCTCTGATTGCATCTCTCTATTTACATATCAAAAGCTGCAAGTCCAATCGACAGATCGAACAACGATCTCTTCAACTTCAACTTCAATTGACTGGTGAGGCGAGGTCTTCGGGTCGGCACGAAGATTTTCCCCTACAGTTTGGCGCCGTCTGTGGGATCCGAGCAAAAGGTCGAGCTCTCTCCACTACTACTTGGTCGGTTGAGCATACGACCGATCTTGATACTCAAACTTCCTCGCCCTCTCGGTTGATCAGACAGCTGAGCAGACGTCGGCACTCTCGTTGCACCCTTCGCTCTCTGAATGGCGAGGACGAAACACCAGGGTCAACCAGAAGGAAGTAACACTCAACAACAACCTCGTCCTGAGACTCGTTCAATGAGTCAAAGGCTCAACTTCGGACAGCCCCTTGCTGTCCCCGAGATGGGGGTTCGTTCAGGAAGTGGGAGATCTGTCGATCGACCGATCGCCCACCCCGCACGACAGTCAATTGGGCAAACAGCACCCGCTCCTGCTGAAGACCCTCCATCAACCTACCAAATCTCTGCGGTCGACTTCCAGCTGCTCCAATTGGTGAAGCAAAACGCCACCCTCACCGCCGAGAGGGATGCTCTTAAGAGGGCAGCTTCTGAGGCTGGGATCGCTCTTCCTATCCCCTCTACAAGTTAGAGGGTCGATCTTCCTCGGCATTCAATTCACTCCGAGCAACGGAGGTCAATGGGCACTGCTGCCCTCGAGAGGATCCGACGTGACCCAACTCCCTCTGCTGCCCCCTGGAAGCAGAGTGTTTGGGATCGCCTCGACGACGAGTCTTCCCAATCGTCTTCTGGCCGCAACTGCGACAAGAGGGCACCTTCAAAACTCAACATACCAAGGAAGCACCAAATGAAAGGCGCTCCTTCGAAGAGTAGAGTCTCCCCTTCCATCCCACTCCAACGTGGACTCGGATCGGACCTTCGCCATCGACTTCAACCTGCTGATATTCAGAGGCCTGAACAAGACCTTTCGATTCTACCCCTCGATCTACATCTAGGTCGAGGACACGGTCGTAGAGATGGATATTCCTCCGCCGGGCCTCTCCGTCGAAGTCTCTTTGAGACAACATTCCCAAGGGGATGGAGAACTCCTATCCTCCCCAAATTCAACTGCATCAGAGGAGATCCAACTCTCCATATACTTGCCTTCAAGCAAGCTCTAACGCCACACGAAGAAGAAAACAACATGCTCTGCCGCACCTTCGCAGGAAGTCTCGATGAGCCGTCACTCGACTGGTACCATAATCTCCGGGCTGGGTCAATCACCCAGTTCGGTGTTTTGGCAAACCTTTTCGTCCAGCATTATCAGCTCAATCTGAAGCCAGAGAAGAAGCTCGACTCTCTCTATCGGCTAAGGATGGGTGCCGACGAGACTCTCCGTAGCTTCACGAGGAGATTTCGCAATAAGCATGCTGCTCTCTCTGGAAGACATCTGGATGATAAAGCCATCATGCTGGCTTTCCAGAATGCCCTCCGCTTCGATCTACATATCTACAACGATTTCATTCGCAATCCCCCTCCTTCTCTGGGAGCTATGTTCGATCGAATCCAGAGAGAGATCGAGGTCGAAGATGACCAAGTCGCTCGGAAAGGGCGAGAAACAAAGCGAAGACCTGCGGAGAAAGAAGCTCCCAAGTATGCTGCCAAGGCTCATAACGCTGAGGCAGCAGCCCCTCCAGCCAACAAACGATCAAAGAATGATGGACGTCGATCTCCGACGAAGACCGCTTTTACTGAGTGGAATTTACCAGTCGAGCAGATACTCGACCGTATTCAACACGAAGAATTCCTTCGAAGGCCCAATCCACTTCAGCCGAACACAAAGTTCACGGCTAACAAAACTGTTTATTGTGATTTCCATCGAAGCCATGGCCATTCCACCGATCGGTGCTATCGGCTAAAGTTTCATCTCGAAGACTTACTGAGAGAAGGTCATCTCCATGAATTCACCAGAGAAGGGCAAGATCAGCGTCGATCCTCTGCAAAGGGGAAAGAGGCTTGCTGGATTCATCAGATCTCTTCCAACCCATCACCTCTCACCGTGAATGCCAATATCTTTGGCATTCATGGATCATTACACAATCAAGCAGTGACCGAGAAGGAAGTCGATCGGCAGATTCGGCGCATCTACCATGTTCGATCTACTGCGAACAAAGAAGATACCTGGATCGAAAAGCCCATCGAAGGTCTTGCTTGGCCGTCCATCGTCTTTAACGACGTTGATCTTCAAGGAGTTCATACTCCCCATCGAGACCCCCTGGTCTTGAAACTCTTCATCGACGGAAGCACCGTCAACTGGATCCTCATCGACACCGGGAGCTCCATCGACATTATGTTCTCAGACTGCTTCAAACGTCTGGGACATAAATATCAAAGCCTTGACGTGGTTCCAACTGTGATCACTGGTTTCAACGGCGAGCAAAGCATCACGGTGGGTGAATCGAGATTCACCATCGACCTCAGCCAAGAGACTCGAGTCTCGGTGAGATTTGCGATCGTCGAGGGAACATCCAGCTACAACGCCATTCTCGGACGACCATTCCTCCACCAGATCAATGCCATCTCTTCTTCGTACCACCAACTACTCAAGTTTGCAACGGGAGAAGGCATTGTCTGCATTCGAGGTGATCAGCAAGCTGGGAGATCTTGTGAAGCTGCTGCTGCAAAAACAGATCGCAAGATCAACATCGCTCCTCCAAAGCGGCCACGAGATGAAGCTGGTCCCTCTTCTAAATAGCAATCAAAGGAGATTCCACTGATCGAGCCCCCACCAATCGAATGGGAAGCCTCACCTTCAATTGAAGAAATTATCCCTATTAATATCGGCAATGGAGATCTCCCTCGACAAACATTTATCGGTACCGGTCTTAGCGACGTAGAAGCGCGAGACATGGTATCCTTCCTACAGTCCAACATCGACCTCTTCGCTTGGTGTTTTGAAGACATGCCTGGGATCAATCCAGATGATGCTTGTCACCGACTTGCTATCAAAGAAGAAGTGAAGCCTGTCAAGCAGAAGCCACGCACCATCCGACCAGAGCTACAAATTGCTGTTCAAGAAGAGATCACCAAACTGCTCGCAGTAGGCTTCATCCGTGAAGTAGAGTATCCTACTTGGATCTCTAACATAGTTGCTGTTCCCAAGAAGAATGGGAAGGTCAGAGTCTGCATCGACTTCACCAATCTCAACAAAGCGTGTCCCAAAGACCCATTCCCTATGCCAAGGATTGATAGACTCGTCGACGCCACTGCTGGCCACGAGCTATTGTCTTTCATGGATGGGTACTCTGGATACAATCAAATTCCACTTCATCCAGATGATCAAGAGAAGACTTGCTTCGTGACTAGCCGAGGTCTCTACTGCTACAATGTAATGCCATTCGGCCTCAAAAATACTGGATCTACCTATCAAAGGCTAGTCACCAAGATGTTCGAAGACCAGATCGGTCGCAACGTCAAAGTCTACGTCGACGATTTACTCACAAAGAGCTCCGTTCGAAGCAGGCATCTATCCGATCTGGCGGAAACCTTTCAAGTCCTCCGAAAGTATCACATGAAACTCAATCCAGCCAAGTGCGCTTTCGGAGTTCAATCTGGCAAATTCCTGGGTCATCTTGTGACCAGGAGAGGTATTGAGGCCAATCCCGACCAAATTCGAGCTATCCTCGACATGCCGTCGCCTACCAATCGGAAGGAAGTGCAACGCCTCACTGGAAGACTTGCTGCCCTCAATCGGTTCATCTCAAAGTCCTCCGACAAGTGTAAACCTCTTTTCGACAAGCTGCGAAAGGCAGATACATTGGGATGGAGTCTTATTTGTGAAGAAGCTTTTCAAGGCATCAAGAAATATCTGGTGCAAGCTCCTATCCTGACTGCTCCACTTCCAAAAGAAGACTTGTGGCTCTATCTCGCCGTGACCGATCAAGCAATAAGTGCAGTCCTAGTCAGTAGAAGAGATGGCGTCGAACATCCAGTTTATTATATCAGCCACACTCTTCTTCCGGCTGAAACTCGCTATTCAAAAACTGAGAAGGTCATTCTGGCCTTGCTCACTGCATCACGTCGCCTTCAACCTTACTTCGTCTCCCACCAGATCACTGTCATTTCAGAACACCCACTCAAAGATATCGTTGACACGGCTGGTCGAGCTGGTCGAATGACCAAATGGGTGATCGAAATGAGTGCCTTGGGGATTCAGTTCGAATCTCGCATTTCCATCAAAGGTCAAGCTGTTGCTGATTTTCTAGCTGATTTTCCAGTTGAAGACCTCATCAGTTGGGAAGAAGATGTCGACATGCGCTTGGAAGATGAGGATAATCCTCCAATCAATCTTGCAACAAAACTTGATCCAAGTCTCGAGGCTATTGCTGCAACTCCTCCATGGAAGCTATACACTGATGGAGCTTCAAGTGCGATCGGTTCGGGAACTGGGATAGTCTTGGTATCCCCCGAACTTGATCATCTCCAAAAGGCCACTCTCCTCGGATTCACTGCCACCAACAACGAAGCCGAATACGAAGCACTCATTTCTGGACTCGAGATGGCGAAATCCCTGGGGGTAGATCGGATCATTGTCTATAGCGACTCCCAGTTGATCATAAGGCAAATCAATGGAGAGTATACAGCTCGAGAAAAAAGAATGCAAATCATTAGAATGGATCGTATGAATGAATTAGAATGGATCGTACGAATGAATTAGAATGGATCGTACGAATGAATTATAATGGATCGTATGAATGAATAAGAATAGTTCGTATGAATGAATTAGAATGGATCGTACGAATAAATTAGAATGGATCGTACGAATGAATTAGAATGGATCGTACGAATGAATTAGAATGGATCGTATGAATGAATAAGAATAGTTCGTACGAATGAATTAGAATGGATCGTATGAATGAATTAGAATGGATTGTTCGAATGAATTAGAATAGATCGTGCAAATGAATTAGACTGGATCGTACGAATGAATTAGAATGGATACATTCGTGCCAATGAATTAGAATGGATCGTACGAATGAATAAGAATGGATCATACGAATAAATTAGAATGGATCATACGAATGAATTAGAATGAATCGTACGAATGAATTAGAATGGATACATTCGTGCGAATGAATTAGAATGGATCATACGAATGGATTAGAATGGATCGTACGAATGAAGTTGAATGGATCGTACAAATGAATTAGAATGTATACATTCGTGCGAATGAATTAGAATGGATCGTACGAATGAATTAGAATAGATCGTACGAATGAATTAGAATGGAGCATGTGAATGAATTAGAATTGATCATATGAATAAATTAGAATGGATACATTCGTGCGAATGAATTAGAATGGATCGTACGAATGAATTAGAATGAATCGTACGAATGAATTAGAAGGGATCGTACGAATGAATTATATCGGATCGTACGAATGAATTATAATGGATCATACGAATGAATTAGAATGGATCGTGCAAATGAATTAGAATGGATCGTATGAACGAATTAGAATGGATACATTCTTGCGAATGAATTAGAATGGATCGTACGAATGAATTAGAATGGATTGTATGACTGAATTAGAATGGATCGTACAAATGAATTAGAATGGATCGTACGAATGAATTAGAATGGATCATGCGAATGAATTAGAATGGATCGTACAAATGAATTAGAATGGATACATTCGTGCGACTGAATTAGAATGAGTCGTACAAATGAATTAGAATGTATCGTATAAGTGAATTAGAATGGATCGTATGAATGAATTAGAATGGATCGTGCGAATGAATTAGAATGGATCGTATGAATAAATTAGAATCGATACATTCGTCCGATTGAATTAGAATGGATTGTATGAATGAATAAGAATGGATTGTACTAATGAATTTGAATGGATCGTACGAATGAATTAGAATGGATCGTGCGAATGAATTAGGATGGATCGTACGAATGAATTTGAACGGATACATTCCTGCGATTGAATTAGAATCGATCGTACGAATGAATTAGAATGGATCGCACGAATAAATTAGAGTGGATCGTGTGAATGAATTAGAATGGATCGTACGAATGAATTAGAATGGATACATTCATATGAATGAACTAGAATGGAACGTACGAATGAATTAGAATGGATCGTACGAATGAATTAGAATGGATCGCACGAATGAATTAGAATGGATCGTACGAATGAATTAGAATGGATACATTTGTGCGAATGAATTAGAATGGATCGTACGAATGAATTAGAGTGGATCGTACGAATGAATTAGAATCGATCATACGAATGAATTAGAATGGATCGTATGAATGAATTAGAATGGATCATGCGAATAAATTAGAATGGATCGTACGAATGAATTAGAATGGATACATTCGTGCGAATGAATTAGAATGGAACGTACGAATCAGTTAGAATGGATTGTACGAAAGAATTAGAATGGATCGTACGAATGAATTACAATGGATCGTACGAATGAATTAAATGGTTATATTCGTGTGAATGAATTAGAATGGATTGTATGAATGAATTAGAATAGTTCGTACGAAAGAATTAGAATGGATCGTACGAATGAATTAGAATGGATTTTTCGAATGAATTAGAATAGATCGTGCAAATGAATTAGACTGGATCATACGAATGAATAAGAATGGATACATTTGTGCGAATGAATTAGAATGGATCGTACGAATGAATTAGAATAGATCGTATGAATGAATTAGAATGGATCATACGAATGAATTAGAATGGATCGTACGAATGAATTGGAATGGATACATTCGTGCGAATGAATTGGAATGGATCGTACGAATGAATTAGGTTGGATCGTACGAATGAATTAGAATGGATCTTACGAATGAATTAGAATGGATCGTGCAAATGAATTAGAATGGATACATCCGTGCGAATGAATTAGAATGGATCGTACGAATAAATTAGAATGGATCGTACGAATGAATTAGATTGGATTGTACAAATGAATTAGAATGGATCGTGCGAATGAATTAGAATAGATCGTACGAATGAATTAGAATTGATACATTCGTGTGAATGAATTAGAGTGGATTGTACCACTGAATTAGAATGGATCGTACGAATAAATTAGAATGGATCGTATGAATGAATTAGAATGGATCGTGCGAATGAATTGGAATGGATCATACGAATGAATTAGAATGGGTACATTCGTGCGAATGAATTAGAATGGATCGTACGAATGAATAAGAATGGTTCATGCGAATGAATTAGAATGGATCGTACGAATGCATTAGAATGGATACATTCGTGGGAATGAATTAGAATTGATCGTACGAATGAATTAGAATGGATCATACGAATAAATTAGATTGGATCGTACGAATGAATTAGGATAGATCGTGCGAATGAATTAGAATTGATCGTACGAATGAATTAGAATCGATACATTTTTGCAAATGAATTAGAATGGATCATACGAATGAATCAGAATCGATCGTACGAATGAATTAGAACGGATCATGCGAATGAATTAGAATGAATCGTACGAATAAATTAGAATGGATACATTCATGCGAATGAATTAGAATGGATCGTATGAATGAATTAGAATAGATCGTACAAATGAATTAGAATGGATCATTGGAATGAATTAGATTGGATCGTACGAATGAATTTGAATTGATACAATCGAGCGAATGAATTAGAATGGATTGTACGAATGAATTAGAATGGATCGTATGAATGAATTAGAATGGATTGTGCAAATGAATTAGAATGGATCGTACAAAATGAATTAGAATGGATACATTCGTGCGAATGAATTAGATTGGATCATACAAATGAATTAGAATGGATCGTATGAATGAATTAGAATGGATCGTACAAATGAATTAGAATTGATACGTTCGTGCCAATGAATTAGAATGGATCGTACGAATGATCTAGAATGGATCGTACGAATGAATTAGAATGGATCGTGCGAATAAATTAGAATGGATTGTGTGAATGAATTAGATTGGATACATTCGTGTGAATAAATTAGAATGGATCGTACGAATGAATTAGAATGTATCATGCGAATGAATTAGAATGGATCATGCGAATGAATTAGAATGGATCATACGAATAAATTAGAATAGGTACATTCGTACGAATGAATTTGAATGGATCGTACGAATGAATTAGAATCGATTGTACGAATAAATTAGAATGGATCATACAAATTAATTAGAACGGATCGTAAAAATGAATTAGAATGGATACATTCGTACGAATGAACTAGAATGGATCGTACGAATGAATTAGAATGGATCGTGCGAATGAATTAGACTGGATCGTATGAATGAATTAGAATGGATACATTCGTGCGAATGAATTAGAATGGATTGTACGAATGAATTAGAATAGATCATACGAATGAATTAGAATGGATCATACAAATGAATTAGAATGGATCGTGCGAATGAATTAGAATGGATCGTACAAATGAATTAGAATGGATACATTTGTGCGAATGAGTTAGAATGGATCGTACGAATAAATTAGAATCGATCGTACGAATGAATTAGAATGGATCGTACGAATGAATTAGAATGGATCGTGCGAATAAATTAGAATTGATCATGCGAATGAATTAGAATGAATCATAGGAATGAATTTGAATGGATACGTTCGTGCGAATGAATTAGAATGGATTGTTCGAATGAATTAGAATGGATCGTACGAATGAATTAGAATGGATCGTACGAATTAATTAGAATGGATACATTCGTGCGAATGAATTAGAATGGATCGTACGAATGAATTAGAATGGATACATTCTTGCGAATGAATTAGAATGGATCGTACGAATGAATTAGAATGGATCATACGAATGAATTTGAATGGATCGTACGAATGAATTAGAATGGATCGTGCGAATGAATTTGAATGGATCGTACGAATGAATTAGAATGGATACATTTGTGCGAATGAATTAGAATGGATCGTACGAATGAATTAGAATGGATCGTGTGAATGAATTAGAATGGATCGTACAAATGAATTAGAATAGATCGTGCGAATGAGTTAGAATGGATCGTACAAATGAATTAGAATGGATACATTCGAGCGAATGTATTAGAATGGATCGTACGAATGAATTAGAATGGATCGTACGAATGAATTAGAATGGATCGTGCGAATGAATTAGAATGGATTATATGAATGAATTAGAATGGATACATTCGTGCGAATGAATTTGATTAGATCATACGAATGAATTATAATGGATTGTACGAATGAATTAGAATGGATCGTACGAATGATTAGAATGGATACATTCCAGCGAATGAATTAGAATGGATCGTATGAATGAATTAGAATGGTGCATACGAATGAATTAAAATGGATCGTGCGAATGAATTAGAATGGATCGTACGAATGAATTAGAATGGATATATTTGTACGAATGAATTAGAATGGATCGTACGAATGAATTAGAATAGATAAATTCCATCGAATGAATTAGAATGGATCGTACGAATGAATTAGAATGGATCGTACAAATGAATTAGAATGGATCGTACGAATAAATTAGAATGGATACATTCATGCGAATGAATTAGAATGGATTGTCCGAATGAATTAGAATGGATCATGCGAATTAATTAGAATAGATCATGCGAATGAGTTAGAATGGATCGTGCAAATGAATTAGAATGGATCGTACGAATGAATTAGAATGGATCATGCGAATGAATTAGAATGGATCGTACAAATGAATTAGAATAGACACATTCGTGCGACTGAATTAGAATGAGTCGTACGAATGAATTAGAATGTATCGTATAAGTGAATTAGAATGGATGGTATGAATGAATTAGAATGGATCGTGCGAATGAATTAGAATGGATCGTATGAATAAATTAGAATCGATACATTCGTCCGATTGAATTAGAATGGATTGTATGAATGAATTAGAATGGATTGTACTAATGAATTTGAATGGATCGTACGAATGAATTAGAATGGATCGTGCGAATGAATTTGGATGGATCGTACGAATGAATTTGAACGGATACATTCGTGCGATTGAATTAGAATCGATCGTACGAATGAATTAGAATGGATCGCACGAATAAATTAGAATGGATCGTGTGAATGAATTAGAATGGATCGTACGAATGAATTAGAATGGATACATTCATACGAATGAACTAGAATGGAACGTACGAATGAATTAGAACGGATCGTACGAATGAATTAGAATGGATCGCACGAATGAATTAGAATGGATCGTACGAATGAATTAGAATCGATACATTTGTGCGAATGAATTAGAATGGATCGTATGAATGAATTAGAATGGATCATGCGAATAAATTAGAATGGATCGTACGAATGAATTAGAATGGATACATTCGTGCGAATGAATTAGAATGGAACGTACGAATCAGTTAGAATGGATTGTACGAAAGAATTAGAATGGATCGTACGAATGAATTACAATGGATCGTACAAATGAATTAGAATGGTTATATTCGTGTGAATGAATTAGAATGGATCGTATGAATGAATTAGAATAGTTCGTACGAAAGAATTAGAATGGATCGTACGAATGAATTAGAATGGATTTTTCGAATGAATTAGAATAGATCGTGCAAATGAATTAGACTGGATCATACGAATGAATAAGAATGGATACATTTGTGCGAATGAATTAGAATGGATCGTACGAATGAATTAGAATAGATCGTATGAATGAATTAGAATGGATCATACGAATGAATTAGAATGGATCGTACGAATGAATTGGAATGGATACATTCGTGCGAATGAATTGGAATGGATCGTACGAATGAATTAGGTTGGATCGTACGAATGAATTAGAATGGGTCTTACGAATGAATTAGAATGGATCGTGCAAATGAATTAGAATAGATACATCCGTACGAATGAATTAGAATGGATCGTACGAATAAATTAGAATGGATCGTACGAATGAATTAGATTGGATTGTACAAATGAATTAGAATGGATCGTGCGAATGAATTAGAATAGATCGTACGAATGAATTAGAATGGATACATTCGTGTGTATGAATTAGAGTGGATTGTACGACTGAATTAGAATGGATCGTATGAATAAATTAGAATGGATCGTATGAATGAATTAGAATGGATCGTGCGAATGAATTGGAATGGATCATACGAATGAATTAGAATAGGTACATTCGTGCGAATGAATTAGAATGGATCGTACGAATGAATTAGAATGGTTCATGCGAATGAATTAGAATGGATCGTACGAATGCATTAGAATGGATACATTCGTGGGAATGAATTAGAATTGATCGTACGAATGAATTAGAATGGATCATACGAATAAATTAGATTGGATCGTACGAATGAATTAGGATAGAACGTGCGAATGAATTAGAATTGATCTTACGAATGAATTAGAATCGATACATTCTTGCTAATGAATTAGAATGGATCGTTTGAATGAATTAGAATGGATCATACGAATGAATTAGAATCGATCATACGAATGAATTAGAACGGATCATGCGAATGAATTAGAATAAATCGTACGAATAAATTAGAATGGATACATTCATGCGAATGAATTAGAATGGATCGTATGAATGAATTAGAATGGATCGTACGAATGAATTAGAATGGATCATTGGAATGAATTAGATTGGATCGTACGAATGAATTAGAATTGATACAATCGAGCGAATGAATTAGAATGGATTGTACGAATGAATTAGAATGGATCGTATGAATGAATTAGAATGGATTGTGCAAATGAATTAGAATGGATCGTACAAAATGAATTAGAATGGATACATTCGTGCGAATGAATTAGATTGGATCATACAAATGAATTAGAATGGATCGTATGAATGAATTAGAATGGATCGTACAAATGAATTAGAATTGATACGTTCGTGCCAATGAATTAGAATGGATCGTACGAATGAATTAGAATGGATCGTACGAATGAATTAGAATGGATCGTGCGAATAAATTAGAATGGATTGTGTGAATGAATTAGATTGGATACATTCGTGTGAATAAATTAGAATGGATCGTACGAATGAATTAGAATGTATCATGCGAATGAATTAGAATGGATCATGCGAATGAATTAGAATGGATCATACGAATAAATTAGAATAGATACATTCGTACGAATGAATTTTAATGGATCGTACGAATGAATTAGAATCGATTGTACGAATAAATTAGAATGGATCATACGAATTAATTAGAAAGGATCGTAAAAATGAATTAGAATGGATACATTCGTACGAATGAACTTGAATGGATCGTACGAATGAATTAGAATGGATAATGCGAATGAATTAGAATGGATCGTATGAATGAATTAGAATGGATACATTCGTGCGAATGAATTAGAATGGATTGTACGAATGAATTAGAATGGATCATACGAATGAATTAGAATGGATCGTACAAATAAATTAGAATGGATCGTGCGAATGAATTAGAATGGATCGTACAAATGAATTTGAATGGATACATTTGTGCGAATGAGTTAGAATGGATCGTACGAATAAATTAGAATCGATCGTACGAATGAATTAGAATGGATCGTACGAATGAATTAGAATGGATCGTGCGAATAAATTAGAATTGATCATGCGAATGAATTAGAATGAATCATAGGAATGAATTTGAATGGATACGTTCGTCCGAATGAATTAGAATGGATTGTTCGAATGAATTAGAATGGATCGTACGAATGAATTAGAATGGATCGTACGAATTAATTAGAATGGATACATTCATGCGAATGAATTAGAATGGATCGTACGAATGAATTAGAATGGATACATTCTTACGAATGAATTAGAATGGATCATACAAATGAATTAGAATGGATCATACGAATGAATTTGAATGGATCGTACGAATGAATTAGAATGGATCGTGCGAATGAATTTGAATGGATCGTACGAATGAATTAGAATGGATACATTTGTGCGAATGAATTAGAATGGATCGTACGAATGAATTAGAATGGATCGTGTGAATGAATTAGAATGGATCGTACAAATGAATTAGAATAGATCGTGCGAATGAGTTAGAATGGATCGTACGAATGAATTAGAATGGATACATTCGAGCGAATGTATTAGAATGGATCGAACGAATGAATTAGAATGGATCGTACGAATGAATTAGAATGGATCGTGCGAATGAATTAGAATGGATTATATGAATGAATTAGAATGGATACATTCGTGCGAATGAATTTGATTAGATCATACGAATGAATTATAATGGATTGTACGAATGAATTAGAATGGATCGTACGAATGATTAGAATGGATACATTCCAGCGAATGAATTAGAATGGATCGTATGAATGAATTAGAATGGTGCATACGAATGAATTAAAATGGATCGTGCGAATGAATTAGAATGGATCGTACGAATGAATTAGAATGGATATATTTGTACGAATGAATTAGAATGGATCGTACGAATGAATTAGAATAGATAAATTCCATCGAATGAATTAGAATGGATCGTACGAATGAATTAGAATGGATCGTGCAAATGAATTAGAATGGATCGTACGAATAAATTAGAATGGATACATTCATGCGAATGAATTAGAATGGATTGTCCGAATGAATTAGAATGGATCATGCGAATTAATTAGAATAGATCATGCGAATGAATTAGAATGGATCGTGCGAATGAATTAGAATGGATACATTCGTGCGAATGAATTAGAATGGATCGTACGAATGAATTAGAATGGATCGTGCGAATGAATTAGAATGGATCGTACAAATGAATTAGAATGGATACATTCGTGCGAACGAATTAGATTAGATCGTACGAATGAATTAGAATGGATCATATGAATGAGTTAGAATGGATCAAATAAATGAATTAGAATGGATCTTACGAATAAATTAGAATGGATCGTGCGAGTGAATTAGAATGGATCGTACGAATGAATTAGAATGGATACTTTAATGCGAATGAATTAGAATGGATCGTACGAATGAATTTGAATGGATCGTAGGAATGAATTAGAATGGATCGTGCGAATGAATTAGAATGGATCGTACGAATGAATTAGAATTGTTACATTCGTGCAAATTAATTAGTATGGATCCTATGAATGAATTAGAATGGATCGTACGAATGAATTAGAATGGATCGTTGGAATGAATTAGACTATTTCGTACGAATGAATTAGAATGGATTGTGTGAATGAATTAGAATGGATCGTATTAATGAATTAGAATGGATCGTACGAATGAATTAGAATGGATCATGGAATTGAATTAGAATGGATCGTATGAATGAATTAGAATGGATGCATTCTTGGGAATGAATTAGAATGGATCGTACAAATAAATTAGAATAGATCTTACGAATGAATTAGAATGGATCGTACGAATGAATTAGAACGGATCGTGCGAATGAATTAGAATAGATCGTACGAATGAATTAGAATGGATACATTCGTACGAATGAATTAGAATGGATCGTATGAATGAATTAGAATGGATCGCACGAATGAATTAGAATGGATCATGTGAATGAATTAGAATGGATCGTACGAATGAATTAGAACGGATACATTCGAGCGAATGAATTAGAATTGATCGTACGACTTAATTAGAATGGATCGTACGAATGAATTAGAATGGATCGTGCGAATGAATTTGAATGGATCGTGCGAAAGAATTAGAATGAACCGTACGAATGAATTAGAATGGATACATTCGTACGAATGAATTAGCTAGATGGGATCGTACGAATGAATTAGAATGGATCATATAAATGAATTAGAATGGATCGTACGAATGAATTAGAATGGATACATTCGTGCAAATGAATTAGAATGGATCGTACGAATGAATTAGAATGGATCGTACGAATGATTTAGAATGGATCGTGCGAATGAATTAGAATGGATCGTTTGAATGAATTAAAATGGGTACATTCGTGCCAATGAATTAGAATGGATCGTACGAATGAATTAGAATGGATCATACGAATGAATTAGAATGTATCTTACGAATGAATTAGAATGGATCGTGTGATTGAATTAGAATGGATCGTACGAATGAATTAGAATGGATACATTCGTACGAATGAATTACAATGGATCGTATGAATGAATTAGAATGGATCGTACGAATGAATTATAATTGATACATTCGTGTGAATGAATTAGAATGGATCGTAGGAATAAATTAGAATGGATCGTACGAATGAATAAGAATGGATCGTACGAATAAATTACAATGGATACAATCGTGCGAATGAATTAGAATGGATCATACGAATGAATTGGAATGGATCGTATGAATGAATTAGAATGGATCGTATAAATGAATTAGAATGGATCGTACGAATGAATTAGAATGGATCGAGCGAATGAATTAGAATGGATCGTACGAATGAATTAGAATGGATAGATTCTTGCGAATGAATTATAATGGATCGTACGAATGATTTAGAATGGATACATTCTTGCGAATGAATTATAATGGATTGTATGAAAGAAATAGAATGGATCGTGCGAAAGAATTTGAATGGATCGTGCGAATGAATTAGAATGGATCGTACGAATGAATTAGAATGGATCGTCCGAATGAATTAGAATGGATCGTATGAATGAATTAGAATGGATCGCACGAATGAATTAGAATGGATCATACGAATGAATTACAATGGATGCATTCGAGTGAACAATTAGAATGGATCGTACGAATAAATTAGAATGGATCGTACGAATGAAATAGAATAGTTCGTACGAACGAATTAGAATGGATCACATGAATGAATTAGAATGGATACATTCGTGCGAATGAATTAGGTTGTATCGTATGAATGAATTAGAATGGATCGTACGAATGAATAAGAATGGATCATATGAATGAATTAGAATTGATCGTACGAATGAATTAGAATGGATCGTACAAATGAATTAGAATGGATACATTTGTGCGAATGAATTAGAATGGATCGTAAGAATGAATTAGCGTACGAATGAATTATAATGGATCGTACGAATGAATTAGAATGGATCGTACGAATGTATTAGAATGGATCGTACGAATAAATTAGAATGGGTACATTCGTGCGAATGAATTAGAATGGATCGTACGAACGAATTAGAATGGATCGTGCGAATGAATTAGAATGGATCGTGCGAATGAATTAGAATGGATCGTACGAATGAATTAGAATAGATTGTGCGAATGAATTAGAATGGATCGTACGAATGAATTAGAATGGTTCGTACGAATGAATTAGAATGGATAAATTCGTGCGAATGAATTAGAATGGTTCGTACGAATGAATTAGAATGTATCGTACGAATGAATTAGAATGGATCGTATGAATGAATTAGAAAGGATACATTCGTGCGAATGAATTAGAATGGATCATACCAATGAAATAGAATGGATCGTATGAATAAATTAGAATGGATCGTAAGAATGAATTAGAATGGATCGTACAAATGAATTAGAATAGATCGTGCGATTGAATAAGAATGGATCGTACGAATGAATTAGAATGGAAAAATTCGTGCGAATGAATTAGAATGGATCTTACGAATGAATTAGAATTGATCGTACGAATGAATTAGAATGGATACATTCGGGCGAATGAATTAGAATGGATCATACGAATAAATTAGAATGGATCATGTGAATGAATTAGAATGGATTGTGCGAATGAATTAGAATGGATACATTCGGGCGAATGAATTAGAATGGATCATACGAATAAATTAGAATGGATCATGCGAATGAATTCGAATGGATCGTACGAATGAGTTAGAATGGTTATATTCATGCGAATGAATTAAAATGGATCGTACGAATGAATTAGAACAGATCGTACGAATGAATTAGGATAGATCGTATGAATGAATTAGAATGGATCGTGTGAATGAATTAGAATGGATCGTATGAATGAATTAGAATGGATACATTCGTGCGAATGAATTAGAATGGATCATACGAATGAATTACAATGGATCATACGAATGAATTAGAATGGATCATGCAAATGAATTAGAATGGATCGTATGAATGAATTAGTGTGGATACATTCTTGCGAATGAATTTGAATGGATCGTATGAATGAATTAGAATGGATCGTACGAATGAATTAGAATGGATACATTCGTGCAAATGAATCAGAATGGATCGTACGAATGAATTAGAATGGATCCTACGAATGAATTAGAATGGATCGTGCGAATGAATTAGAATGGATCGTATGAATGAATTAAAATGGATACATTCGAGTGAATGAATTAGAATGGATCATACGATTGAATTAGAATGGATCGTACGAATAAATTAGAATGGATCGTGCGAATGAATTAGAATGGATCGTACGAATGAATTAGAATGGATACAATCGTGCGAATTAATTAGATTGGATCGTACGAATGAATTAGAGTGGATCGTACAAATGAATTAGATTAGATCGTGCGAATGAATTTGAATGAAATGTATGAATGAATTAGAATGGATACATTCGAGCGAATGAATTAGAATGGATCATACGAATGAATTAGAATGGATCGCACGAATGAATTAGAATGGATCGTACGAATGAATTAGAATGGATCATGCGAATGAATTAGAATGCATCATAAGAATGAATTAGAATGGATACATTCATGCGAATGAATTAGAAAGGATCGTACGAATAAATTAGAGCGGATCGTACGAATGAATTAGGATGGATAGTACAAATGAATTAGAATGGATCGTGCGAATGAATTAGAATGGAACGTACGAGTGAATTATAATGGATACGTTTATGCAAATGAATTAGAATGGATCATACAAATGAATTAGAATGGATCGTATGAATGAATTAGAATGGATCATGCGAATGAATTAGAATGGATCATACGAATGAATTAGAATGGATACATTCGTGCGAATGAATTAGTATGGATCGTACGAATGAATTAGAATGGATCGTACGAATAAATTAGAATGGATCATACGAATGAATTAAAATGGATCGTACGAATTAATTAGAATGGATCGTGCGAATAAATTAGAATGGATCATATGAATGAATTAGAATGGATACATTCGTGCGAATGAATTAGAATGGATCGTACGAATGAATTAGAATAGATCGTACGAATCAATTAGAATGGATCGTACGAATGAATTAGAATGGATCGTGGGAATGAATTAGAATGGATCATACGAATGAATTATAATGGATCGTTCGAATGAATTAGAATGGATCGTACGAATGAATTAGAATGGATCGTGCGAATGAATTAGAATGGATCGTACGAATGAATTAGACTGGATACATTCATGCGAATGAATTAGAATGGATCGTATGAATGAATTAGAATAGATCGTCCGAATGAATTAGAATGGTTACGTTCGTGCGAATAAATTAGAATGGTTCATACAAATGAATTAGAATGGATCGTATGTATGAATTGGAATGGATCGTGCGAATGAATTAGAATGGATCATGCAAATGAATTCGAATGGATCGTACGAATTCATTAGAATATAAACATTCGTGCGAATGAATTAGAATGGATCGTACAAATGAATTAGAATGGATCGGACGAATGAATTAGAATAGATCGTATGAATAAATTAGAATGGATCATGCGAATGAATTAGAATGGATCATATGAATGAATTAGAATGGATACATTTGTGCGAATGAATTAGAATGGATCGTACGAATGAATTAGAATGGAATGTTTGAATGAATTAGAATGGATCCTACGAATAAATTAGAATGGATCGTATGAATGAATTTGAATTGATCATGCGAATGAATTAGAATGGATCATATGAATGAATTAGAATGCATTCATTCGTGCGAATAAATTAGAATGGTTCATACGAATGAATTTGAATGGATCGCACGAATGAATTAGAATGGATCGTACGAATGAATTAGAATGGATACATTCGTGCGAATGAATTAGAATGGATCATACGAATGAATTAGAATGGATCGTACAAATGAATTAGAATGGATCGTGCAAATGAAATAGAATATATCGTACGAATGAATTAGAATGGATACATTCGTGCGAATGAATTAGGGTGGATTGTACGAATGAATTAGAATGGATACATTTGTGCGAATGAATAAGAATGGATTATACGAATGAATTAGAATGAATCGTACGAATGAATTAGAATAAATCGTATGAATAAATTAGAATGGATACATTCGTACGAATGAATTAGAATGGATCGTACGAGTGAATTAGAATGGACACATTCATGCAAATAAATTAGAACGGATCGTACAAATAAATTAGAATGGATCACGCAAAAGAATTAAAATGGATCATACGAATGAATTAGAATGGATATATTTGTGTAAATGAATTAGAATGGATCGTACGAATGAATTAGAATGGATCCTGCGAATGAATTATAATGGATACATTCGTGTGAATGAATTAGAATGGATTGTTTGAATGAATTAGAATGGATTGTACGAATGAATTAGAATGGATCGTGCGAATGAATTAGAATAGATCATACAAATGAATTAGAATGGATATATTCGTGCGAATGAATAAGAATTGATCGTACGAATGAATTAGAATGGATCGTACAAATGAATTAGAAATTATCGTGCGAATGAATATTAGATCGTACGAATGAATTAGAAGGGATCGTGCGAATGAATTAGAATGGATCCTAAGAATGAATTAGAATGGATACATTCGTGCGAATGAATTAGAATGAATCATAAGAATGAATTAGAATGGATCATACGAATGGATTAGAATGGACCATTTGAATGAATTAGAATGGATACATTTGTATGAAGGACTTAGAATGGATCGTACGAATGAATTAGAATGGATCATACAAATGAATTAGAATAGACATATTCGTACGAATGAATTAGAATGGATCATACGAATGATTTAGAATGGATCGTGCGAATGAATTAGAATGGATCGTATGAATGAATTAGAATCCATACATTTTTGCGAATGAATTAGAATGGATTATACGGATGAATTAGAATGGATCGTACGAATGAATTTGAATGGATCGTACGAATGAATTAGAATGGATACATTCGTGCGAATGAATTAGAATGAATCGTACGAATGAATTAGAATGGAATGTACATTTGAATTAGAATGGACCATACAAATGAATTAGAATTGATCGAACGAATGAATTAGAATGGATTGTATGAATGAATTAGAATGGATACATTCATGAGAATGAATTAGAAAGGATCGTACGAATGAATTAGAATAGATACATTGTGCGAATGAATTAGAATGGATCATACGAATGAATTAGAATGGATCGTTTGAATGAATTAGAATGGATAGATTCATGCGAATGAATTAGAATTGATCGTGCGAATGAATTTGAATGGATCGTGCGAATGGAAACTGATTGTACGAAAGAATTAGAATGGTTTGTACGAATGAATTAGAATGGATCATACGAATGAATTAGAATGGATCATATGAATGAATTAGAATGGATACATTCGTGTGAATAAATTATAATAGATCGTACGAATGAATTATAATGGATCTTACGAATGAATTAGAATGGATCGCATGAATAAATAGAATGAATCGTATGAATGAATTAGAATGGATCATATGAATGAATTGGAATAAATCGTATGAATGAATTAGAATGGATACATTCGTGTGAATGAATTAGAATGTATCGATTCTAATTCATTCGTACGATCCATTCTAATTCATTCGCACGAATATATCTATTCCAATTCATTCGTATCCATTCTAATTCATTCGTGCGATCCATTCTAATTCATTCGTGCGATCTATTCTATTTCATTCGTACGATCCATTCTAATTTATTCACACGAATGTATCCATTCTAAATATTTCGTACGATCTATTCTAATTCATTAGTACAATCCATTCTAATTCATTCGCACGATCCATTCTAATTCATACGTACGATCAATTCAAACTCATTCGCATGAATGTATCCATTCTAATTCATTCGTACGATCCATTCTAATTTATTCGCACATCGTACGAATGAATTAGATTAGATCGTACGAATGACTTAGAATGGATCGTATGAATGAATTAGAATGGATATAATCGTGCAAATGAATTAGAATGGATCGTACGAATGAATTCGAATGGATTTATTCGTACGAATGAATTAGAATTGGTTGTACGAATGAATTAGAATGGATCGTACGAATGAATTAGAATGGATACATTCGTGTGAATGAATTTGAATGGATCATATGAATGAATTAGAATGGATCGTACGAATGAATTCGAATAGATTGTACGAATGAATTAGAATGGATCCATTCTAATTAATTCGGACGAATTTATCCATTCGTACGAATGAATTATAATGGATACATTCATGCGAATGAATTAGAATCGATCGTACGAATGAATTAGAATGGATACATTCGTGGGAATGAATTAGAATGGATCGTACGAAAGAATTAGAAAAGATCGTACGATTGAATTAGAATAGATCGTACGAATGAATTAGAATGTATCGTACAAATGAATTCGAATTGATATATTCATGCGAATGAAGTAGAATGGATTGTACGAATGAATTAGAATGGATCATACGAATGAATTAGACTGGACCGTGCGAATGAATTAGAATGGATCGTACAAATGAATTAGAATGGATACATTCATTCAAATGAATTAGAATGGATCGTACGAATGAATTAGAATGGATCATACGAATGAATTAGATTGGATCGTATAAATGAATTAGAATGGATCATATGAATGAGTTAGAAGGATCGTGTGAATGAATTAGAATGGATCGTACGAATGAATTAGAATGGATACATTCATGCGAATGAATTAGAATGGATCGTATTAATGAATTAGAATGGATCATACGAATGAATTAGACTGGATCGTATGAATGAATTAGAATGGATCGTACGAATGAATTAGAATGGATTGTGGGAATGAATTAGAGTGGATCGTATGAATGAATTAGAATGGATCGTACGAATGAATTTGAATGGGTTGTACGACCGAATTAGAATGGATCATACGAATGAATTAGAATGGATGGTACGAATGAATTAGAATGGATCGTGTGAATGAATTAGAATGGATCGTACAAATGAATTAGAATGGATACATTCGTGCGAATGAATTAGAATGAATCGTACGAATGAATTAAAATGGATCGTACGAATGAATTAGAATGGATCTTACGAATGTATTAGAATGGATACATTCATGCGAATGGATTAGAACGGATCATACGAATGAATTAGAATGGATACATTCGTGCGATCAATTCTAATTCATTCGCACGAATGTATCCATTCTAATTCATTCGTACGATCGATTCTAACTCATTCGCATGAATGTATCCATTCTAATTCTTTCGTACGATCCATTCTAATTCATTCGTATGATCCATTCTAATTAATTCGTACGATCCATTCTATTCATTATTGCGATTCATTCTAATTCATTAGTACAATCCATTCTAATTCATTCATATGATCTATTCTAATTTATTCGCATGAATGTATCCATTCTAATTCATTCATACGATCCATTCTTATTCATTCGTACGATCCATTATAATTCTTTCGTACGATCCATTCTAATTCATTCGTACGATCTATTTCCATTCACACGATCCATTCTAATTCATTCGTATGAATGTATCCATTCTAATTCATTCGGGCGATCCATTCTAATTCATTTGCACGATCCATTCTAATTCATTCGCACAATCCATTCTAATTCATTCGTACGATCCATTCTAATTTATTAGTACAATCCAGTTCAATTCATTCGTATGATCCATTCTAATTCATTCGCACGATCCATTCTAATTCATTCGTATGATCCATTCTAATTAATTCGAACGAATGTATCCATTCTAATTCATTCATACGATCCATTCTAATTCATTCGCACGATCCATTCTAATCCATTCTAATTTATTCGCACGATCCATTCTAATTCATTCTAATTCATTCGCACGATCCATTCTAATTCATTCATACGATCCATTCTAATTCATTAGTATGATCCATTCTAATTTAGTTGCACGATCCATTCTAATTCATTCGTACGATCTATTCTAATTCATTCGCACGATCCATTCTAATTCATTCATACAATACATTCTAATTCATTCATACGATCCATTCTAATTCATTAGTATGATCCATTCTAATTTATTTGAACGATCCATTCTAATTCATTCGTACGATCTATTCTAATTCATTCGCACGATCCATTCTAATTCATTCCTACAATCCATTCTAATTCATTCACACGAATTTTTCCATTCTAATTCATTTGTACGATCCATTCTAATTCATTCACACGATCCAATCTAATTCATTCATACCATCCATTCTAATTCATTCATATAATCCATTCTAATTCAGTCGTACAACCCATTAAAATTCATTCGTACGATCCATTCTAATTCATTCCCACGATCCATTCTAATTCATTCGTATGATCCATTCTAATTCATTCGCACGATCCAATCTAATTCATTCGTATGATCCATTCTAATTCATTCGTACGACCATTCTAATTCATTCGCATGAATGTATCCATTCTAATTCATTCGTACGATCCATTCTAATTCATTCGCACGATCCTTCTACTTCATTCATACGATCCATTTAATTCATTCCTACGATCCATTCTAATTCATTCATACGATCCATTCTAATTCATTTGCATGAATGTATCCATTTTAAATATTTCGTATGATCCATTCTAATTCATTCGTACGATCCATTCTAATTCTTTCGTACGATCCAATCTAATTCATTCATACAATCCATTCTAATTCATTCGTACGATCCATTCTAATTCATTTGCATGAATGTATCCATTCTAATTCATTCGTACGATCCATTCTAATTCATTCGCACGATCCTTCTAATTCATTCATACGATCCATTCTAATTCATTCATACGATCCATTCTAATTCATTCGTAAGATCCATTCTAATTCATTCGTACGATCCATTCTAATTCATTCGCACGAATGTATCCATTCTAATTCATTCATACGATCCATTCAAATTCATTCGTACGATCCATTCTAATTCAATCGTACGATCCATTCTAATTTATTCGAACGATCCATTTTAATTCATACGCACGAATGTATCCATTCTAATTCATTCGTACGATCCATTCTAATTCATTCGCATGAATTTATCCATTGTAATTCATTCGCACGAATGGTTACATTCATCCGAATTAATTAAAATGGATCCATTCTGATTCATTTGTATAATCTATTCTAATTCATTTGTACGATCCATTCTAATTCATTCATACGATCCATTCAAATTCATTCACACGAATGTATCCATTCTAATTCATTCGTACGATCCATTCTAATTCATTCGTACGATCCATTCTAATTCATTCGCACGAATGTATCCATTTTAATTCATTCATATGATCCATTCTAATTCATTCGCATGAATGTATCCATTCTAATTCATTCATACGATCCATTCTAATTCATTTGTACGATCCATTCTAATTCATTCGCATGAATGTATCCATTCTACATCATTCGTACGATGTGCGAATGAATTAGAATGGTTCATATGAATAAATTAGAATGGATACATTCGTGCGAATGAATTAGAATGGATCGTACATATGAATTAGAATGGATCGTACGTATGAATTAGAATGGATTTGTGAATGAATTAGAATGGATCGTACGAATGAAATAGAATGGATCGCAGAAATGAATTAGAATGGATCGTACGAATGAATTAGAATAGATACATTTGTGCGATTGAATTAGAATGGATCATTCGAATGAATTAGAATTGATAGATTTGTACGATCCATTCTAATTCATTCGCACGTTTGTATTCATTCTATTTCATTCGTGCGATCCATTCTAATTCATTCGCACGAATGTATCCATTCTACTTCATTCGTATGATCCATTCTAATTCATTCGTATGATCCATTCTAATTCATTCGTACGATTCATTTTATTTATTCGTGCGATCCATTCTAATTCATTCGTACCATCCATTCTAATTCATTCGTACAATCTATTCTAATTTATTCGCACGAATGTATCCATTCTAATCCATTCTAATTTATACGATCCATTCTAATTTATTATAATTAATTCATTCGTACGATCTATTCTAATTTATTCGCACGAATTAGAATGGATACATTAGTGCGAATGAATTAGAATGGATCGTACGAATGAATTAGAATGGATCGTACGAATAAATTAGAATGGATATATTTGTGCGAATGAATTAGAATTGATCGTACGAATGAGTTAGAATGGATCGAACGAATGAATTAGATTGGTTACATTCATGCGAATGAATTAGAATGGATCGTACGAATGAATTAGAATGGATCGTACAAACGAATTAGAATGGATACATTCGTGCGAATGAATTTGAATAGATCGTACGAATGAATTAGAATGGATCGTATAAATGAACTAGAGTAGATTGTACGAATGAATTAGAATGGATCCATTATAATTCATTCGCACGAATGTATCCATTCGTACGAATGAATTAGAATGGATACATTCTTGCGAATGAATTAGAATGGATCGTACGAATAAATTAGAACGGGTCGTACGAATGAATTAGAAGGGATCTTGCGAATGAATTAGAGTATATCGTGCGAATGAATTAGAATGAATCGTACGAATGAATTAGAATCGGTCGTACGAATGAATTAGAATGGATACATTTGTGCGAATGAATTAGAATGGATCGTACGAATGAATTAGAATGGATACATTCGTACGAATAAATTAGAATGGATCGTACAAATAAATTAAAATGGATCGTACAAATGAATTAGAATGGATCATACGAATGAATTAGAATGGATCGTACTAATGAATTAGAATGGATACATTCGTGCGAATGAATAAGAATGTATCGTACGAATAAATTAGAATGGATCGTACGAATGAATTAGAATGGATCTTACGAATGAATTAGAATGGATACATTCGTACCAATGAATTATAATTTATCGAACGAATGAATTACAATGGATTGTGCGAATGAATTAGAATAGATCGTGCGAATGAATTAGAATGGATCGTACAAATGAAGTAGAATTGATACATTCATACGAATGAATTAGAATGGATCGTACGAATAAATTAGAATAGGTCATACGAATGAATTAAAATGGATCATGCAAATGAATTAGAAAGGATCGTGCGAATGAATTAGAATAGATCGTACGAATGAATTAGAATAGATCGTATGAATGAATTAGAATGGATAGATTCGTGCGAAGGAATTAGAATGGATTGTACGAATGAATTAGAATGGATCGTACGAATGAATTAGAATGGATCGTGCGATTGAATTAGAATCGATCGTACGAATGAATTAGAATGGATCGTATGAATGAATTAGAATAGATCGTACGAATGAGTTAGAATGGCTCGTGCGAATGAATTAGAATGGATCGTACGAAAGAATTAGAATGGATACATTCGTGCGAATGAATTAGAATGGATCGTACGAATGAATTAGACTAGATTATACGATTGAATTAGAATGGATCGTAAGAATGAATTAGAATGGATCGTATGAATGAATTAGAATGGGCCGCACGAATGAATTAGAATAGATCGTACGAATTAATTAGAATGGATCGTGCGAATGAACTAGAATGGATCATACGAATGAATTAGAATGGATACATTCATGCGAATGAATTAGAATGGATCGTATGAATGAATTAGAATAGATCATACGAAGGAATTAGAATGGATCGTACGAATGAATTAGAAGGATCGTGCGAATGAATCAGAGTGGATCATACGAATGAATTAGAATGGATACATTCGTGCAAACGAATAAGAATGAATCATACGAATGAATTAGAATGGATTGTACGAATGAATTAGATTGGATTGTACGAATGAGTTAGAATGGAACGTACGAATGAATTAGAATGGATCGTGGGAATGAAATACAATAGATGGTACGAATGAATTAGAGGATTCATTTGTGTGAATCAATTAGAATGGATCGTACGAATGAATTAGAATGGATTGTACGACTGAATTAGAATGGATCGTACGAATGAATTAGAATGGATCGTACGAATAAATTAGAGTGGATACATTCATGCGAATGAATTAGAATGGATCGTACGAATGAATTAGAATGGATCATGCAAATGAATTACAATGGATACATTCGTGCGAATGAATTAGAATGGATCGTACGAATGAATTAGAATGGATAGTACGAATGAATTAGAATGGATCTTATGAATGAATTAGAATGGATCGTGCGAATAAATTAGAATGGATCGTACGAATGAATTAGAATGGATCGTACAAATGAATTAGAATGTATTGTACGAATTAATTAGAATAGATCGTACGAATGAATAAGAATGGATCGTACGAATGAATTATAATGGATCGTACGAATGAATTAGAATGGATCGTATGAATAAAATAGAATAGATCGTGCGAATGAATTAGAATGGATCGTACGAATGAATTAGAATGGATACATTCGTGTGAATGAATTAGAATAAATCGTACGAATGAATTAAAGTGGGTCGTACGAATGAATTAGAATGGTTCGTACGAATGAATTAGAATGGATCGTGCGAATGAATTAGAATGGATCCTACGAATGAATTAGAATGGATACATTCATGCGAATGAATTAGAATGGATCGTATGAATGAGTTAGAATGGATCGTATGAATAAATTAGAATGAATCGTACGAATAAATTAGAATGGATCGTGCGAATGAATTAGAATGGATCGTACGAATGAATTAGAATGGATATATTCGTGCAAATGAATTAGAATGGATCGTATGAATGAGTTAGAATGGATCGTACAAATAAATTAGAATGGATCGTGCGAATGAATTAGAATGGATCGTACGAATGAATTAGAATGGATACATTCGTGCGAATGAATTATAATGGATAATACGAATGAATTAGTATGGATCGTACGAATGAATTAGAATGGATCGTGCGAATTAATTAGTATGGATTATACGAATAAATTAGAATAGACACATTCATGTAAATGAATTAGAATGGATCGTATGAATGAATTAGACTGGATCGTACAAATGAATTAGAATGGATTGTGCGAATGAATTAAAATGGATCGTACGAATGAATTAAAATGGATTCATGCGAATGAATTAGAATGGATCGTACGAATGAAATAGAATGGATTGTACGAATGAATTACATTGGATCGTACGAATGAATTAGAATAGATCGTACGAATGAATTAGAATGGATCGTAAGAATGAATTAGAATGGATCGTTCGAATGAATTAGAATGGATCGTACGACTGAATTAGAATCGATACATTCGTGCAAATGAATTAGAATTGATCATACGAATGAATTAGAATGGATTGTACGACTAAATTAGAATTGATCGTATGAAAGAATTAGAATGGATACATTCGTGCGAATGAATTAGAATAGATCGTACGAATGAATGAGAAAGGATAGTACGAATGAATTAGAATGGATCTTATGAATGAATTAGAATGGATCGAGCGAATAAATTAGAATGGATCATACTAATGAATTAAAATGGATCGTACGAATGAATTAGAATGTATTGTACGAATTAATTTGAATGGATCATACGAATGAATAAGAATGGATCGTACGAATGAATTAAAATGGATCAAACAAATAAATTAGAATAGATCGTATGAATAAAATAGAATAGATCGTACGAATGAATTAGAATGGATCGTGCGAATGAATTAGAATGGATCGTATGAATGAATTAGAATGGATACATTCGTGCAAATGAATTAGAATGGATCGTACGAATGAGTTAGAATGGATCGTACAAATAAATTAGAATAGATCGTGCGAATGAATTAGAATGGATCGTACGAATGAATTAGAATGGATACATTGGGGCGAATGAATTAGAATGGATAATACGAATGAATTAGAATGGATCGTATGAATGAATTAGAATGGATCGTGCGAATTAATTAGTATGGATCATACGAATAAATTAGAATAGACACATTCATGTAAATGAATTTGAACGGATCCTATGAATGAATTAGAATGGATCGTACGAATGAATTAGAATGGATCGTGCGAATGAATTAAAATGGATCGCACGAATGAATTAAAACGGATTCATGCGAATGAATTAGAATGGATCGTACGAATGAAATAGATTGGATTGTACGAATGAATTAGATTAGATCGTACGAATGAATTCGAATGGATCGTACAAATGAATTAGAATGGATCGTAAGAATGAATTAGAATGGATCGTGCGAATGAATTAGAATGGATTGTACGAATGAATTAGAATCGATACATTCGTGCAAATGAATTAGAATGGATCATACGAATGAATTAGAATGGATTGTACGACTAAATTAGAATTGATCGTACGAATGAATTAGAATGTATCGTGCGAATGAGTTAGAATGGATCGTGCGAATGAATTAGAATGGATCGTACGAATGAATTAGAATGGATACATTTTTGCGAATGAATTAGAATGGATCGTACGAATGAAATAAAATAGATCGTACGAATGAATGAGAATGGATAGTACGAATGAAATAGAATGGATCGTACGAATGAATTAGAATGGATCGTACGAATGAATTAGAATGGATTGTACGAATGAATTAGAATGGATACATTCGTGCGAATGAATTAGAATGGATCGTACGAATAAATTAGAATGGATTGTACGAATGAATTAGAATGGATCGTGCCAATAAATTAAAATGGACCGTATGAATGAATTAGAATGATTACATTCATGCGAATGAATTAGAATGGATCGTACGAATGAATTAGAATGGATCGTACGAATGAATTAGATTGGGTCGTATGAATGAATTAGAATGGATCGTACGAATGAATTAGAATAGATCGTGCGAACGAATTAGAATGGATCGTACGAATGAATTAGAATGGATACATTCGTGCAAATGAATTAGAATGGATCGTACGAATATATTAGAATGGATTGTATGACTAAATTAGAATTGATTGTACGAATGAATTAGAATGTATCGTACGAATGAATTAGAATGGATCGTGCGAATGAATTAGAATAGATCGTACGAATGAATTAGAATGGATACATTTTTGCGAATGAATTAGAATGGATCGTACGAATGAAATAGAATTGATCGTACGAATGAATTAGAATGGATAGTATGAATAAAATAGAATGGTTCGTATGAATGAATTAGAATGGATCATACAAATGAATTAGAATGGATCGTGCGAATGAATTAGAATGGATACATTCCTGCAAATGAATTAGAATGGATCGTACGAATGAAGTAGAATGGATCGTACAAATGAATTAGAATGGATCGTACGAATGAAGTAGAATGGATCGTGCGAATGACTTACAATAGATCGTACGAATGAATTAGAATGGATCGTACGAATGAATTAGAATTGATCGTTCGAATAAATTATAATGGATCGTACGAATTAATTAGAATGGATACATTCGTTCAAATGAATTTGAATGGATCGTACAAATGAATTAGAATGTATCGTATGAATGAATTTGAATAGATTGTAGGAATGAATTAGAATGGATCCATTCTAATTCATTCGCACGAATATATCCATTCGTACGAATGAATTAGAATGGATACATTCATGCGTAGGAATTAGAATGGATCGTACAAATGAATTAGAATGGATCATACGAATGAATTAGAAGGGATCTTGTGAATGAATTAGAGTGTATCGTGCGAATGAATTAGAATGAATCGTACGAATGAATTAGAATAGGTCGTACGAATGAATTAGAATGGATACATTCGTGCAAATGAATTAGAATGGATCGTACGAATCTATTAAAATAGATCATATGAATGAATTAGAATGGATCGTACTAATGAATTAGAATGGATACATTTGTGCGAATGAATTAGAATGGATCATACAAATAAATTAGAATGGATTGTACGAATGAATTAGAATGGATCATACGATTGAATTAGAAAGGATACATTCGTGCGAATGAATTAGAATAGATCGTTCGAATGAATTAGAATGGATCGTACGAATGAATTAGAATGGATCTTACGAATGAATTAGAAAGGATCGTACGAATGAATTAGAATGGATACATTCGTACCAATGTATTAGAATGTATCGAACAAAAGAATTACAATGGATCGTACGAATGAATTAGAATGGATCGTGCAAATGAATTAGAATGGATCGTACGAATGAATTAGAATGGATACATTCATGCGAATTAATTGGAATGGATCGTACGAATAATTTAGAATGGATCATACGAATGAATTAGAATCGATCGTGCGAATGAATTAGAATGGATCGGGCGAATGAATTAGAATAGATCGTACGAATGAATTAGAATAGATCGTATGACTGATTTATAATGGATACATTCGTGCGAATGAATTAGAATGGATCGTACGAATGAATTAGAATGGATCGTGCGAATGAATTAGAATCGATCATACGAATGAGTTAGAATGGATACATTCGTGTGAATGAATTAGAATGGATCATACAAATGAGTTAGAATGGATCGTACGAATGAATTAGAATGGATCGTATGAATGAATTAGAATGGATCGTGCAAATGAATTAGAATGGATCGTACAAATAAATAAGATTGGATACATTCGTGCAAATGAATTAGAATGGATCGTTCGAATGAATTAGAATGGATCGTGCGAATGAATTAGAATGGATACATTTGTGCAAATAAATTAGAATAGATCGTACAAATGAATTAGAATGGATCTTATGAATGAATTAGAATGGATCGTGCGAATAAATTAGAATGGATCGTACTAATGAATTAGAATGGATCGTACGAATGAATTGGAATGTATTGTACAAATTAATTAGAATGGATTGTACGAATGAATTAGAATGGATCGTACGAATGAATTAGAATGGATCGTACGAATGAAATAGAATTGATCATTCGAATGAATTAGAATGGATCGTACGAATGAATTAGAATGGATACATTCGTGCGAATGAATTAGAATGGATCGTACGAATAAATTAGACTGAATCGTATGAATAAATTAGAATGGATCGTGCGAATAAATTAGAATGGATCGTGCGAATGAATTAGAATGCATCGTACGAATGAATTAGAATGGATATATTTGTTCAAATGAATTAGAATGGATCGTACGAATGAATTAGAATGGATCGTGTGAATGAATTAGAATTGATCATGCGAATGAATTAGAATGAATCGTATGAATGAATTAGAATGGATACATTCGTGCGAATGAATTAGAATGGATCATACGAATGAATTAGAATGGATCGTACGAATCAATTAGAATGGACAGTGCGAATTAATTAGTATGGATCGTACGAATGAATTAGAATGGACACATTCATGCAAATGAATTAGAATGGATCGTACGAATGAATTAGAACGGATCGTATGAACGAATTAGAATGGATCATGCGAAGGAATTAAAATAGATCGTACGAATGAATTAGAATGGATACATTCTTGCGAATGAATCAGAATGGATCGTATGAATGAATTAGAATGGATCATGCGAATGAATTAGAATGGATCGTGCGAATGAATTAGAATGGATCGTACGAATGAATTATAATGGATACATTCGTGCAAATAAATTAGAATGGATCGTACGAATGAATTAGAATGGATCGTACGAATAAATTAGAATGGATGATGCGAATGAATTAAAATGGATTATACGAATGAATTAAAATGGATACATTCATGCGAATGAATTAGAATGGATTGTACGAATGAATTAGAATGGATCGTACGAATGAATTAGATTGGATCGTACGAATGAATTAGAATGGATCGTAAGAATGAATTAGAATGGAACGTACGAATGATTTAGAATGGATACATTCGTGCAAATGAATTAGAATGGATCGTACGAATGAATTAGAATGGAATGTACGACTAAATTAGAATTGATCGTACAAATGAATTAGAATGTATCGTATGAATGAATTAGAATGGATCGTGCGAATGAATTAGAATGGATCGTATGAATGAATTAGAGTGGATACATTTTTGCGAATGAATTATAATGGATAGTACGAATGAAATAGAATGGATCGTACGAATGAATTAGAATGGATATTACGAATGAAATAGAATGGATCGTACGAATGAATTAGAATGGATCGTATGAATGAATTAGAATGGATCATGCGAATGAATTAGAATCGATCGTATGAATAAATTAGATTGGATCGTACGAATGAATTAGAATGGATCGTACGAATGAATTAGAATGGATCGTGCGAATGAATTATATTGGAACATATGAATGAATTAGAATGGATACATTCATGCAAATGAATTAGAATGGATCGTACGAATGAATTAGAATGGATTGTACGACTAAATTAGAATTGATCCTACGAATGAATTAGAATGTATTGTACGAATTAATTAGAATGGATCGTGCAAATGAATTAGAATGGATCATATGAATGAATTAGAATGGATACATTTTTGCGAATGAATTAGAATGGATCGTACAAATGAAATAGAATGGATCGTACGAATGAATTAGAATGGATAGTACGAATGAAATAGTATGGATCGTACGAATGAATTTGAATGGATCATACGAATGAATTAGAATGGATCGTGCGAATGAATTAGAATGGACCGTATGAATGAATTAGAGTGGATACATTCGTGCGAATGAATTAAAATGGATCGTACGAATGAAGTAGAATGGATCGTACGAATGAATTAGAATGGATCATACGAATAAAGTAGAATGGATCGTGCGAATGAATTAGAAAAGATCGTATGAATTAATTAGAATAGATACATTCGTGCGAATGAATAAGAATGAATCGTACGAATGAATAAGAATGGATCGTGCGAATGAATTAGAATGGATCGTACGAATGTATTAGAACGGATCGTGTGAATGAATTAGAATGGATTGTACGAACGAATTAGAATGGATACATTCGTGCGAATGAATTAGAATGGATTGTACGAATGAATTAAAATGGATCGTACGAATAAATTAGAATGGATCGTAAGAATGAATTAGAATGGATATATTATTGCGAATGAATTAGAATGGAACGAGTAAATGAATTAGAATGGATCGTATGAATGAATTAGAATAGATCGTACGAATGAATTAGAATGGATGGTACAAATGAATTAGAATGGATCGTGCTAATGAATTAGAATGGATCGTACGAATGAATTAGAATGGATACATTTGTCCTAATGAATTAAAATGGATCATACGAATGAATTAGAATGGATCGTACGAATGGATTAGAATGGATATATTCTTGCGAATGAATTATAATGGATCGTACAAATGAATTAGAATGGATCGTGCGAATGATTTAGAATGCATCCAGCGAATGAATTAGAATGGATCGTACGAATGAATAAGAATGGATAAATTCGTGCGAATGAATTAGAATGGATCGTACGAATGAATTAGAATGGATCGTACGAATAAATTAGAATGGATCGTGCGAATGAATTAGAATGGATCGTACGAATTATTTAGAATGGATCATGCGAATGAATTAGAATGGATCGTACGAATGAATTAGAATGGATACATTCGAGCGAATGAATTAGAATTGATCGTACGAATGAATTAGAATTGATCATACGAATGAATTAGAATGGATCGTGCTAATGAATTAAAATGGATCGTACGAATGAATTAGAATGGATATATTTGTGCAAATGAATTAGATTGGATCGTACGAATGAATTAGAATGGATCGTACGAAGGAATTAGAATGGATCGTACGAATGAATTAAAATGGATCATGCGAATGAATTTGAATGGATCGTACAAATGAATTAGAATGGATGCATTCGTGCGAATGAATTATAATGGGTCGTACGAATAAATTAGAATAGATTGTGCAAATGAATTAGAATGGATCGTACGAATGAATTAGAATGGATATAGTCATGTGAATGAATTAGAATGGATCGTACGAATGAATTAGAATGGATCGTGCGAATGAATTAGAATGGATCGTACAAATGAATTAGAATGGATACACTCGTGTGAATGAATTAGACTAGATCGTAAGAATGAATTAGAATAGATCGTATGAATGAATTAGAATGGATCGTGTGAATAAAATAGAATGGATCGTGCGAATGATTTAGAATGGATCGTACGAATGAATTCGAATGGATCGTGCGAATGAATTCGAATTGATCGTACGAATGAATTAGAATGGATCGTATGAATGAATTAGAATGGATCGTACGAATTAATTAGAATGGATCGTGCGAATGAATTAGAATGGATCGTACGAATGAATTAGAATGGATACATTCTTGCGAATGAAATAGAATGGATCGTACGAATGAATTAGAATGGATCGTCCGAAGGCATTAGAATGGATCGTACAAATGAATTAGAATGGATATACACATGCAAATGAATTAGAATGGTTCGTATGAATAAATTAAAATTGATCGTGCGAATGAATTAGAATGGGTCATACGAATGATTTAGAATGGATCGTGCGAGTAAATTAGAATGGATCGTACGAATGAATTAGAATGTATATATTCGTGCGAATGAATTAGAATGGATCGTACGAATGAATTAGAATGGATCATGCAACTGAATTAGAATAGATCATACGAATGAAGTAGAATGGTTACATTCGTGCGAATGAATTAGAATGGATCGTACGAATGAATTAGAATGGATCATACGAATGAGTTGGAATGGATCGTGCGAATAAATTAGAATGGATCGTATGAATGAATTAGAAAAGATACATTCGTTCGAATGAATTAGAATGGATCCAACGAATGAATTAGAATGGGTCGTACGAATGAATTAGAATAGATCGTGCGAATGAATTATAATGGATCGTACGAATGGATTAGAATGGATACATTCGTGCGAATGAATTAGAATGGATCGAACGAATGAATTAAAAAGAATCGTACGAATGAATTAGAATAGATCATACGAATGAATTAGAATGGATCGTACGAATGAATTAGAATTGATCATGTGAATGAATTGGAATGGATCCTACGAATTAATTAGAATGGATATATTCTTGCGAAAGAATTAGAATGGATCATATGAATGAATTAGAATTGTTTGTACGAATCAATTAGAATGGATCGTACGAATGAATTAGAATGGTTCGTGCGAATGAATTAAATTGGATCGTACAAATGAAATAGAAAGGACTCATTCATGCGAATGAATTAGAATGGATCGTACGAATGAATTTGAAGGGATCATACGAATGAATTAGAATGGATCGTGCAAATGAATTTGAATGGATCGTACGAATGAATTCGAATGGATTGTGTGAATGAATTAGAATAGATCGTACGAATGAATTAGAATGGATACGTTCGTGCGAATGAATTTGAATGGATCGTACGAATGAATTAGAATAGATCGTACGAATGAATTAGAATGGATAGAGCGAATGAATTAGAATGGATTGTACGAATGAATTAGAATGGATACATTCGTGCGAATGAATTAGAATGGATTGTATGAATGAATTAGGATGGATCGTACGAATGAATTAGAATGGATCGTGGGAATGAATTAGAATGGATCGTACGAATGAATTAGAATGGATCGTGCGAATGAATTAGAATGGATCGTACGAATGAATTAGAATGGATACATTTGTGCAAATGAATTAGAATGGATCGTATGAATGAATAAGAATGGATCGTACGAATGAATTAGAATGGATCATACGAATGAATTAGAATGTATCGTGCGAATGAATTAGAATGGATCGTACGAATGAATTCGAATGAACTGTGCGAATGAATTAGAATAGATCGTACGAATGAATTAGAATAGATACATTCGAGTGAATGAATTAGAATTGATCGTACGAATGAATTAGAATTGTGTGGGTGCAAATTTTGGCATAAATCTACCACGGGACCCACCAGCCCTGCCTGGTGGGCCCACTAGGACTACCACGGGACCCACCAGCCCTGCTTGGTGGGCCCACGAGGACTACCACGGGACCCACCAGCCCTGCCTGGTGGGCCCACGAGGACTACCACGGGACCCACCAGCCCTGCCTGGTGGACCCACGAGGACTACCACGGGACCCACCAGCCCTGCCTGGTGGGCCCACGAGGACTACAGCGGGACCCACCGGCCCTGCCTGGTGGACCCACGAGGACTACAACGGGACCCATCGGCCTTGCCTGGTGGGCCCCCGAAGACAACCGCAGGGCTCGCAACTTTACCTGGAGGATCCCCAGATACTGCAGTAGAAACCGCCATTCGCCACCCGAAATGCCTATAAATAGCAGTGCCTTCGAATGTAAAAGGATCGAAATCCAGATCCACAAATCTGATTTCCACTCTGAGATCTGACTTTCAGAACCAGAGCTCTGGGATTTCACACTTCCGATCTACCATCTCCCTTTGATCTTCTTTTAGAAAGATCAGTATTTACAGTGATACTCAGCCTGTCGAGATCACTTCAATATAAGTGTTAGTGAATTCGGGTTGCACCCTATAGCACGGAGACGTAGGCTTCGGCTGAACTCCGAGATCACTTCTCGTGTCAAACTCTCTCTGATTGCATCTCTCTGTTTACAAATCAAAAGCTTCAACTTCGATCAACAGTCGATCAACAGATCGACCAACGATCTTCGACGTCAACACGAACATTCAACTGACTGGTGCTGCGAGAGTCTTCGGGTCGGCACGAAGATTTTCCCCCACAGTTTGGCGCCGTCTGTGGGATCCGAGCGAGAAGCCGTGTCCTCTCTACTTCGACTACCAGATCAATAGCCAAACTTCCTCGCCCCCTCGGTTGATCAGACAACTGATCGGACATCGGCAACCTCGTTGTACCTTTCGCATTCTGAATGGCGAGAACCAAACATCAGGGTCAACCAGAAGGAAGTAATACTCAACATCAACCTCGTCCTGAGACTCGTTCAATGAGTCAAAGGCTCAACTTCGGGCAGCCCCTTGCTGTCCCCGAGATGGGGGTTCACTCAGGAAGCGGAAGATCAGTCGATCGACCGATCGCCCCTCATCCTCATCAATCAATTGGGCAGACTGTCCCTGCTCCTGCTGAAGATCCTCCATCGACTTACCAGATCTCTGCAATCGATTTCCAACTACTCCAATTGGCGAAACAAAACGCCACCCTCACTGCTGAGAGGGATGCTCTGAAGAAGGCAGCTTCCGAAGCTGGAATTGCTATTCCGATCCCCTCCGCAAGTGGGAGGGTTGATCCTCCTCGACATTCAATTTACTCTGAACAACGGAGGTCAATGGGCACTGATGCCCTCGAGAGGATTCGACGCGACCCAACTCCCTCTGCTGCTCCTTGGAAGCAGAGTGTCTGGGATCGTCTTGAAGACGAGTCCTCCCAATCTTCATCTGGTCGTAACTGCGACAAAAGAGCACCATCGAAGCTCAACCTGCCAAGGAAGCACCAAATGAAAGGCGCTCCTTCAAAGAGTAGAGTCTCCCCTTCCATTCCACTCCAACGTGGACTTGGATCGGACCTTCGATACCGACTTCGACCAGCAAACACTTCAATGCCAGAGCAAGACCTTGCGATCTTGCCTCTTGACCCACCTCTAGGTCGAGGACATGGTCGTAGGGATGGCTACTCTTCTGCCGGGCCACTACATCGAAGCCTTTTCGAATCAGTATTTCCAAGAGGATGGAGAACTCCTACCCTCCCCAAATTCAACTGCGTCCGAGGAGATCCAAGCCTCCATATACTTGCCTTCAAGCAAGCTCTAACGCCACACGAAGAGGAAAACAACGTGCTCTGCCGCACCTTCGCGGGAAGTCTCGACGAGCCTTCACTCGACTGGTATCACAATCTCCGAGCTGGGTCCATTACCCAGTTCGGTGTTTTGGCTAACCTCTTTGTGCAGCATTACCAGCTCAACCTGAAACCCGAGAAGAAGCTCGACTCTCTATATCGACTAAGGATGGGTGCAGATGAGACTCTCCGCAGCTTCACGAGGAGGTTTCGCAACGAGCATGCTGCTCTCTCTGGAAGGCATCTGGATGATGAAGCCATCATGTTGGCTTTCCAGAACGCTCTCCGCTTTGATCTACATATCTACAACGACTTCATCCGCAATCCCCCTCCTTCTCTGGGAGCTATGTTCGATCGAATTCAGAGGGAGATTGAGGTGGAAGACGATCAAGTCGCTCGAAAAGGGCGAGAAACTAAAAGAAGGCCTGCTGAAAAAGAAGCACCTAAATATGCTGCAAAGGCTCACAACACTGAAGCAGCAGCCCCTCCGGCCAACAAAAGATCAAAGAATGATGGGCGTCGGTCTCCAACGAAGACCACTTTCACCGAGTGGAACATGCCAGTCGAGCAGATACTCGACCGTATTCAACACGACGAGTATCTTCGGAGGCCCAATCCTCTTCAACCGAATTCCAAATTCACAGCAGACAAAACAGTCTACTGTGAATTCCATCGAAGTCACGGACATTCCACCGATCGGTGTTTTCGGCTGAAATTCCATCTTGAAGACTTACTACGAGAAGGCCACCTTCAAGAATTCGTCAACAATGGGCACGATCAACGTCGAACCTCGGCCAAAGGGAAAGAAGTGTGTTGGATACATCAAATCTCATCCAACCGGCAACCAATTTCTGTGAATGCCAATGTCTTTGGCATTCATGGAACCCTGCACAATCAAGCTTTGACCGGGAAGGAAGTCGATCGGCAGGTTCGACGCATCTTCCATGTTCGATCTACTGCAAACAAAGAAGATACCTGGATCGAGAAGCCCATCGAAGGTCTGGCTTGGCCATCCATAGTCTTCAATGACACCGATCTTCAAGGAGTTCACACTCCCCATCGAGACCCCCTTGTCTTGAAACTCATCATCGACGGAAGCACCGTCAATCGAATCCTCATAGACACTGGAAGCTCCATTGACATTATGTTCTCCGACTGTTTCAAACGTCTGGGACATAAGTATCAAAGCCTCGACGTCGTCCCCACTGTGATCACCGGCTTCAATGGTGAACAAAGCATCACAGTGGGCGAATCCAGATTCACCATCGACCTCAGCCGAGAGACTCGAGTCTCGGTGAGGTTTGCGATCGTCGAAGGAATGTCTAGCTACAACGCCATTCTTGGGCGACCATTCCTCCATCAGATCAATGCCATCTCCTCCTCTTACCATCAACTACTCAAGTTTGCAACTGGAGAAGGCATCGTCTGCATTCGAGGCGATCAGCAAGCTGGAAGATCTTGTGAAGCTGCTGCTGCTAAAACAGATCGAAAAATCAATATTGCTCCTCCAAAGCGGCCACGAGATGAAGCTGGTCCCTCTTCCAAATAGCAATCAAAGGAGATTCCGCTGACCAAACCCCCACCCATCGAATGGGAAGCATCACCTTCAATTGAAGAAATCATCCCGATCAACATAGGCAGCGAAGATCTCCCTCAACAAACATTTATTGGTACCGGTCTTAGCGACGCAGAAGCGCAAGACATGGTATCCTTCCTCCAGTCCAATATCGACGTCTTCGCATGGTGCTTCGAAGACATGCCTGGGATCAATCCAGATGACGCTTGTCACCGACTTGCGATCAAAGAAGAGGTGAAGCCCGTCAAGCAAAAGCCTCGCACCATTCGACCAGAGCTACAAGTTGCTGTTCAAGAAGAAATTACCAAGCTACTCGCAGCCGGATTCATCCGAGAAGTAGAGTATCCAACTTGGATCTCTAACATAGTGGCTGTTCCAAAGAAGAATGGGAAAGTCAGAGTCTGCATCGACTTTACCAATCTCAACAAGGCTTGCCCCAAAGATCCTTTTCCCATGCCAAGGATAGATAGACTCGTCGACGCCACTGCTGGCCACGAGCTGTTGTCTTTCATGGATGGATATTCTGGATACAATCAAATTCCACTCCACGCTGATGATCAAGAGAAGACATGTTTTGTGACTAGCCGAGGTCTTTATTGCTACAATGTCATGCCATTCGGCCTCAAAAATGCTGGTTCCACCTATCAAAGGCTAGTCACCAAAATGTTCGAAGATCAGATCGGTCGCAACGTCGAAGTCTATGTCGATGATCTCCTCACCAAGAGTTCCGTTCGGAGCAAACATCTATCTGATCTGGCTGAAACCTTCCAAGTCCTTCGAAAGTATCGAATGAAGCTCAATCCAGCCAAATGCGCCTTCGGAGTTCAATCTGGCAAATTCCTGGGTCATCTTGTGACCAGGAGAGGTATTGAAGCCAATCCTGATCAAATTCGAGCCATCATCGATATGCCTTCACCTACAAATCGAAAAGAAGTTCAACGTCTCACTGGAAGATTAGCAGCACTCAATCGATTCATTTCAAAATCTTCAGACAAGTGCAAGCCACTCTTCGACAAACTACGAAAGGCGGATACATCTGGCTGGAATCCAATCTGTGAAGAGGCATTTCAAAGCATCAAGAAATATCTGGTGCAAGCTCCTATCCTGACTGCTCCACTTCCAAAAGAAGACTTGTGGCTCTACCTTGCCGTGACCGATCAAGCAATCAGCGCGGTCTTAGTTAGTAGAAGAGAAGGCATCGAACATCCAGTCTACTACATCAGCCACACTCTTCTTCCGGCTGAGACTCGCTACTCAAAAACTGAGAAGGTCATATTGGCCTTGCTCACTGCATCGCGTCGTCTTCAACCGTACTTCGTCTCCCACCAGATTACTGTCATTTCAGAACACTCACTCAAAGATATCATTGACAAAGCTGGTCGAGCTGGTCGAATGACCAAATGGGTGATCGAAATGAGTGCTCTGGGGATTCAATTCGAATCTCGCACTTCTATCAAAGGTCAAGCAATTGCTGATTTTCTAGCTGACTTTCCAGTTGAAGACCCCATCACTTGGGAAGAAGATGTCGATATGCGCTTGGAAGATGAGGATAAGCCTCCGATCAATCCTACAACGAAAATTGATCTAAGTCTTGAAGTTATTGCTGCAACTCCTCCTTGGAAGCTATATACTGATGGAGCATCAAGTTCGATCGGTTCGGGAACTGGGATAGTCTTAATATCCCCCGAACTTGATCATCTCCAGAAGGCCACTCTACTTGGGTTTAATGCCACCAACAACGAAGCTGAATATGAAGCACTCATTTCCGGACTCGAAATGGCAGAATCTCTGGGGGTAGATCAAATCATCATATACAGCGACTCCCAATTGATCATAAGGCAAATCAATGGAGAGTACACAGCTCGAGAAGAAAGAATGCAACTCTACTTGGCCTTAGTACGACGTCTTCAACAACGTTTTACTAGCGCTGAATTCATTCAAATCCCCAGAGCAGAGAACCGAGAAGCAGATGCCTTAGCTAATGCTGCCTCAGTTCTTGGAGACTCACTCGGAGGAAGGCAAATACAAATTGATTATCAAGAAGTGCCCAAAACCATCCCCGATCAACAGATTCTTACCACTACAGAAGGATCTGGGGGTGGAGATCAGCTTGAAGATTGGAGACGACAAATTCTTGACTTCTTCAAACATGGCAAAATGCCAGAAGATCCAAATCAAGCCCGAAGGCTCCAAAGGAAGCTCCCTTGCTACACTTTACAAGGTGAAGATTTATATTTCAAATCTCACAACGGGATGTTACTCAAGTGCCTTGGTCCTGAACAAGCACAGGCAATCCTGATTGATATCCACTCCGGAGCTTGTGGAAATCATTCGGGAGGAAGATCCCTTGAAGCCAAGACGAAGCTACAAGGGTACTACTGGCCAACAATGGCAAGGGATGCTCAACAAGTCATTCAAAGGTGCGAACCTTGTCAACGGCACGCTCGAGCTATTCATCTCCCTGCAGATGAACTCCATCAATTATCAAGTCCCTGGCCCTTCCATCAATGGGGTTTAGACTTCTTGGGTCCTTTCCCTCTAACTCCAAGCAAGAAGAAGTACCTACTGCTGGCCACAGATTACTTCACCAAATGGGTTGAAGCTGTGCCCCTCTTCCGAGAGACTGATAACGAAGTGATCAAATTCATTCGGCACAACATCTTCTCAAGATTTGGTACACCTCAAGTTCTCGTTGCAGACAATGGAGCTCAGTTCGACTCCGACAAGTTTCGAGAATTCTGTCTGAACCATGGTATTAAGCTATTCTATTCAACTCCAAGATATCCTCAATGCAATGGCCAAGCAGAAGCCTCCAACAGAGCTATTCTTGGTATACTCAAGAAGAAACTCAATGATAAGAAAGGATTGTGGGAGCAAGTCCTACCTGAAGTTCTTTGGGGGTATCGCACAACTCCGAGAAGATCAACTGGGTTCTCGCCTTTTCGCCTAACATATGGATCAGAGGCAGTACTCCCAGCAGAAAACATATCAAGTACTTTGAAGACTAAAGCTGTTGAAGAAGGAGTCAATGAAGAACTTCGGATCAATGATCTAGACTTCTCTGAAGAACTACGAGATCTAGCATCACTTCGTGTGGCCAAATATCAACAGAAGATCAAAAGAGCCTATGACAAGAAAGTCCACAAGAGACAATTCCCAGTGGGTAGTTTAGTTCTCAGAGCAGTTTTCTACAATACCAAAGAACACAGCAGTGGAAAGCTTGCTCCCAACTGGGAAGGTCCATATATCATTGAGTCAGTTGGAGGCAAAGGTTCTTACAGACTGATTACACCAGAAGGAGATAGATTGCCTCGAGCTTGGAATTCTAGACACCTCAAGTTGTTCTATCCATAATGTATATTCTGTGATGAATAAAGCTCTCTTTCAAATGTTCAAATGTACAAGTGTTCTGATTTTCAATCCAAGTTCTGAAGCAATTACAAGTTATCCATATTCAAATTACCAGGTCTTTTAACAAGTTTGGGTGTTTAGGTTGCGACCCAACCCCTTACTAGCAAATGTTAAAAACTGACCATTTTCAAGTTACCAGGTCTTAACATGTTTGGGTGTTAGAGTTGCGACTCGACCCCTTACTAGCGAATGTTAAACTGACCTTCGAAATTCAATCAATTCGATATCGTCTAACGAGTTTGGGAGTTTGAGTTGCGACTCGACCCCTTACATTCAAATGTTATTCGAATTCAAATTCAATTTTCAAAGTTACAAAGTTTGGGTGATTGAGTAGCGACTCAACCCCTTACATTCAAGTATACGCGTATTCAATTTACATTCAAATGTATGTATACTCAAATAGCATTCCAGAATTCAACATTCAAAGACATTCAACTCAAAAGAAGTGCAAGTTTCAAATACAAAAAAGATGTCTTCTATTATCATCAAAATATGTCAGATACAAGGAGCTGTTACATTTCAAAAATTTACAAGTACAACAACAAAGAAGAAGAAAAGTCTCAGGGCTTGGCCACACTCTTCGCATGCGACTTCTCCCCTTCGGATCCAGGACGAGCTTTACTCGCCACTGATGCCTTGGAGGATCGGACGCTAGCTACATGAGTCCTGAGCGCTTCTGCCGCCTTCTCTGCTGTCTCCTTGTAAACCTTGCACTCAGACAACGCGTGCTCCAGTGCCTTCTTCGAAGTCTCTTCTCTGGCAGCAAAGGCAGCGTGCTGGGTAGCAAGTTGTTGCTTCAGCTCTTGGATCTCGATGGAACGGCCACAGGACACATCCTCAACCTTTGAGAGTCGAGTCTTCAGAGATTCGAGTTCGTGACTCTGTGCCTCACATCGATCCTTCAGCCCTTTGATCTCCAGCTTTCCCTCCCGAAGTTCCTTAATCTTGGTTTTGAGAGAAGCTTTCTTCGAAGTCAGGAGATCTCTTAGCTCATCTCTCTCCGCGGTCAACTTATTTATTTCAGCCACAGCTTCTTTTGCTCCCGCCCTCAAAGAGAGTTTGGTTGCAACATTCATAAGTGCTGAGTTCTGCAAAAGAACAAAAGAGTTGAATTATTCTGAAGAAAGATAAGATTCAAATGATCGATCAAGCAGATGCACCTACCACCAGGTTAATTCTATCAAAAGCTTCATCCAAAGTGGCACTCGGAAGGTTGATGAGCTTTCTGATCGCAGCAGTGGGGCGGTTGATATCAACGTCACCCAAGTTTTTTATTGTCGGAGTCAATCCAGCAGGCGTACCTGCAATCAAAGGGAATCAAAGTGTTAGATTATTTTCGAACTTCAGAAACAAGACATTCAAAACAAGTTAAGTTCAATTACCTGATGTTTCGACCTTCGGCTCTTTGCCTTTCCGACGATCAGAGCCACTCTTAGGAGTTGATTTCTCCTGAGTCGGGGTTGGCGCTGGTTGAGGTTGAGGAGCCCCATCCCCCACTCGACTTCCCCTCTCCAAATTAGCAGGGGGGGAAGCATTCCTGGGAGGTGAGGCTCTCTCTTCTTGCGACCCGCCTGGCTGGGTAAGCCCGGCCAGCATGGCCTCCACCTCGTTGAGCAGAGAGTGAGAGGGGGGAGGGGGTTGCTCAACCTCTACACCCCCACTCATTGTTGCTCCCTCAATGCGAGGAGCGTCGGGGGGGATTTGATTCAGAGGCGTGGGGTTGCTTCCAACCCCAGCACTCTTCGACAGCTTTATCTTGAAGCGCATCGGCTTCTTCAATTCGTCGAACTTGTAGGTGGGAACCGCTTTTGGGCCATCACCTTCCATGTCAAGCACTTCTTCCATTTGACGGGCTTTGACCTCGTCAATGGGAATTGGAATCGAATCCTCCCCTGTTGCACCACCAGTGGGGGTGGGAGGAATTTCTTCCTCACCACCCCCGTTTTCATTCTCACCATCCCCATTGGAGGAGGTAGTAGACGGATCATCCTCGCCGTCCCCGTCCTCGTCTTCATCATTGCCACTGATGTCGTGGCTGATATTTTCTGTCTCTTCTTCTTCTTCATTTTTCTTCCTTTCTTCTTCCTCTTCGTTCTTTTTCTTTTCTTCTTCTTCATCTTCCTTAGGCTTGATGAGTGTTTTTCGCTTCTTCTTCGCGGGGCCTCTTTGGATAACCAATTTCTCATCCATAGTGGGCAATCGGCGCCTCGCGTTGTAGACTTTCTTCTCGACCCTAATCTTCCGGATGATCTTGCCCGAGCTGGGATCCTCTTCATAATCAGAGTATAGGACTTCGTTGTCCTCATACCTGTCCTTCGATCTGTGGAGGAGATTGGCCTTGCCATATCTCACAGGACAGTTAGAAAACTGTTTCCACGACCTGGTTCCACAGGTCAGCTCGAGGAACAAATTATCTATGGCTCCCGCCCTCTCAGAACTCCAGGCGAAGATGCCTCCAGCGCTGTACATCTTAACTGCGTCGTGTACGCTGTCTCGGGGGGTGTCTGGCACTGACATGGATGTCCACGCGCCGGAGACAGAGATTGGCCAGTCAGTATACAATTTGTCCGAAGGGACTGTATCGGTGAGTGGGCGCAGTGGAGATATTCCAGTCAAATTATAGAAAGGGCTGTCCTTCCTGTAGCTCCATCGGTAGTGAAAGAAGAAATATCCAAGCTCGATCCGGGCAGGTTCTCCTACCGGGATACTGGAGTAGCAGGCCCTCAAGTCCTCTTGAAAATCTGACTCCACTCGGCAGAAGGCGTAAATGATTCGCCATGCGTTCCCAGTGACCTGCCCCGGGCAAAGGCCAGAAGTATTCAGCAATCTGGCAGCGAAGGGTGGCAAAGGCAGACGTAGACCGCAGTTGAGTTGGCCAACGGTCACTATAGTTCCCATGACCTGCTCTTTGCTAGCAAAATTGGTGAAGACTGTCTTCTTGTCGATGCCGAACGCAGTCTGAATGCTGGGGAGCGAAGGCTGCGCCCCCTTCCCTTCTGTGAAGAAAGAGAGCAATGCTTGCCACTTCTTTCTCTTCGTATCCGTGAGCTCGCTACCTACATTATACATGTACTCCGTCTCCTCTGTCAGGGGCATGAGAGGGCCCAGAACAAACTTCACCTTGGGGATGAACTCTGGCCTTGATGGCGCCGAAGCAAACCCAACCCCTTGGTGCCTCTTGCCAAGTTGGCCAAGTTCAGCGAGAGCAGCCTTGCCTTTGCCACGGCCCCTCGGAGGAGATTGGACCTCGACGATTTCCTTTCCCTTTCTCTTCGAGGGAGTCGTACCGGACTTCTTCGAACTGCCCGAGGAAGCCATTTCACCGATCAGACAAGCGCAGAGAACAGAGAGCAGAAATCAAGAGAGCAAGAGTCTGGACTTCGAAAAATTTTGGAAGCGTGAGGCAAAATGACAGCCGGTGAAAGCTTTTTGTACCCAGGGTAAAACAGGTGCGCAAATCGAGAAGACACGTGTCTTCACCATATCAAATCGCGTGTTTTTGTAGGTACACGTGGCATCCATCCGTAGCAAGCGCAAAACCAGGCGAACAGTCGCGACCAGGCGAAACGTCGGACCTACCGGTCCGCATGAACCAACGGTCTAATCAAGCCACCGGTCTAGGTAAACCGGACCGCCGGTTCAAAGCAACCATCAAGCCAATCAAGGATTCAAAACAAGAAGAATCAAGCTCCATCAATGTTCAAAACTCTGCCAAAATATCGAAGAACAAAGCATGTCCGATCAGCGAAAGTTATCTGATCGGTCAAATTTCTACTGGATCTGGCAAAAAACCAAGGTTTTTTGCCGATCACTCGAACCTTGACCGGATATTTTTCACCGATCGGACAAACATGTCCGATCGGCGAAAGTTATCTGATCGGTCAAATTTCTACTGGATCTGGCAAAAAACCAAGGTTTTTTGCCGATCACTCTAACCTTGACCGGATATTTTTCACCGATCGGACAAACATGTCCGATCGGCGAAAGTTATCTGATCGGTCAAAATTCTACTGGATCTGGCAAAAAACCAAGGTTTTTTGCCGATCACTCGAAACCTTGACCGGATATTTTTTCACCGATCAGACAAACATGTCCGATCGGCGAAAGTTATCTGATCGGTCAAATTTCTACTGGATCTGGCAAAAAACCAAGGTTTTTTGCCGATCAATCGAACCTTGACCGGATATTTTTTCACCGATCGGACAAACATGTCCGATCGGCGAAAGTTATCTGATCGGGCAAATTTCTACTGGATCTGGCAAAAAACCAAGGTTTTTTGCCGATCACTCGAACCTTGACCGGATATTTTTTCACCGATCGGACAAACATGTCCGATCGGCGAAAGTTATCTGATCGGTCAAATTTCTACTGGATCTGGCAAAAAAACCAAGGTTTTTTGCCGATCACTCGAACCTTGACCGGATATTTTTTCACCGATCGGACAAACATGTCCGATCGGCGAAAGTTATCTGATCGGTCAAATTTCTACTGGATCTGGCAAAAAACCAAGGTTTTTTGCCGATCACTCGAACCTTGACCGGATATTTTTTCACCGATCGGACAAACATGTCCGATCGGCGAAAGTTATCTGATCGGTCAAATTTCTACTGGATCTGGCAAAAAAACCAAGGTTTTTTGCCGATCACTCGAACCTTGACCGGATATTTTTCACCGATCGGACAAACATGTCCGATCGGCGAAAGTTATCTGATCGGTCAAAATTCTACTGGATCTGGCAAAAAACCAAGGTTTTTTGCCGATCACTCGAAACCTTGACCGGATATTTTTTCACCGATCGGACAAACATGTCCGATCGGCGAAAGTTATCTGATCGGTCAAATTTCTACTGGATCTGGCAAAAAACCAAGGTTTTTTGCCGATCACTCGAACCTTGACCGGATATTTTTCACCGATCGGACAAATATGTCCGATCGGCGAAAGTTATCTGATCGGTCAAATTTCTACTGGATCGGTCAAAAAACCCTGTTTTTTGACCGATCAATCGATTCTTGACCGGTTGAATTTTGCCCGATCGGTCAAAATTTGACCGATCGGTCAAAAGTGACCGATCGGTCAAAATTTAACCGATCGGCCAAATTTCAGCTGATCGGTCAAAAATACTACTGGATCGGTCAAAAAACCCTGTTTTTTGACCGATCACCCGATTCTTGACCGGTTGAATTTTGACCGATCGGTCAAAATTTGACCGATCGGTCAAAATTTGACCGATCGGTCAAAATTTGACCGATCGGTCCAAATTGACCGATCAAGTCACTTTTTTCTCTCTAACATGCGGCAAGTTTCTTCGTGTCCGTTTTTCTAAACAGGAAGTTGCTATTTTTTGCACCAAAGTCCAAGCCAGCTAGAATGCACTCTAGCTAACTTGGAGGGGGTAACTGTGGGTGCAAATTTTGGCATAAATCTACCACGGGACCCACCAGCCCTGCCTGGTGGGCCCACTAGGACTACCACGGGACCCACCAGCCCTGCTTGGTGGGCCCACGAGGACTACCACGGGACCCACCAGCCCTGCCTGGTGGGCCCACGAGGACTACCACGGGACCCACCAGCCCTGCCTGGTGGACCCACGAGGACTACCACGGGACCCACCAGCCCTGCCTGGTGGGCCCACGAGGACTACAGCGGGACCCACCGGCCCTGCCTGGTGGACCCACGAGGACTACAACGGGACCCATCGGCCTTGCCTGGTGGGCCCCCGAAGACAACCGCAGGGCTCGCAACTTTACCTGGAGGATCCCCAGATACTGCAGTAGAAACCGCCATTCGCCACCCGAAATGCCTATAAATAGCAGTGCCTTCGAATGTAAAAGGATCGAAATCCAGATCCACAAATCTGATTTCCACTCTGAGATCTGACTTTCAGAACCAGAGCTCTGGGATTTCACACTTCCGATCTACCATCTCCCTTTGATCTTCTTTTAGAAAGATCAGTATTTACAGTGATACTCGGCCTGTCGAGATCACTTCAATATAAGTGTTAGTGAATTCGGGTTGCACCCTATAGCACGGAGACGTAGGCTTCGGCTGAACTCCGAGATCACTTCTCGTGTCAAACTCTCTCTGATTGCATCTCTCTGTTTACAAATCAAAAGCTTCAACTTCGATCAACAGTCGATCAACAGATCGACCAACGATCTTCGACGTCAACACGAACATTCAACTGACTGGTGCTGCGAGAGTCTTCGGGTCGGCACGAAGATTTTCCCCCACAAATTGATTATATGAATGAATTAGAATGGATCGTGCGAATAAATTAGAATAGATCGTACGAATGAATTAGAATGGATATATTCGTGCGAATGAATTAGATTGGATCCTACGAATGAATTAGAATGGATCATATGAAGGAATTAGAATGGATCGTACGAATGAATTAGAATGGGTCGTACGAATGAATTTGAATGGATCGTACAAATAAATTAGAATGGATACATTCGTGCGAATGAATTATAATGTATCGTACGAATGAATTAGAATGGATCGTACAAATGAATTAGAATGGATCGTGCGAATGAATTAGAATAGATCATACTAATGAATTAGAATGGATACATTTGTGTGAATGAATTAGAATGGATCGTATGAATGAATTAGAATGGATCGTGCGAATGAATTAGAATGGATCATATGAATGAATTAGAATGGATACATTCGTGCGAATGAATCAGACTGGATCGTACGAATGAACTAGAATGGATCGTATGAATGAATTAGAATGGATCGTGTGAATGAAATAGAATGGATCGTACGAATGAATTGAAATGGATCGTGCGAATGAATTAGAATGGATCGTACGAATGAATTAGAATGGATCGTATGAATGAATTAGAATGGATCGTACGAATGAATTAGAATGGATCGTGTGAATGAATTAGAATGGATCGTACGAATGAATTAGAATGGATACATTCGTACGAATGAATTAGAATGGATCGTACGAATGAATTTGAATGGATCGTGCAAAGGAATTAGAATGGATCGTATGAATTAATTAGAAAGGATATATACATGCAAATGAATTAGAATGGATCAATCGAATAAATTAAAATTGATCATACGAATGAATTAGAATGGGTCATACGAATGAATTAGAATGGATCATGCGAATAAATTAGACTGGATCGTACGAATGAATTAGAATGTATACATTCGTGCGAATGAATTAGAATGGATCGTACGAATGAATTAGAATGGATCGTGTGACTGAATTAGAATGGATCATATGAATGAATTAGAATTGTTACATTCGTGCGAATGAATTAGAATGGATCGTACGAATGAATTAGAATGGATCATACGAATGAATTAGAATGGATCGTGGGAATGAATTAGAATGGATCGTACGAATGAATTTGAATGGATACATTCGTGCGACTGAATTAGAATGGATCGTATGAATGAATTAGAATAGATCAAACGAATAAATTAGAATGGATCGTGCGAATTAATTAGAATGGATCGTACGAATGAATTAGAATGGATACATTCGTGCGAATTAATTAGAATGGATCGTAAGAATGAATTAGAATGGATCATATGAATGAATTAGAATGGATCATACGAATGAATTAGAATGTATCATGCGAATGAATTAGAATGGATCGTATGAATGAATTCGAATGAATTGTGCGAATGAATTAGAATAGATCGTACGAATGAATTAGAGTGGATTCATTCGAGGGAATGAATAAGAATTGATCGTACGAATGAATTAGAATTGATCATATGAATGAATTAGAATGGATCATGCGAATGAATTAGAATGGATCGTACGAATGAATTAGAATGGATATATTCGTGCGAATGAATAAGATTGGATCCTACGAATGAATTAGAATGGATCGTATAAAGGAATTAGAATGGATCGTATGAATGAATTAGAATGGATCATGCGAATGAATTTGAATGGATCGTACGAATGAATTAGAATGGATACATTCATGCGAATGAATTATAATAGATCGTACGAATGAATTAAATGGATCGTACGAATGAATTAGAATGGATCGTGCGAATGAATTAGAATGGATCGTACGAATGAATTAGAATGGATACATTTGTGCGACTGAATTAGAATGGATCGTACGAATGAATTAGAATGGATCGTGCGAATAAATTAGAATGGATCGTATGAATGAATTAGAATGGATACATTCGTGCGAATGAATTAGACTGGATCGTACGAATGCATTAGAATGGATTGTACGAATGAATTAGAATGGATCATATGAATGAAATAGAATGGATCGTACGAATAAATTCAAATGGATCGTACGAATGAATTCGAATGGATCGTGCGAATGAATTAGAATGGATCGTATGAATGAATTAGAATGGATCGTACGAATTAATTAGAATGGATCATGTGAATGAATTAGAATGGATCGTACGAATGAATTAGAATGGATACATTCGTGCGAATGAATTAGAATGGATCGTACGAATGAATTAGAATTGATCGTGCGAAGGAATTAGAATGGATTGTATGGTTTAATTAGAATGGATATATACATGCAAATGAATTAGAATGGATCGTATGAATAAATTAAAATTGATCGTACGAATGAATTAAATGGATCATACGAATGAATTAGAATGGATCGTGCGAATAAATTAGAATGGATCGTACGAATGAATTAGAATGTATACATTTGTACGAATGAATTAGAATGGATTGTACGAATGAATTAGAATGGATCGTGCGACTGAATTAGAATGGATCATATGAATGAATTTGAATGGTTACATTCGTGCGAATGAATTAGAAGGAATCGTACAAATGAATTAGAATGGATCGTACAAATGAAATAGAATGGATCGTACGAATGAATTAGAATGGATCGTGCGAATGAATTAGAATGGATCGTGCGAATGAATTAGAATGGATACATTCGTGCGAAAGAATTAGAATGGATCGTGCGAAAGAATTAGAATGGATCGTACGAATGAGTTAGAATGGATCATACGAATGAATTAGAATGGATCGTACGAATGAATTAGAATTGATCATGTGAATGAATTTGAATGGATCCTACGAATGAATTGGAATGCATATATTCTTGTGAAGGAATTAGAATGGATCGTATGAATGAATTAGAATGGATCGTACGAATGAATTAGAATGGATCGTATGAATGAATTAGAATGGATCGTACAAATGAAATAGAATGGATGCTTTTGAGCGAATGAATTAGAATGGATCGTTTGAATGAATTAGAATGGATCATACGAATGAATTAGAATGGATCGTGCGGATGAATTAGAATGGATCATACGAAAGAATTCGAATGGATTGTGCAAATGAATTAGAATAGATCGTACGAATGAATTAGAATGGATACATTCGAGCGAATGAATTAGAATGGATCGTACGAATGAATTAGAATGGATTGTACGAATGAATTAGAATGGATCATGTGAATTGTTGGGGGTAGCTGAAATCTGCCCTGGAGTTCGCACTCTTAGGAGCTCGCCTAAGCTCGCTGGAGCTCGCCCAAGATCGCGCAGGAGCTCACCCAAGTTCGCCCTTGCCTGTGGATCTCATAGACCCTAGGGTTCCAAGGGGTGGGGAACTCGCCCAGGAGCTCGCCCTCCCCCCCCCCCCCCCCCATGCTAACCAAGTCACCTTGGCAGGGAGCGAGCTCCACATTCGGCCGAAGGTGCTTTAGGCAAAGAGCTCGCTCAGGAGCTCGCCCAAGCTTGCTCAGGAGCTCGCCCAAGCTCGTTCAGGAGCTCGCCAAAGCTCGCTCAGGAGCTCACCTAAGCTCTCTCATGAGCTCGCCCAAGCTCGCTCAGAAGCTCACCAAGCTCGTTCAGGAGCTCGCCTAAGCTCTCTCATGAGCTCGCCAAGCTCGCTCCGGAGCTCGTCTAAGCTCTCTCAGGAGTTCGCCAAGCTCGCTCAGGAGCTCGCTTAGCTCGCTCCGGAGCTCGCCCAAGCTCGCCCCGACCCCTGTTTATCGAAGAGGTTGCCCCCGCGAGGTCCGACTCTTGATAAATATGGACGAAAGGACGGAGCAGTGCCGGGCGAGCTTGCCTTTGCTTTCTCCCTGAGACCGCCCAGACTTGAATATTCCAGAATAGCCACCTAGCCACGACAAGAAAGATGCTCTCCCCCACTCAAACCGCCTGGCAGGCTTGACGACAGAATGTCAGGGCGTGAGTACCAAGGACTGTCAGACCCACGCGAGCCAGAACGTGGGGGTCTAGAAGGCCTTGGAAGAATCTCCACGTGTCGGGCCACGGTAGGCCGCCGATTGCTATAAATGCTCACCCCTAGGCTCCATAGTACAGGTTGGAAATCCTTTTCCCTACCACTTTGATATACAACAGCTCGCCGTTGTGCCACCGTGACTGACTTGAGCGTCGGAGGGTCTGCGCTCCTAAGGGAGCCAGCCGTTCTCACGTTCTCTTTTCTTTGTCTTGCAGGCGGCCCGCACGGACCAGCGAAAAATCCCCCAAACATTTGGCGCCGTCTGTGGGATCTTCGACTGGTTCCTGCGAGAACACCCACGACCACGCGGTTGAGCGCCGTCGACTCTCGTAACCCCAAAGATGGCTCCGGCGACAAGGGGACGCAGGCGACCAAGGACCCGTGCGAGATCTGTGTGCAGCGAGCCTCCTGTTGAAACCCCTCAGCCCTAGGTCCCGCTCAGTGACCAGCTCTTGTTGGAGATGTTGGCCACCCAGCGGGCCATGATGGAGGAACTGACGCGATTGCGTCAGGCTCCGGCGGCCAGCCGACGGTCTGGGCCGGCGAAGACGGCGTCTCCGGTGCGACCACCGGCGTCAATATCGCGCCCGCCCACGATCGCTCCGGCGCGGCAGGTTTCCCATCCGGAACCCCCAGTCGGGAGAGCGGCCGTGCGCGGGGTGCCGGAAACCCCGCTCACGAGGTTGCAGAAGCTAGTAACCCAGCGGTCTAGCAACTAGGCGACCTCGCGCGCGACCATTTCTTGCCGCCGTAGCCAGAGCGTCGATTCTGACGGGTCGGAGGCAAGGTCTCTAGAGCGGGATCACGACCCGCGCCATCGGTGACGAAGGAAAGAGCCCGCGGTGGCTATACCTTCCGAAGCTCGTGAGGCAACGGCCTCCCACAGACGAACTGACGCGCTGAAGGAATCCGCGGGCGGACAGCAAGGAGGCCGCCGAGTGGTAGCCCCCGAGGGTCGCCGCGGGGTGGGTCCGACCTTGCCACGAGAGAGCGTACCAGACCGCCTAGGACCTGCGCAGCCGCCTCTGGGAGTTCTCCCCGGGTACTGGCAGCGATCTAGTGCGCCAGTAGATTTACTGGAAGACCTCGCCGCCCACGGAGGTAGCTCGCCTTTCACCAGCGAGGTCCACCAAGGGGGTTTTCCGCACCACTGGACCCCCCCGAAGTTTGTATTGTTCGACAGGTCGCTGGATCCCGTTGACCATCTCTTGGCCTACAGAAAGCTTCTGTTTTTCCGGGACCAAGACCACGTCTTGTGCCGAGCATTCCCGAGCAGTTCGACCGGCTCGGCATTGAACTGGTTCCACAAATTGCCGCCCAGCATGATCCCCGACTTTCCAACTCTCTCTAGGCTATTCCTGGAGCAGTATCGCTGCAATAGGTGTTGTGATTTTAAATTGTTATACCGCAAGTGCACGGCGTCTATCTGATAGACAGTGGCAAATACGGGTCGATCCCACAGAGACTTGATGAAAACTAATTAAAGGGAAATTAAAGCTAATTAATTTTTAGTTTAGTAAGATGATTAATTTTTGTGAAATTGTTTTGTAACGGGAATTACGGAACGCAAAACAGAAAGCTAATTAAGGTTACGGTTGTAATCTATATGGAGAGACATTCTAAGCTCTAGAATCCGCACAAGTAGCGATCTAAACTATACTTTTAGATGATTTCCAGGATGTTCACGGAGATACGAAGTCAATCTATCTCCATGGATGATATTCAATGGAGCACTATTATGATCACGAATGTAGTGATCTTCCTCGCTTTAATGGAATAAGCCTGAAATAATTCTCCGTAAAATTCGGAGTAATAACAGAAGCTAACACTATGTAATGATTCTCCGTAAAACTACTCATAATGACGAAGAATAAAACTATGAGATAAACCTCTGTAGAACTCTAATAATAACGGAGAATAAAGCTAGCTTATTACAGAAATTTTAATCAAGCATGAATGAGCAAAGATCACTTTATTTTCATTAAACACACTAAAATATGGAAATCAAATAAAAGCATGGTTTAGATACAACTACAAGGCTTCATCCAGAACTTAGAGCGGTGATTTAGCCTCGCATGGCCATGTGAGCGCTGATGGCGGATGCTTCGTTGCAGATGACAAATCCGGCGATGATGGCGACGTGCGGCTTCGAGCGCGGTGGACGTGGCTCGGAGATGGTACGTGAAGATGTAGATGATGCCGTAGAATGTGGTTGATGATCAACGTAGATGGCAGCCCCTCTTGGTTCGTCCAAAGCTCCCCTCCTTTTTTTGTGTTTCGGACCCCTCTTTATATAGGATATAGAGAGAGAGAAAAGAGAGAGAAATCCCGTCGGATTCCAAGGAAGGCAAGAAAGAAAAAGAAAAGAAATAGAGAGAGAAGATCGGGCTCTGATCGGGTAAGGAAAGATATGGGCGCTGGGTTTTAAAGAGAGAGAATCTAGGAGGGAGAGAGAGTGAAGTTCGGTGGGTTTTAGAGAGATCCGGAGGGGCTTTAGGTGGAAAGGATGGCTGTGATATTGTGTGCTAGAGAGAGAATCAAGGAGGAAAAGAGCGTCTCGGATGGATAGAGAGAAAAAGGAGAGAGAGAGAGAGAGAGAGACGTGCGGACTAGAGAGAGAAAGTAGGAAGAGAGAGAGAGCTGGGCGGTTGTGTGTAACGGGCGGCTGTGATCTGGTGCAGCTGGTTCACATGCATGCATGTGGGTTCGGTGCAATGGACGGCTGGGTTTTAGTTGAGAGAAGATAGGGAGAGAGAAGGGCGGTAGAGAGGAGGGAATAGATGGCCCGTGTGGAACGGACGGCTGTGATTAATGGGAAATAAAGAGAGAAAGTAGGGGGCGCCACCTGATCGGGTATGAGTAGGGGATGGTTGGGTTGGTGAATGCACATACACATGCATGGCATTTGGGATAAAAGAAGTGGCTGTGATGGGGTGTAGATTATATGGGAAATGGGTACGTGGCTGGGATTATTTGGATGCATGGGATCATGGATCGGACGGGCGGTGATTGATGAGTTGGTGAGGGCTGCACTCAGGTTGGGTTTTAGACTCCGGATTTGTGAAGGACGGCTAGAATGAGGCCGGGTAAGGGCTGCATGCATGGGTTTTGGGTGCATGAACGGCTGCGATGGATCGGGTTTGCAAAGAATGGTTTGATTTGGAGAGCGAGGAGAAAAGGAAAGAGGGAATCATATTGAATCTGGGAGTCCGGGACTGTTGTGATCGGGTCGGACCGAGTTGATGCACGTGATGTAGAGGTGGAACGGGCGGCTGGAATTAGGTGGCATGGGAGATAATCGGGTTGTGCGATTCGATCGAAGTCTTGGCTATGACGGGTTTACGGGCGACTTTGTATATAGACGGTCACGATGGGTACGATGGTGAAATAAGAAGAGTAGGGAATGGCCGACTTGGGTTGGTTAATGGGGTTACGTGAAAGGCTTGGTCACCCAGTTATCATCATCCGCATTCATCATCGGTCCTTCAGAAATGTCCGCATACGGTCTGTACAACTTCCATCGCATTGCCGTGAGAATATCCATTGCTTGATCATAACGCTCTTGAGCTGACTGCATCGATAACCAGATCAATTCCCTGAAAATCACGCATGAAATGACGTCCATTAGATTCCAATATGCGATTATCGAAAAAAGGAATAATTTGGATTATTAGAGAGTATAACTGTCATGCATGATATGTATGAGAGTGAACCCATATGCCGTTGGGTTCGTATGAGAGTCTACTATATCGTGGTGCAAAGAAACTTATGCAGTTTACGTGTATTATGAAAGTTTTACGTAGCAAAGTGACGCTATGTGCATGATAAAGAAAGGATAATTCGCACCAAATGGACGCTCATCACACCCCCAAACTTAAATCTTGCTCGCCCTCGAGTAAGGAAAGAAAAATAAACAAAGTAAATGACAAAATAAAAACTCCTAACTCACTTTCGCAGGAATCGCGACTGCACTTAGCACGTGCAACAAGCCTTTAAACCCCTGGGTTACCCCAGTGGACGAGTTTTGTCTCGTGAGGGTTTGCAGTGAATCTACCCACAAAATTCAAATTTCTCTTTTTTTTTATTATTATTATTATTTAAAGATAAAAATAAGAAAAGTCGGTTTCGTAGAATAATTAAAAAGTACTCAAAAATAGAATTTCTAAGGCACAAGACTCACAAGGTATCTAACCCAAGCTTCGGCTTTCGAAGTACACACTTTAGGTTCTAACTATTAGTTTCCCGTTAGAAAAGATCAAGGTTCACTATGCTCGAGTGCACGGTGCTGTCTGGGCAAAACACAACTGGGGGTTTGGTTCTCTACATTCATAACATTCTAACAGTCTCCTAGAACGGTCAAAGTCGACCTTAGAACCTGAGTCAAAATCAGCTAATCTAGACAGGCTAGTGAGAGTTGTGGATATTCACCTTAATACCTTTCGGCTTTATATGTGATATTCCAGTTTCCCCACATTGTTTATAACGACGGCTTTCACACTATTTTCTTTTCTTTTCTTTTTTTTTTTTCCAGACTTCACTCATATTAGGGCATACAGGTTAAGACTTTTACATAATTAGGTCCTAGACCATGCTGATAGGTAGCCCTTTCCGCTATACCTTAGAATTCACTGGTCGCTATAATAGTATTTTTTTTTTTTTTTTACCAAGTGAACCAGATCCGCATGGTTCATCAGGACTCTAGTTGACTATTAGGCCGATATGAAAGCTTTGAATCTATACCCTAGAGGTGTAAGCCAGATGTGAAGTGAAAAATCAAGTCTAGTTTGTTTTGACAATCTCTAAAAGGTTACTAAGGGTCAGAACCATATTAGACATACTTTTTCTCGCTGATCCTTGGACTTTATACCTTGATTACCAGGTGCCTTATAGTTCTATTCGAGTACAATAAAATTATATTACAAAACCTGAAATAAAAGTGAAATATATATAGATATATATTATTATTATTATTATTTTTTTTTTAAAAGAACAAAAAGGAAAGCAAAAGTAATACGATAAGAAACTAAAATATGAAGAATAAAATAAAAACATGCAAATGCAAATTCCTATAGATTTCTATACGAACGTTGTAGTTTTGGTAGGGGACTACAGACGAGACACATATACGCCAAGACGTATATACCGAGCTGTCCCACTACAGCGTAAGTTGATGCAATGATAATAATAATAATTTTTTTTTTTTTTTTTTTTATCTCTTAGGACAGAAAAATTTTGTGGAAATTAAATGGATATAGGACTTTGCAAAAAGTACATCACACCCCCAAACTTAAATTAGACATTGTCCTCAATGTATGAATTAGACATGCTCATGAATGAGATGGTAACAGTATTTTCGAATGACATGTATATAAAATAAAGGTAAAAGGTTTTAAGGATGGATAGTACCTCATAAGTTCTTTGTATCCTTATTTTCTGCAAAATATTATTACTACAAAGAAAAGAACAAAGCGACTAAATAGACTAATAAAGACGAGCAGATGCTAATGAAATTTTTTTTTTTTTTGACTATTATAATACAAATGAGTTTTTCAGCAGATGAAATCTTCAAAAAGAAAAGAGAGTAGTCATTAATTGAAAAATTATATTCTATAGTATACATTGGGTATGTTTCTGCGTGACTCTCCTTTATTCTATAAGGGTTCATCCTATATTGTTCTTTATGAATTTTCTTTTCAAATGGAACAATATAAGATTCATTATTTGTATCATCTATATTATTTTTGAAAAGTTTGTATAATTGAATTTTTTGATTTTGAATGAATTGAGGAGAAATTAAATCAGAAAATATATATTCTTCACCCAAATATGTATATTGAGACTCAGATAGAAGAGTTTGTAGATCAATGCATGATTTTTCGATAATAATTGGATGATCAACCATGATACCATTAATTTCAAGATTCGTTGATAGAGCATTGACTTCTTTAGCAAACATATCACTATCAATGATATAAGGAAGATCATGGGTGACATCTAATAATGCAGTGATTGTATTGATATGATTATCAATATCCAAATTCTTTCCAAAATGTGCAAGGCAGGCTTCCAGTGGGTCATCATCGTTTACTTGTGATACACAACTGTCTTTTTGTTCTTGCAAGTAGTTGACCTCTTCTAATTCATTACTTTCATCTCTCGATTGTTTGCTCACATTAAATATATTGACTTGTATTGTCATATTACCGAAAGAAATATTCATGACACCATTCCGACAGTTGATTAGTGCATTCGATGTTGCTAGGAAAGGTCGCCCTAAGATTACTGGTACTCGATTAGTAAATTCAGTTGGTGGTTTTGTATCCAGGACCACAAAGTCAACAGGAAATACAAATTCTCCTACTTTGATTAGGACGTCTTCCACTATCCCTTTAGGATATCGAATTGAAGCATCAGCTAGCTGGAGGGTCACTCTAGTGGGTTTTAACTCCCCCAGACCTAACTCTTCATATATGGAATATGAAAGGAGGTTGACACTAGCACCTAAATCGAGCAAGGCTTTCTCAATATGATATTCCCCTATTTCACAGGAAATGGTAGGACAACCAGGGTCCTTATATTTGATAGGGGTTGAGCATGAAATAATCGAACTAGCCTGCTGAGCCAGAAATGCTCTCTTAGGTACATTTGTTGCTCTCTTAAAAGTGCAAAGGTCCTTTAAGAATTTAACGTATGTAGGTATTTGTTGGATTGCATCTAAGAGTGGAATGTTGATTTTTACTTGTTTGAAAATTTCTAACATATTATCCATTTGCATTTTCTTCTTTGCTGGCTCTAGTCTTTGAGGATATGGGGTTCTAGGAATATAGGTTCTAAGAGGTGGTTCACTAGGTGATGCCATATTTTCAGTATCGTGTCTTGTGTTCTCCCTAGTTTCCTCTTGTGATTTTGGGTCCTTTCCAGGTGTTTCTTCAGTTCTTATGTCATTATGCCTAGGTTCCTTAGTTTCCTTAGGAGGTTCTATCATGTTATCAACTTGCCGTCCTGACCTAAGTGTAGTAACTGCATTTGCTTGCTCATGGCCTTTTCCTTTGATGTCATGAATTTCAAATTGACCCCTTAGATTTGACCCTTTAGGGTTAGCCTCAGGTTGACTCGGGAATGTACCCTTATCCCTTGTATTCAAAGAATCAGCTAGTTGACTCACAGTGTATTCCAACTTCGCAATAGATTGTGTGTTAGCACTAATGCTTTGAGCGGTGCTCTGTTGGAATTGGAGGGTATTCTGAGCCAATAGTTTCATCGTTTCCTCTAAAGAATTGATTCTTTGATTATCTGGGTTAGGGGTGGCATTTTTTATAGGTGGCTTTTGAAATCCTTGAGGTGGTACAGATTGAGATGGGCCACCTTGGTATGGACCTTTAGTCCACGAGAAATTTGGGTGGTTCTTTCATCCTTCATTGTAAGTGTTTGAATATGGATTATACCTTGGTTGATTATCAAAACGATTATTTTGATACAAAGCATTAATTTTTTCCATATTATTTTCTTGTCCCCCTAACATCGAACATCGATGATCTGCATGGGTAGGCTCACTACAAATTGAGCAAATAGAAAAGCTAGGCTCATTATTGCAACTCATAGTTTGATTAAGACTTAGTGCTTCTAATGTATTCGGAGCGGGAGTCCTATTTTCTTGATTCATTTCTAAAGCCTCTAAGCATCTCATTACTGTGGCTAATTTAGCTTCTGCTTCGAATTTAGGTTCCACTTTATAGAGCCCACCCTGTGCAGTAGGGAGGGGTTTCCTAGATTCTTCTTTGATTGGTTCCCACTGTAGTGTGTTCTCGGCATTTTCTTCTAAGTAGGTCCAGGCTTGATCTGCTGTCTTTTTGGTGAACTCACCATTACAACATGATTCCACCATGGTCTTAGATGGGTAGTTCAACCCTTCATAAAGGATTTGGACTAGTCTAATTTTTTCAAAGCCATGGTGTGGGCAGTGCAAGAGTAGATCCTTAAATCTTTCTATGTATCTATAGAGAGCTTCACCTTCCAGTTGGTGAAACACATTCAAGGCCTGACGAATCGAGGCCGTCTTTTGTTTAGAATAGAATTTTCTATAAAAGAGCTCGAATAGGCCTACCCAAGTAGTTATAGATCCAGCTTGTAAGGCATAAAGCCATGCTTTAGCCTTTTCTTTTAGCGAGAAGGGAAATAACCTAAGTTTGAGGTTTTCTTCGGACATATTATCGAATTTCATTGTTCCACATATGTCCTCAAATTCCCTCACATGTTGATATGGATTTTCCTGCTCCATTCCCCGAAAGACGGGGAGCATTGTGGGCCTATCGCACTATCTTAGCTAGCGGGACCGCTTCCACCCATTTGGTGAAGTAGTACGTGGCCACTAAGATGAATTTCTTTTGCCGGGCTGATACGGGGAATGGTCCCACAATATCTAACCCCCACTGTTCAAACGGCCAGGGGCTCGCCAGAGGATGCAGTTCCTCTGCGGGCATATGATTCGTGGTGGCATGCTTCTGGCATTGGATGCACCTCTGGGCGACCTTCAAGGCATCATGCTCCAGAGTGGGCCACCAGTATCCTTGCCTTCGTACTTTCGTAGCTAGAGACCGCCCACCAGCGTGGTTTCCCAGCTCGCCAGAGTGGATGCAATTCAAAACTTCTTCAGTCTCTGGGCTCTCGACGCAACGGAGATTTGGCCCACCGAAGGATCTTCGAAAAAGGCGATCCCAGCGAATGAGGTAGCGCCCAGCACATTTCTCCACTCGCCAGGCTTCCTCTCTATCCTCTGGAAGCTCGCCCTTCTGGAGAAAACGAAGAATGGGGGCGGTCCACCCGCTGGTTGGTACGTCGGCAGAGACTTGGTTAACAGCGGGCTCCATCAGTTGGAGCCGAGACTGATTTTGGACCTCGATAAGAATCTGGCGAGCCTCTGATGTTCCCAGCAGAGAGGCGGCGTTTGCCAATGCATCAGCTCGCCTATTATCGGTTCGCAGAATTTGCTCGAAGGAGATCTTTTCGAACTCCGCGGCCTTGCGCTTCACCAGATCCACATAGCCCGCCATTCGTGCATCCCGGGAGGCGTACTCCCCATTGTTTTGGCAAATAATTAGCTGGGAATCACTAAAGACCTTCAAGCGTTTGGCGCCTACCTCTTGAGCGAGCTCCAGACCAGCCAGCAGCGCCTCATATTCTGCCTCATTGTTGGTAGCGGCGAAATCCAGCCGGCCTGATTTCTCCAGAAGTACCGACTGGGCGATCAGTGCGACCCCGATCCCAGACCCCCAAAGCGTTGGAGGATCCATCGACGAATAACTCCCAGCCCGCCACCTCTGAACGCTTAGTTGGAGGAAGCTCGCCTTGGTTGTCCAAGAACCTCGCCTTCCCAGGGTGTGCCTCAGTTGGCTCATCCTCCTGGTACTAGACCGGTTCTTCTATGGGGAAGTCCGCCAAGAAATCGGCGAGAGCCTGCCCTTTGACAGCAACTCGAGGGACATACTCCAAACCATAGGCGGCGAGCTCAGCTGACCATCGATAGAGCCTGTCGGCTACCGAGGGTCTGGAGAGCGCGCTCTTCAGAGGGTGCTCTGTGATGACTTTGACGGTGTGCGCCGAGAAGTAAGGGTGGAGTTTTCTCGCGGTAAGGAACAAGGCCAATGCGACCTTCTCGATTGGCCGATACCGGAGCTCGGCGGGAAGCATTGTGTGGCTTACAAAGTAGACAGGCCGCTCCACCTTTGCTTCTTCTACGACAAGGACCCCGCTCACCGCATTCTCGGTGACCGCGAGATATACGCCAAGCTCGGCGCCATCTTTGGGTGCTGCTAGGATTGGCGGGCTCGCCAGATAGTCCTTGATCTTATGAAAAGTGCGCTCGCACTCTTTATCCCAACAAATGCTCGCCCCTTTTCGTAGTAGCTCGAAGAGAGGTCGGCAATTGTCTGAGGATTTGGAGATGAACCGATTTAGCGCGGCAATTCGCCCGCTCAACCTTTGGACCTCCTGCCGGGTTCTTGGTGTAGGCATTTCGACAAGTGCTCGGATTTGCCCAGGGTCGGCCTCGATCCCCCTGTGGGTGACCAGGTACCCGAGGAATTTCCCAGAAGTCACCCCGAATGCGCACTTCGCCGGGTTTAGCCTCATTTGGTACTTTCTCAGTATCTCGAAGGTTTCGCGGAGATCGACAACATGCCCCTCTCGCTCCCGACTCTTCACCAGGAGGTCGTCTACATAAACTTCGACGTTTCTGCCGATCTGATCTTTGAACATCTGAGTGACTAACCTTTGGTAGGTCGCTCCAGCGTTCTTAAGTCCGAACGACATCACTCGATAGCAGTATAGCTTCTGGTAGCCCGCTCCAGAGTAGAAAGCGGTCTTCTCCTGATCGTCGACGTGGAGAGGTATCTAGTTATACCCAGAATATCCATCCATGAAGGACAGGGCCTGGAACCCGACAGCTGCGTCGACCAGCACGCCTATTCTCGGAAGAGGAAAACCGTCCTTCGGGCATGCCTTATTGAGGTCGGAGAAGTCAATGCACACTCTGACCGCTCTGCTCTTCTTGGGCACCGCCACGATATTGGAGATCCACTCGGGGAAGTGCGCCTCGCGGATGAAGCCAGCTCGCTCTAGCTTGTCTATCTCTGCCGCTACTGCAACGGACTTCGCAGCAGGTATGTGCCGAGCTATCTGCTTGACCGGCGGGAACTCTTTCATGGTGTGTAGACGATGATAGGTGACCTCCGGGTCAATCCCTGGCATGTCCGCAAAGCTCCAGACGAATACGTCACGGTATTCCCTGAGCAAGTTGGTTATGGCCAGGACCTCGCCCTTGGTTAGCGAGGTCCCGAGGCTAACAACTCTTGGCCCTTCTCTGCCGCCAATGTCGACCTCTTGGAGTGGTTCGGCAACTGGAAAACTTCCTCTCTTGGGGGGTGTCGGGAGACCTTCCTCCTCCAACTTAAGATCCACACCGCTACCACCCGGGGGTGGAGTAGGGGACTTAAGCGAGGAGGCCCCCAGCGGGCTCCCCAGTAGCTCGCTCGTAGCGGGCGGTAATTGCTAGGAGGGTGCGGGCCTCTTGGCCTCGGCGACCTCCATGTCCATGAGGTGAAGAACATCCTGCTCGTATCGGGTAGCGGTTACCTGATCACCCCGAATAACTACGACCCCGCTCGTGGTCGGGAATTTGAGGGCCTAATGGTTGGGTGAAGATACCGCATTCATTTGCCTTAGCCAAGGTCGCCCAAGGATGGCATTAAATGCAGAACTTCCGTCCACTACCGCGAAGCGGACTTGGTGAGCCTCCGGGCCCGCGGTCACAGTAAGGGTTATCTCTCCTGCCACTTTGGCAACCTCACCGGTGAATCCACTGAGGGAGCTCGTCGAGGGAGACAGGTCGGCAAGTCTCAACCCCATTCGCAGGTAGGCCGACAGAAAAAGGATGTCAACGGCGCTCCCCGAATCAACCAGAGCTCGCCTCACTTCGATGTTAGCCATCATCAGGCGTATGACGAGGGGGTCATTGTGGGGCGTAACGACCCCAATCATGTCATATTCCAAAAACCAGAGAAAATCGAGGGCTTCCACCCTCGTTGCTTGAAGTAAAGTAGGAGTTAGCGAGACGGAAAATACCTTCTGTGCCCGCTCCATCTCCCTAACTCGTCGGCGGGCTTCGTTACTGGATCTCGGGCCGCTCAGCCGCCCGCTAATGGTATGGCAGATCGCCGGTCCTCCCGGGGGAGGCTGAGGTAAGGCGGGCTCCGCGAGTCCTGGGCGATCTCCCTCCCGAGGGGCTCGTTCTGGTACCACCTCGAATCTCCTCGGGGGCGAGATGAACTGGCTCAAGTGCCCCAAAGCGACCAAATCCTCCAAGTGGTTCTTCAGAGCCCGGCATCTGTTAGTGTGATGCCCCGGGCTTCAATGAAAAGCACACCGCCGTGAGTTGTCGGTAGAGCCGGGCTCTTCGACCTGCAGGGGTGGCGGGTACTGGAAGAAAGGTTCATTCCGAATCTGATGAAAGATTTGCCCTGGCGAGTGGGTTAGCACGGTGAAGTCCCGCTCCCCGGGTCCCGGAGGCAGGCGCCAGTTCGCCGGCCTTCCAGCGACCGCCGCGGGGGCTTCGGCGGGCTGTACAGCAGGAGCTGCGGGCGGTCCGGGCAAAGGCACCGCCAGTGGCACCTCCCTCCTCTCCACGGCCTTAACGACAAGTGGTCGCAGGGCCGGAGGAGGTCGCTGCTCGACTGCCTTTCCCTTCTGGTCTAACACAGCGTCTTCGAGCTTGATGTGTTGCTGGACCAGGGCAAATAGTTCAACCATCGTGCGAGGATCTTTGATCACTAGAGCGTCATGAAGCTTGCCTCCCTCGGGGAGGGCGCTTCTGAAAGCACTCACCACGGTACGATCTTGGCCCGCCGCGTCTTCCAGAGCGAGGTAGGCGCTTCGGAATCGCGTTGCGAAGCACCGGAGCGTTTCGCGAGCTCCTATGGCTAAAGTAAACAGAGATTCGATTCTTTTCGGGGGCTGCCTATTGATGAGCGTCCATTTGGTGCGAATTATCCTTTCTTTATCATGCACATAGCGTCACTTTGCTACGTAAAACTTTCATAATACACGTAAACTGCATGAGTTTCTTTGCACCACGATATAGTAGACTCTCATACGAACCCAACGGCATATGGGTTCACTCTCATACATATCATGCATGACAGTTATACTGTCTAATAATCCAAATTATTCCTTTTTTCGATAATCGCATATTGGAATCTAATGGACGTCATTTCATGCGTGATTTTCAGGGAATTGATCTGGTTATCGATGCAGTCAGCTCAAGAGCGTTATGATCAAGCAATGGATATTCTCACGGCAATGCGATGGAAGTTGTACAGACCGTATGCGGACATTTCTGAAGGACCGATGATGAATGCGGATGATGATAACTGGGTGACCAAGCCTTCCACGTAACCCCATTAACCAACCCAAGTCGGCCATACCCTACTCTTCTTATTTCACCATCGTACCCATCGCGACCGTCGATATACAAAGTCGCCCGTAAACCCGTCATAGCCAAGACTTTGATCGAATCGCACAACCCGATTATCTCCCATGCCACCTAATTCCAGCCGCCCGTTCCACCTCTACATCACGTGCATCAACTCGGTCCGACCCGATCACAATAGTCCCGGACTCCCAGATTCAATATGATTCCCTCTTTCCTTTTCTCCTCGCTCTCCAAATCAAACCATTCTTTGCAAACCTGATTCATCGCAGCCGTTCATGCACCGAAAACCCATGCATGCAGCCCTTACCCGGCCTCATCCTAGCCGTCCTTCACAAATCCGGAGTCTAAAACCCAACCTGAGTGCAGCCCTCACCAACTCATCAATCACCGCCGTCCGATCCATGATCCCATGCATCCAAATAATCCCAGTCACGTACCCATTTCCCATCTAATCTACACCCCATCACAGCCAATTCTTTTATCCCAAATGCCATGCATGTGTATGTGCATTCACCAACCCAACCATCCCCTACTCATACCCGATCAGGTGGCGCCCCCTACTTTCTCTCTTTATTCCCCATTAATCACAGCCGTCCGTTCCACACGGGCCATCTATTCCCTCCTCTCTACCGCCCTTCTCTCTCCCTATCTTCTCTCAACTAAAACCCAGCCGTCCATTGCACCGAACCCACATGCATGCATGTGAACCAGCTGCACCAGGTCACAGCCGCCCGTTACACACAACCGCCCAGCTCTCTCTCTCTTCCTACTTTCTCTCTCTAGTCTGCACGTCTCTCTCTCTCTCTCTTTCCTTTTTCTCTCTATCCATCCGAGACGCTCTTTTCCTCCTTGATTATCTCTCTAGCACACAATATCACAGCCATCCTTTCCACCTAAAGCCCCTCCGGATCTCTCTAAAACCCACCGAACTTCACTCTCTCTCCCTCCTAGATTCTCTCTCTTTAAAACCCAGCGCCCATATCTTTCCTTACCCGATCAGAGCCCGATCTTCTCTCTCTATTTCTTTTCTTTTTCTTTCTTGCCTTCCTTGGAATCCGACGGGATTTCTCTCTCTTTTCTCTCTCTCTATATCCTATATAAAGAGGGGTCCCAAACACAAAAAAAGGAGGGGAGCTTTGGACGAACCAAGAGGGGCTGCCATCTACGTTGATCATCAACCACATTCTACGGCATCATCTACATCTTCACGTACCATCTCCGAGCCACGTCCACCGCGCTCGAAGCCACACGTCGCCATCATCGCCGGGTTTGTCATCTGCAACGAAGCATCCGCCATCAGCGCTCACATGGCCATGCGAGGCTAAATCACCGCTCTAAGTTCTGGATGAAGCCTTGTAGTTGTATCTAAACCATGCTTTTATTTGATTTCCATATTTTAGTGCGTTTAATGAAAATAAAGTGATCTTTGCTCATTCATGCTTGATTAAAATTTCTGTAATAAGTTAGCTTTATTCTCCGTTATTATTAGAGTTCTACAGAGGTTTATCTCATAGTTTTATTCTTCGTCATTACGAGTAGTTTTACGGAGAATCATTACATAGTGTTAGCTTCTGTTATTACTCCGAATTTTACGGAGAATTATTTCAGGCTTATTCCATTAAAGCGAGGAAGATCACTACATTCGTGATCATAATAGTGCTCCATTGAATATCATCCACGGAGATAGATTGACTTCGTATCTCCGTGAGCATCCTGGAAATCATCTAAAAGTATAGTTTATATCGCTACTTGTGCGGATTCTAGAGCTTAGAATGTCTCTCCATATAGATTACAACCGTAACCTTAATTAGCTTTCTGTTTTGCGTTCCGTAATTCCCGTTACAAAACAATTTCACAAAAATTAATCATCTTACTAAACTAAAAATTAATTAGCTTTAATTTTCCTTTAATTAGTTTTCATCAAGTCTCTGTGGGATCGACCCGTATTTGCCACTGTCTATCAGATAGACGCCGTGCAATTGCGGTATAACAATTTAAAATCACAACAAGTTTTTGGCGCCGTTGCCGGGGACTTGAGTTTGAAAACTGTTAAAGTTTAGTTTTTATTTGCTTTAAAAAGAAAAAAAAAAAAGTCAGTATTAGTATTCTTAGTTATTCTATTTTCGTATTTTCTCTCTTTCGTAGTTACTATCTTCTGTTTAACTTTTGAGGTACGTACACGCTCAACGGAAAACTTGCATAAGCATCACAAAGGTAAGTACTCAAATCCTTACCCACGCCTCTCCAGTCAGTGGGTTTGATTACGTACTCCTATTGCTTACTCCTGCTGATTCAATAACCGTAGTAATTAAGGTAACCGGCTAATGTGCAAACTTTCACCGTAGATCAAATAATCGAATTGCATCGCAACTTTGTAAGGTTGTCGCCAGCTCGGCACATACACCTCTTATAGTTGTATGTGTGTCTCAGTCTGAGGTGTACACTCAACCTTGCATCGATAGAAATCATTTGCTAGGGTGCTGCATTGCATAATAGTAGACTCTCTATTTGCATAAGTATTCTGCTAAAGTACGTACTCTGTTTTCTTTACTAGCATAGTGTTATATTTGTTAAACTACTATTACCTAATTGACGAATTAATCTGGACACACAGTCCACAGTTTGGGCACGTGTAGGAAAAAGATTAGTTAGAGTTGATTACAATAACATCGTAGAAATGGCGGAATAGCCGCAAGCAATCACCTTAGGGGATTATATGTATCCTACTAGGGCTACACAACCTTCTTGCATAACCTTACCCAATACCAATGCAAAATTTGAATTAAAATCTGGCTTAATCCAAATGCTCCCCGTCTTTCGGGGAATGGAGCAGGAAAATCCATATCAACATGTGAGGGAATTTGAGGACATATGTGGAACAATGAAATTCGATAATATGTCCGAAGAAAACCTCAAACTTAGGTTATTTCCCTTCTCGCTAAAAGAAAAGGCTAAAGCATGGCTTTATGCCTTACAAGGCTTCATCCAGAACTTAGAGCGGTGATTTAGCCTCGCATGGCCATGTGAGCGCTGATGGCGGATGCTTCGTTGCAGATGACAAACCCGGCGATGATGGCGACGTGTGGCTTCGAGCGCGGTGGACGTGGCTCGGAGATGGTACGTGAAGATGTAGATGATGCCGTAGAATGTGGTTGATGATCAACGTAGATGGCAGCCCCTCTTGGTTCGTCCAAAGCTCCCCTCCTTTTTTTGTGTTTGGGACCCCTCTTTATATAGGATATAGAGAGAGAGAAAAGAGAGAGAAATCCCGTCGGATTCCAAGGAAGGCAAGAAAGAAAAAGAAAAGAAATAGAGAGAGAAGATCGGGCTCTGATCGGGTAAGGAAAGATATGGGCGCTGGGTTTTAAAGAGAGAGAATCTAGGAGGGAGAGAGAGTGAAGTTCGGTGGGTTTTAGAGAGATCCGGAGGGGCTTTAGGTGGAAAGGATGGCTGTGATATTGTGTGCTAGAGAGAGAATCAAGGAGGAAAAGAGCGTCTCGGATGGATAGAGAGAAAAAGGAAAGAGAGAGAGAGAGAGACGTGCAGACTAGAGAGAGAAAGTAGGAAGAGAGAGAGAGCTGGGCGGTTGTGTGTAACGGGCGGCTGTGATCTGGTGCAGCTGGTTCACATGCATGCATGTGGGTTCGGTGCAATGGACGGCTGGGTTTTAGTTGAGAGAAGATAGGGAGAGAGAAGGGCGGTAGAGAGGAGGGAATAGATGGCCCGTGTGGAACGGACGGCTGTGATTAATGGGGAATAAAGAGAGAAAGTAGGGGGCGCCACCTGATCGGGTATGAGTAGGGGATGGTTGGGTTGGTGAATGCACATACACATGCATGGCATTTGGGATAAAAGAATTGGCTGTGATGGGGTGTAGATTAGATGGGAAATGGGTACGTGGCTGGGATTATTTGGATGCATGGGATCATGGATCGGACGGCGGTGATTGATGAGTTGGTGAGGGCTGCACTCAGGTTGGGTTTTAGACTCCGGATTTGTGAAGGACGGCTAGGATGAGGCCGGGTAAGGGCTGCATGCATGGGTTTTCGGTGCATGAACGGCTGCGATGAATCAGGTTTGCAAAGAATGGTTTGATTTGGAGAGCGAGGAGAAAAGGAAAGAGGGAATCATATTGAATCTGGGAGTCCGGGACTGTTGTGATCGGGTCGGACCGAGTTGATGCACGTGATGTAGAGGTGGAACGGGCGGCTGGAATTAGGTGGCATGGGAGATAATCGGGTTGTGCGATTCGATCAAAGTCTTGGCTATGACGGGTTTACGGGCGACTTTGTATATAGACGGTCGCGATGGGTACGATGGTGAAATAAGAAGAGTAGGGTATGGCCGACTTGGGTTGGTTAATGGGGTTACGTGGAAGGCTTGGTCACCCAGTTATCATCATCCGCATTCATCATCGGTCCTTCAGAAATGTCCGCATACGGTCTGTACAACTTCCATCGCATTGCCGTGAGAATATCCATTGCTTGATCATAACGCTCTTGAGCTGACTGCATCGATAACCAGATCAATTCCCTGAAAATCACGCATGAAATGACGTCCATTAGATTCCAATATGCGATTATCGAAAAAAGGAATAATTTGGATTATTAGACAGTATAACTGTCATGCATGATATGTATGAGAGTGAACCCATATGCCGTTGGGTTCGTATGAGAGTCTACTATATCGTGGTGCAAAGAAACTCATGCAGTTTACGTGTATTATGAAAGTTTTACGTAGCAAAGTGACGCTATGTGCATGATAAAGAAAGGATAATTCGCACCAAATGGACGCTCATCAATAGGCAGCCCCCGAAAAGAATCGAATCTCTGTTTACTTTAACCATAGGAGCTCGCGAAACGCTCCGGTGCTTCGCAACGCGATTCCGAAGCGCCTACCTCGCTCTGGAAGACGCAGCGGGCCAAGATCGTACCGTGGTGAGTGCTTTCAGAAGCGCCCTCCCCGAGGGAGGCAAGCTTCATGACGCTCTAGTGATCAAAGATCCTCGCACGATGGTTGAACTATTTGCCCTGGTCCAGCAACACATCAAGCTCGAAGACGCTGTGTTAGACCAGAAGGGAAAGGCAGTCGAGCAGCGACCTCCTCCGGCCCTGCGACCACTTGTCGTTAAGGCCGTGGAGAGGAGGGAGGTGCCACTGGCGGTGCCTTTGCCCGGACCGCCCGCAGCTCCTGCTGTACAGCCCGCCGAAGCCCCCGCGGCGGTCGCTGGAAGGCCGGCGAACTGGCGCCTGCCTCCGGGACCCGGGGAGCGGGACTTCACCGTGCTAACCCACTCGCCAGGGCAAATCTTTCATCAGATTCGGAATGAACCTTTCTTCCAGTACCCGCCACCCCTGCAGGTCGAAGAGCCCGGCTCTACCGACAACTCACGGCGGTGTGCTTTTCATTGAAGCCCGGGGCATCACACTAACAGATGCCGGGCTCTGAAGAACCACTTGGAGGATTTGGTCGCTTTGGGGCACTTGAGCCAGTTCATCTCGCCCCCGAGGAGATTCGAGGTGGTACCAGAACGAGCCCCTCGGGAGGGAGATCGCCCAGGACTCGCGGAGCCCGCCTTACCTCAGCCTCCCCCGGGAGGACCGGCGATCTGCCATACCATTAGCGGGCGGCTGAGCGGCCCGAGATCCAGTAACGAAGCCCGCCGACGAGTTAGGGAGATGGAGCGGGCACAGAAGGTATTTTCCGTCTCGCTAACTCCTACTTTACTTCAAGCAACGAGGGTGGAAGCCCTCGATTTTCTCTGGTTTTTGGAATATGACATGATTGGGGTCGTTACGCCCCACAATGACCCCCTCGTCATACGCCTGATGATGGCTAACATCGAAGTGAGGCGAGCTCTGGTTGATTCGGGGAGCGCCGTTGACATCCTTTTTCTGTCGGCCTACCTGCGAATGGGGTTGAGACTTGCTGACCTGTCTCCCTCGACGAGCTCCCTCAGTGGATTCACCGGTGAGGTTGCCAAAGTGGCAGGAGAGATAACCCTTACTGTGACCGCGGGCCCGGAGGCTCACCAAGTCCGCTTCGCGGTAGTGGACGGAAGTTCTGCATTTAATGCCATCCTTGGGCGACCTTGGCTAAGGCAAATGAATGCGGTATCTTCACCCAACCATTAGGCCCTCAAATTCCCGACCACGAGCGGGGTCGTAGTTATTCGGGGTGATCAGGTAACCGCTACCCGATACGAGCAGGATGTTCTTCACCTCATGGACATGGAGGTCGCCGAGGCCAAGAGGCCCGCACCCTCCTAGCAATTACCGCCCGCTACGAGCGAGCTACTGGGGAGCCCGCTGGGGGCCTCCTCGCTTAAGTCCCCTACTCCACCCCCGGGTGGTAGCGGTGTGGATCTTAAGTTGGAGGAGGAAGGTCTCCCGACACCCCCCAAGAGAGGAAGTTTTCCAGTTGCCGAACCACTCCAAGAGGTCGACATTGGCGGCAGAGAAGGGCCAAGAGTTGTTAGCCTCGGGACCTCGCTAACCAAGGGCGAGGTCCTGGCCATAACCAACTTGCTCAGGGAATACCGTGACGTATTCGTCTGGAGCTTTGCGGACATGCCAGGGATTGACCCAGAGGTCGCCTATCATCGTCTATACACCATGAAAGAGTTCCCGCCGGTCAAGCAGATAGCTCGGCACATACCTGCTGCGAAGTCCGTTGCAGTAGCGGCAGAGATAGACAAGCTAGAGCGAGCTGGCTTCATCCGCGAGGCGCACTTCCCCGAGTGGATCTCCAATATCGTGGCGGTGCCCAAGAAGAGCAGAGCGGTCAGAGTGTGCATTGACTTCTCCGACCTCAATAAGGCATGCCCGAAGGACGGTTTTCCTCTTCCGAGAATAGGCGTGCTGGTCGACGCAGCTGTCGGGTTCCAGGCCCTGTCCTTCATGGATGGATATTCTGGGTATAACTAGATACCTCTCCACGTCGACGATCAGGAGAAGACCGCTTTCTACTCTGGAGCGGGCTACCAGAAGCTATACTGCTATCGAGTGATGTCGTTCGGACTTAAGAACGCTGGAGCGACCTACCAAAGGTTAGTCACTCAGATGTTCAAAGATCAGATCGGCAGAAACGTCGAAGTTTATGTAGACGACCTCCTGGTGAAGAGTCGGGAGCGAGAGGGGCATGTTGTCGATCTCCGCGAAACCTTCGAGATACTGAGAAAGTACCAAATGAGGCTAAACCCGGCGAAGTGCGCATTCGGGGTGACTTCTGGGAAATTCCTCGGGTACCTGGTCACCCACAGGGGGATCGAGGCCGACCCTGGGCAAATCCGAGCACTTGTCGAAATGCCTACACCAAGAACCCGGCAGGAGGTCCAAAGGTTGAGCGGGCGAATTGCCGCGCTAAATCGGTTCATCTCCAAATCCTCAGACAATTGCCGACCTCTCTTCGAGCTACTACGAAAAGGGGCGAGCATTTGTTGGGATAAAGAGTGCGAGCGCACTTTTCATAAGATCAAGGACTATCTGGCGAGCCCGCCAATCCTAGCAGCACCCAAAGATGGCGCCGAGCTTGGCGTATATCTCGCGGTCACCGAGAATGCGGTGAGCGGGGTCCTTGTCGTAGAAGAAGCAAAGGTGGAGCGGCCTGTCTACTTTGTAAGCCACACAATGCTTCCCGCCGAGCTCCGGTATCGGCCAATCGAGAAGGTCGCATTGGCCTTGTTCCTTACCGCGAGAAAACTCCACCCTTACTTCTCGGCGCACACCGTCAAAGTCATCACAGAGCACCCTCTGAAGAGCGCGCTCTCCAGACCCTCGGTAGCCGACAGGCTCTATCGATGGTCAGCTGAGCTCGCCGCCTATGGTTTGGAGTATGTCCCTCGAGTTGCTGTCAAAGGGCAGGCTCTCGCCGATTTCTTGGCGGACTTCCCCATAGAAGAACCGGTCTAGTACCAGGAGGATGAGCCAACTGAGGCACACCCTGGGAAGGCGAGGTTCTTGGACAACCAAGGCGAGCTTCCTCCAACTAAGCGTTCAGAGGTGGCGGGCTGGGAGTTATTCGTCGATGGATCCTCCAACGCTTTGGGGGTCTGGGATCGGGGTCGCACTGATCGCCCAGTCGGTACTTCTGGAGAAATCAGGCCGGCTGGATTTCGCCGCTACCAACAATGAGGCAGAATATGAGGCGCTGCTGGCTGGTCTGGAGCTCGCTCAAGAGGTAGGCGCCAAACGCTTGAAGGTCTTTAGTGATTCCCAGCTAATTATTTGCCAAAACAATGGGGAGTACGCCTCCCGGGATGCACGAATGGCGGGCTATGTGGATCTGGTGAAGCGCAAGGCCGCGGAGTTCGAAAAGATCTCCTTCGAGCAAATTCTGCGAACCGATAATAGGCGAGCTGATGCATTGGCAAACGCCGCCTCTCTGCTGGGAACATCAGAGGCTCGCCAGATTCTCATCGAGGTCCAAAATCAGTCTCGGCTCCAACTGATGGAGCCCGCTGTTAACCAAGTCTCTGCCGACGTACCAACCAGCGGGTGGACCGCCCCCATTCTTCGTTTTCTCCAGAAGGGCGAGCTTCCAGAGGATAGAGAGGAAGCCCGGTGAGTGGAGAAATGTGCTGGGCGCTACCTCATTCGCTGGGATCGCCTTTTTCGAAGATCCTTCGGTGGGCCAAATCTCCGTTGCGTCGAGAGCCCAGAGACTGAAGAAGTTTTGAATTGCATCCACTCTGGCGAGCTGGGAAACCACGCTGGTGGGCGGTCTCTAGCTACGAAAGTACGAAGGCAAGGATACTGGTGGCCCACTCTGGAGCATGATGCCTTGAAGGTCGCCCAGAGGTGCATCCAATGCCAGAAGCATGCCACCACGAATCATATGCCCGCAGAGGAACTGCATCCTCTGGCGAGCCCCTGGCCGTTTCAACAGTGGGGGTTAGATATTGTGGGACCATTCCCCGTATCAGCCCGGCAAAAGAAATTCATCTTAGTGGCCACGTACTACTTCACCAAATGGGTGGAAGCGGTCCCGCTAGCTAAGATAGGCGAAAAGCAAGTGAAGGACTTCCTTTGGAAGAATATTTTCTGCCGGTTCGGTCTGCCTCGGGTACTTATCACCGACAATGGTCGCCAGTTCGATAATCGCTTGATCAAAAGCTTTTGTGTTGAATATGGAGTCGACCTAAGGTTCTCTTCCCCAAGGTACCCTCAAAGCAATGGGCAGGCCGAAGCAACGAATCGCGTGATCCTTGACAACCTCAAGAAAAGGCTGGAAGGGAAAAAAGGATTGTGGGAGCAGGAGCTCGATGGAGTCTTGTGGGCCTATCGCACTACTCCACGTCGCTCAACTAACGAGTCCCCTTTCAGCCTAACTTACGGGTGCGAAGCTGTGCTACCCATCGAAGTCGAGCTGCCCACTGAAAGAAGGCTCGCTGCAGAGGAGGTCGATAATGACGCTCTACTCGCTGACTCCCTCGATCAGCTCGAAGAAAGACAAGAGCACGCCAATCTACACCTTGCCAGATACAGATAAGAAATGAAGCGCGCCTATGATAAAAGAGTCCGCCATCGGGCATTCAAGGCCGGCGATCTGGTGATGAGAAAGGTGTTCGCAAACACACAAGAGCCTAATGCAGGAAAGCTCGCGGCGAACTGGGAAGGCCCGTACATAATACACGAAGCAGGAAGCTCGGGGGCTTACCGGTTGATGACCACTGGAGGCGACCTGTTAGAGCGACCTTGGAACGCTCTGCACCTTCGCAAGTTTTATGCCTAAGGGAATTTTTGTAAATCATCTTCTGAAGAAGTTATGAATGTACGATGGAGGTTTCAACAAACAATTTAACTTGGAAGCTCGGCGCAGACAGAGCCCGCAAGATCTATAGTGAGCAGTCCGCCGTTGTGCGGACTAAAAACAAGACCGGGATCCTCAGAGGCAGCCAGTGGGCAACCTTGAGCTTCCCGGGGTAGTCCGCCGTCGTGCGGACTTAAAGCAAGACCGGGATCCTCAGAGGCAGCCGGTGGGCAACCTTGAGCTTCCCGGGGCAGTCCGCCGTTGTGCGGACTTAAAGCAAGATCGGGATCCTCAGAGGCAGCCAGTGGGCGACCTTGAGCTTCCCGGGGCAGTCCGCCGTTGTGCGGACTTAAAGCAAGACCGGGATCCTCAGAGGCAGCCAGTGGGCGACCTTGAGCTTCCCGGGGCAGTCCGCCGTTGTGCGGACTTAAAGCAAGACCGGGATCCTTAGAGGCAGCCAGTGGGCGACCTTGAGATTCCCGGGGAAGTCCGCTGCCTAGTGGACTCTAAACCTAACCAGGATCCTTCGCGTTCACCTGCCATGAACGGAAGCATCTTGGCGTTGGCATACCCCTCGAAGGGCGAGCCCGCCGAACAGGATCATCGAGGGAAATTAACCGGGCAGGGGGCAGCTAGCACTTATTAGTTTCCTTTAAAAATAAAAATGGTTTAAGTCTTTGAGTGTAGGGAAGTTTTTAAAGTCTTTTGGTTCGCTTAAACGTTTTCCGGGCTCAGAGACTATGGAGTTTTTGCGAGCATGCCGAGTTTTTCGTTTGCATATACTTTAAAATAAAAAGGTTGAATCGAATTAGCTGCCTCGCCTGGGGTATCACTCTCGAGATCGCTGCAAACTCCTAGAGCGGACTCATAAGTGGCACAGAGAAAGAAAGAAACGCATATGCGAACTCAGAAAGATTTCATTTCATTGATTAAACCGAAAATTACAAAAGCAGTTGTGAGGCTGCGAGCTCAAGGCTTGCTAGTCTCCGCCCCACTGTCGTCCCCTCGGCGCCGCTTCTTCGACCTTTCGGTCCTGTATTTCTCCACAGCGGCCAGGGCGCCTTTCTTGAGGAGATCGTCCAGCTGGGCTTGGTGGCGACCCTGCTGAGCCCGAAGGCCATCGGCGTGCGTCTCCTTCAGGGCGGCGATCTCTGTCTTCAGAGCAGCGACCTCGCCTTGAAGACGAGCCGCCTCCCGCTGCGCGACCTCCCTGGCGGAACAGCCTCGTCTCGCTCCGCCTTAGCTTTGAGGAGGGCGGTAGCGGACAGGCCTTTGGCTGCCTCGGCCATGGCAAGGCCTGACACCAGGGCTTTGACCCTGCGGTGCAGTGCCTCCGACTCCGCCCTCAGCTCCTCGGAGCCCTTAGCTCGTTGAAGCTCGTGGATGCGCTCGTCCACCTTGCGCTCAGACCCCCGAAGGGAATCGTCGAACAAGGCAGCCAGCGCCCTCCCGGCCCCAGCGACCTCCGAGGCCAGCGCCTGGCTCTGCTTCTCCGCCTGCATAAGGAAGGTTAAAAAGTTAGCAAAAAGCAAAAATTAGCACTCTTGGCGGAAGGGTCAGAGAGAGCAAGATGTACCTTGGCCAGGCGTTCGCTTATTGAAGCGAAGGGGGCTCGGGCGAAGACGTTGCAGCCCAGCAGCTGCCGCACGTAGTAGGGCGCCCTCCCCTCCTCCGCAGAGGAGCCCGCGCTGGGACGCCCCGGAGCTTCAGTAGCAGGGGGTACGCCGGGAAGAGTGGAGGCTGGCACCTCCCCCGGGCGAGCTCCGGCTGCTGGCGGGCTTGGAGGGTCCGCCCCGACCCCCTTGGCCTCCGACTCCGAGCTGGAGGACTCGGAGTCGGAGCCAATATCCACGAAGGAGGGGGACCTGTAGATCAAGTCCCCCGTATCCTCCGGGAAGTCCGCCTTCTCCTTGCCCAGTCCAGATGACGGGGGCAGAGGAGCGGATATGGAAGCTGCAGGGGGTGTAGAGGTCGCAGCGGCGGCGGGGGTTTCTCGCCCACTGTCCTCGCGGGAAATTTCCCGAGGAGCAGAGGGTGGCACCCCGCCCTGCTGGACCTCCACCCCGGCGGGAGGAGGTGGAAGCTCCTGCCCGCTCGGTCCTGCCCCTGGTGCGGGAGCTGATGGAGCTGTGGGCTTCTCCACTTGGGCAAGAGCGACGGGCTCCGCCCGAAGGGCTTGAGGGACGGGCCCCTCCTCCTCGGAGCCTGGCGCCTCCTCCTCGGAGTCCGTCCAACTGGGCTCCGAGTCCAAGCCCGCCTCCTCCAGCGCTTTTCGCTGCTGCTCCGTCTGGGTGTTCGAAGGCGCGGGCCCCGTGCGTTTGGCCTTCTTCTTCCCGCGGGCCTCCATCTCCGGCGTCAGCACTGCTACACGAAGAGGGACGGTCAGATCGCCCGGGAAGTAGCCCATTAATATCTGGGCCATCCCGGATTCGACTACCGCCATGGTTAGCGGGAGGTCGATGTTCGGGTCGTCGGGCTCGACCATTTGGATCTTGCGGCGGACAATTGGAGTTGGGGCGGAAGGCTGACCTAGGCCGGCGTCCGGGCGAGGAGGTTGCGGAGGAGCGGAGGCTTCGCCCTGACGAAGCATCTCCATGGTGTCGAGGTCGTTGAGGCAGATGGGCGAAGCCCGCCTCCGGACCGTCTTCTTGCGGGGGTTGCCTCCCGAGCTCCTTGCCCCCTTGCTGGCCCCTTTGGAGGGAGGAGCGTTCTGCATCGGCGGAATAGCGCCGACCTCCTCCTCCTTTTTCTTCCGGACGATCTTCTGCTTCAGCAGAATAGCGCCGGTCTTCCCGTCCTTCAGTTGGAAGGCAAAGTCGGGAGCGGTGATCTTCTCCGGAGTCCGCCCGCCGAGGTAGTGGAGGATCGCCTCATCCAGAGATTGCTCCCGGTCGGGAGCGATGCACTTCTTCTTCCCCGCCTCGTAGAAGGAGATCTCCCGGAAGATCGCCGTCGGGGGAACCCCGGGGTGAGCCGGGACTCCGCTGTGCCGCCCGCGCCAGTCGTCGACCGCCACGAAAGGATTGTCCTTCCAGAGGCGGTCCTTGCTCTCGATGGTGGAGAAGGGGAGCACCTCGCCAGGTCGCCCGGCGAGGTAGAAGTAGCCGCAGCCCGCGGAGCTGAAGACCGGCGAGGGCTTGAGGAGCCACTTTTTGAGCAGATAGCTCAGTGGGATCCTCGCCTTCAGGGCGGTCTCCAGCTGGGACAGACCGTAAAGTATCCCCCAGGAGTTTCCTGAGAGCTGAGCAGGGCAAAGCCCCGTCAACACCAGGAGCTCCCCGGCGAGATGACTCAGGGGGAACCGCAGCTTGGACCACAGTAGCCCGACAGAAGCTACTGTGCCCTGGGGCGGCCTCCCCGAGAGTGGCATCTCGGTGACGAGGATCTCCTGAGGGAGATCGATCGCCGCTTGGATACTGTCCCCAACGGGCACCCCGCTCGGGTTTTGCAGCCAGACCACCGCCCTCTCTGCGGCGGGCTCAGAAGCTTGGGCGGCAGCGGCAGCGGCAGCAGCAACAGCAGCAGCAATGTCGGAAGCGGAGGCCATTAGAGCAGAAGGGCTAAGGTGAGCTAGAAGCAAAAGTGAGCAAACGCGAGCTGAAAGCAAAGAAGAAAGGGAGAGCTGTTTTTCATGCGACGGTAATTATCACCCCCCATCCCCTATTTATAGACGGGTGAGAGGCAGGTGAATCGAGCCGCAGTTAATGCCCAAGCGCACGCGGCGAGGCGACGTGATGGCGATCGAAGCGACAGCTCGCTTCTTTCCAATCGTCGAGCGCCACGTGGACCACGCGTGGAAAAAGCTGCGCCGGCGCCGACACTGTCATTTACTGACAAAAGAAGAGCAAATGAGGAGGAGACACGTGTCTCGCGCCGATCGGGATCTCATGATGAGATTCATTGTATCAGCATCGAGCCTCGCGCCGCATTTAATCTGAGGCGACCGTCGGAGATTCGGAGCGATACCCAAGTCACAAGATCGCCCGTGGCTGGTGCCCGCAGCTCGCCCGACGCAGACCCTGACCGCGTGTGACAAGCTCGCACCGGAAGGAGATCGCTCGTGGCTGACGCTCCCGGTCAGCCCGGCGTTTGTGGAAGTACTGAGAGTCAAAACTCTCGACGCAGACCGCTCGCGGCTGGTGCCCGCAGCTCGCCCGACGTAGACCCTGACCGCGTGTGACAAGCTCGCACCGGAAGGAGATCACTCGTGGCTGATGCTCGTGGCCCGCCCAGTGTTTGTGAAATACTGGGAGTCAAAACTCTCGGCGCAGACCGCTCGCGGCAGGTGTCCGCAGCTCGCTCGAGGCAGACCCTGACCGCATGTGACACGCTCGCATCGGAAGGAGATCGCTCGTGGCTGATGCTCGTGGCCCGCCCAGCGTTTGTGAAATACTGACAGTCAAAGCTCTCGACGCAGACCGCTCATGGTTGGTGCCCGCATCTCCCCGGGTGGAGGTCGCACGTGACTAGAACTCCCAATTCGACCGTCGTGTGCAATAAGACTCCTGAGCAAGCGCCAAAGGCTCCTTGGTCGCTCCCTCAGGAGGGGGTAATGTTGGGGGTAGCTGAAATCTGCCTTGGAGTTCGCACTCTTAGGAGCTCGCCTAAGCTCGCTGGAGCTCGCCCAAGATCGCGCAGGAGCTCGCCCAAGTTCGCCCTTGCCTGTGGATCTCATAGACCCTAGGATTCCAAGGGGTGGGGAACTCGCCCAGGAGCTCGCCCTCCCCCCCCCCATGCTAACCAAGTCACCTTGACAGGGAGCGAGCTCCACATTCGGCCGAAGGTGCTTTAGGCAAAGAGCTCGCTCAGGAGCTCGCCCAAGCTTGCTTAGGAGCTTGCCCAAGCTCGTTCAGGAGCTCGCCCAAGCTCGCTCAGGAGCTCGCCAAGCTCGCTCAGGAGCTCGCCTAAGCTCTCTCATGAGCTCGCCCAAGCTCGCTCAGAAGCTCGCCAAGCTCGTTCAGGAGCTCGCCTAAGATCTCTTATGAGCTCGCAAAGCTCGCTCCGGAGCTCACCTAAGCTCTCTCAGGAGTTCGCCAAGCTCGCTCAGGAGCTCGCTTAGCTCGCTCCGGAGCTCGCCCAAGCTCGCCCCGACCCCTGTTTATCGAAGAGGTTGCCCCCGCGAGGTCCGACTCTTGATAAATATGGACGAAAGGATGGAGCAGTACCGGGCGAGCTTGCCTTTGCTTTCTCCCTGAGACCGCCCAGACTTGAACATTCCAGAATAGCCACCTGGCCACGACAAGAAAGATGCTCTCCCCCACTCAAACCGCCTGGCAGGCTTGACGACAGAATGTCAGGGCGTGAGTACCAAGGACTGTCAGACCCACGCGAGCCAGAACGTGGGGGTCTAGAAGGCCCTGGAAGAATCTCCACGTGTCGGGCCACGGTAGGCCGCCGATTGCTATAAATGCTCACCCCCAGGCTCCATAGTACAGGTTGGAAATCCTTTTCCCTACCACTTTGATATACAACAGCTCGCCGTTGTGCCACCGTGACTGACTTGAGCGTCGGAGGGTCTGCGCTCCTAAGGGAGCCAGCCGTTCTCACGTTCTCTTTTCTTTGTCTTGCAGGCGGCCCGCACGGACCAGCGAAAAATCCCCCAAACATGAATCAATTAGAATGGATCGTATGAATGAATTAGAATGGATCGTGCGAATGAATTTGAATGGATCGTACGAATGAATTAGAATGGACACATTCGTGCGAATGAATTAGAATGGATCGTACGAATGAATTAGAATAGATCGTACGAATGAATTAGAATGGATAGAGTGAATGAATTAGAATGGATTGTACGAATGAATTAGAATGGATACATTCATGTGAATGAATTAGAATGGATTGTATGAATGAATTAGAATGGATCGTACGAATGAATTAGAATATATCATGGGAATGAATTAGAATGGATCATACGAAGGAATTAGAATGGATACATTCTTGCGAATGAATTAGAATGGATCGTATGAATGAATTAGAATGGATCGTACAAATGAATTAGAATGGATCGTTCGAATGATTTTGAATTGATCGTACAAATGAATTAGAATGGATACATTCGTGCAAATGAATTAGAATGGATCGTACGAATGAATTAGAATGGATCGTACGAGTGAACTAGAATGGATCGTGCGAATAAATTAGAATCGATCGTACGAATGAATTTGAATGGATACATTCGTGCGAATGAATTAGAATGGATCGTACAAATGAGTTAGAATGGATCGTACGAATGAATTAGAATAGATTGTACAAATGAATTAGAATGGATCATACGAATGAATTAGAATAGATACATTCGTACGAATAGATTAGAATGGATTGTACGAATGAATTAAAATGGATCATACGTATGAATTAGAATGGATCGTAAGAATGAATTAGAATGGATCGTACAAATGAGTTAGAATTGATCGTGTGATTGAATTAGAATGGATCGTACGAATGAATTAGAATGTATACATTTGTGCGAATGAATTAGAATGGATCGTACGAATGAATTAGAATGGATCGTACGAATGAATTAGAATGGATACATTCGTGCGAATGAATTAGAATGGATCGTATGAATGAATTAGAATGGATCGTACGAATGAATTAGAATGGATCGTGCAAATGAATTAGAATGGATCGTACGAATGAATTAGAATGGATATATTCGTGCGAATGAATTAGAATGGATCGTATGAATGAATAAGAATGGATCGTACGAATGAATAAGAATGGATCATATGAATGAATTAGAACATATCGTGCGAATGAATTAGAATGGATCGTACGAATGAATTCGAATGAACTGTGCGAATGAATTAGAATAGATCGTACGAATGAATTAGAATAGATACATTCGAGTGAATGAATTAGAATTGATCGTACGAATGAATTAGAATTGATTATATGAATGAATTAGAATGGATCGTGCGAATAAATTAGAATAGATCGTACGAATAAATTAGAATGGATATATTCGTGCGAATGAATTAGATTGGATCCTACGAATGAATCAGAATGGATCATACGAAGGAATTAGAATGGATCGTACGAATGAATTAGAATGGGTCGTACGAATGAATTTGAATGGATCATACAAATGAATTAAAATGGATACATTCGTGCGAATGAATTATAATGTATCGTACGAATGAATTAGAATGGATCGTACAAATGAATTAGAATGGATCGTGCGAATGAATTAGAATAGATCGTATGAATGAATTAGAATGGATACATTTGTGCGAATGAATTAGAATGGATCGTACGAAGGAATTAGAATGGATCGTACGAAGGAATTAGAATGGATCGTGCGAATGAATTAGAATGGATCATATGAATGAATTAGAATGGATACATTCGTGCGAATGAATTAGACTGGATCGTACGAATGAACTAGAATTGATCGTATGAATGAATTAGAATGGATTGTGTGAATGAAATAGAATGGATCGTACGAATGAATTCAAATGGATCGTGCGAATGAATTAGAATGGATCGTCCGAATGAATTAGAATGGATCGTATGAATGAATTAGAATGGATCGTACGAATGAATTAGAATGGATCGTGTGAATGAATTAGAATGGATCGTACGAATGAATTAGAATGGATACATTCGTACGAATGAATTAGAATGGATCGTACGAATGAATTTGAATGGATCGTGCGAAGGAATTAGAATGGATCGTACAAATTAATTAGAAAGCATATATACATGCAAATGAATTAGAATAAATCTTACGAATAAATTAAAATTGATCATACGAATGAATTAGAATGGATCATACGAATGAATTAGAATGGATCGTGCGAATAAATTAGAATGGATCGTACAAATGAATTAGAATGTATACATTCGTGCGAATGAATTAGAATGGATCGTACGAATGAATTAGAATGGATCGTGTGGCTGAATTAGAATGGATCATATGAATGAATTAGAATTGTTACATTCGTGCGAATGAATTAGAATGGATCGTACGAATGAATTAGAATGGATCATACGAATGAATTAGAATGGATCGTGGGAATGAATTAGAATGGATCGTACGAATGAATTTGAATGGATACATTCGTGCGACTGAATTAGAATGGATCGTATGAATGTATTAGAATGGATCAAACGAATAAATTAGAATGGATCGTGCGAATGAATTAGAATGGATCGTACGAATGAATTAGAATGGATACATTCATGCGAATGAATTAGAATGGATCGTAAGAATGAATTAGAATGGATCATATGAATGATTTAGAATGGATCATACGAATGAATTAGAATGTATCATGCGAATGAATTAGAATGGATCGTATGAATGAATTCGAATGAATTGTGCGAATGAATTAGAATAGATCGTACGAATGAATTAGAATCGATTCATTCGAGGGAATGAATAAGAATTGATCGTACGAATGAATTAGAATTGATCATATGAATGAATTAGAATGGATCATGCGAATGAATTAGAATGGATCGTACGAATGAATTAGAATGGATATATTCGTGCGAATGAATTAGATTAGATTCTACGAATGAATTAGAATGGATCGTATGAAGGAATTAGAATGGATCATATGAATGAATTAGAATGGATCATGCGAATGAATTTGAATGGATCGTACGAATGAATTAGAATGGATACATTCATGCGAATGAATTATAATGGATCGTACGAATGAATTAGAATATATCGTACGAATGAATTAGAATAGATCGTGTGAATGAATTAGAATGGATCGTACGAATGAATTAGAATGGATACATTTGTGCGACTGAATTAGAATGGATCGTATGAATGAATTAGAATGGATCGTGCGAATAAATTAGAATAGATCGTATGAATGAATTAGAATGGATACATTCGTCCGAATGAATTAGACTGGATCGTACGAATGAATTAGAATGGATTGTACGAATGAATTAGAATGGATCATGTGAATGAAATAAAATGGATCGTACGAATGAATTCAAATGGATCGTACGAATGAATTCGAATAGATCGTGCGAATGAATTAGAATGGATCGTATGAATGAATTAGAATGGATCGTACGAATTAATTAGAATGGATCATGTGAATGAATTAGAATGGATCGTACGCACGAATTAGAATGGATACATTCGTGCGAATGAATTAGAATGGATTGTACGAATGAATTAGAATTGATCGTGCGAAGGAATTAGAATGGATTGTATGATTTAATTAGAATGGATATATACATGCAAATGAATTAGAATGGATCGTATGAATAAATTAAAATTGATCGTACGAATGAATTAAATGGATCATACGAATGAATTAGAATGGATCGTGCGAATAAATTATAATGGATCGTACGAATGAATTAGAATGTATACATTTGTGCGAATGAATTAGAATGGATTGTATGAATGAATTAGAATGGATCGTGCGACTGAATTAGAATGAATCATATGAATGAATTTGAATGGTTACATTCGTGCGAATGAATTAGAAAGGATCGTACAAATGAATTAGAATGGATCGTACAAATAAAATAGAATGGATCGTACGAATGAATTAGAATGGATCGTGCGAATGAATTAGAATGGATCGTACGAATGAATTAGAATGGATACATTCGTGCGAAAGAATTAGAATGGATCGTGCGAAAGAATTAGAATGGATCGTACGAATGAGTTAGAATGGATCATACGAATGAATTAGAATGGATCGTACAAATAAATTAGAATTGATCATGCGAATGAATTAGAATGGATCCTACGAATGAATTGGAATGCATATATTCTTGCGAAAGAATTAGAATGGATCGTATGAATGAATTAGAATGGATCGTACGAATGAATTAGAATGGATCGTACGAATGAATTAGAATGGATCATGCGAATGAATTAGAATGGATCGTACAAATGAAATAGAATGGATGCTTTTGAGCGAATGAATTAGAATGGATCGTTTGAATGAATTAGAATGGATCATACGAATGAATTAGAATGGATCGTGCAGATGAATTAGAATGGATCGTACGAATGAATTCGAATGGATTGTGCGAATGAATTAGAATAGATCGTACGAATGAATTAGAATGGATACATTCGAGCGAATGAATTAGAATGGATCATACGAATGAATTAGAATGGATTGTACGAATGAATTAGAATGGATCATGTGAATCAACTAGAATGGATCGTACGAATGAGTTAGAATGGATCGTGCGAATGAATTAGAATGGATCGTACGAATGAATTAGAATGGATACATTCGTGCGAATGAATTAGAATGGATCGTACGAATGAATTAGAATAGATCGTACGAATGAATTAGAATGGATAGAGTGAATAAATTAGAATGGATTGTACGAATGAATTAGAATGGATACATTCATGCGAATGAATTAGAATGGATCGTATGAATGAATTAGAATGGATCGTACGAATGAATTAGAATAGATCGTGGGAATGAATTAGAATGGATCGTACGAAGGAATTAGAATGGATACATTCTTGCGAATGAATTAGAATAGATCGTATGAATGAATTAGATTGGATCGTACGAATGAATTAGAATGGATCGTTCGAATGATTTAGAATGGATCGTACAAATGAATTAGAATGGATACATTCGTGCAAATGAATTAGAATGGATCGTACGAATGAATTAGAATGGATCGTACGAGTGAACTTGAATGGATCGTGCGAATAAATTAGAATCGATCGAACGAATGAATTTGAATGGATACATTCGTGCGAATTAATTAGAATGGATCGTACAAATGAGTTAGAATGGATCGTACGAATGAATTAGAATAGATTGTACAAATGAATTAGAATGGATCATACAAATGAATTTGAATAGATACATTCGTACGAATGGATTAGAATGGATTGTACGAATGAATTAAAGTGGATCGTACGTATGAATTAGAATGGATCGTAAGAATGAATTAGAATTGATCGTACAAATGAGTTAGAATTGATCGTGTAATTGAATTAGAATGGATCGTACGAATGAATTAGAATGTATATATTTGTGCGAATGAATTAGAATGGATCGTACGAATGAATTAGAATGGATCGTACGAATGATTTAGAATGGATCGTACAAATGAATTACAATGGATACATTCGTGCAAATGAATTAGAATGGATCGTATGAATGAATTAGAATGGATCGTACGAGTGAACTAGAATGGATCGTGCGAATGAATTAGAATCGATCGTACGAATGAATTAGAATGGATCGTACGAATGAATTAGAATAGATTGTACAAATGAATTAGAATGGATCATACGAATGAATTAGAATAGATACATTCGTACGAATGGATTAGAATGGATTGTACGAATGAATTAAAATGGATCGTACGTATGAATTAGAATGGATCGTAAGAATTAATTAGAATGGATCGTACAAATGAGTTAGAATTGATCGTGTGATTGAAATAGAATGGATCGTACGAATAAATTAGAATGTATACATTTGTGCGAATGAATTAGAATGGATCGTACGAATGAATTAGAATGGATTGTGCGACTGAATTAGAATGGATCATATGAATGAATTTGAATGGTTACATTCGTGCGAATGAATTAGAAATGATCGTACAAATGAAATAGAATGGATCATACAAATGAAATAGAATGGATCGTACGAATGAATTAGAATAGATCGTGCGAATGAATTAGAATAGATCGTACGAATGAACTAGAATGGATACATTCGTGCGAAAGAATTAGAATGGATCGTGCGAAAGAATTAGAATGGATCGTACGAATGAATTAGAATTGATCATGCGAATGAATTAGAATGGATCCAACGAATGAATTGGAATGCATATATTCTTGCGAAAGAATTAGAATGGATCGTATGAATGAATTAGAATGGATCGTACGAATGAATTAGAATGGATCGTACGAATGTATTAGAATGGATCATGCGAATGAATTAGAATGGATCGTACAAATGAAATAGAATGGATGCTTTTGAGCGAATGAATTAGAATGGATCATTTGAATGAATTAGAATGGATCATACGAATGAATTAGAATGGATCGGGCGAATGAATAAGAATGGATCGTACGAATGAATTCGAATGGATTATGCAAATAAATTAGAATAGATCGTATGAATGAATTAGAATGGATACATTCGAGCGAATGTATTAGAATGGATCGTACGAATGAATTAGAATGGATCGTACGAATGAATTAGAATGGATCATGTGAATGAATTAGAATGGATCGTACGAATGAATTAGAATGGATCGTGCGAATGAATTTGAATGGATCGTACGAATGAATTAGAATGGATACATTCGTGCGAATGAATTAGAATGGATCGTACGAATGAATTAGAATAGATCGTACGAATAAATTAGAATGGATAGAGTGAATGAATTAGAATGGATTGTATGAATAAATTAGAATGGATACATTCATACGAATGAATTAGAATGGATCGTATGAATGAATTAGAATGGATCGTACGAATGAATTAGAATAGATCGTGGGAATGAATTCGAATGGATCGTACGAAGGAATTAGAATGGATACATTCATGCGAATGAATTCGAATGGATCGTATGAATAAATTAGAATGGATCGTATGAATGAATTAGAATGGATCGTTCGAATGATTTAGAATGGATCGTACAAATGAATTAGAATGGATACATTTGTGCGAATGAATTAGAATGGATCGTACGAATGAGTTAGAATGGATCGTACGAATGAACTAGAATGGATCGTGCGAATAAATTAGAATGGATCGTGCGAATGAATTAGAATGGATCGTACAAATGAGTTAAAATGGATCGTACGAATGAATTAGAATAGATTGTACAAATGAATTAGAATGGATCGTACGAACGAATTGAATGGATACATTCGTACGAATGAATTAGAATGGATTGTACGAATGAATTAGAATGGATCGTACGTATGAAATTGAATGGATCATAAGAATGAATTAGAATGGATCGTACAAATGAGTTAGAATTGATCGTGTGATTGAATTTGAGTGGATCGTACGAATGAATTAGAATGGATATATTCGTGTGAATGAATTAGAATGGATCGTACAAATGAATTAGAATGGATCATACTAGTGAATTAGAATTGATCGTACGAATAAATTAGAATGCATCGTGCAAATGAATTAGAATTAATTGTACGAATGAATTAGAATGCATACATTTGTGCGAATGAATTAGAATGGATCGTACGAATGAATTAGAATGGATTGTAAGAATGAATTAGAATGGCTCGTGCGAATGAATAAGAATGGATCGTACGAATGAATTAGAATGGTTAAATTCGTGCGAATATATTAGAATGGATCGTACGAATGAATTTGAATGGATCTTATGAATGAATTAGAATGGATCGTACGAATGAATTAGAATGGATACATTCTTGCGAATGAATTAGAATGGATCGTGCGAATGAATTAGTATGGATTGTACGAATGAATTATAATGGATACATTATTGCGAATGAATTAGAATAGATCGTACGAATGAATTAGAATGAATCGTACGAATGAATTAGAATGGATGGTACGAATGAATTAGAATGGTTACATTTGTGCGAATGAATTGGAATGGATCGTACGAATGAATCAGGATGGACTGTATGAATGAATTAGAATGGATCGTATGAATGAGTTAGAATGGATATATTCGAGCGAATGAATTAGAATGGATCGTATGAATGATTTAGAAAGAATCGTATGAATGAATTAGAAAGGTTCATACGATTGAAGTAGAATGGATCGTACGAATGAATGAGATTGGATCGTGCGAATGAATTAGAATGGACCGTATGAATGAATTAGAATGGATACATTCGTGCGAATGAATTAGATTGGATCGTACGATTGAAATAGAATTGATCGTGCGAAGGAATTAGATTAGATCGTACGAATGAATTAGAATGGATACATTCGTGCGAATGAATTAGAATGGATTGTATGAATGAATTAGAATGGATCGTATGAATGAATTAGAATGGATCATGTGAATGAATTAGAATGGATCATACGAATGAATTAGAATGGATACATTCATGCGAATGAATTAGAATGGATCGCACGAATGAATTAGAATGGATCATACGAATGAATTAGAATGGATCGTACAAATGAATTAGAATGGATCGTGCGAATGAATTAGAATGGATTGTACGAATAAATTAGAATGGATACATTTGTGCGAATGAATTAGAATAGATCGTACGAATAAATTAGAATTGATTGTACGAATGAATTAGAATAGAATGGATCATCTGAATGAATTAGAATGGATCGTATAAACGAATTAGAATGGATCGTACGAATGAATTAGAATGGTTCGTACGAATGAATTAGAACGGATCGTGCGAATAAATTAGAATGGATCGTACAAATGAATAAGAATGGATTGTACGACTAAATTAGAATTGATCGTACGAATGAATTAGAATGTATCGTACGAATGAATTAGAATGGATCGTGCGAATGAATTATAATGGATACATTTTTCTGAATGAATTAGAATGGATCGTACGAATCAAATAGCATGGATTGTACGAATGAATTAGAATCGTACGAATGAATTAGAATGGATCGTGCGAATGAATTAGAGTGGATACATTCGTGCAAATTAATTTGAATGGATCATACGAATGAATTAGAATGGATACATTCGTGCGAATGAATTAGAATGGATCATACGAATGAATTCGAATGGAACGTGCGAATGAATTAAAATGGATCCTACGAATGAATTAGAATGGATACATTCATGCGAATGAATTAGAATCGATCGTACGAATGAATTAGAATGTATCGTACGAATGAATTAGATTGGAACGTACGAATGAATTAGAATGGATCGTACGAATGAATTAGAATGGATCATGCGAATGAAATAGAATGGATCGTACGAATGAATTAGAATGGATACATTCATGCAAATAAATTAGAATGGATCATACGAATGAATTAGAATGGATTGTACGACTAAATTAGAATTGATTGTATGAATGAATTAGAATGTATCGTATGAATGAATTAGAATGGATCGTGCGAATGAATTAGAATGGATCGTACGAATTAATTAGAATGGATACATTTTTGCGAATGAATTAGAATGGATCGTACGAATGAAATAGAATGGATCGTACGAATGAATTAGAATGGATAGTACGAATGAAATAGAATGGATCGTACGAATGAATTAGAATGGATCGTGCGAATGAATTAGAATGGATCGTACGAGTGAATTAGAGTGGATACATTCGCACGAATAAATTACAATGGATCGTATGAATAAAATTCAATGGATCGTACGAATGAATTAGAATGGATCGTACGAATGAATTAGAATGGATCGTGTGAATGAATTAGAAAAGATCGTACGAATTAATTAGAATGGATATATTCGTGCGAATAAATTAGAATAGATCGTACGAATGAATAAGAATGGATCGTTCGAATTAATTAGAATGGATCGTACGAATGAGTTAGAATGGATCATACGAATGAATTAGAATGGATTGTACGAATGAATTAGAATGGACACATTCGCGCGAATGAATTAGAATGGATCATACGAATGAATTAAAATGGATCGTACGAATAAATTAGAATGGATAGTAAGATGAATTAGAATGGATATATTCTTGCGAATGAATTAGAATGGAACGTATGAATGAATTAGAATGGATCGTACGAATGAATTAGAATGGATCGTATGAATGAATTAGAACGGATCGTACGAATGAATTAGAATGGAATTTGAATGAATTAGAATGGATCGTGCGAATGAATTAGAATGGATCATGCGAATGAATTAAAATTGATCCTACGAATGAATTTAAATGGATACATTCGTGCGAATGAATTAGAATGGATCGTACGAATGAATTAGACTGGATCGTACGAATAAATTAAAATGGATCGTGCGAATGAATTAGAATGGATCCTACGAATGATTTAGAATGGATCATGCGAATAAATAACAATGGATCGTACGAATAAATTAGAATGGATACATTCGAGCGAATGAATTAGAATTGATCGTGCGAATGAATTAGAATGGATCGTATGAATGAATTAGAATGGATCGTGCGAATGAATTAGAATGGATCTTACGAATGAATTAGAATGGATACATTTGTGCGAATGAATTAGATTGGATCGTACGAATGAATTAGAATGGATCCTACGAAGGAATTAGAATGGATCGTATGAATGAATTAGAATGGATCATGCGAATGAATTTGAATGGATCGTACGAATTAATTAGAATGGACACTTTCGTACGAATGAATTAATTATAATGGATCGTACAAATGAATTAGAATGGATCGTACGAATGAATTAGAATGGATCGTACGAATGAATAAGAATGGATCGTACGAATGAATTAGAACGGATCGTACGAATGAATTAGAACGGATTGTGCGAATGAATTAGAATGGATTGTACGAATGAATTAGAATGGATATATTCGTGCGAATGAATTAGTATGGATCGTATGAATGAATTAGAATGGATCGTACGAATGAATTAGAATGGATCGTTCGAATGAATTAGAATGGATACATTCGTGCGAATGAATTAGAATGGATCGTATGAATGAATTAGAATGGATCGTACGAAAAAATTAGAATGGATCATACGAATGAATTAAAATGGATCGTACGAATTAATTAGAATGGATCGTGCGAATGAATTAGAATGGATCGTACGAATGAATTAGAATGGATCGTGCGAATGAATTAGAATGGATCGTACGAATGAATTAGAATGGATCGTACGAATGAATGGATCATCCGAATGAATTACAATGGATCTTACGAATGAATTAGAATGGATCATGCGAATGAATTAGAATGGATCGTGGGAATGAATTTGAATGGATCGTACGAATGAATTAGAATGGATCGTACAAATGAATTAGAATGGATACATTCGTGCGAATGAATTAGAATAGATCATACGAATGAATTAGAATGGATCGCACGAATGAATTAGAATGTATCATACGAATGAATTAGAATGGATCATGCGAATGAATTAGAATCGATCATAAGAATGAATTAGAATGGATACACTCGTGCGAATGAATTAGAATGGATCATACGAATAAATTAGAATGTATAGTACGAATGAATTAGAATGGATTGTGCGAATGAATTGGAATGGATCTTACGAATGAATTATAATGGATACTTTCGTGCGAAAGAATTAGAATGGATCGTACGAATGAAATACAATGGATCGTACGAATGAATAAGAATAGATCATGCGAATGAATTAGATTGGATCGTACGAATAAATTAGAATGGATACATTCGTGCGAATGAATTTGTATGGATCGTCTGAATGAATTAGAATGGATCGTATGAGTGATGTAGAATGGATCGTACGAATGAATTAGAATGGATACATTGATGCGAATGAATTAGAATGGATCGTATGAATGAATTAGAATGGATCGTACGAATGAATTAAAATGGATCGTACGAATAAATTAGAATGGAAACATTCATGCGAATGAATTAGAATGGATCGTATGAATGAATTAGAATGGATCATAAGAATGAATTAGAATGGATCAGATGAATGAATCGTGCGAACGAATTAGAATGGATTGTACGAATGAATTAGAATGTATCATACGAATGAATTAGAATGAACCATACGAATGAATTAGAATGGATAAGAATGAATCGTGCGAATGAATTAGAATAAATCTTGCGAACAAATTAGAAAGGATCATACGAATGAATTAGAACGGATACATTCGTATGAATGAATTAGAATGGATCGTACGAACGAATTAGAATGGATCGTACAAATGAATTAGAATGGATCGTACGAATGAATTAGAATGGATCGTATGAATGAATTTGAATTGGTCGTGCGAATGAATTCGAATGGATCGTACGAATAAATTAGAATGGATACATTCATGTGAATGAATAAGAATGGATCGGACGAATGAATTAGAATGGATCGCACAAATGAATTAGAATAGATCGTATGAATGAATTAGAATGGATCGTACAAATGAATTAGAATGGATCGTGTGAATGAATTAGAATGGATCGTACCAATGAATTAGAATGGATACATTCGTGTGAATAAATTAGAATAGATCATACGAATGAATTAGAATGGATCGTACGAATGAATTAGAATGGATCGTTCAAATGAATTAGAATGGATCGTACAAATGAATTAGAAAGGATCGTGGGAATGAATTAGAATGGATCGTATGAATGAATTAGAATGGATACATTCGTACGAATGAATAAGAATGGATACATTCGTGCGAATGAATTAGAATTGATCGCTCTAATGAATTAGAATGGATCATACGACTGAATCAGAATGGATACATTCGTACGAATGAATTAGAATGGATCGTACGAATGAATTAGAATGGAACGTATGAATGAATTAGAATGGATCTTGCGAATGAATTAGAATGGATACATTCATGTGAATGAATTATACTGGATCGTTCGAATGAATTAGAATGGATCGTACGAATGAATTAGAGTGGATCGAGCGAATGAATTAGAATAGATCGTACAAATGAATTAGAATGGATACATTCGTGCGAATGAATTAGAATGGATGGTATGAATGAATTAGAATGGATCGTACGATTGAATTAGAATGTATCGTGCGAATGAATTATAATAGATCATAGGAATGAATTAGAATGGATCGTGCGAATGAATTAGAATTGATCGTACGAATAAATTAGAATGGATACATTCGTGCGAATGAATTAGAATGGATCATATGAATATATTAGAATGGATCGTATGAATGAATTAGAATGGATCATATGAATAAATTAGAATGGATCGTTTGAATAAATTAGAATGGATCGTATGAATGAATTAGAATGGATAGTATGAATGAATTTGAATGGATACATTCGTGCGAATGAATTAGAATAGATCGTACGAATGAATTAGAATGGATTGTACGAATGAATTAGAATGGATAAGTTCAGGCAAATAAATTAGAATCGATCGTATGAATGAATTAGAATGGATCGTACGAATGAATTAGAATTGATATATTTATGTGAATGAATTAGACTGGATCGTACGAATGAATTAGAATGGATTGTACGAATGAATTAGAATAGATTGCACGAATGAATTAGAATGGATCCATTCTAATTCATTAGCACGAATGTATCCATTCGAACGAATGAATTAGAATGGATACATTCATGCGAATGAATTTGAATGGATCGTACGAATGAATTAGAATGGATCGTACGAATGAATTAGAATGGATCGTGCGAATGAATTAGAATAGATCGTACGAATGAATTAGAATGGATACATTCGTGTGAATGAATTGGAATGGATCGTACGAATGAATTAGAGTAGACAGTACGATTGAATTAGAATGGACCGTACAAAAGAATTAGAATGGATCGTACGAATAAATTTGAATGGATATATTCATGAGAATGAATTAGAATGGATCGTACGAATGAATTAGAATGGATCATACGAATGAATTAGAATGGATCGTGCGAATGAATTAGAATTCATCGTATGAATGAATTAGAATGGATACATTCGTACGAATAAATTAGAATGGATTCTATGAATGAATTAGAAAGGATCATACGAATGAATTAGAATGGATCATATGAATGAATTAAAATGGATCATACGAATGAATTAGAAGGATCGTGCGAATGAATTAGAATGGATCGTATGAATGAATTCGAATGGATCGTACGAATGAATTAGAATGGATCGTGGGAATGAATTAGAATGGATCGTACGAATGAAATAGAATAGAATCATTCATGCGAATGAATTAGAATGGGTCATACAAATGAATTAGAAGGGATTGTACGACTGAATTAGAATGGATCGTATGAATGAATTAGAATGGATGGTACGAATGAATTAGAATGGATCGTGCGAATGAATTAGAATGGATCGTACAATTGAATTAGAATGGATATATTTGTGCGAATGAATTAGAATGAATCGTACGAATGATTTAGAATGGATCGTACGAATGAAATAGAATAGATCGTACGAATGATTTAGAATGCATCGTGCTAATAAATTAGAATGGATACATTCGTGCGAATGAATTAGAATGGATCGTACAAATGAATTAGAATGGATCGTACGAATAAATTAGAATGGATCATGCGAATAAATTAGAATGGATCGTAGTAAGGAATTAGAATGGATCGTATGAATGAATTAGAATATATTGTACGAATGAATTAGAATGGATCGTACGAATAAATTAGAATGGATCGTGCGAATGAATTAGAATGGTCCGTACGAATGAATTAGAATGGATATACTTATGCGAATGAATTAGAATGGATCGTACGAATGAATTAGACTGGATCATACGAATGAATTAGAATGGATCGTACGAATGAATTAGAATGGATTGTGCGAATGATTTAGAATGGATCGTACGAATGCATTAGAACTGATACATTCGTACGAATGAATTAGAATGGATCGTACGAATGAATTCGAATGGATCATACAAATGAATTTGAATAGATACATTCGTGTGAATGAATTAAAGTGGATCGTACAAATGAATTAGAATGGATCGTACGAATGAATTAGAATGGATCGTGCGAATAAATTAGAATGTATCTTACTAATGAATTAGAATGGATCGTACGAATGAATTTGAATGTATTGTACGAATGAATTTGAATAGATCGTACGAATGAATTAGAATTGATCGTGCGAATGAATTAGAATGGATCGTTTTAATAAATTACAATAGATATATTCATGCGAATGAATTAGAATGGATCATACAAATGAATAAGAATGGATCGTGCGAACGAATTAGAATGGATCGTGCGAATGAATTAGAATGAATCGTACGAATGAATTAGAATGGATATATTTATGCTAATGAATTAGAATAGATCGTACGAATGAATTAGACTGGATTGTACGAATGAATTAGAATGGATCGTATGAATGAATTAGAATGGATTGTGCGAATGATTTAGAATGGATCGTACGAATGAATTAGAATTGATACATTCGTACGAATGAATTAGAATGGATCGTACGAATGAATTAGAATGGATCGTGTTAATGGAAATGGATCGTACGATTGAATTAGAATGGATCATACAAAAATATTAGAATAGATTGTACGGATGAATTAGAATAAATCATATGAATGAATTAGAATGGATACATTCGTGCGAATAAATTAGAATAGATCGTATGAATGAATTGGAATGGATCGTACGAATGAATTAGAATGGATCGCACGAATGAATAGAATGGATCATACAAATGAATTAGAATGGTTCATACGAACGAATTAGAATGGATCGTATGAATGAATTAGAATAGATACATTCGTGTGAATGAATTAGAATGGATCATACGAATGAATTAGAATGAATACATTCAGGCAAATTAATTAGAATGGATCGTACGAATGTATCCATTCTAATTCATTCGTATGATCCAATCTAATTCATTCGCACGAATGTATCCATTCTAATTCATTCGTATGATCCATTCTTATTCATTCGAACAATCCATTCTAATTCATTCGTGCGATCAATTCTATTTCATTCGTACAATCCATTTAAATTCATTCGCACGAATGAATTATAATGGATCGTATGAAAGAATTAGAATAGATCATGGGAAGGAATTAGAATGGATTGTACGAATGAATTAGAACGGATACTTTCTTGCGAATGAATTAGAATAGATCATACGAATGAATTAGAATGGTTCGTACGAATGAATTAGAATGGATACATTCGTGCGAATGAATTAGAATGGATCGTACGAATGAATTAGAATGGATATATTTGAGCGAATTAATTAGAATGGATCCTATGAAGGAATTAGAATGGATTGTACGAATGAATTAGAAAGGATCATACGATTGAAGAAGAATGGATCATACGAATGAATTAGAATGGATCGTGCGAATGAATTAGAATGGATCGTACGAATGAATTAGAATGGATACATTCTTGCGAATGAATTAGATTGGATCGTACGAATGAATTAGAATGGATCGTATGAATGAATTAGAATAGATTGTACGAATTAATTAGAATGGATCATGCGAATGAATTTGAATGGATCGTACGAATGAATTAGAATGGATACATTCGTGCCAATGAATTAGTATGGATCGTATGAGTGAATTAGAATATATCGTACAATTGAATTAGAATGGATCGTACGAATGAATTAGAATGGATACATTCGTGCGAATGAATTAGTATGGATCGTATGAATGAATTACAATGGATCATACGATAGAATTAGAATGGATCGTACGAATGAATTTGAATGGATACATTCGTGTGAATGAATTAGAATGGATTGCATGAATGAATTTGAATGGATCGTACGAATAAATTAGAATGGATCATACGAATGAATTAAAATGGATCGTGCAAATGAATTAGAATAGATCGTATGAATTAATTTGAATGGATACATTCGTGCGAATGAATTAGAATGGATCGTACGAATGAATAAGAATGCATCGTACGATTGAATTAGAATGCATCGTACGAATGAATTAGAATGGATCGTGCGAATGAATTATAATGGATCGTACAAAGGAATTAGAATGGATCGTACGAATGAATGGATCATACGAATGAATTAGAATGGATCGTACGAATGAATTAGAATGGATCGTGCGAATGAATTAGAATGGATCGTGCGAATGAATTAGAATGGATCGTACGAATGAATTAGAATGGATCGTGCGAATGAATTTTAATGGATCGTACGAATGAATTAGAATGGATACATTCGTGCGAATGAATTAGAATGGATCGTACGAATAAATTAGAATGGATCACACGAATGAATTAGAATGGATCGTACGAATGAGTTATAATGGATCATGCGAATGAATTAGAATGGATCATAAGAATGAATTAGAATGGATACATTCGTGCGAATGAATTAGAATGGATTGTACGAATGAATTAGAATGGATAGTACGAATGCATTAGAATGGATTGTGCGAATGAATTAGAATGGATCGTATGAATGAATTATAACGGATAATTTTGTGTGAATGAATTAGAATGGATCGTACGAATGAAATAGAATTGATCGTACGAATGAATAAGAATGGATCGTGCGAATGAATTAGAATGGATCGTGCGAATGAATTTGTATGGATCGTATGAATAAATTAGAATGGATCGTACGAATGAATTAGAATGGATCATACGAATGAATTAGAATGGATACATTCATGTGAATGAATTAGAATGGATCGTATGAATGAATTAGAATGGATCGTACGAATAAATTAGAATGGATCGTACGAATGAATTAAAATGGATCGTACGAATGAATTAGAATGGTTCGTGTGGGTGCAAAAAATTGTACCGGACCAGATCAGAGCAGCATGGGCCCGCGCAACAGCCCAAATGGGTAAGCCCGCCTGGGCTCACATGGGCCCACTCTACGAGGCTCGCAGATCAAGCCCTCCCCCTTATTGGGCCCGAACAACGGCCCAGTAAGGGCCCAGCAAGGAGGCCCAGAACCAGTGCCACGTCATCATCACCACGTCATCACTGCCAAATCGGGCACGTGCCTACGCTATAAAAGGACCCCCAAGGCATCCAGGAAAGGGGTTGGTCATTCGATCAGAGGAAGAGAGATTCCAGATCCAGAGCAAGTGCAAGAGCTTACTTCTCTCCTCCTAGTTTCTTTTCTTGTTGCTCCGTGCAACCCCCACTGTAAAAAGCTTCTCTCGGCCTGTCGTGAGAATGCTCAACCCTTTATATTCATATTATAGTGAAGATAAGGTGGCACCTCTCGCCCGGAGACGTAGGTCGTAAGACCGAACTTCGACAACAACTCCATGTGTTATCTCTCTCCTTCTCAACTTTCTAATCTCTAACTCTACAAACAATCCAATTCAATCAAGGCTGTGGGGTGGGATTCTCGATCAAGGCGGCTCGGAAATTTCCCCCCACAATCTTTGGCACCGTCTGTGGGATATCGATAGAGGTCTTACCCACACCTCTACCGACTCCTATTCAGCTTGTGGTGACGAGCCACAAGTCCTCCTTCAAATCAACCTCAAAGCCTTCACCACGCCGACATCAACACGCTCAATGGTGAAGGCCAGCACCAACCCACCAAAGGCGGGTGCTGATCGGACAATCGACGTGCTAATCGAAGAAGAACAAGAAGTCTCGATTGCAACCAATCGAAGAAATGTTTATAAGCGGCTGGGGCCACAACGAAGTCATCCGGGAAGCCACAGCAATCGGCAGGACCCACCATTCCCGAGGCAATAATCTGGCGAAGAGCACGCCACCCAAGGGGACAACGATCTAACTATATACCAAATTTCGGCTGCTGATTTCCAGCTGTTGAACCTTCTCAAGAGGAACGCAGCCCTCGAGCAAGAGAGGGATTCCCTAAAGAAGGTAGCTAAAAGAGCGGGGGTTGTGGCCCACAACTCTCCAACTGCTGATGAGGACCAACCAAATACCTTCGATTCCGCCCATTCAAGTCGGAAGCTTGAAGGCAATTCGGCTACGCCCTCTCGAGGCTAAAGTCCGATAAAAAGGCTCCTGGCAACCCAGGTCAACCAAAGACCTTCGATTCCGCCCATTCAAGTCGGAAGCTCGAAGACAATTCGGCTACGCCCACTCGAGGCTAAAGTCCGATAAAAAGGCTCCTGGCAACCCAGGTCAACCAAAGACCTTCGATTCTGCCCATTCAAGTCGGAGGCTCGAAGGCAATTCGGCTACGCCCTCTCGAGGCTAAAGCCCGATAAAAAGGCTCCTGGCAACCCAGGTCAACCAAAGACCTTCGATTCCGCCCATTCAAGTCGGAAGCACGAAGGCAATTCGGCTACGCCCTCTCAAGGCTAAAGTCCGATAAAGAGGCTCCTGGCAACCCAGGTCAACCAAAGACCTTCAATTCCACCCATTCAAGTTGGAAGCTCGAAGGCAATCCGGCTACGCCCTCTCGAGGCTAAAGTCCGATAAAAGGTTCCTGGCAACCCAGGTCAACCAAAGACCTTCGATTCCGCCCATTCAAGTCGGAAGCTCGAAGGCAATTCGGCTACGCCCTTTCAAGGCGAAAGTCAGATAAAAATGCTCCTGACAATCCAGGTCGAGCTAAACTATCAACTATACTTATCTGAGGCGATGAGAATAAGTCCAGGGCAGACGTCGCCGCTTTGACAGGCACCAAGTTCAAGGAGACATCCTTGACACTCGAAGACAAAGACCGAGGCGACCAATGCCTCGGTACTCTACAAGCCCAAGGCCCGGTCCTTGGCACCCATAGACAAAGTCCGAGGCGGCCAATGCCTCGGCACTCTACGAGCCCAAGGCCCAGCCCTTGGCATTTGAAGACAAAGTCCGAGGCGACCAATGTCTCGGCACTCTACAAGCCCAAGGCCCAGCCCTTGGCATTCGAAGACAAAGTCCGAGGCGACCAATGCCTCGGCACTCTACAAGCCCAAGGCCTAGCCCTTGGCATTCGAAGACAAAGTCCGAGGCGACCAATGCCTCGGCACTCTACAAGCCCAAGGCCTAGCCCTTGGCACTCGAAGACCAAGTCTGAGGCGACCAGTGCCTCGGCACTCTACAAGCCCAAGGCCCGGTCCTTGACACCCGAAGACAAAGTCCGAGGCGACCAATGCCTTGGCACTCTACAAGCCCAAGGCCTAGCCCTTGGCACTAGAAGATAAAGTCCGAGGCGACCAATGCCTCGGCACTCTACAAGCCCAAGGCCCAGCCCTTGGCACTCGAAGACAAAGTCCGAGGTGACCAATGCCTCGACACTCTACAAGCCCAAGGCCCAGCCCTTGGCACTCGAAGACAAAGTCCGAGGCGACCAGTGCCTCGACACTCTACAAGCCCAAGGCCCAACCCTTGGCACTCGAAGGCCAAGTCTGAGGCGACCAGCGCCTCGGCACTCTGCAAGCCCAAGGCCCAGCCCTTGGCACTTGAAGGCAAAGTTCGAGGCGACCAACGCCTTGGCACTCTTCAAGCCCAAGACCCAGCCTTGGCATTCGAAGACAAAGTCCGAGACGTCGTCGCTGACTTATTGGCATTCAATCAAAAGTCCAGGCTTAGTCTTGTCACTCAGGTCCAAGCATTAGATTGTCAACGGCCATCACCTTTTCTCGACGACTAACGATTCCAAGCCGGTCAGGGGGTGGTTGGTCTGACTCTGTCAGTGCGTGTCTCCACACTGGTGCAGTCGACGGTGGGTAACACGGGATAAAATGGTGCTTCCTTGATCCTGGCCAAGTCAACACCCTCGCGTGACCGTAGTACCTGGTGAATACAGTAACCAGGTACGGTAATACATTGGGTGAAGACCGGCTGGCCATCATGCGGCGTCATCCTAGATTATCTCTAAGGAACCCCCTCGAATGTAGCATTGTCTCCTGCCGACATCCTCACGCACCGGCGTTTTACCGAAAAAGTGTCGGTTTCGAAGGGGGCTGAAATTCGAAAAACATACTATTTTCAATACCGACACTTCTTGGCCTCTTCTAGCAACCCCAATAATGGGGTGTCGGTATCAAGCAGCCCCCCCTCGGTTTCGCATAAAAACCGAGTGGGGAAGGGGTGACGGCATACCATCAGCAGCACACCCCTTGGTTTCGTCAGAAAACTGAGAGGGGGTGTGTGTCGGCATCAACAAACAACCACCCCTCGGTTTTGTCAGAAAACCAAGAGGGGGTGTGTGTCGGCATCAACAAGCAACCCTCCCTCGGTTTCGCACAAAAACCGAGTGGGGAGGGGGTGACGGCAGGTCAGCAGCACACCCCTCGGTTTTGTCAGAAAACAGAGAGGGGATGTGTGTCGGCATCAACAAGCAGCCCCCACTCGGTTTCGCACAAAAACCAAGTAAGGGGGGGTGCGACGGCACACCATCAGCAGCCCACCCCTCGGTTTCGACAGAAAACCGAGAGGGGGGGTGTTCGGCATCAATATCAACCCACCTCGTGGTTTCGTCAGAAACCCGGGAGGGAGGGTGCTCGACGTCATCCAAAATCTATTAGTTAACCCGATTCAAGTGTCATCCACACACAATGATCATTCAAAGACGAAGAGCTATCTTCCATTGAGTTGGTTGAATAACATCTCAAATAAAACTATCAAGTTGGTTGTACAAACTTCACAAGATTGGAAATTCCTCTCTCATCTGGGGGTGGACCCGCGGTAACCACCACGTCATCGTGGAGGCCTGACTGTAGTCCCTAGTGAACACAGTAACTAGGTGCAGTTGGGTGCCGACCAGTGATAGGTGAATTATTGCAAGTCAATGCGTCTTAGAGATGCGAGCAAAAAAAAACTGGCCTGCTTGCTTTTTAAGTCACCTTTTTACGAAGATGAATATCGAAAATGTTACACGTTAAAGTATATGATGTTTCACGTCCACTTTGAACGATTTTTCGGTGCCGATGTGACGGTACCTTATACGCGTTGATCCGACGCACGTATGAAAAGTTACGGCTGCCAAAAGTTTTCAAGACCTTTTTCTCCGAAGGCAGACACCGGAAAAGTTACTCGTCAAGGTGTACAATATTATATGTCCACTTTGATCGATTTTTCGGCACCGACACAATGGCACCTTATACAAGTTTATCCGACACTCGCACAAAAGGACATGGTGGCCGAAAGAGTTTGAAGCCTTCCCCTGGGATGGTCGGACAGACAACCAGAAATCAACTCGTCACTAGCTACCTCGCAATCCCGCTTGCCACAACAACGAAGGACTCTTTCATACCCTCAACTTGGCTCGCAAAGCTCCTCGCTCAGGGCAAAGCCTTCCCCCGCATCTGCACGCTCTCCAAGTGGTGGCGGCCGTCTTTGGCGACGCCAACTCATCCACACGAGCAGCCGCGCACTCCATCACGCTGCGTGATGCCAACTCCTCCATGCGAGCCTCTCCTCGCAGCCGACCGAGATAACACGGAGGGGGTCAGACGAACCGAGCCCCCTCCCATCACGCGCGTGTCACTCCTTGCAACGCCCCACGGTACGCACCTACACTCGCAGCGACGGACCAAGAGAAGTCGCTCGCAATCTCTGGAGGAGGGCTCGCGACTAGCGCACCCGATCACGGGGGCAGGCTCCAGGATCTAGAGGAGGAACGGCTCACGATCGTAGAGGGATCGATGGGTCGCGAGGTTTTCTCACCCAAAGACAGACGTGGGAGGTTCTCTCGCCGCTGATGCTCGCGCGCGAGGTTCACTCACCGAAAGAGAGACGTCACACACGACAGACGCCCCCTCGCTTAGTCACAGAAGCTCTATCCCCCGGGAGCGCTCCTTCACGCGGCAATGGTCAGGCCGACGGCTGGTGCGGACAAGGGCGGATAGCGCTGAGGTGCGCGGGCTGACGCGTGACCCACACGCCCCAGCCTCCTTCACGATCTCCAGAGAAGAGGGGGGGTCCGACCCCTCCCCCATGCTCCCCTCTCGTTGCACTGCAAAGAAGAGGGGAGGGGTCCGATCCCTCCCCTGTGCTCGCCTCCTGTTTCGCAGCAGAGAGGAAAGAGAGGGGGGGAGGGTTCCACACCCCCCTCCCCGGTGCGACTCCCATCACGATGCAGAGAAGAGGGGCGGGGTCCGCGCCTCCTCGTCGCACTACAGAGAAGAGGAGAGGGATCCGACCCCTCCCCCATGCTTGCCTCCCGTCGCGATGTAGAGAAGAGGGACGGGGCCCAGCTTTCCCTCTCCTCCTAAGAGGGTGAGGCTCGCGACGCCCACTCCGGCGCCTCCCTTCTCAAGGTATCCGGCACCGCCAACAAACCCTACCTCACCGATGAGAACGATGATGAAGACCCCGAGCTCTGCATCACCGTCCGTGATAACAACGGGCCGATCGCTGCCATGATCAACGAGCCGTAGGTGGAGTGCTCGGCCTGTGGAGATGGAGGGATCCAACCCCACCCCCGCAAGATCTCTTCGCTCAATGGCGACGGGCGGAGAAGGAACGCTCACCGAGAGGAGCGGCTCACAGGGACGGATCAAAGGTCTTACGATCACGATCTCCGGTGGAGGGTTCGCGATACGTGATCGTGGGGGTTGGTTCCGGGACCTAACGGAAGAGCTGCTACCAAGGGACAGACGCTCTCCTACCCAGTGGCGTTCTCTTACCCAGAGACGGATGCTCACGTCGGTCTCCTAGCCCGTGACGTTCTCTCATCCTTCGACGGCTCGCAATGGCAAGAAGGGACCAAAGAAAGAAACAAACCGAAACAGAAAAGAAAAGGGGGCCGGCATCCACTCGGGCACTCTCTCGTGAAGAAAAAAAACAGAAAAGAAATGGGGGCCGGCATCCACTCGGGCACGAACCCGAGCCCCACTTGCCGTGCCCCATTCTCCCGTGTACAGCAGAAACGCCACAACACAAAAAAAAAAAAAAAAGAATGGAAAGAGTGAGAAAGAAAGGAAAGAGAGAAGCAAAAAAGGAAAAAGAGAAAAAACTGTTCTCTCACCAAGAGGGTCTCGGTACCCTCTTGGTATGCACTCGGTATGCACTCGGTACCCTCTCGGTATCCACTCGGTCGGAAAACGCACTGCCTTTTCGGAAACACCCCCTTGCAAAACCGAGACTTTTTGGCTTGCACCAAAAGGGTCTCGGTACCCTCTCGGTATGCTCTCGGTAGCCACTCGGTATGCTCTCGGTACCCACTCGGTATGCACTCGGTACCCTCTCGGTATCTACTCGGTCGAAAAACGCACTATTTTTTCGGAAACACCCCCTCGCAAAACCGAGACTTTTTGGCTCGCGCCAAAAAGGGTCTCGGCATCGACGGAAGAAGGCTCTGCTAATACGAACCGCGGCACCGACAACCCTCGCCAACCGCGCCAGGATCCTAAAGCGTTTGCACCTTGGAATCCCAGCCGACCCAGGGGGTCCTGACCCGACTGGGAGGGGGTAACTGTGGGTGCAAAAATTGTACCGGACCAGATCAGAGCAGCATGGGCCCGCGTAATGGCCCAAATGGGTAAGCCCGCCTGGGCTCACATGGGCCCACTCTACGAGGCTCGCAGATCAAGCCCTCCCCCTTATTGGGCCCGAACAACGGCCCAGTAAGGGCCCAGCAAGGAGGCCCAGAACCAGTGCCATGTCATCATCGCCACGTCATCACTGCCAAATCGGGCACGTGCCTATGCTATAAAAGGACCCCCAAGGCATCCAGGAAAGGGGTTGGTCATTCGATCAGAGGAAGAGAGATTCCAGATCCAGAGCAAATGCAAGAGCTTACTTCTTTCCTCCTAGTTTCTTTTCTTGTTGCTCCGTGCAACCCCCACTGTAAAAAGCTTCTCTCGGCCTGTCGTGAGAACGCTCAACCCTTTATATTCATATTATAGTGAAGATAAGGTGGCACCTCTCGCCCGGAGACGTAGGTCGTAAGACCGAACTTCGACAACAACTCCATGTGTCATCTCTCTCCTTCTCAACTTTCTAATCTCTAACTCTACAAACAATCCAATTCAATCAAGGCTGTGGGGTGGGATTCTCGATCAAGGCGGCTCGGAAATTTCCCCCCACAGTTCGTGTGAATGAATTAGAAAGGATCGTATGAATGAATTAGAATGGATACATTCATGCGAATGAATTAGAATGGATCGTACGAATGAATTAGAATGGATCGTGCGAATGAATTAGAAATGGATCGTATGAATGAATTAGAATTGATCGTACGAATGAATTATAATGGATCATACGAATGATTTAGAATGGATCATACGAATGAATTAGAATGAATCAGGCGAATGAATTAGAATGGATCGTGCGAATGAATTAGAATGGATCGTGCGAACGAATTAGAATGGATACATTCATGTGAATGAATTAGAATAGATCGTACGAATGAATTATAATGGATCGTACGAATGAATTAGAATGTTTACATTTGTGCGAATGAATTAGAATGAATCGTACAAATGAATTAGAATGGATCGTATGTATGAATTAGAATGGATCGTACGAATCAATTAGAATGGATCATGCGAATGAATTAGAATGGATTGTACGAATAAACTAGAATGGAAATATTCGTGCGAATGAATTATAATGGATCATACAAATGAATTAGAATGGATCATACGAATGAATTAGAATGGATCATACGATTGAATCGTGCGAACGAATTAGAATGGATCGTATGAATGAATTAGAATGGATCATACGAATGAATTAGAATGAATCATACGAATGAATTAGAATGGATTAGAATGAATAGTGCGAACGAATTAGAATGAATCGTGCGAACGAATTTGAAAGGATCATACAAATGAATTAGAATGGATCGTACGAATGAATTAGAATGGATCGTACGAATGAATTCGAATGAATCGTATGAATGAATTTGAATTGATCGTGCAAATGAATTAGAATGGATCGTACGAATTAATTAGAATGGATATATTCGTGTGAATGAATAAGAATGGATCGTACGAATGAATTAGAATGGATCGCACGAATGAATTATAATGGATCGTACGAATGAATTAGAATGGATCGAACGAATGAATTAGAATGGATCGGGCGAATGAATTAGAATGGATCGTACCAATGAATTAGAATGGATACATTCATGCAAATGAATTAGAATGGATCGGACGAATGAATTAGAATGGATCGTACGAATGAATTTTAATGGATCGGGCAAATGAATTAGAATGGATCGTACGAATGAATTAGAATGGATCGTGGGAATGAATTAGAATGGATCGTACGAATGTATTAGAATGGATACATTCGTGCGAATGAATTAGAATGGATCGTACGAATGAATTAGAATGGATCGCACGAATGAATTAGAATGGATCATACGAATGAATTAGAATAGATACATTCATACAAACGAATTAGAATGGATCCTATGAATGAATTAGAATGGAACGTACGAATGAATTAGAATGGATCGTGAGAATGAATTAGAATGGATACATTCGTGTGAATGAATTAGACTGGATCGTACGAATGAATTAGAATGGATCGTAGGAATGACTTAGAGTGGATCGTGCGATTGAATTAGAAGAGATCGTACAAATGAATTAGAATGGATACATTCGCACGAATGAATTAGAATGGATCGTACGAATGAATTATAATGTATCATGCGAATGAATTATAACAGATCGTACGAATGAATTAGAATGGATCATGCGAATGATTGAGAATGGATCGTACGAATGAATTAGAATGGATACATTCGTGCGAATGAATTAGAATGGATCGTACGAATGAATTAGAATGGACCGTTCGAATGAATTAGAATGGACCATTCGAATGAATTAGAATGAATTAGAATGGATACATTCATTTGTGCGATCCATTCTATTTCATTCGTACGATCCAATGTAATTTATTCACACGAATGTATCCATTCTAATTCATTCGTACGATCCATTCTAATTCATTAGTACAATCCATTCTAATTTATTCGCACGATCCATTCTAATTCATACGTACGATCCATTCTAATTCATTCGCACTAATGTATCTATTCTAATTTATTCGTACGATCCATTCAAATTCATGCGAATGAATTAGAATGGATCGTACGAATGAATTAGAATGGATACATTCCTACGAATGAATTAGAATGGATCGTACGAATGAATTAGAATGGATCGTATGAATGAATTAGAATGGATCGTGCGAATGAATTAGAATAGATCGTAAGAATGAATTAGAATAGATACATTCGTGTGAATGAATTAGAATGGATCACATGAATGAATTAGAATAGATCGTACGATTGAATTAGAATGGATCGTACGAATGAATTTGAATGGATCGTACGAATGAATTCGAATGGATATATTCATGAGAATGAATTAAAATGGATCGTACGAATGAATTACAATGGATGGTGTGAATGAATTAGAATGGATCGTACGAATGAATTAGAATGGATGCATTCGTGCGAATGAATTAGAATGGGTCGTACGAATGAATTAGAAAGGATCATACGAATGAATTAGAATGGATTATACGAATGAATTAGAATGGATCGTACGAATGAATTAGAAGGATCGTGCGAATGAATTAGAATGGATCGTACGAATGAATTAGAATGGGTCGTACAAATGAACTAGATTGGATCGTCGGAATGAATTAGAATGGATCGTATGAATGAAATAGAATAGAATCATTCATGCGAATGAATTAGAATGGATCATACGAATGAATTAGAAGGGATTGTACGACTGAATTAGAATGGATCGTATGAATGAATTAGAATGGATGGTACGAATGAATTAGAATGGATCGTGCGAACGAATTAGAATGGATCGTACAATTGAATTAGAATGGATACATTCGTGCGAATGAATTAGAATGAATCGTACGAATGAATTAGAATGGATCGCACGAATGAAATAGAATAGATCGTACGAATGAATTACAATGCATCGTGCGAATAAATTAGAATGAATACATTCGTGCGAATGAATTAGAATGGATCGTACAAATGAATTAGAATGGATCGTACGAATAAATTAGAATGGATCATGCGAATAAATTAGAATGGATCGTACTAATGAATTAGAATGGATCGTACGAATGAATTAGAATGTATTGTACGAATGAATTAGAATGGATCGTACGAATGAATTTGAATGGATCGTGCGAATGAATTAGAATGGTTCGTACGAATGAATTAGAATGGATACATTCATGCGAATGAATTAGAATGGATCATACAAAAGAATTAGAATGGATCGTGCGAATGAATTAGAATGGATCGTGCGAATGACTTAGAATGGATCGAACAAATGAATTAGAATGGATATATTCATGCGAATGAATTAGAATAGATCGTACGAATGAATTAGATTGGATCGTACGAATGAATTAGAATGGATCATACGAATGAATTAGAATGGATCGTGCGAATGATTTAGAATTGATCGTCCGAATGAATTTGAATTGATACATTCGGACGAATGAATTAGAATGGATTGTACGAATGAATTAGAATGGATCATGTTAATGGAAATAGATCGTACGAATGAATTAGAATGGATTGTACGAATTAATTAGAATGGATCGTATGAATGAATTAGAATAGATACATTCGTGCGAATAAATTAGAATAGTTCATATAAATGAAATGGAATGGATCGTACGAATGAATTAGAATGGATCATACGAATGAATTAGAATGGATCGTATGAAAGAATTAGAATGGATACATTCGTGCGAATGAATTAGAAAGGATTGTACGAATGAATTAGAATGGATACAATCGTGCGAATGAATTAGAATAGATATTACGAATGTATCCATTCTAATTCATTCGTATGATCCATTCTAATTCATTCGCACGAATGTATCCATTCTAATTCATTCGTACGATCCATTCTAATTCATTCGTGCGATCCATTCTAATTCATTCGAGCGATCCATTCTATTTCATTCGTACAATCCATTCTAATTCATTCGCACGAATGTATTCATTCTAATTTATTCGTACGATCCATTCTAATTTATTTGCATGATCTATTCTAATTCATTCGCAAGATCCATTCTAATCCATTCGCACGAATGTATCCATTCTAATTCATTCGTACGATTCATTCTATTTCATTCGTACATCGTACGAATGAACTAGAATGGATACATTCGTGCGAATGAATTATAACGGATTGTGCGTATGAATTAGAATGGATCGTATGAATGAATTAGAATGGATACATTCATGCGAATGAATTAGAATAGATTGTACGAATGAATTAGAATGGATCGAACGAATGAATTAGAATGGATACATTCGTGCGAATGAATTAGAATGGAACAAATGAATGAATTAGAATGGATTGTATGAATGAATTAGAATGGATACATTTGTGCGAATGAATTTGAATGGATCGTACAAATGAATTAGATTGGATCATACGAATGAATTAGAATAGATTGTACAAATGAATTAGAATGGATCCATTCTAATTCATTCACACGAATGTATCCATTCGTACGAATGAATTAGAATGGATATATTTATGCGAATGAATTAGAATGGATCGTGCGAATGAATTAGAATGGATCATACGAATGAATTATAATGGATCATGCGAATGAATTAGAATGTATCGTGCGAATGAATTAGAATGGATCATACAATTGAATTAGAATCGATCGTACGAATGAATTAGAATGGATCATGCGAATGAATTAGAATGGATCGTGCGAATGAATTAGAATGGATACATTTGTGCGAATGAATTAGAATGGATCGTACGAATGAATAAGAATGGATCGTACGAATGAATTAGAATGGATCATGTGAATGAATTAGAATGGATCGTATGAATGAATTAGAATGGATACATTTGTGCGAATGAATTAGAATGGATCGTACAAACGAATTAGAATAGATACATACGTGCGAATGAATTAGAATGGTTCGTACGAGTGAATTAGAATAGATCGTACGAATGAATTAGAATTGATCATGCGAAAGAATTAGAATGGATCCTATGAATGAATTAGAAAGGTCATATTCTTGCGAAAGAATTAGAATGGATCGTACGAATGAATTAGAATGGATCGTACGATTGAATTAGAATGGATTGTGCGAATGAATTAGAATGGATCGTACGAATGAATTAGAATGGATCGTACGAATGAATTAGAATGGATCGCACGAATGAATTAGAATGGATTGCACGAATGAATTAGAATGGATCGTACGAATGAATTATAATGGATCATGCGAATGAATTAGAATGGATCATAAGAATGAATTAGAATGGATACATTCGTGCAAATGAATTAGAATGGACTGTACGAATGAATTAGAATGGATAGTACGAATGAATTAGAATGGATTGTGCGAATCAATTTGAATGGATCGTACAAATAAATTATAACGGATACTTTCGTGCGAATGAATTTGTATGGATCGTATGAATAAATTAGAATGGATCGTACAAATGAATTAGAATGGATCGTACGAATGAATTAGAATGGATACATTCATGCGAATGAACTTGAATAGATCGTATGAATGAATTAGAATGGATCGTACGAATAAATTAGAATGGATCGTACGAATGAATTAAAATGGATCATACGAATGAATTAGAATGGATCGTACGAATGAATTAGAATGGATCGTACGAATCAATTAGAATGGATCGTACTAATGAATTAGAATGGATCGTGCGAATGAATTAGAAATGGATCGTATGAATGAATTAGAATGGATCGTACGAATGAATTATAATGGATCATACGAATGATTTAGAATGGATCATATGAATGAATTAGAATGGATCATGCGAATGAATTAGAATGGATCGTGCGAATGAATTAGAATGGATCGTGCGAATGAATTAGAATGGATACATTCGTGCGAATGAATTAGAATGGATCGTACGAATGGATTATAATGGATCGTACGAATGAATTAGAATGTTTACATTCGTGCGAATGAATTAGAATGAATCGTACAAATGAATTAGAATGGATCGTATGTATGAATTAGAATGGATCGTACGAATGAATTAGAATGGATCATGCGAATGAATTAGAATGGATCGTACGAATAAATTAGAATGGAAATATTCGTGCGAATGAATTATAATGGATCATACGAGTGAATTAGAATGGATCATATGAATGAATCGTGCGAACGAATTAAAATGGATCATATGAATGAATTAGAATGGATCATACGAATGAATTAGAATGAATCATACGAATGAATTAGAATGGATTAGAATGAATAGTGCAAACGAATTTGAATGAATCGTGCGAACGAATTTGAAAGGATCATACGAATGAATTAGAATGGATACATTCATACGAATGAATTAGAATGGATACATTCATGCGAATGAATTAGAATGGATCGTACGAATGAATTAGAATGGATCGTACGAATGAATTATAATGGATCGGGCAAACGAATTAGAAAGGAGCGTACGAATGAATTAGAATGGATCATGGGAATGAATTAGAATGGATCGTACGAATGAATTAGAATGGATACATTCGTGCGAATGAATTAGAATGGATCATACGAATGAATTAGAATGGATTGCACGAATGAATTAGAATAGATCATACGAATGAATTAGAATGGATCATACGAATGAATTAGAATAGATGCATTCATACAAACGAATTAGAATGGATCGTACGAATGAATTAGAATGGAATGTACAAATGAATTAGAATGGATCGTGCGAATGAATTAGAATGGATACATTCGTGTGAATGAATTAGACTCGATCGTACGAATAAATTAGAATGGATCGTACGAATGAATTAGAGTGGATCGTGCGATTGAATTAGAATAGATCGTACAAATGAATTAGAATGGATGCATTCGTGCGAATGAATTAGAATGGATCGTACGAATGAATTAGAATGGATACATTCGTGCGAATGAATTAGAATGGATCGTACGAATGAACTTGAATGGATCGTACGAATGAATTAGAATGGACCGTTCGAATGAATTAGAATGGATCGTATGAATGAATTAGAATGGATACATTCGTGCGAATGAATTAGAATGGATCATACGAATGAATTAGAATGGATCGTGCGAATGGAAATGGATCATACGAACGAATTATAATGGATCATACGAATGAATTAGAAAGGATTGTATGAATGAATTAGAATGGATACATTCATGTAAATAAATTGTAATAGATCGTAAGAATGAATTAGATTGGATCAAACAAATGAATTAGAATGGATCGCACGAATAAATAGAATGGATCGTGCGGATGAATTAGAATGGATTATATGAACGAATTAGAATGGATCGTACGAATGAATTAGAATGGATAGATTCGTGCGAATGAATTAGAATGGATCGTACGAATGAATTAAAATGGATACATTCATGTGTATGAATTAGAATGGATCGTTCAAATGTATCCATTCAAATTCATTCGTATGATCCATTCTAATTCATTCGCATGAATGTATCCATTCTAATTCATTCTTACGATCCATTCTAATTTATTCATACGATCCATTCTAATTCTTTCGGGCGATCCATTCTAATTCATTTGTGCGATCCATTCTATTTCATTCGTACGATCCAATGTAATTTATTCACACGAATGTATCCATTCTAATTCATTCGTACGATCCATTCTAACTCATTCGTACAATCCATTCTAATTTATTCGCACGATCCATTCTAATTCATACGTACGATCCATTCTAATTCATTCGCACGAATGTATCTATTCTAATTCATTTGTACGATCCATTCAAATTCATGTGAATGAATTAGAACGGATCGTACGAATGAATTAGAATGGATACATTCATGCGAACGAATTAGAATGGATCGTACGAATGAACTAGAATGGACCGTATGAATGAATTAGAATGGATCGTGCGAATGAATTAGAATAGATCGTAAGAATGAATTAGAATGGATACATTCGTGCGAATGAATTAGAATGGATCGTACGAATGAATTAGAATAGATCGTACGATTGAATTAGAATGGATCAAACGAATAAATTAGAAAGGATCATATGAATGAATTCGAATGGATATATTCATGAGAATGAATTAGAATGGATCGTACGAATGAATTAGAATAGATCGTGTGAATGAATTAGAATGGATCGTATGAATGAATTAGAATGGATACATTTGTGCGAATGAATTAGAATGGATCGTATGAATGAATTAGAAAGGATCATACGAATGAATTAGAATGGATCATATGAATGAATTAGAATGAATCGCACGAATGAATTAGAAGGATCGTGCGAATGAATTAGAATGGATCGTATGAATGAATTAGAATGGATCGTACGAATGAATTAGAATGGATCGTGGGAATGAATTAGAATGGATCGTACGAATGAAATAAAATAGAATCATTCATGCGAATGAATTAGAATGGATCATACGAATGAATTAGAAGGGAATGTACGACTGAATTAGAATGGGTTGTACGAATAAATTAGAATGGATGGTACGAATGAATTAGAATGGATCATGCGAATGAATTAGAATGGATCGTACAATTGAATTAGAATGGATATATTCGTGCGAATGAATTAGAATGTATCGTACGAATGAATTAGAATGGATCGTACGAATGAATTAAAATGCATCGTGCGAATAAATTAGAATGGATACATTCGTGCGAATGAATTAGAATGGATCGTACAAATGAATTAGAATGGATCGTACGAATAAATTAGAATGGATCATGCGAATAAATTAGAATGGATCGTACTAATGAATTAGAATGGATCGTACGAATGAATTAGAATGTATTGTACGAATGAATTAGAATGGATCGTACGAATGAATTAGAATGGATCGTGCAAATGAATTAGAATGGTTCGTACGAATGAATTAGAATGGATACATTCAAGCGTATCAATTAGAATGGATCATACAAATGAATTAGAATGGATCGTGCGAATGAATTAGAATGGATCGTGTGAATAAATTAGAATGGATCGTGCGAATGACTTAGAATGGATCGACGAACGAATTAGAATGGATATATTCGTGCGAATGAATTAGAATGGATCGTACGAATGAATTAGACTGGATCGTACGAATGAATTAGAATGGATCATACGAATGAATTAGAATGGATCGTGCGAATGATTTAGAATGAATCGTCCGAATGAATTTGAATTGATACATTCGGACAAATGAATTAGAATGGATCGTACAAATGAATTAGAATGGATCATGTTAATGGAAATGGATCGTACGAATGAATTAGAATGGATTGTACCAATGAATTAGAATGGATCGTATGAATGAATTAGAATGGATACATTCGTGCGAATAAGTTAGAATAGATCGTATAAATGAATTGGAATGGATCGTACAAATGAATTAGAATAGATCGCATGAATGAATAGAGTGGATCGTATGAATGAATTAGAATGGTTCATACGAATGAATTAGAATGGATCGTATGAATGAATTAGGATGGATACATTCGTGCGAATGAATTAGAAAAGATCGTACGAATGAATTAGATTGGATACAATCGTGCGAATGAATTAGAATAGATATTACGAGTGTATCCATTCTAATTCATTCGTATGATCCATTCTAATTCATTCGCTCGAATGTATCCATTCTAATTCATTCGTACGATCCTTTCTAATTCATTCGTACGATCCATTCTAATTCATTCGAGCGATCCATTCTATTTCATTCGTACAATCCATTCTAATTCATTCGCACGAATGTATCCATTCTAATTCATTCGTACGATCCATTCTAATTCTATTGTACGATCCATTCTAATTTATTCGCACGATCTATTTTTATTCATTCGCAAGATCCATTCTAATCCGTTCGCATGAATGTATCCATTCTAATTCATTCGTACGATTCATTCTATTTTATTCGTACATCATATGAATGAATTAGAATGGATACATTCGTGCGAATGAATTATGACGGATTGTACGTATGAATTAGAATGGATCGTATGAATGAATTAGAATGGATACATTCGTGCGAATGAATTAGAATAGATCGTACGAATGAATTAGAATGGATCGAACGAATGAATTAGAATGAATACATTCGTGCGAATGAATTAGAATGGATCGTATGAATGAATTAGAATGGATTGTACGAATGAATTAGAATGGATACATTCTTGCGAATGAATTTGAATGGATCGTACATATGAATTAGATTGGATCGTACGAACGAATTAGAATAAGTTGTATGAATGAATTAGAATGGATCCATTCTAATTCATTCACACGAATGTATCCATTCGTACGAATGAATTAGAATGGATACAATTATGCGAATGAATTAGAATGGATTGTACGAATGAATTAGAATGGATCGTACGAATGAATTAGAATGGATCATGCGAATGAATTAGAATGTATCGTGCGAATGAATTAGAATGGATCATACGAATGAATTAGAATGGATCGTACGAATCAATTAGAATGGATACATTCGTGGAATGAATTAGAATGGATCGTACGAATGAATTAGAATAGATACATTCGTGCGAATGAATTAGAATGGATCGTACGAATGAATTAGAATGGTTACATTCGTGCGAATGAATTAGAATGGATCGTACGAATGAATAAGAATGTATCGTGCGAATGAATTATAAAAGATCGTACGAATGAATTAGAATCGATCGTCCGAATGAATTAGAATGGATCATGCGAATGTATTAGAATGGATCGTATGAATAAATTAGAATCGATACATTCGTGCGAATGAATTAGAATGGATCGTACGAATGGATTAGAATGGATCGTGCGAATGGATTAGAACGATCATACGAATGAATTAGAATGGATACATTCGTGCGAATGAATTAGAATGGATCGTGCAAATGAGTTAAAATGGATTGTGCGAATAAATTAGAATGGATCGTACGAATGAATTAGAATGGATCATGCGAATGAATTAGAATGGATCGTATGAATGAATTAGAATGGATGCATTCGTGCGAATGAATTAGAATGGATCGTACGAATGAATTAGAATAGATCGTACGATTGAATTAGAATGGATCGTAACAATGAATTAGAATGGATCGTATGAATGAATTCGAATGGATACATTCGTGCGAATAAATTAGAATGGATCGTGCGAATGAATTAGAATAGATTGTACGAATTGATTAGAATGGATACATTCGTGAGAATAAATTAGAATGGTTCGTACAAATGAATTAGAATGGATCATACGAATGAATTAGAATGGAACGTACGAATGAATTAGAAAGGATCATGCGAATAATTTAGAATCGATCGTACGAATAAACTAGAATAGATACATTTGTGCGAATGAATTATAATGGATCGTACAAATGAGTTAGAATGGATGAATGAATTAGAATGGATCGTATAAATGAATTAGAATGGATCGTACGAATGAATTAGAATGGATACATTCGTGCGAATGAATTAGAATGGATCGTACGAATGAATTAGAATAGATCGTAAGATTGAATTAGAATGGATCATAAGAATGAATTAGAATGGATCATACGAATGAATTCGAATCGATACATTCATGCTAATGAATTAGAATGGATCGTACGAATGAATTAGAATGGATCGTGCAAATGAATTAGAATGGATCGTACGAATGAATTAGAATGGAAACATTCGTGCGAATGAATTAGAATGGATCATCCGAAGGAATTAGAATGGATCGTACGAATGAATCAGAATAGATCGTACGAATGAATTAGAATGGATCGTACGAATGTATTAGAATGGATATATTCGTGCGAATGAATTAGAATGGATCGTACTAATGAATTAGAATGGATCGTACGAAGGAATTAGATTGGATCATACGAATGAATTAGAATGGATCGTACGACTGAATTAGAATGAACATGGGAATGAGTACAATGGATCGTACGAATGAATTAGAATGGATTCATTCATGCGAATGAATTATAATGGATCCTACGAATGAATTAGAATGGATCGTACGAATAAATTAGAATGGATCGTGTGAATGAATTAGAATGGATCGTACGAATGAATTAGAATGGATACATTCATGCGAATGAATTAGAATGGATCGTACGAATGAATTAGAATGGATACATTCATGCGAATGAATTAGAATGGATCGTACGAATGAATTAGAATGGATCGTATGAATGAATTAGAATGGATCATACGAATGAATTAGAATGGATCGTATGAATGAATTAGAATGGATCGTGCGAATAAGTTATAATGGATCGTACTAATGAATTAGAATTGATCGTACGAATGAATTAGAAAGTATTGTACGAATTAATTAGAAAGGATCGTACGAATGAATTAGAATGGATCGTGCGAATGATTTAGAATGGATCGTACGAATGAATTAAAATGGATACATTCATGGAAATAAATTAGAATGGATCGTACGAATGAATTAGAATGGATTGTACGAATGAATTAGAAAGGATACATTCGTGCGAATGAATTAGAATGGATCGTACGAATGAATTAGACTGGATCCTACGAATGAATTAGAATGGATCATACGAATGAATTAGAATTGATCGTATGAATGAATTAGAATGGATCGTACAAATGAATTAGAATGGATCGTGTGAATGAATTAGAATGGATCGTACGAATGAATTAGAATGGATAAATTTGTGCAAATCAATTAGAATGGATCATATGAATGTATTAGAATGGATCGTACGATTGAATTAGAATGGATCGTGCGAATGAATTAGAACGGATTGTATGAATAAATTAGAATGGATCGTGCGAATGATTTAAAATAGATCGTACGAATGAATTATAATGGATACATTCATGCGAATGAATTAGAATGGATCGTACGAATGAATTAGAATAGATCGTACGATTGAATTAGATTGGATCGTACGAATAAATTAGAATGGATTGTACGAATGAATTAGAATGGATCATGCGAATGAATTAGAATGTATCGTACGAATGAATTAGAATGGATACAATCGTGCAAATGAATTAGGACGGATCGTACGAATGAATTAGAATGAATCGTGCGAATGAATCAGAATGGTTCATGCGAATGAATTGGAATGGATCGTACGAATGAATTAGAATGGATAATGCGAATGAATTAGAAAGGATCGTACGAATGAATTAGAATGGATATATTCGTGCGAATGAATTAGAATGGATAGTACGAATGAATTAGAATAGATCGTTTGAATGAATTAGAATGGATGATGCGAATGAATTAGAATGGATCGTACGAATGAATTAGAATGGATCGTATGAATGAACTACAATGGATCATGTGAATAAATTAGAATGGATTGCACGAATGAATTAGAATGGATACATTCGAGCGAATGAATTAGATTGGATCGTACGAATGAATTAGAATGGATCGTACGAATGAATTAGAATGGAATGTACAAATGAATTAGAATGGATCGTGCGAATGAATTTGAATGGATCGTACGAATGAATTAGAATAGATACATTCATGCGAATAAATTAGAATGGATTGTACGAATGAATTAGAATGGATCGTACGAATGAATAAGAATGGATCGTACGAATGAATTAGAGTGGATCGTATGAATGATTTTGAATGGATAATGCGAATGAATTAGAATGGATCGTACGAATGAATTAGAATGGATACAGTCGTGCGAATAAATTAGAATGGATCGTACGAATGAATTAGAGTGGATCGTACGAATGAATTAGAATGGATTGTAAGAATAAATTAAAATGGATCTAACAAATAAATTAAAATGGATACATATTCATGCGAATGAATTAGAATGGATCGTACAAATGAATTAGAATGGATCGTACGAACGAATTAGAATGGATCGTCTGAATGAACTAGAATGGATCCTGCGATTGAATTAGAATGGATCGTACGAATGAATTAAAATGGATACATTCGTACGAGTGAATTAGAATGGATCGTACGAATGAATTGGAATGGATCGTAAAAAGGATTTAGAAAGGATCATACGAATGATATAGAATTAGAATGTATCATATGAATGAATTAAAATGGATCGTATGAATGAATTAGAATGGATCGTACGAATGAATTAGAATTGATATATTCTTGCGAATGAATTAGAATAGATCATACGAATGAATTAGAGTGGATCGTACGAATGAATTAGAGTGAATCGTACGAATGAATTAGAATGGATCGTACGAATGAATTAGAATGGATCATACGAATGAATTAGAATGGGTACATTCGTGCGAATGAATTAGAATAGATCGAACGAATGAATTAGAATGGATCGTACGAATGAATTAGAATGGATCGTACAAATGAATTAGAATGGATCGTGCGAATGAATTAGAATGGACCATACGAATGAATTAGAAGGGATCGTACAATGAATTAGAGTCGATCGTGCGAATGAATTAGAAGGGATCGTACGAATGAATTAGAATGGGTCGTGCGAATGAATTAGAATGGATCGTACGAATGAATTAGAACGGATACATTCGTGCAAATGAATTAGATTGGTTCGTACTAATGAATTAGAATGGATCATACGAATGAATTAGAATGGATCGTACGAATGAATCAGAATGGATGGTACAAATGAATTAGAATGGATATATTCATGCGAGTGAATTAGAATGGATCATACGAAGGAATTAGAATGGATCGTACCAATGAATTATAATGGATCGTACGAATGAATTATAATGGATCGTGCGAATGAATCAGAATGGATCGTACGAATGAATTAGAATGGATACATTCGTGCGAATGAATTAGAATGGATCGTACGAATGAATTAGAATGGATCATACGAATAAATTAGAATGGATCGTGCAAATGAATTAGAATAGATCGTACGAATGAATTAGAATGGATCATACGAATGAACTAGAATGGATCGTGCGAATGAATTAGAATGGATCGTACGAATGAATTAGAATGGATACATTCGTGCGAATGAATTAAAATGGATCGTGCGAATGAATTAGAATGGATCGTACGAATGAATTAGAATGGATCGTACGAATGAATGAGAATGGATCGTGCGAATGAATTAGAATGGATCATACGAATGAATTGGAATGGATACATTCGTGTGAATGAATTAAAATGGATCAAATGAATGAATTAGAATGGATCGTATGAATGAATTAGAATGGATCGTACGAATGAATTAGAATGGATCGTATGAATGAATTAGAATGGATCGTGCGAATGAATTAGAAGGGATCGTACAAATTTATTAGAATGGATACATTCGTGTCAATGAATTAGAATGGATCGTAAGAATGAATTTGAATCAATCGTACGAATGAATTAGAATAGATCGTGCGAATGAATTAGAATATATCATACGAATGAATCAGAATGGATATATTCATGCAAATGAATTAGAATGGATCGTACGAATGAATTACAATGGATCGTACGAATGAATTAGAATGGATCATACGATTGAATTAGATTGGATCGTACGAATGAATTAGAATGGATAGTGCGAATGAATTAGAATGGATCATGAGAATGAATTAGAATGGATCGTGCGAATGAATTAGAATAAATTAGAATAGATCGTACGAATGAATTAGAATGGATCGTGCGAATGAATTAGAATGGATCGTACGAATGAATTAAAATAGTTATATTCGTATGACTGAATTGGAATCGATCCTACGAATGAATTTAAATGGATCGTAGGAATGAATTACAATGGATCGTACGAATGAATTTGAATGGATCGTGCGAATTGATTAAATTGGATCGTATGAATGAATTAGAATGGATCGTACGAATGAATTAAAATGGATCGTACGAATGAATTAGAATGGATCGTGCGAATGAATTAGAATCGATCGTACGAATGAATTAGAATGGATACATTATTGTGAATGAATTAGAATGGGTCGTACGAATGAATTAGAATGGATCGTATGAAGGAATTATAATGGATGGTGTGAATGAATTAGAATGGATCGTACGAATGAATTAGAATGGGTACATTCGTGCGAATGAATTAGAATGGATCATACAAATGAATTAGAATGGATTGTACGACTGAATTAGAATGGATCCTACAAATGAATTAGAATGCATCGTACGAATGAATTAGAATGGATTGTGCGAATGAATTAGAATGGATCGTACGAATAAAATAGAATAGACACATTCTTGCGAATGAATTAGAATGGATCGTACGAATGAATTAGAATGGATCGTACGAATGAATTTGAATGGATCGTGCGAATGAATTAGAATGGATACATTTGTGCGAATGAATTAGAATGGATCGTACGATTGAATCAGAATGGATCGTACGAATGAATTAGAATGGATCATGTGAATGAATTAGAATGGATCGTACGAATGAATTAGAATGGATCGTGTGAATGAATTAGACTGGATCGTACTAATGAATTACAATAGATACATACGTGCGAATGAATTAGAATGGTTCGTACGAATAAATTAGAATGGATCGTACGAATGAATTAGAATTGTTCATGCGAATGAATTAGAATGGATCCTACGAATGAATTAGAATGGACATATTCTTGCGAAAGAATTAGAATGGATCGTACGAATGAATTAGAATGGATCGTACTAATGAATTAGAATGGATCGTGCGATTGAATTAGAATTGATCGTACGAATGAATTAGAATGGATACATTCGTACGAATGAATTATAATAGATCATACAAATGAATTAGAATGGATTATGCGAATGAATTAGAATGGATCGTACGAATAAAATAGAATGGACACATTCTTGCGAATGAATTAGAACGGATCGTACGAATGAATTAGAATGGATCGTACGAATGAATTTGAATGGATCGTGCGAATGAATTAGAATGGATACATTTGTGCGAATGAATTAGAATGGATCGTACGATTGAATCAGAATGGATCATACGAATGAATTAGAATGGATCATGTGAATGAACTAGAATGGATTGTACGAATGAATTAGAATGGATACATTCGTGCGAATGAATTAGAATGGATCGTACGAATGAATTAGTACATTCGTGCGAATGAATTAGAATGGATCATACGAATGGATTAGAATGGATCGTACGAATGAAGTTGAATGGATCGTACAAATGAATTAGAATGTATACATTCGTGCGAATGAATTAGAATGGATCGTACGAATGAATTAGAATAGATCGTACGAATGAATTAGAATGGAGCATGTGAATGAATTAGAATTGATCATATGAATAAATTAGAATGGATACATTCGTGCGAATGAATTAGAATGGATCGTACGAATGAATTAGAATGAATCGTACGAATGAATTAGAAGGGATCGTACGAATGAATTATATCGGATCGTACGAATGAATTATAATGGATCATACGAATGAATTAGAATGGATCGTGCAAATGAATTAGAATGGATCGTATGAACGAATTAGAATGGATACATTCTTGCGAATGAATTAGAATGGATCGTACGAATGAATTAGAATGGATTGTATGACTGAATTAGAATGGATCGTACAAATGAATTAGAATGGATCGTACGAATGAATTAGAATGGATCATGCGAATGAATTAGAATGGATCGTACAAATGAATTAGAATGGATACATTCGTGCGACTGAATTAGAATGAGTCGTACAAATGAATTAGAATGTATCGTATAAGTGAATTAGAATGGATCGTATGAATGAATTAGAATGGATCGTGCGAATGAATTAGAATGGATCGTATGAATAAATTAGAATCGATACATTCGTCCGATTGAATTAGAATGGATTGTATGAATGAATTAGAATGGATTGTACTAATGAATTTGAATGGATCGTACGAATGAATTAGAATGGATCGTGCGAATGAATTAGGATGGATCGTACGAATGAATTTGAACGGATACATTCCTGCGATTGAATTAGAATCGATCGTACGAATGAATTAGAATGGATCGCACGAATAAATTAGAATGGATCGTGTGAATGAATTAGAATGGATCGTACGAATGAATTAGAATGGATACATTCATATGAATGAACTAGAATGGAACGTACGAATGAATTAGAATGGATCGTACGAATGAATTAGAATGGATCGCACGAATGAATTAGAATGGATCGTACGAATGAATTAGAATGGATACATTTGTGCGAATGAATTAGAATGGATCGTACGAATGAATTAGAGTGGATCGTACAAATGAATTAGAATCGATCATACGAATGAATTAGAATGGATCGTATGAATAAATTTGAATGGATCATGCGAATAAATTAGAATGGATCGTACGAATGAATTAGAATGGATACATTCGTGCGAATGAATTAGAATGGAACGTACGAATCAGTTAGAATGGATTGTACGAAAGAATTAGAATGGATCGTACGAATGAATTACAATGGATCGTACGAATGAATTAAATGGTTATATTCGTGTGAATGAATTAGAATGGATTGTATGAATGAATTAGAATAGTTCGTACGAAAGAATTAGAATGGATCGTACGAATGAATTAGAATGGATTTTTTGAATGAATTAGAATAGATCGTGCAAATGAATTAGACTGGATCATACGAATGAATAAGAATGGATACATTTGTGCGAATAAATTAGAATGGATCGTACGAATGAATTAGAATAGATCGTATGAATGAATTAGAATGGATCATACGAATGAATTAGAATGGATCGTACGAATGAATTGGAATGGATACAATCGTGCTAATGAATTGGAATGGATCGTACGAATGAATTAGGTTGGATCGTACGAATGAATTAGAATGGATCTTACGAATGAATTAGAATGGATCGTGCAAATGAATTAGAATGGATACATCCGTGCGAATGAATTAGAATGGATCGTATGAATAAATTAGAATGGATCGTACGAATGAATTAGATTGGATTGTACAAATGAATTAGAATGGATCGTGCGAATGAATTAGAATAGATCGTACGAATGAATTAGAATTGATACATTCGTGTGAATGAATTAGAGTGGATTGTACGACTGAATTAGAATGGATCGTACGAATAAATTAGAATGGATCGTATGAATGAATTAGAATGGATCGTGCGAATGAATTGGAATGGATCATACGAATGAATTAGAATGGGTACATTCATGCGAATGAATTAGAATGGATCGTACGAATGAATTAGAATGGTTCATGCGAATGAATTAGAATGGATCGTACGAATGCATTAGAATGGATACATTCGTGGGAATGAATTAGAATTGATCGTACGAATGAATTAGAATGGATCATACGAATAAATTAGATTGGATCGTACGAATGAATTAGGATAGATCGTGCGAATGAATTAGAATTGATCGTAGGAATGAATTAGAATCGATACATTTTTGCAAATGAATTAGAATGGATCATACGAATGAATCAGAATCGATCGTACGAATGAATTAGAACGGATCATGCGAATGAATTAGAATGAATCGTACGAATAAATTAGAATGGATACATTCTTACGAATGAATTAGAATGGATCGTATGAATGAATTAGAATGGATCGTACAAATGAATTAGAATGGATCATTGGAATGAATTAGATTGGATCGTACGAATGAATTAGAATTGATACAATCGAGCGAATGAATTAGAATGGATTGTACGAATGAATTAGAATGGATCGTATGAATGAATTAGAATGGATTGTGCAAATGAATTAGAATGGATCGTACAAAATGAATTAGAATGGATACATTCGTGCGAATGAATTAGATTGGATCATACAAATGAATTAGAATGGATCGTATGAATGAATTAGAATGGATCGTACAAATGAATTAGAATTGATACGTTCGTGCCAATGAATTAGAATGGATCGTACGAATGAATTAGAATGGATCGTACGAATGAATTAGAATGGATCGTGCGAATAAATTAGAATGGATTGTGTGAATGAATTAGATTAGAATGGATCGAACGAATGAATTAGAATGGATCGTACGAATGAATTAGAATGGATCGTGCGAATGAATTAGAATGGATTATATGAATGAATTAGAATGGATACATTCGTGCGAATGAATTTGATTAGATCATACGAATGAATTATAATGGATTGTACGAATGAATTAGAATGGATCGTACGAATGATTAGAATGGATACATTCCAGCGAATGAATTAGAATGGATCGTATGAATGAATTAGAATGGTGCATACGAATGAATTAAAATGGATCGTGCGAATGAATTAGAATGGATCGTACGAATGAATTAGAATGGATATATTTGTACGAATGAATTAGAATGGATCGTACGAATGAATTAGAATAGATAAATTTCATCGAATGAATTAGAATGGATCGTACGAATGAATTAGAATGGATCGTGCAAATGAATTAGAATGGATCGTACGAATAAATTAGAATGGATACATTCATGCGAATGAATTAGAATGGATTGTCCGAATGAATTAGAATGGATCATGCGAATTAATTAGAATAGATCATGCGAATGAATTAGAATGGATCGTGCGAATGAATTAGAATGGATACATTCATGCGAATGAATTAGAATGGATCGTACGAATGATTTAGAATGGATCGTGCGAATGAATTAGAATGGATCGTATAAATAAATTAGAATGGATACATTCGTGCGAACGAATTAGATTAGATCGTACGAATGAATTAGAATGGATCATATGAATGAGTTAGAATGGATCAAATAAATGAATTAGAATGGATCGTACGAATAAATTAAAATGGATCGTGCGAGTGAATTAGAATGGATCGTACGAATGAATTAGAATGGATACTTTAATGCGAATGAATTAGAATGGATCATACGAATGAATTTGAATGGATCATAGGAATGAATTAGAATGGATCGTGCGAATGAATTAGAATGGATCGTACGAATGAATTAGAATTGTTACATTCGTGCAAATTAATTAGTATGGATCCTATGAATGAATTAGAATGGATCGTACGAATGAATTAGAATGGATCGTTGGAATGAATTAGACTATTTCGTACGAATGAATTAGAATGGATTGTGTGAATGAATTAGAATGGATCGTATTAATGAATTAGAATGGATCGTACGAATGAATTAGAATGGATCGTGGAATTGAATTAGAATGGATCGTATGAATGAATTAGAATGGATGCATTCTTGGGAATGAATTAGAATGGATCGTACGAATGAATTAGAATAGATCTTACGAATGAATTAGAATGGATCGTACGAATGAATTAGAACGGATCGTGCGAATGAATTAGAATAGATCGTACGAATGAATTAGAATGGATACATTCGTACGAATGAATTAGAATGGATCGTATGAATGAATTAGAATGGATCGCACGAATGAATTAGAATGGATCATGTGAATGAATTAGAATGGATCGTACGAATGAATTAGAACGGATACATTCGAGCGAATGAATTAGAATTGATCGTACGACTTAATTAGAATGGATCGTACGAATGAATTAGAATGGATCGTGCGAATGAATTTGAATGGATCGTGCGAAAGAATTAGAATGCACCGTACGAATGAATTAGAATGGATACATTCGTACGAATGAATTAGCTAGATGGGATCGTACGAATGAATTAGAATGGATCATATAAATGAATTAGAATGGATCGTACGAATGAATTAGAATGGATACATTCGTGCAAATGAATTAGAATGGATCGTACGAATGAATTAGAATGGATCGTACGAATGATTTAGAATGGATCGTGCGAATGAATTAGAATGGATCGTTTGAATGAATTAAAATGGGTACATTCGTGCCAATGAATTAGAATGGATCGTACGAATGAATTAGAATGGATCATACGAATGAATTAGAATGTATCTTACGAATGAATTAGAATGGATCGTGTGATTGAATTAGAATGGATCGTACGAATGAATTAGAATGGATACATTCGTACGAATGAATTACAATGGATCGTATGAATGAATTAGAATGGATCGTACGAATGAATTATAATTGATACATTCGTGTGAATGAATTAGAATGGATCGTAGGAATAAATTAGAATGGATCGTACGAATGAATAAGAATGGATCGTACGAATAAATTACAATGGATACAATCGTGCGAATGAATTAGAATGGATCATACGAATGAATTAGAATGGATCGTATGAATGAATTAGAATGGATCGTATAAATGAATTAGAATGGATCGTACGAATGAATTAGAATGGATCGAGCGAATGAATTAGAATGGATCGTACGAATGAATTAGAATGGATAGATTCTTGCGAATGAATTATAATGGATCGTACGAATGATTTAGAATGGATACATTCTTGCGAATGAATTATAATGGATTGTATGAAAGAAATAGAATGGATAGTGCGAAAGAATTTGAATGGATCGTGCTAATGAATTAGAATGGATCGTACGAATGAATTAGAATGGATCGTCCGAATGAATTAGAATGGATCGTATGAATGAATTAGAATGGATCGCGCGAATGAATTAGAATGGATCATACGAATGAATTACAATGGATACATTCGAGTGAATAATTAGAATGGATCGTACGAATAAATTAGAATGGATCGTACGAATGAAATAGAATAGTTCGTACGAACGAATTAGAATGGATCACATGAATGAATTAGAATGGATACATTCGTGCGAATGAATTAGGTTGTATCGTATGAATGAATTAGAATGGATCGTACGAATGAATAAGAATGGATCATATGAATGAATTAGAATTGATCGTACGAATGAATTAGAATGGATCGTACAAATGAATTAGAATGGATACATTTGTGCGAATGAATTAGAATGGATCGTAAGAATGAATTAGCGTACGAATGAATTATAACGGATCATACGAATGAATTAGAATGGATCGTACGAATGAATTAGAATGGATCGTACGAATAAATTAGAATGGGTACATTCGTGCGAATGAATTAGAATGGATCGTACGAACGAATTAGAATGGATCGTGCGAATGAATTAGAATGGATCGTACGAATGCATTAGAATGGATACATTCATGCGAATGAATTAGAATAGATCGTACGAATGAATTAGAACAGATCGTACGAATGAATTAGAATGGATGGTACAAATGAATAAGAATGGATCATGCGAATGAATTAGAATAGATTGTACGAATGAATTAGAATGGATACATTCACGCTAATGAATTAGAATGGATCATACGAATGAATTATAACAAATTGTACGAATGAATTAGAATGGATCATGCGAATGAATTAGAATGGATCGTACGAATTAATTTGAATCGATACATTCATGCGAATGAATTAGAATAGATCTTACAAATAAATTAGAATGGATCGTACGAATGAATTAGAATGGATCATACGAATGAATTAGAATGGATCATACGAATAAATTAGAATGGATAAATTCGTGCGAATGAATTAGAATGGTTCGTACGAATGAATTAGAATGTATCGTACGAATGAATTAGAATGGATCGTATGAATGAATTAGAAAGGATACATTCGTGCGAATGAATTAGAATGGATCATACCAATGAAATAGAATGGATCGTATGAATAAATTAGAATGGATCGTAAGAATGAATTAGAATGGATCGTACAAATGAATTAGAATGGATCGTGCGATTGAATAAGAATGGATCGTACGAATGAATTAGAATGGAAAAATTCGTGCGAATGAATTAGAATGGATCTTACGAATGAATTAGAATGGATCGTACGAATGAATTAGAATGGATACATTCGGGCGAATGAATTAGAATGGATCATACGAATAAATTAGAATGGATCATGCGAATGAATTAGAATGGATTGTGCGAATGAATTAGAATGGATACATTCGGGCGAATGAATTAGAATGGATCATACGAATAAATTAGAATGGATCATGCGAATGAATTCGAATGGATCGTACGAATGAGTTAGAATGGTTATATTCATGCGAATGAATTAAAATGGATCGTACGAATGAATTAGAACAGATCGTACGAATGAATTAGGATAGATCGTATGAATGAATTAGAATGGATCGTGTGAATGAATTAGAATGGATCATATGAATGAATTAGAATGGATACATTCGTGCGAATGAATTAGAATGGATCATACGAATGAATTACAATGGATCATACGAATGAATTAGAATGGATCATGCAAATGAATTAGAATGGATCGTATGAATGAATTAGTGTGGCTACATTCTTGCGAATGAATTTGAATGGATCGTATGAATGAATTAGAATGGATCGTACGAATGAATTAGAATGGATACATTCGTGCAAATGAATCAGAATGGATCGTACGAATGAATTAGAATGGATCCTACGAATGAATTAGAATGGATCGTGCGAATGAATTAGAATGGATCGTATGAATGAATTAAAATGGATACATTCGAGTGAATGAATTAGAATGGATCATACGATTGAATTAGAATGGATCGTACGAATAAATTAGAATGGATCGTGCGAATGAATTAAAATGGATCGTACGAATGAATTAGAATGGATACAATCGTGCGAATTAATTAGATTGGATCGTACGAATGAATTAGAGTGGATCGTAGAAATGAATTAGATTAGATCGTGCGAATGAATTTGAATGAAATGTATGAATGAATTAGAATGGATACATTCGAGCGAATGAATTAGAATGGATCATACGAATGAATTAGAATGGATCGCACGAATGAATTAGAATGGATCGTATGAATGAATTAGAATGGATCATGCGAATGAATTAGAATGCATCATAAGAATGAATTAGAATGGATACATTCATGCGAATGAATTAGAAAGGATCGTACGAATAAATTAGAGCGGATCATACGAATGAATTAGGATGGATAGTACAAATGAATTAGAATGGATCGTGCGAATGAATTAGAATGGAACGTACGAGTGAATTATAATGGATACGTTCATGCAAATGAATTAGAATGGATCATACAAATGAATTAGAATGGATCGTATGAATGAATTAGAATGGATCATGCGAATGAATTAGAATGGATCATACGAATGAATTAGAATGGATACATTCGTGCGAATGAATTAGTATGGATCGTACGAATGAATTAGAATGGATCGTACGAATAAATTAGAATGGATCATACGAATGAATTAAAATGGATCGTACGAATTAATTAGAATGGATCGTGCGAATAAATTAGAATGGATCATATGAATGAATTAGAATGGATACATTCGTGCGAATGAATTAGAATGGATCGTACGAATGAATTAGAATAGATCGTACGAATCAATTAGAATGGATCGTACGAATGAATTAGAATGGATCGTGGGAATGAATTAGAATGGATTATACGAATGAATTATAATGGATCGTTCTAATGAATTAGAATGGATCGTACGAATGAATTAGAATGGATCGTGCGAATGAATTAGAATGGATCGTACGAATGAATTAGACTGGATACATTCATGCGAATGAATTAGAATGGATCGTATGAATGAATTAGAATAGATCGTCCGAATGAATTAGAATGGTTACATTCGTGCGAATAAATTAGAATGGTTCATACAAATGAATTAGAATGGATCGTATGTATGAATTGGAATGGATCGTGCGAATGAATTAGAATGGATCATGCAAATGAATTCGAATGGATCGTACGAATTCATTAGAATGTAAACATTCGTGCGAATGAATTAGAATGGATCGTACAAATGAATTAGAATGGATCGGACGAATGAATTAGAATAGATCGTATGAATAAATTAGAATGGATCATGCGAATGAATTAGAATGGATCATATGAATGAATTAGAATGGATACATTTGTGCGAATGAATTAGAATGGATCGTACGAATGAATTAGAATGGAATGTTTGAATGAATTAGAATGGATCCTACGAATAAATTAGAATGGATCGTATGAATGAATTTGAATGGATCATGCGAATGAATTAGAATGGATCATATGAATGAATTAGAATGCATTCATTCGTGCGAATAAATTAGAATGGTTCGTACGAATGAATTTGAATGGATCGCACGAATGAATTAGAATAGATCATACGAATGAATTAGAATGGATCGTACGAATGAATTAGAATGGATACATTCGTGCGAATGAATTAGAATGGATCATACGAATGAATTAGAATGGATCGTACAAATGAATTAGAATGGATCGTGCAAATGAAATAGAATATATCGTACGAATAAATTAGAATGGATACATTCGTGCGAATGAATTAGGGTGGATTGTACGAATGAATTAGAATGGATACATTTGTGCGAATGAATAAGAATGGATTATACGAATGAATTAGAATGAATCGTACGAATGAATTAGAATGAATCGTATGAATAAATTAGAATGGATACATTCGTACGAATGAATTAGAATGGATCGTACGAGTGAATTAGAATGGACACATTCATGCAAATAAATTAGAACGGATCGTACAAATAAATTAGAATGGATCACGCAAAAGAATTAAAATGGATCATACGAATGAATTAGAATGGATATATTTGTGTGAATGAATTAGAATGGATCGTACGAATGAATTAGAATGGATCCTGCGAATGAATTATAATGGATACATTCGTGTGAATGAATTAGAATGGATCGTTTGAATGAATTAGAATGGATTGTACGAATGAATTAGAATGGATCGTGCGAATGAATTAGAATAGATCATACGAATGAATTAGAATGGATATATTCGTGCGAATGAATAAGAATTGATCGTACGAATGAATTAGAATGGATCGTACAAATGAATTAGAAATTATCGTGCGAATGAATAATAGATCGTACGAATGAATTAGAAGGGATCGTGCGAATGAATTAGAATGGATCCTAAGAATGAATTAGAATGGATACATTCGTGCGAATGAATTAGAATGAATCGTAAGAATGAATTAGAATGGATCATACGAATGGATTAGAATGGACCATTTGAATGAATTAGAATGGATACATTTGTATGAAGGACTTAGAATGGATCGTACGAATGAATTTGAATGGATCATACGAATGAATTAGAATAGACATATTCGTGCGAATGAATTAGAATGGATCATACGAATGATTTAGAATGGATCGTGCGAATGAATTAGAATGGATCGTATGAATGAATTAGAATCCATACATTTTTGCGAATGAATTAGAATGGATTATACGGATGAATTAGAATGGATCGTACGAATGAATTTGAATGGATCGTACGAATGAATTAGAATGGATACATTCGTGCGAATGAATTAGAATGAATCGTACGAATGAATTAGAATGGAATGTACATTTGAATTAGAATGGACCATACAAATGAATTAGAATTGATCGAACGAATGAATTAGAATAGATTGTATGAATGAATTAGAATGGATACATTCATGAGAATGAATTAGAAAGGATCGTACGAATGAATTAGAATAGATACATTGTGCGAATGAATTAGAATGGATCATACGAATGAATTAGAATGGATCGTTTGAATGAATTAGAATGGATAGATTCATGCGAATGAATTAGAATTGATCGTGCGAATGAATTTGAATGGATCGTGCGAATGGAAACTGATTGTACGAAAGAATTAGAATGGTTTGTACGAATGAATTAGAATGGATCATACGAATGAATTAGAATGGATCAAATGAATGAATTAGAATGGATACATTCGTGTGAATAAATTATAATAGATCGTACGAATGAATTATAATGGATCTTACGAATGAATTAGAATGGATCGCATGAATAAATAGAATGAATCGTATGAATGAATTAGAATGGATCATATGAATGAATTGGAATAAATCGTATGAATGAATTAGAATGGATACATTCGTGTGAATGAATTAGAATGTATCGATTCTAATTCATTCGTACGATCCATTCTAATTCATTCGCACGAATATATCTATTCCAATTCATTTGTATCCATTCTAATTCATTCGTGCGATCCATTCTAATTCATTCGTGCGATCTATTCTATTTCATTCGTACGATCCATTCTAATTTATTCACACGAATGTATCCATTCTAAATATTTCGTACGATCTATTCTAATTCATTAGTACAATCCATTCTAATTCATTCGCACGATCCATTCTAATTCATACGTACGATCAATTCAAACTCATTCGCATGAATGTATCCATTCTAATTCATTCGTACGATCCATTCTAATTTATTCGCACATCGTACGAATGAATTAGATTAGATCGTACGAATGAATTAGAATGGATCGTATGAATGAATTAGAATGGATATAATCGTGCAAATGAATTAGAATGGATCGTACGAATGAATTCGAATGGATATATTCGTACGAATGAATTAGAATTGGTTGTACGAATGAATTAGAATGGATCGTACGAATGAATTAGAATGGATACATTCGTGTGAATGAATTTGAATGGATCATATGAATGAATTAGAATGGATCGTACGAATGAATTCGAATAGATTATACGAATGAATTAGAATGGATCCATTCTAATTAATTCGGACGAATTTATCCATTCGTACGAATGAATTATAATGGATACATTCATGCGAATGAATTAGAATGGATCGTACGAATGAATTAGAATGGATACATTCGTGGGAATGAATTAGAATGGATCGTACGAAAGAATTAGAATAGATCGTACGATTGAATTAGAATAGATCGTACGAATGAATTAGAATGTATCGTACGAATGAATTCGAATTGATATATTCATGCGAATGAAGTAGAATGGATTGTACGAATGAATTAGAATGGATCATACGAATGAATTAGACTGGACCGTGTGAATGAATTAGAATGGATCGTACAAATGAATTAGAATGGATACATTCATTCAAATGAATTAGAATGGATCGTACGAATGAATTAGAATGGATCATACGAATGAATTAGATTGGATCGTATAAATGAATTAGAATGGATCATATGAATGAGTTAGAAGGATCGTGTGAATGAATTAGAATGGATCGTACGAATGAATTAGAATGGATACATTCATGCGAATGAATTAGAATAGATCGTATTAATGAATTAGAATGGATCGTACGAATGAATTAGACTGGATCGTATGAATGAATTAGAATGGATCGTATAAATGAATTAGAATGGATTGTGGGAATGAATTAGAGTGGATCGTATGAATGAATTAGAATGGATCGTACGAATGAATTTGAATGGGTTGTACGACCGAATTAGATTGGATCATACGAATGAATTAGAATGGATGGTACGAATGAATTAGAATGGATCGTGTGAATGAATTAGAATGGATCGTACAAATGAATTAGAATGGATACATTCGTGCGAATGAATTAGAATGAATCGTACGAATGAATTAAAATGGATCGTACGAATGAATTAGAATGGATCTTACGAATGTATTAGAATGGATACATTCATGCGAATGGATTAGAACGGATCATACGAATGAATTAGAATGGATACATTCGTGCGATCAATTCTAATTCATTCGCACGAATGTATCCATTCTAATTCATTCGTACGATCGATTCTAACTCATTCGCACGAATGTATCCATTCTAATTCTTTCGTACGATCCATTCTAATTCATTCGTATGATCCATTCTAATTTATTCGTACGATCCATTCTATTCATTATTGCGATTCATTCTAATTCATTAGTACAATCCATTCTAATTCATTCATATGATCTATTCTAATTTATTCGCATGAATGTATCCATTCTAATTCATTCATACGATCCATTCTTATTCATTCGTACGATCCATTATAATTCTTTCGTACGATCCATTCTAATTCATTCGTACGATCTATTTCCATTCACACGATCCATTCTAATTCATTCGTATGAATGTATCCATTCTAATTCATTCGGGCGATCCATTCTAATTCATTTGCACGATCCATTCTAATTCATTCGTACAATCCATTCTAATTCATTCGTACGATCCATTCTAATTTATTAGTACAATCCAGTTCAATTCATTCGTATGATCCATTCTAATTCATTCGCACGATCCATTCTAATTCATTCGTATGATCCATTCTAATTCATTCGAACGAATGTATCCATTCTAATTCATTCATACGATCCATTCTAATTCATTCGCACGATCCATTCTAATCCATTCTAATTTATTCGCACGATCCATTCTAATTCATTCTAATTCATTCGCACGATCCATTCTAATTCATTCATACGATCCATTCTAATTCATTAGTATGATCCATTCTAATTTAGTTGCACGATCCATTCTAATTCATTCGTACGATCTATTCTAATTCATTCGCACGATCCATTCTAATTCATTCGTACAATACATTCTAATTCATTCATACGATCCATTCTAATTCATTAGTATGATCCATTCTAATTTATTTGCACGATCCATTCTAATTCATTCGTACGATCTATTCTAATTCATTCGCACGATCCATTCTAATTCATTCCTACAATCCATTCTAATTCATTCAAACGAATTTTTCCATTCTAATTCATTTGTACGATCCATTCTAATTCATTCACACGATCCAATCTAATTCATTCATACCATCCATTCTAATTCATTCATATAATCCATTCTAATTCAGTCGTACAACCCATTAAAATTCATTCGTACGATCCATTCTAATTCATTCCCACGATCCATTCTAATTCATTCTTATGATCCATTCTAATTCATTCGCACGATCCAATCTAATTCATTCGTATGATCCATTCTAATTCATTCGTACGACCATTCTAATTCATTCGCATGAATGTATCCATTCTAATTCATTCGTACGATCCATTCTAATTCATTCGCACGATCCTTCTACTTCATTCATACGATCCATTTAATTCATTCCTACGATCCATTCTAATTCATTCATACGATCCATTCTAATTCATTTGCATGAATGTATCCATTTTAAATATTTCGTATGATCCATTCTAATTCATTCGTATGATCCATTCTAATTCTTTCGTACGATCCAATCTAATTCATTCATACAATCCATTCTAATTCATTCGTACGATCCATTCTAATTCATTTGCATGAATGTATCCATTCTAATTCATTCGTACGATCCATTCTAATTCATTCGCACGATCCTTCTAATTCATTCATACGATCCATTCTAATTCATTCATACGATCCATTCTAATTCATTCGTAAGATCCATTCTAATTCATTCGTACGATCCATTCTAATTCATTCGCACGAATGTATCCATTCTAATTCATTCATACGATCCATTCAAATTCATTCGTACGATCCATTCTAATTCAATCGTACGATCCATTCTAATTTATTCGACCGATCCATTTTAATTCATACGCACGAATGTATCCATTCTAATTCATTCGTACGATCCATTCTAATTCATTCGCATGAATTTATCCATTGTAATTCATTCGCACGAATGGTTACATTCAACCGAATTAATTAAAATGGATCCATTCTGATTCATTTGTATAATCTATTCTAATTCATTTGTACGATCCATTCTAATTCATTCATACGATCCATTCAAATTCATTCACACGAATGTATCCATTCTAATTCATTCGTACGATCCATTCTAATTCATTCGTACGATCCATTCTAATTCATTCGCACGAATGTATCCATTTTAATTCATTCATATGATCCATTCTAATTCATTCGCATGAATGTATCCATTCTAATTCATTCATACGATCCATTCTAATTCATTCGTACGATCTATTCTAATTCATTCGCATGAATGTATCCATTCTACATCATTCGTACGATGTGCGAATGAATTAGAATGGTTCATATGAATAAATTAGAATGGATACATTCGTGCGAATGAATTAGAATGGATCGTACATATGAATTAGAATGGATCGTACGTATGAATTAGAATGGATTTGTGAATGAATTAGAATGGATCGTACGAATGAAATAGAATGGATCGCAGAAATGAATTAGAATGGATCGTACGAATGAATTAGAATAGATACATTTGTGCGATTGAATTAGAATGGATCATTCGAATGAATTAGAATGGATAGATTTGTACGATCCATTCTAATTCATTCGCACGTTTGTATTCATTCTATTTCATTCGTGCGATCCATTCTAATTCATTCGCACGAATGTATCCATTCTACTTCATTCGTATGATCCATTCTAATTCATTCGTATGATCCATTCTAATTCATTCGTACGATTCATTTTATTTATTCGTGCGATCCAATCTAATTCATTCGTACCATCCATTCTAATTCATTCGTACAATCTATTCTAATTTATTCGCACGAATGTATCCATTCTAATCCATTCTAATTTATACAATCCATTCTAATTTATTATAATTAATTCATTCGTACGATCTATTCTAATTTATTCGCACGAATTAGAATGGATACATTAGTGCGAATGAATTAGAATGGATCGTACGAATGAATTAGAATGGATCGTACGAATAAATTAGAATGGATATATTTGTGCGAATGAATTAGAATTGATCGTACGAATGAGTTAGAATGGATCGAACGAATGAATTAGATTGGTTACATTCATGCGAATGAATTAGAATGGATCGTACGAATGAATTAGAATGGATCGTACAAACGAATTAGAATGGATACATTCGTGCGAATGAATTTGAATAGATCGTACGAATGAATTAGAATGGATCGTATAAATGAACTAGAGTAGATTGTACGAATGAATTAGAATGGATCCATTATAATTCATTCGCACGAATGTATCCATTCGTACGAATGAATTAGAATGGATACATTCTTGCGAATGAATTAGAATGGATCGTACGAATAAATTAGAACGGGTCGTACGAATGAATTAGAAGGGATCTTGCGAATGAATTAGAGTATATCGTGCGAATGAATTAGAATGAATCGTACGAATGAATTAGAATCGGTCGTACGAATGAATTAGAATGGATACATTTGTGCGAATGAATTAGAATGGATCGTACGAATGAATTAGAATGGATACATTCGTACGAATAAATTAGAATGGATCGTACAAATAAATTAAAATGGATCGTACAAATGAATTAGAATGGATCATACGAATGATTTAGAATGGATCGTACTAATGAATTAGAATGGATACATTCGTGCGAATGAATAAGAATGTATCGTACGAATGAATTAGAATGGATCGTACGAATGAATTAGAATGGATCTTACGAATGAATTAGAAAGGATCGTACGAATGAATTAGAATGGATACATTCGTACCAATGAATTATAATGTATCGAACGAATGAATTACAATGGATCGTGCGAATGAATTAGAATAGATCGTGTGGGTGCAAATTTTGGCATGTATCCCCCACGGGACCCACCGGCCCTGCCTGGTGGGCCCACGAGGACTACCAAGGGACCCACCGGTCCTGCCTGGTGGGCCCACGAGGACTACCACGGGACCCACCGGCCCTGCCTGGTGGGCCCACGAGGACTACCACGGGACCCACCTGCCCTGCCTGGTGGGCCCACGAGGACTACCACGGGATCCACCGGCCCTGCCTGGTGGGCCCACGAGGACTACCACAGGACCCACCGGTCCTGCCTGGAGGATCCCCAGATACGGCAGCAGAAACCGCCATTTACCTCGGAATTCCCCAACAGAGAATCCTATAAATAGCAGTGCCTTCGAATGTAACAGGATCGAAAATCTAAAATCCTGAATTCTGATTTCCACTCTGAGATCTGACTTTCAGAACCAGAGCTCTGGGATTTTCTAACTCCGATCTACCATCTCTCGTTGATCTTCTTTTCTCTTTCGAAGAGATCAGAAGATCTCCAGTGACACTCGGCCTGTCGAGGTCACTTCAACAGAAGTGTTAGTGAATTCGGGTTGCTCCCTATAGCACGGAGACGTAGGCTTCGGCTGAACTCCGAGATCACATCTCGTGTCACAATTTCTCTGATTGCATTCCTCTGTTTGCATATCAAAAGGCTTCGACTTCAATCAACAGATCGATCAACGATCTTCGACATCAACTTCGACTTCAATTGACTGGTGCTGCGAGAATCTTCGGGTCGGCACGAAGATTTTCCCCCACAGTTTGGCGCCGTCTGTGGGATCCGAGCGAGAAGCCGTGTCCTCTCTACTTCGACTACCAGATCAATAGCCAAACTTCCTCGCCCCCTCGGTTGATCAGACAACTGATCGGACGTCAGCAATCTCGTTGTACCCTTCGCACTCTGAATGGCGAGAACCAAATACCAGGGTCAACCAGAAGGAAGTAACACTCAACATCAACCTCGTCCTGAGACTCGTTCAATGAGTCAAAGGCTCAATTTCGGGCAGCCCCTTGCTGTCCCCGAGATGGGGGTTCGTTCAGGAAGCGGGAGATCAGTCGATCGACCGATCGCCCCTCATCCTCATCAATCAATTGGGCAGACTGTCCCTGCTCCTGCTGAAGATCCTCCATCGACTTACCAGATCTCTGCAATCGATTTCCAACTACTCCAATTGGCGAAGCAAAACGCCACCCTCACTGCTGAGAGGGATGCTCTGAAGAAGGCAGCTTCCGAAGCTGGAATTGCTATTCCGATCCCCTCCGCAAGTGAGAGGGTTGATCCTCCTTGACATTCAATTCACTCCGAACAACGGAGGTCAATGGGCACTGATGCTCTCGAGAGGATTCGACGCGACCCAACTCCCTCTGCTGCTCCTTGGAAGCAGAGTGTCTGGGATCGTCTTGAAGACGAGTCCTCCCAATCCTCATCTGGTCGTAACTGCGACAAAAGAGCACCATCGAAGCTCAACATGCCAAGGAAGCACCAAATGAAAGGCGCTCCTTCAAAGAGTAGAGTCTCCCCTTCCATTCCACTCCAACGTGGACTTGGATCGGACCTTCGACACCGACTTCGACCGGCAAACACTTCAATGCCAGAGCAAGACCTTGCGATCTTGCCTCTTGACCCACCTCTAGGTCGAGGACATGGTCGTAGGGACGGTTACTCCTCTGCCGGGCCACTACATCGAAGTCTCTTCGAGACCACCTTTCCAAGAGGATGGAGAACTCCTATCCTCCCCAAATTCAACTGTATTAGAGGAGATCCAAGCCTCCATATACTTGCTTTCAAGCAAGCTCTAACACCACACGAAGAGGAAAACAACGTGCTCTGCCGCACCTTCGCGGGAAGTCTCGATGAGCCTTCGCTCGAATGGTATCACAATCTCCGAGCTGGGTCCATCACCCAATTCGGTGTTTTGGCTAACCTCTTTGTGCAGCACTATCAACTCAATCTAAAGCCAGAAAAGAAACTCGACTCTCTCTACCGACTGCGGATGGGTGCAGACGAGACTCTTCGCAGCTTCACGAGGAGGTTTCGCAACGAGCATGCTGCTCTCTCTGGAAGACATCTGGATGATGAAGCCATCATGTTGGCTTTCCAGAACGCTCTCCGCTTCGATCTACACATCTACAATGACTTCATCCGCAATCCCCCTCCTTCTCTGGGAGCAATGTTTGACCGAATTCAAAGAGAGATTGAGGTGGAAGACGATCAAGTCGCTCGGAAAGGGCGAGAAACTAAGAGAAGGCCTGCTGAAAGAGAAGCTCCTAAGTATACTGCAAAGGCTCACAACGCTGAAGCAGCAGCCCCTCCGGCCAACAAAAGATCAAAGAATGATGGACGTCGATCTCCAACGAAGACCACTTTCACCGAGTGGAATATGCCGGTCGAACAGATACTCGACCGCATTCAACATGAAGAGTTCGTTCGGAGGCCTAATCCTCTTCAGCCGAATTCCAAATTCACAGCAGACAAAACAGTCTACTGCGACTTCCATCGAAGTCACGGCCATTCCACCGATCGGTGTTTTCGGCTGAAATTCCATCTTGAAGACCTATTGCGAGAAGGCCATCTTCAAGAGTTTGTTAGAGGCGGACACAATCAACATCGGACCTCTGCGAAGGGGAAAGAAGTGTGTTGGGTACATCAAATCTCCTCTAACCGGCAAACTATCTCTGTGAATGCCAATATTTTTGGTATTCATGGAACATTGCACAATCAAAGTCTGACTGGGAAAGAGGTGGATCGCCAAGTTCGACGCATCTTCCACGTTCGTTCTACTGCGGGCAAAGAAGATACCTGGATCGAGAAACCCATCGAAGGTCTTTCTTGGCCATCAATCGTCTTCAGCGACACCGATCTTCAAGGAGTCCATACTCCACATCGAGACCCTTTGGTCTTGAAACTCATTATCGACGGCAGCACTGTCAACCGGATCCTCATCGACACCGGAAGCTCCATCGACATTATGTTCTCAGACTGTTTCAAACGTCTGGGACATAGGTATCAAAGCCTCGACGTCGTCCCGACTGTGATCACCGGCTTCAATGGTGAACAAAGCATCACAGTGGGCGAATCCAGATTTACCATCGACCTCAGCCGAGAGACTCGAGTCTCGGTGAGGTTTGCAATCGTCGAAGGAATGTCTAGCTACAACGCCATTCTTGGGCGACCATTCCTCCATCAGATCAATGCCATCTCCTCCTCTTACCATCAACTACTCAAGTTTGCAACTGGAGAAGGCATTGTCTGCATTCGAGGCGATCAGCAAGCTGGAAGGTCTTGTGAAGCTGCTGCGGCAAAGACAGATCGAAAGATTAACATTGCTCCTCCAAAGCGGCCACGAGATGAAGCTGGTCCCTCTTCCAAATAGCAATCAAAGGAGATTCCGCTGACCGAACCTCCACCAATCGAATGGGAAGCATCACCTTCAATTGAAGAAATCATCCCGATCAACATAGGCAGCGGAGATCTCCCTCGACAAACATTTATTGGTACCGGTCTTAGCGACGCAGAAGCGCAAGACATGGTATCCTTCCTCCAGTCCAATATCGACGTCTTTGCTTGGTGTTTCGAAGACATGCCTGGTATCAATCCAGATGACGCTTGTCACCGACTTGCGATCAAAGAAGAGGTGAAGCCTGTCAAGCAAAAGCCTCGCACCATTCGACCAGAGCTGCAAGTTGCTGTTCAAGAAGAAATTACCAAGCTACTCGCAGCCGGATTCATCCGAGAAGTAGAGTATCCAACTTGGATCTCTAATATAGTGGCTGTTCCAAAGAAGAATGGGAAAGTCAGAGTCTGCATCGACTTTACTAATCTCAACAAGGCTTGCCCCAAAGATCCTTTTCCCATGCCAAGGATAGATAGACTCGTCGACGCCACTGCTGGCCACGAGCTATTGTCTTTCATGGATGGGTATTCCGGATATAATCAAATTCCGCTCCACGCTGATGATCAAGAGAAGACATGCTTTGTGACTAGCCGAGGCCTTTATTGCTACAATGTCATGCCATTCGGCCTCAAGAATGCTGGTTCCACCTATCAAAGGCTAGTCACCAAAATGTTCGAAGATCAGATTGGTCGCAACGTCGAAGTATATGTCGATGATCTCCTCACCAAGAGTTCCGTTCGGAGTAAACATCTATCTGATCTGGCTGAAACTTTCCAAGTCCTTCGAAAGTATCGAATGAAGCTCAATCCAGCCAAGTGCGCTTTCGGAGTTCAATCTGGCAAATTCCTGGGTCATCTTGTGACCAGGAGGGGTATTGAAGCCAATCCTGATCAAATTCGAGCAATCATCGATATGCCTTCACCTACAAATCGAAAAGAAGTTCAACGCCTCACTGGAAGGTTAGCAGCACTCAATCGATTCATTTCAAAATCTTCCGACAAATGCAAACCCCTCTTCGACAAACTACGAAAGGCGGATACATCCGGCTGGAGTCCAATCTGTGAAGAGGCATTTCAAAGCATCAAGAAATATCTGGTGCAAGCTCCCATCCTGACTGCTCCATTGCCAAAAGAAGACTTGTGGCTCTATCTGGCCGTGACCGATCAAGCAATCAGCGCGGTCTTAGTCAGTAGAAGAGAAGGCGTCGAACATCCAGTCTACTATATCAGCCACACTCTTCTTCCGGCTGAAACTCGCTATTTGAAAACTGAGAAGGTCATCTTGGCCTTGCTCACTGCATCGCGTCGTCTTCAACCATACTTCGTCTCCCACCAGATTATTGTCATTTCAGAGCACTCACTCAAAGATATCATTGACAAAGCTGGTCGAGCTGGTCGAATGACCAAATGGGTGATCGAAATGAGTGCTCTGGGGATTCAATTCGAATCTCGCACTTCTATCAAAGGTCAAGCAATTGCTGATTTTCTAGCTGACTTTCTAGTTGAAGACCCCATCACTTGGGAAGAAGATGTCGACATGCGCTTGGAAGATGAGGATAATCCTCCGATCAATCCTGCAACAAAAATTGATCCAAGTCTTGAAGTTATTGCTGCAACTCCTCCTTGGAAGCTTTATACTGATGGAGCGTCAAGTTCGATCGGTTCGGGAACTGGGATAGTCTTAATATCCCCCGAACTTGATCATCTCCAGAAGGCCACTCTCCTTGGATTTAATGCCACCAACAACGAAGCTGAATACGAAGCACTCATTTCCGGACTCGAAATGGCAGAATCCCTGGGGGTAGATCGAATCATCATCTATAGCGACTCCCAGTTGATCATAAGGCAAATTAATGGAGAGTACACAGCTCGTGAAGAAAGAATGCAACTCTACTTAGCTTTAGTACGACGTCTTCAACAACGTTTTACTACAATTGAGTTCGTTCAAATTCCAAGAGCAGAAAACCGAGAAGCAGATGCCTTAGCTAATGTTGCCTCAGTTCTGGGAGACTCGCTTGGAGGAAGGCAAGTACAGATCAATTATCAAGAAATGCCCAAGACCATCCCCGATCAACAGATCCTTACTACTACAAAAGGATCTGGGGGTGGAGATCAGCTTGAAGATTGGAGACGACCAATTCTTGACTTCTTCAAACATGGCAAAATGCCAGAAGATCCAAATCAAGCCCGAAGACTTCAAAGGAAGCTCCCATGCTACACTATTCAAGGAGAAGATCTGTACTTCAAATCTCACAACGGGATATTGCTCAAGTGCCTTGGTCCAGAGCAAGCACAGTCAATCCTGATTGATATCCACTCTGGAGCTTGTGGAAATCATTCGGGGGGAAGATCTCTTGAAGCCAAGACGAAGCTACAAGGGTACTACTGGCCAACAATGGCAAGGGATGCTCAACAAGTCGTTCAAAGATGCGAGCCTTGCCAACGACACGCTCGAGCTATCCATCTCCCTGCAGATGAACTTCATCAATTATCAAGCCCCTGGCCTTTCCATCAATGGGGGTTAGATTTCTTGGGTCCTTTCCCTCCAACTCCAAGCAAGAAGAAATATCTACTGCTGGCTACTGATTACTTCACCAAATGGGTTGAAGCTGTGCCCCTCTTTCGAGAGACTGACGACGAAGTGATCAAATTCATTCGGCACAACATCTTCTCAAGGTTTGGCACACCTCAAGTTCTTGTTGCTGACAATGGAGCTCAATTTGACTCAGACAAATTCCGAGAGTTCTGTCTGAACAACGGTATCAAGCTATTCTATTCAACTCCAAGATATCCTCAATGCAATGGTCAAGCTGAAGCCTCAAATAGAGCTATACTTGATATACTCAAGAAGAAACTCAATGACAAAAAAGGATTGTGGGAGCAAGTCCTACCTGAAGTTCTTTGGGGGTATCGCACAACTCCGAGAAGATCCACAGGGTTCTCACCCTTTCGTCTAACATATGGATCGGAAGCAATACTCCCAACAGAAAATATATCAAGTACTTTGAAAACCAAAGCTGTTGAAGAAGGAGTCAATGAAGAACTTCGGATCGATGATTTAGACTTCTCTGAAGAACTACGAGATCAAGCTTCTCTTCGTGTAGCCAAGTATCAACAGAAGATCAAAAGAGCCTATGACAAGAAAGTCCACAAGAGACAGTTCCCAGTGGGTAGTTTAGTTCTCAGAGCAGTTTTCTACAATACCAAAGAACACAGCAGTGGAAAGCTTGCTCCCAACTGGGAAGGTCCATATATCATTGAATCAGTAGGAAGCAAAGGTTCTTACAGACTGATCACACCAGAAGGAGATAGATTGCCTCGAGCTTGGAATTCTAGACACCTTAAGATGTTCTACCCATGATGTAAATTTTTGTGATGAATAAAGTTCTCTTTCAAAGTGTTCAAATATGCAACTGTTCAATTTTTCAATTCAAGTTCTGAAGCAGTTTCAAGTTATCCATATTCAAGTTACCAGGTCTTTTAACAAGTTTGGGAGTTAGAGTTGCGACTCAACCTCTTACTAGCAAATGTTAAAAACTGACCGCATTCAAGTTATCAAGTCTTAACAAGTTTGGGTGTTAGAGTTGCGACTCAACCCCTTACTGGCAAATGTTAAACTGACTTTCAAATTTCAATATTCAATTTCAATCAACTTCTATATCGTTTAACAGGTTTGGGTGCTTGAGTTGCGACTCAACCCCTCACATTCAAGTGTTATACGAATTCAAGTCCAATTTTCAAAGTTACATTCAAAAGATTGTATCTATTCTAATGCTATTGAGATCATGATAGTCAAAGGCATTCAATTCAAGAGACATTCAATTTTCAAACACCAAGAAGATCTTTTATTATCAAAATATGTCAGATACAAGGAGCTGTTACATTTCAAAAATTTACAAGTACAACAACGAAGAAGAAGAAAAGTCTCAGGGCTTGGCCACGCTCTTCGCATGCGACTTCTCCCCTTCAGATCCAGGACGAGCTTTACTCGCCACTGATGCCTTGGAGGATCGGACACTGGAAACATGGGCCCTGAGCGCTTCTGCCGCCTTCTCTGCTGTCTCCTTGTAAACCTTGCACTCAGACAACGCGTGCTCCAGTGCCTTCTTCGAAGTCTCTTCTCTGGCAGTGAAGACAGCGTGCTGGGTAGCAAGTTGTTGCTTCAGCTCTTGGATCTCGATGGTGCGACCACAGGACACGTCCTCAACCTTGGAGAGTCGAGTCTTCAAGGATTCGAGCTCGTGACTCTGTGCCTCACATCGATCCTGCAGCCCTTTGATCTCCAGCTTCACTATATCGTTTAACAGGTTTGGGTGCTTGAGTTGCGACTCAACCCCTCACATTCAAGTGTTATACGAATTCAAGTCCAATTTTCAAAGTTACATTCAAAAGATTGTATCTATTCTAATGCTATTGAGATCATGATAGTCAAAGGCATTCAATTCAAGAGACATTCAATTTTCAAACACCAAGAAGATCTTTTATTATCAAAATATGTCAGATACAAGGAGCTGTTACATTTCAAAAATTTACAAGTACAACAACGAAGAAGAAGAAAAGTCTCAGGGCTTGGCCACGCTCTTCGCATGCGACTTCTCCCCTTCAGATCCAGGACGAGCTTTACTCGCCACTGATGCCTTGGAGGATCGGACACTGGAAACATGGGCCCTGAGCGCTTCTGCCGCCTTCTCTGCTGTCTCCTTGTAAACCTTGCACTCAGACAACGCGTGCTCCAGTGCCTTCTTCGAAGTCTCTTCTCTGGCAGTGAAGACAGCGTGCTGGGTAGCAAGTTGTTGCTTCAGCTCTTGGATCTCGATGGTGCGACCACAGGACACGTCCTCAACCTTGGAGAGTCGAGTCTTCAAGGATTCGAGCTCGTGACTCTGTGCCTCACATCGATCCTGCAGCCCTTTGATCTCCAGCTTCCCCTTGCGAAGATCCTCCATTTTGGTTTTGAGAGAGGCTTTCTTCGAAGTCAGGAGCTCTCTCAGCTCATCTCTCTCCGCGGTTACAGCCTCCAGTGTAGCCGTCAAGCGAGATATTTCAGCTAAGGCTTCTTTTGCTCCCGCCCTCATAGAGAGTTTGGTTGCGACATTCATAACCGCTGAGTTCTGCAAAAGAACAAAAGAGTTAGAATTATTATAAAGATACAAATCAGATGATTGATCGAGCAGATGCACCTACCAACAGATCAAGTCTCTCAAAAGCTTCATCCAGAGTAGCCCCTGGGAGGTTGATGAGTTTCCTGATCGCAGCTGTGGGGCGGTTAATATCAACGTCACCCAAGCTTCTTATTGTCGGAGTCAATCCAGCAGGTGCACCTACAATCAACAAGAGATCAAAGTGTTAGATTATTTTCGAGCTTCAGAGACAAGGCATTCAAGGCGAGTTAGTTCAATTACCTGAGGTTTCGACCTTCGGCTCTTTGCCCTTCCTGCGATCAGAGCCACCCTGAGGGGTCGACTTCTCCTGAATCGGGGTTGGCGCTGGTTGAGGTGGAGGAGCCCCATCACCCACTCGACTTCCCCTCTCCAAATGAGTAGGGGAGGAAGCATTTCTCAGAGGAGAGACTCTCTCTTCCTCGTGTGATCCGCCAGGCTTGAGCCCTGCCACCATTGCTTCCACCTCCTCAAGTAGAGAGCGAGAGGGGAGTGGGGGTTGCTCTACTTCAACACCCCCGCTCGTTGTTGCTCCTTCAATACGAGGAACGTCGGGGGGAATCTGATCGAGGGGTGTGGGGTTGCTTCCAACCCCACCACTCCTCGACAGCTTTATTATCAGGCGCGTCGGCCTCTTCAATTCATCAAATTTATAGGCGGGAACCACTCTTTGGCCATCGCCTTCCGCATCCATAACTCCTTCCATCTGACGGGCCTTAGCCTCGTCAATGGGAACAGGAATTGAATCTTCTCCTGTTACACCAACAGTGGGGGTGGGAGGAATTTCTTCCTCACCACCCCCATTCTCGATATCTTCACCAGAAGGAGTCGATGACGGATCATCCTCGTCGTCGGCGTCCTCATCTTCGCCATTGCCACTGTTGTCGTGGCTGGCATTCTCAGTCTCTTCTTCTTCATTCTTCTTCCCTTCTTCTTCCTCTTCGATCTTCTTCCCTTGGTCTTCACCCTCCTGTTGCTTGATAAGGGTTTTTCGTTTCTTCTTCACTGGGCCTCTTTGGAGCACCAGTTTCTCGTCAAAAGTGGGCAATCGGCGCCTAGCAGTGTAGATCTTCTTCTCGGCCCGAATCTTTCGAATGACCTTGCCCGAGTGGGGATCCTCTTCATAGTCAGAGTATAGGACTTCGTTGTCCTCATATCTATCCTTTGATCGGTGGAGGAGATTGGCCTTGCCGTATCTCACTGGGCAGTTGGAGAACTGCTTCCACGACCTCGTTCCACAAGTCAGCTCGAGGAATAAGTTGTCTATGGCTCCAGCCCTCTCAGAATTCCAGGCGAAGATGCCTCCCTCACTGTACATCTTCACGGCATCGTGCACGCTGTCTCGGGGGGTGTCGGGCACTGACATGGATGTCCAGGCGCCAGATACAGAGATTGGCCAATCCGTATATAACTTGTCCGAAGGGACTATATCGGTGAGTGGGCGCAGCGGAGATACTCCAGTCAAATTGTAGAACGGGCTGTCCCTTCTGTAGGCCCATCTGTAGTGGAAGAAGAAGTATCCAAGTTCGATCCTGGCAACTTCTCCTTCCGGGATACTGGAGTAGCATGCCCTCAAATCTTCCTGGAAATCTAATTCCACGCGGCAGAATGCGTAGATTATTCGCCAGGCGTTTCCTGTGACCTGCCCCGGGCAAAGGCCAGATGTATTCAGCAACCTTGCCGCAAAGGGTGGCAGCGGTAAACGCAGACCGCAGTTCATTTGGCCGATGGTCACGATGGTTCCCATGACCTTCTCATTGCTGGCATAGCTGGTGAAGACGGTCTTCTTGTCTATGCCGAAAGCCGTCTGGATGCTAGGGAGTGAAGGCTGTGCCCCCTTCCCTTCTGTGAAGAAAGAGAGCAGTGCTTGCCATTTCTGTCTCTTCGTATCTGTGAACTCACCGCCTATATTGTACATGTACTCTGTCTCCTCTGTCAGTGGCATAAGCGGACCCAGAACAAACTTCACTTTGGGGATGAACTCTGGCCTTGATGGCGCTGAGGCAAACCCTACTCCTTGGTGCCGCTTGCCCAGTTGGCCGAGTTCAGTGAGAGCAGCTTTGCCTTTGCCACGGCCCCTCGGAGGAGATTGAACCTCGACAATTTCCTTCCCCTTTCTCTTCGAGGGAGCAGTACCAGACTTCTTCGAACTGCCAGATGAAGCCATTGGACCGATCGAACGAGAACAAGAACAAGAGCAGAAATCAGGAGAACAAGGGTCTGGACTTCGAAAAATTTTGGAAGCGTGAGGCGAAATGACAGCCGGTGAAAACTTTTGTACCCAGGGTAAAACAGGTGCGCAAATCGAGAAGACACGTGTCTTCACCATATCAAATCGCGTGTTTTTGTAGGTACACGTGGCATCCATCCGTAGCAAGCGCAAAACCAGGCGAACAGTCGCGACCAGGCGAAACGTCGGACCTACCGGTCCACATGAGCCAACGGTCCAAGCAAGCCACCGGTCTGGGTAAACCGGACCGCCGGTTCAAAGCAACCATCAAGCCAACCAAGGATTCAAAACAAGAAGAATCAAGCTCCATCAATGTTCAAAACTCTGCCAAAATATCGGAGAACAAAGCAGTAAACCTTCTCTGAAGGGCAGGTTCAAAACTTTACTTTGATCGGTCAAATTTCTACTGGATCTGACAAAAAACCAAGGTTTTTTGCCGATCACTCGAACCTTGACCAGATATTTCTTCACCGATCGGACAAACATGTCCGATCGGCGAAAGTTATCTGATCGGTCAAATTTCTACTGGATCTGACAAAAAACCAAGGTTTTTTGCCGATCACTCGAACCTTGACCGGATATTTTTTTCACCGATCGGACAAACATGTCCGATCGGCGAAAGTTATGTGATCGGTCAAATTTCTACTGGATCTGGCAAAAAACTAAGGTTTTTTGCCGATCAAATGAACCTTGACCGGATATTTTTTCACCGATCGGACAAACATGTCCGATCGGCGAAAGTTATCTGATCGGTCAAATTTCTACTGGATCTGGCAAAAAACTAAGGTTTTTTGCCGATCACTTGAACCTTGACCGGATATTTTTTCACCGATCGGACAAACATGTCCGATCGGCGAAAGTTATCTGATCGGTCAAATTTCTACTGGATCTGGCAAAAAACCAAGGTTTTTTGCCGATCGCTCGAACCTTGACCGGATATTTTTTCACCGATCGGACAAACATGTCCGATCGGCGAAAGTTATCTGATCGGTCAAATTTCTACTGGATCTGGCAAAAAACCAAGGTTTTTTGTCGATCGCTCGAACCTTGACCGGATATTTTTTCACCGATCGGACAAATATGTCCGATCGGCGAAAGTTATCTGATCGGTCAAATTTCTACTGGATCTGGCAAAAAACCAAGGTTTTTTGCCGATCGCTCGAACCTTGACCGGATATTTTTTCACCGATCGGACAAATATGTCCGATCGGCGAAAGTTATCTGATCGGTCAAATTTCTACTGGATCTGGCAAAAAACCAAGGTTTTTTGCCGATCACTCGAACCTTGACCGGATATTTTTTCACCGATCGGACAAACATGTCCGATCGGCGAAAATTATTTGATCGGTCAAATTTCTACTGGATCTGGCAAAAAATTAAGGTTTTTTGCCGATCACTCGAACCTTGACCGGATATTTCTTCACCGATCGGACAAACATGTCCGATCGGCGAAAGTTATCTGATCGGTCAAATTTCTACTGGATCTGGCAAAAAATTAAGGTTTTTTGCCGATCACTCGAACCTTGACCGGATATTTTTTCACCGATCGGACAAACATGTCCGATCGGCGAAAATTATTTGATCGGTCAAATTTCTACTGGATCTGGCAAAAAACCTAGGTTTTTTGCCGATCACTCGAACCTTGACCGGATATTTTTTCACCGATCGGACAAACACGTCCGATCGGCGAAAGTTATCTGATCGGTCAAATTTCTACTGGATCGGTCAAAAAACCGTGTTTTTTGACCGATCACCCGATTCTTGACCGGTTGAATTTTGCCCGATCGGTCAAAATTTGACCGATCGGTCAAAAATGACCGATCGGTCAAAATTTAACCGATCGGTCAAATTTCAGCTGATCGGTCAAATTTACTACTGGATCGGTCAAAAAACCCTGTTTTTTGACCGATCACCCGATTCTTGACCGGTTGAATTTTGACCGATCAGTTCCTTTTTTCTCTAACATGCGATAAGTTTCTTCGTGTCCGTTTTTCAAAACAGGAAGTTGCTATTTTTTGCACCAAATCCAAGCCAGCCAGAATGCACTCTAGCTAACTTGGAGGGGGTAACTGTGGGTGCAAATTTTGGCATGTATCCACCACGGGACCCACCGGCCCTGCCTGGTGGGCCCACGAGGACTACCAAGGGACCCACCGGTCCTGCCTGGTGGGCCCACGAGGACTACCACGGGACCCACCGGCCCTGCCTGGTGGGCCCACGAGGACTACCACGGGACCCACCTGCCCTGCCTGGTGGGCCCACGAGGACTACCACGGGATCCACCGGCCCTGCCTTGTGGGCCCACGAGGACTACCACAGGACCCACCGGTCCTGCCTGGAGGATCCCCAGATACGGCAGCAGAAACCGCCATTTACCTCGGAATTCCCCAACAGAGAATCCTATAAATAGCAGTGCCTTCGAATGTAACAGGATCGAAAATCTAAAATCCTGAATTCTGATTTCCACTCTGAGATCTGACTTTCAGAACCAGAGCTCTGGGATTTTCTAACTCCGATCTACCATCTCTCGTTGATCTTCTTTTCTCTTTCGAAGGGATCAGAAGATCTCCAGTGACACTCGGCCTGTCGAGGTCACTTCAACAGAAGTGTTAGTGAATTCGGGTTGCTCCCTATAGCACGGAGACGTAGGCTTCGGCTGAACTCCGAGATCACATCTCGTGTCACAATTTCTCTGATTGCATTCCTCTGTTTGCATATCAAAAGGCTTCGACTTCAATCAACAGATCGATCAACGATCTTCGACATCAACTTCGACTTCAATTGACTGGTGCTGCGAGAATCTTCGGGTCGGCACGAAGATTTTCCCCCACAGATCGTGCGAATGAATTAGAATGGATCGTACAAATGAAGTAGAATTGATACATTCATACGAATGAATTAGAATGGATCGTACGAATAAATTAGAATAGGTCATACGAATGAATTAAAATGGATCATGCAAATGAATTAGAAAGGATCGTGCGAATGAATTAGAATAGATCGTACGAATGAATTAGAATAGATCGTATGAATGAATTAGAATGGATAGATTCGTGCGAAGGAATTAGAATGGATTGTACGAATGAATTAGAATGGATCGTACGAATGAATTAGAATGGATCGTGCGATTGAATTAGAATCGATCGTACGAATGAATTAGAATGGATCGTATGAATGAATTAGAATAGATCGTACGAATGAGTTAGAATGGCTCGTGCGAATGAATTAGAATGGATCGTACGAAAGAATTAGAATGGATACATTCGTGCGAATGAATTAGAATGGATCGTACGAATGAATTAGACTAGATTGTACGATTGAATTAGAATGGATCGTAAGAATGAATTAGAATGGATCGTATGAATGAATTAGAATGGGCCGCACGAATGAATTAGAATAGATCGTACGAATTAATTAGAATGGATCGTGCGAATGAATTAGAATGGATCATACGAATGAATTAGAATGGATACATTCATGCGAATGAATTAGAATGGATCGTATGAATGAATTAGAATAAGTCATACGAAGGAATTAGAATGGATCGTACGAATGAATTAGAAGGATCGTGCGAATGAATCAGAGTGGATCGTACGAATGAATTAGAATGGATACATTCGTGCAAATGAATAAGAATGAATCATACGAATGAATTAGAATGGATTGTACGAATGAATTAGATTGGATTGTACGAATGAGTTAGAATGGAACGTACGAATGAATTAGAATGGATCGTGGGAATGAAATACAATAGATGGTACGAATGAATTAGAGGATTCATTCGTGTGAATCAATTAGAATGGATCGTACGAATGAATTAGAATGGATTGTACGACTGAATTAGAATGGATCGTACGAATGAATTAGAATGGATCGTACGAATGAATTAGAGTGGATACATTCATGCGAATGAATTAGAATGGATCGTACGAATGAATTAGAATGGATCATGCAAATGAATTAGAATGGATACATTCGTGCGAATGAACTAGAATGGATCGTACGAATGAATTAGAATGGATAGTACGAATGAATTAGAATGGATCTTATGAATGAATTAGAATGGATCGTGCGAATAAATTAGAATGGATCGTACGAATGAATTAGAATGGATCGTACAAATGAATTAGAATGTATTGTACGAATTAATTAGAATGGATCGTACGAATGAATAAGAATGGATCGTACGAATGAATTAGAATGGATCGTACGAATGAATTAGAATGGATCGTATGAATAAAATAGAATAGATCGTGCGAATGAATTAGAATGGATCGTACGAATGAATTAGAATGGATACATTCGTGTGAATGAATTAGAATAAATCGTACGAATGAATTAAATTGGGTCGTACGAATGAATTAGAATGGTTCGTACGAATGAATTAGAATGGATCGTGCGAATGAATTAGAATGGATCCTACGAATGAATTAGAATCGATACATTCATGCGAATGAATTAGAATGGATCGTATGAATGAGTTAGAATGGATCGTATGAATAAATTAGAATGAATCGTATGAATAAATTAGAATGGATCGTGCGAATGAATTAGAATGGATCGTACGAATGAATTAGAATGGATATATTCGTGCAAATGAATTAGAATGGATCGTATGAATGAGTTAGAATGGATCGTACAAATAAATTAGAATGGATCGTGCGAATGAATTAGAATGGATCGTACGAATGAATTAGAATGGATACATTCGTGCGAATGAATTATAATGGATAATACGAATGAATTAGTATGGATCGTACGAATGAATTAGAATGGATCGTGCGAATTAATTAGTATGGATTATACGAATAAATTAGAATAGACACATTCATGTAAATGAATTAGAATGGATCGTATGAATGAATTAGAATGGATCGTACAAATGAATTAGAATGGATTGTGCGAATGAATTAAAATGGATCGTACGAATGAATTAAAATGTATTCATGCGAATGAATTAGAATGGATCGTACGAATGAAATAGAATGGATTGTACGAATGAATTACATTGGATCGTACGAATGAATTAGAATAGATCGTACGAATGAATTATAATGGATCGTAAGAATGAATTAGAATGGATCGTTCGAATGAATTAGAATGGATCGTACGACTGAATTAGAATCGATACATTCGTGCAAATGAATTAGAATTGATCATACGAATGAATTAGAATGGATTGTACGACTAAATTAGAATTGATCGTATGAAAGAATTAGAATGGATACATTCGTGCGAATGAATTAGAATAGATCGTACAAATGAATGAGAAAGGATAGTAGGAATGAATTAGAATGGATCTTATGAATGAATTAGAATGGATCGAGCGAATAAATTAGAATGGATCGTACTAATGAATTAAAATGGATCGTACGAATGAATTAGAATGTATTGTACGAATTAATTTGAATGGATCATACGAATGAATAAGAATGGATCGTACGAATGAATTAAAATGGATCAAACAAATAAATTAGAATGGATCGTATGAATAAAATAGAATAGATCGTACGAATGAATTAGAATGGATCGTGCGAATGAATTAGAATGGATCGTATGAATGAATTAGAATGGATACATTCGTGCAAATGAATTAGAATGGATCGTACGAATGAGTTAGAATGGATCGTACAAATAAATTAGAATGGATCGTGCGAATGAATTAGAATGGATCGTACGAATGAATTAGAATGGATACATTGGGGCGAATGAATTAGAATGGATAATACGAATGAATTAGAATGGATCGTATGAATGAATTAGAATGGATCGTGCGAATTAATTAGTATGGATCATACGAATAAATTAGAATAGACACATTCATGTAAATGAATTTGAACGGATCCTATAAATGAATTAGAATGGATCGTACGAATGAATTAGAATGGATCGTGCGAATGAATTAAAATGGATCGCACGAATGAATTAAAACGGATTCATGCGAATGAATTAGAATGGATCGTACGAATGAAATAGATTGGATTGTACGAATGAATTAGATTAGATCGTACGAATGAATTCGAATGGATCGTACAAATGAATTAGAATGGATCGTAAGAATGAATTAGAATGGATCGTGCGAATGAATTAGAATGGACTGTACGAATGAATTAGAATCGATACATTCGTGCAAATGAATTAGAATGGATCATACGAATGAATTAGAATGGATTGTACGACTAAATTAGAATTGATCGTACGAATGAATTAGAATGTATCGTGCGAATGAGTTAGAATGGATCGTGCGAATGAATTAGAATGGATACATTTTTGCGAATGAATTAGAATGGATCGTACGAATGAAATAAAATAGATCGTACGAATGAATGAGAATGGATAGTACGAATGAAATAGAATGGATCGTACGAATGAATTAGAATGGATCGTACGAATGAATTAGAATGGATCGTACGAATGAATTAGAATGGATACATTCGTGCGAATGAATTAGAATGGATCGTACGAATAAATTAGAATGGATTGTACGAATGAATTAGAATGGATCGTGCCAATAAATTAAAATGGACCGTATGAATGAATTAGAATGATTACATTCATGCGAATGAATTAGAATGGATCGTACGAATGAATTAGAATGGATCGTACGAATGAATTAGATTGGGTCGTATGAATGAATTAGAATGGATCGTACGAATGAATTAGAATAGATCGTGCGAACGAATTAGAATGGATCGTACGAATGAATTAGAATGGATACATTCGTGCAAATGAATTAGAATGGATCGTACGAATATATTAGAATGGATTGTATGACTAAATTAGAATTGATTGTACGAATGAATTAGAATGTATCGAACGAATGAATTAGAATGGATCGTGCGAATGAATTAGAATAGATCGTACGAATGAATTAGAATGGATACATTTTTGCGAATGAATTAGAATGGATCGTACGAATGAAATAGAATTGATCGTACGAATGAATTAGAATGGATAGTATGAATAAAATAGAATGGTTCGTATGAATGAATTAGAATGGATCATACGAATGAATTAGAATGGATCGTGCGAATGAATTAGAATGGATACATTCCTGCAAATGAATTAGAATGGATCGTACGAATGAAGTAGAATGGATCGTACAAATGAATTAGAATGGATCGTACGAATGAAGTAGAATGGATCGTGCGAATGACTTACAATAGATCGTACGAATGAATTAGAATGGATCGTACGAATGAATTAGAATTGATCGTTCGAATAAATTATAATGGATCGTACGAATTAATTAGAATGGATACATTCGTTCAAATGAATTTGAATGGATCGTACAAATGAATTAGAATGTATCGTATGAATGAATTTGAATAGATTGTAGGAATGAATTAGAATGGATCCATTCTAATTCATTCGCACGAATATATCCATTCGTACGAATGAATTAGAATGGATACATTCATGCGTAGGAATTAGAATGGATCGTACAAATGAATTAGAATGGATCATACGAATGAATTAGAAGGGATCTTGTGAATGAATTAGAGTGTATCGTGCGAATGAATTAGAATGAATCGTACGAATGAATTAGAATAGGTCGTACGAATGAATTAGAATGGATACATTCGTGCAAATGAATTAGAATGGATCGTACGAATCTATTAAAATAGATCATATGAATGAATTAGAATGGATCGTACTAATGAATTAGAATGGATACATTTGTGCGAATGAATTAGAATGGATCATACAAATAAATTAGAATGGATTGTACGAATGAATTAGAATGGATCATACGATTGAATTAGAAAGGATACATTCGTGCGAATGAATTAGAATAGATCGTTCGAATGAATTAGAATGGATCGTACGAATGAATTAGAATGGATCTTACGAATGATTTAGAAAGGATCGTACGAATGAATTAGAATGGATACATTCGTACCAATGTATTAGAATGTATCGAACAAAAGAATTACAATGGATCGTACGAATGAATTAGAATGGATCGTGCGAATGAATTAGAATGGATCGTACGAATGAATTAGAATGGATACATTCATGCGAATTAATTGGAATGGATCATACGAATAATTTAGAATGGATCATACGAATGAATTAGAATCGATCGTGCGAATGAATTAGAATGGATCGGGCGAATGAATTAGAATAGATCGTACGAATGAATTAGAATAGATCGTATGACTGATTTATAATGGATACATTCGTGCGAATGAATTAGAATGGATCGTACGAATGAATTAGAATGGATCGTGCGAATGAATTAGAATCGATCATACGAATGAGTTAGAATGGATACATTCGTGTGAATGAATTAGAATGGATCGTACAAATGAGTTAGAATGGATCGTACGAATGAATTAGAATGGATCGTATGAATGAATTAGAATGGATCGTGCAAATGAATTAGAATGGATCGTGCAAATGAATAAGATTGGATACATTCGTGCAAATGAATTAGAATGGATCGTTCGAATGAATTAGAATGGATCGTGCGAATGAATTAGAATGGATACATTTGTGCAAATAAATTAGAATAGATCGTACAAATGAATTAGAATGGATCTTATGAATGAATTAGAATGGATCGTGCGAATAAATTAGAATGGATCATACTAATGAATTAGAATGGATCGTACGAATGAATTGGAATGTATTGTACAAATTAATTAGAATGGATTGTACGAATGAATTAGAATGGATCGTACGAATGAATTAGAATAGATCGTACGAATGAAATAGAATTGATCGTACGAATGAATTAGAATGGATCGTACGAATGAATTAGAATGGATACATTCGTGCGAATGAATTAGAATGGATCGTACGAATAAATTAGACTGAATCGTATGAATAAATTAGAATGGATCGTGCGAATAAATTAGAATGGATCGTGCGAATGAATTAGAATGCATCGTACGAATGAATTAGAATGGATATATTTGTTCAAATGAATTAGAATGGATCGTACGAATGAATTAGAATGGATCGTGTGAATGAATTAGAATTGATCATGCGAATGAATTAGAATGAATCGTATGAATGAATTAGAATGGATACATTCGTGCGAATGAATTAGAATGGATCATACGAATGAATTAGAATGGATCGTACGAATCAATTAGAATGGACAGTGTGAATTAATTAGTATGGATCGTACGAATGAATTAGAATGGACACATTCATGCAAATGAATTAGAATGGATCGTACGAATGAATTAGAACGGATCGTATGAACGAATTAGAATGGATCATGCGAAGGAATTAAAATAGATCGTACGAATGAATTAGAATGGATACATTCTTGCGAATGAATCAGAATGGATCGTATGAATGAATTAGAATGGATCATGCGAATGAATTAGAATGGATCGTGCGAATGAATTAAAATGGATCGTACGAATGAATTATAATGGATACATTCGTGCAAATAAATTAGAATGGATCGTACGAATGAATTAGAATGGATTGTACGACTAAATTAGAATTGATCGTACGAATGAATTAGAATGTATCATACGAATGAATTAGAATGGATCGTGCGAATGAATTAGAATGGATCGTACGAATGAATTAGAATGGATGATGCGAATGAATTAAAATGGATTATACGAATGAATTAAAATGGATACATTCATGCGAATGAATTAGAATGGATTGTACGAATGAACTAGAATGGATCGTACGAATGAATTAGATTGGATCGTACGAATGAATTAGAATGGATCGTAAGAATGAATTAGAATGGAACGTACGAATGATTTAGAATGGATACATTCGTGCAAATGAATTAGAATGGATCGTACGAATGAATTAGAATGGAATGTACGACTAAATTAGAATTGATCGTACAAATGAATTAGAATGTATCGTATGAATGAATTAGAATGGATCGTGCGAATGAATTAGAATGGATCGTATGAATGAATTAGAGTGGATACATTTTTGCGAATGAATTAGAATGGATAGTACGAATGAAATAGAATGGACCGTACGAATGAATTAGAATGGATAGTACGAATGAAATAGAATAGATCGTATGAATGAATTAGAATGGATCGTACGAATTAATTAGAATGGATCATGCGAATGAATTAGAATCGATCGTATGAATAAATTAGATTGGATCGTACGAATGAATTAGAATGGATCGTACGAATGAATTAGAATGGATCGTGCGAATGAATTAGATTGGAACATATGAATGAATTAGAATGGATACATTCATGCAAATGAATTAGAATGGATCGTACGAATGAATTAGAATGGATTGTACGACTAAATTAGAATTGATCCTACGAATGAATTAGAATGTATTGTACGAATTAATTAGAATGGATCGTGCAAATGAATTAGAATGGATCATATGAATGAATTAGAATGGATACATTTTTGCGAATGAATTAGAATGGATCGTACAAATGAAATAGAATGGATCGTACGAATGAATTAGAATGGATAGTACGAATGAAATAGTATGGATAGTACGAATGAATTTGAATGGATTATACGAATGAATTAGAATGGATCGTGCGAATGAATTAGAATGGACCGTATGAATGAATTAGAGTGGATACATTCGTGCGAATGAATTAAAATGGATCATACGAATGAAGTAGAATGGATCATACGAATAAAGTAGAATGGATTGTGCGAATGAATTAGAAAAGATCGTATGAATTAATTAGAATGGATACATTCGTGCGAATGAATAAGAATGAATCGTACGAATGAATAAGAATGGATCGTGCGAATGAATTAGAATGGATCGTACGAATGAATTAGAACGGATCGTGTGAATGAATTAGAATGGATTGTACGAACGAATTAGAATGGATACATTCGTGCGAATGAATTAGAATGGATTGTACGAATGAATTAAAATGGATCGTACGAATAAATTAGAATGGATCGTAATAATGAATTAGAATGGATATATTATTGCGAATGAATTAGAATGGAACGTATAAATGAATTAGAATGGATCGTATGAATGAATTAGAATAGATCGTACGAATGAATTAGAATGGATGGTACAAATGAATTAGAATGGATCGTGCTAATGAATTAGAATGGATCGTACGAATGAATTAGAATGGATACATTTGTCCTAATGAATTAGAATGGATCATACGAATGAATTAGAATGGATCGTACGAATGGATTAGAATGGATATATTCTTGCGAATGAATTATAATGGATCGTACAAATGAATTAGAATGGATCGTGCGAATGATTTAGAATGCATCCAGCGAATGAATTAGAATGGATCGTACGAATGAATAAGAATGGATAAATTCGTGCGAATGAATTAGAATGGATCATACGAATGAATTAGAATGGATCGTACGAATAAATTAGAATGGATCGTGCGAATGAATTAGAATGGATCGTACGAATTATTTAGAATGGATCATGCGAATGAATAAGAATGGATCGTACGAATGAATTAGAATGGATACATTCGAGTGAATGAATTAGAATTGATCGTACGAATGAATTAGAATTGATCATACGAATGAATTAGAATGGATCGTGCTAATGAATTAAAATGGATCGTACGAATGAATTAGAATGGATACATTTGTGCAAATGAATTAGATTGGATCGTACGAATGAATTAGAATGGATCGTACGAAGGAATTAGAATGGATCGTACGAATGAATTAGAATGGATCATGCGAATGAATTTGAATGGATCGTACAAATGAATTAGAATGGATGCAATCGTGCGAATGAATTATAATGGGTCGTACGAATAAATTAGAATGGATTGTGCAAATGAATTAGAATGGATCGTACGAATGAATTAGAATGGATATAGTCATGTGAATGAATTAGAATGGATCGTACGAATGAATTAGAATGGATCGTGTGAATGAATTAGAATGGATCGTACAAATGAATTAGAATGGATACACTCGTGTGAATGAATTAGACTAGATCGTAAGAATGAATTAGAATAGATCGTATGAATGAATTAGAATGGATCGTGTGAATAAAATAGAATGGATCGTGCGAATGATTTAGAATGGATCGTACGAATGAATTCGAATGGATCGTGCGAATGAATTCGAATTGATCGTACGAATGAATTAGAATGGATCGTATGAATGAATTAGAATGGATCGTACGAATTAATTAGAATGGATCGTGCGAATGAATTAGAATGGATCGTACGAATGAATTAGAATGGATACATTCTTGCGAATGAAATAGAATGGATCGTACGAATGAATTAGAATGGATCGTCCGAAGGCATTAGAATGGATCGTACAAATGAATTAGAATGGATATACACATGCAAATGAATTAGAATGGTTCGTATGAATAAATTAAAATTGATCGTGCGAATGAATTAGAATGGGTCATACGAATGATTTAGAATGGATCGTGCGAGTAAATTAGAATCGATCGTACGAATGAATTAGAATGTATATATTCGTGCGAATGAATTAGAATGGATCGTACGAATGAATTAGAATGGATCATGCAACTGAATTAGAATAGATCATACGAATGAATTAGAATGGTTACATTCGTGCGAATGAATTAGAATGGATCGTACGAATGAATTAGAATGGATCATACGAATGAGTTGGAATGGATCGTGCGAAGAAATTAGAATGGATCGTATGAATGAATTAGAAAAGATACATTCGTTCGAATGAATTAGAATGGATCCAACGAATGAATTAGAATGGGTCGTACGAATGAATTAGAATAGATCGTGCGAATGAATTATAATGGATCGTACGAATGGATTAGAATGGATACATTCGTGCGAATGAATTAGAATGGATCAAACGAATGAATTAAAAAGAATCGTACGAATGAATTAGAATAGATCATACGAATGAATTAGAATGGATCGTACGAATGAATTAGAATTGATCATTTGAATGAATTGGAATGGATCCTACGAATGAATTAGAATGGATATATTCTTGCGAAAGAATTAGAATGGATCATATGAATGAATTAGAATTGTTTGTACGAATCAATTAGAATGGATCGTACGAATGAATTAGAATGGTTCGTGCGAATGAATTAAATTGGATCGTACAAATGAAATAGAAAGGACTCATTCATGCGAATGAATTAGAATGGATCGTACGAATGAATTTGAAGGGATCATACGAATGAATTAGAATGGATCGTGCAAATGAATTTGAATGGATCGTACGAATGAATTCGAATGGATTGTGTGAATGAATTAGAATAGATCGTACGAATGAATTAGAATGGATACGTTCGTGCGAATGAATTTGAATGGATCGTACGAATGAATTAGAATAGATCGTACGAATGAATTAGAATGGATAGAGCGAATGAATTAGAATGGATTGTACGAATGAATTAGAATGGATACATTCGTGCGAATGAATTAGAATGGATTGTATGAATGAATTAGGATGGATCGTACGAATGAATTAGAATGGATCGTGGGAATGAATTAGAATGGATCATACGAATGAATTAGAATGGATCGTGCGAATGAATTAGAATGGATCGTACGAATGAATTAGAATGGATACATTTGTGCAAATGAATTAGAATGGATCGTATGAATGAATAAGAATGGATCGTACGAATGAATTAGAATGGATCATACGAATGAATTAGAATGTATCGTGCGAATGAATTAGAATGGATCGTACGAATGAATTCGAATGAACTGTGCGAATGAATTAGAATAGATCGTACGAATGAATTAGAATAGATACATTCGAGTGAATGAATTAGAATTGATCGTACGAATGAATTAGAATTGATTATATGAATGAATTAGAATGGATCATGCGAATAAATTAGAATAGATCGTACGAATGAATTAGAATGGATATATTCGTGCGAATGAATTAGATTGGATCCTACGAATGAATTAGAATGGATCATATGATGGAATTAGAATGGATCGTACGAATGAATTAGAATGGGTCGTACGAATGAATTTGAATGGATCGTACAAATAAATTAGAATGGATACATTCGTGCGAATGAATTATAATGTATCGTACGAATGAATTAGAATGGATCGTACAAATGAATTAGAATGGATCGTGCGAATGAATTAGAATAGATCGTACTAATGAATTAGAATGGATACATTTGTGTGAATGAATTAGAATGGATCGTACGAATGAATTAGAATGGATCGTGCGAATGAATTAGAATGGATCATATGAATGAATTAGAATGGATACATTCGTGCGAATGAATCAGACGGGATCGTACGAATGAACTAGAATGGATCGTATGAATGAATTAGAATGGATCGTGTGAATAAAATAGAATGGATCGTACGAATGAATTGAAATGGATCGTGCGAATGAATTAGAATGGATCGTACGAATGAATTAGAATAGATCGTATGAATGAATTAGAATGGATCGTACGAATGAATTAGAATGGATCGTGTGAATGAATTAGAATGGATCGTACGAATGAATTAGAATGGATACATTCGTACGAATGAATTAGAATGGATCGTACGAATGAATTTGAATGGATCGTGCAAAGGAATTAGAATGGATCGTATGAATTAATTAGAAAGGATATATACATGCAAATGAATTAGAATGGATCATTCGAATAAATTAAAATTGATCATACGAATGAATTAGAATGGGTCATACGAATGAATTAGAATGGATCGTGCGAATAAATTAGAATGGATCGTACGAATGAATTAGAATGTATACATTCGTGCGAATGAATTAGAATGGATCGTACGAATGAATTAGAATGGATCGTGTGACTGAATTAGAATGGATCATATGAATGAATTAGAATTGTTACATTCGTGCGAATGAATTAGAATGGATCGTACGAATGAATTAGAATGGATCATACGAATGAATTAGAATGGATCGTGGGAATGAATTAGAATGGATCGTACGAATAAATTTGAATGGATACATTCGCGCGACTGAATTAGAATGGATCGTATGAATGAATTAGAATGGATCAAACGAATAAATTAGAATGGATCGTGCGAATTAATTAGAATGGATCGTACGAATGAATTAGAATGGATACATTCGTGCGAATTAATTAGAATGGATCGTAAGAATGAATTAGAATGGATCATATGAATGAATTAGAATGGATCATACGAATGAATTAGAATGTATCATGCGAATGAATTAGAATGGATCGTATGAATGAATTCGAATGAATTGTGCGAATGAATTAGAATAGATCGTACGAATGAATTAGAGTGGATTCATTCGAGGGAATGAATAAGAATTGATCGTACGAATGAATTAGAATTGATCATATGAATGAATTAGAATGGATCATGCGAATGAATTAGAATGGATCGTACGAATGAAATAGAATGGATATATTCGTGCGAATGAATAAGATTGGATCCTACGAATGAATTAGAATGGATCGTATAAAGGAATTAGAATGGATCGTATGAATGAATTAGAATGGATCATGCGAATGAATTTGAATGGATCGTACGAATGAATTAGAATGGATACATTCATGCGAATGAATTATAATAGATCGTACGAATGAATTAAATGGATCGTACGAATGAATTAGAATGGATCGTGCGAATGAATTAGAATGGATCGTACGAATGAATTAGAATGGATACATTTGTGCGACTGAATTAGAATGGATCGTACGAATGAATTAGAATGGATCGTGCGAATAAATTAGAATGGATCGTATGAATGAATTAGAATGGATACATTCGTGCGAATTAATTAGACTGGATCGTACGAATGCATTAGAATGGATTGTACGAATGAATTAGAATGGATCATATGAATGAAATAGAATGGATCGTACGAATGAATTCAAATGGATCGTACGAATGAATTCGAATGGATCGTGCGAATGAATTAGAATGGATCGTATGAATGAATTAGAATGGATCGTACGAATTAATTAGAATGGATCATATGAATGAATTAGAATGGATCATATGAATGAATTAGAATGGATACATTCGTGCGAATGAATTAGAATGGATCGTACGAATGAATTAGAATTGATCGTGCGAAGGAATTAGAATGGATTGTATGATTTAATTAGAATGGATATATACATGCAAATGAATTAGAATGGATCGTATGAATAAATTAAAATTGATCGTACGAATGAATTAAATGGATCATACGAATGAATTAGAATGGATCGTGCGAATAAATTAGAATGGATCGTACGAATGAATTAGAATGTATACATTTGTGCGAATGAATTAGAATGGATTGTACGAATGAATTAGAATGGATCGTGCGACTGAATTAGAATGGATCATATGAATGAATTTGAATGGTTACATTCGTGCGAATGAATTAGAAGGAAGCGTACAAATGAATTAGAATGGATCGTACAAATGAAATAGAATGGATCGTACGAATGAATTAGAATGGATCGTGCGAATGAATTAGAATGGATCGTGCGAATGAATTAGAATGGATACATTCGTGCGAAAGAATTCGAATGGATCGTGCGAAAGAATTAGAATGGATCGTACGAATGAGTTAGAATGGATCATACGAATGAATTAGAATGGATCGTACGAATGAATTAGAATTGATCTTGTGAATGAATTTGAATGGATCCTACGAATGAATTGGAATGCATATATTCTTGTGAAGGAATTAGAATGGATCGTATGAATGAATTAGAATGGATCGTACGAATGAATTAGAATGGATCGTATGAATGAATTAGAATGGATCGTACAAATGAAATAGAATGGATGCTTTTGAGCGAATGAATTAGAATGGATCGTTTGAATGAATTAGAATGGATCATACGAATGAATTAGAATGGATCGTGCGGATGAATTAGAATGGATCATACGAAAGAATTCGAATGGATTGTGCGAATGAATTAGAATAGATCGTACGAATGAATTAGAATGGATACATTCGAGCGAATGAATTAGAATGGATCGTACGAATGAATTAGAATGGATTGTACGAATGAATTAGAATGGATCATGTGAATTGTTGGGGGTAGCTGAAATCTGCCCTGGAGTTCGCACTCTTAGGAGCTCGCCTAAGCTCGCTGGAGCTCGCCCAAGATCGCGCAGGAGCTCACCCAAGTTTGCCCTTGCCTGTGGATCTCATAGACCCTAGGGTTCCAAGGGGTGGGGAACTCGCTCAGGAGCTCGCCCTCCCCCCCCCCCCATGCTAACCAAGTCACCTTGACAGGGAGCGAGCTCCACATTCGGCCGAAGGTGCTTTAGGCAAAGAGCTCGCTCAGGAGCTCGCCCAAGCTTGCTCAGGAGCTCGCCCAAGCTCGTTCAGGAGCTCGCCAAGCTCGCTCAGGAGCTCACCTAAGCTCTCTCATGAGCTCGCCCAAGCTCGCTCAGAAGCTCGCCAAGCTCGTTCAGGAGCTCGCCTAAGCTCTTTCATGAGCTCGCCAAGCTCGCTCCGGAGCTCGCCTAAGCTCTCTCAGGAGTTCGCCAAGCTCGCTCAGGAGCTCGCTTAGCTCGCTCCGGAGCTCGCCCAAGCTCGCCCCGACCCCTGTTTATCGAAGAGGTTGCCCCCGCGAGGTCCGACTCTTGATAAATATGGACGAAAGGACGGAGCAGTGCCGGGCGAGCTTGCCTTTGCTTTCTCCCTGAGACCGCCCAGACTTGAATATTCCAGAATAGCCACCTGGCCACGACAAGAAAGATGCTCTCCCCCACTCAAACCGCCTGGCAGGCTTGACGACAGAATGTCAGGGCGTGAGTACCAAGGACTGTCAGACCCACGCGAGCCAGAACGTGGGGGTCTAGAAGGCCTTGGAAGAATCTCCACGTGTCGGGCCACGGTAGGCCGCTGATTGCTATAAATACTCACCCCTAGGCTCCATAGTACAGGTTGGAAATCCTTTTCCCTACCACTTTGATATACAACAGCTCGCCGTTGTGCCACCGTGACTGACTTGAGCATCGGAGGGTCTGCGCTCCTAAGAAAGCCAGCCGTTCTCACGTTCTCTTTTCTTTGTCTTGCAGGCGGCCCGCACGGACCAGCGAAAAATCCCCCAAACATTTGGCACCGTCTGTGGGATCTTCGACTGGTTCCTGCGAGAACACCCACGACCACGCGGTTGAGCGCCGTCGGCTCTCGTAACCCCAAAGATGGCTCCGGCGACAAGGGGACGCAGGCGACCAAGGACCCGTGCGAGATCTGTGTGCAGCGAGCCTCCTGTTGAAACCCCTCAGCCCTAGGTCCCGCTCAGTGACCAGCTCTTGTTGGAGATGTTGGCCACCCAGCGGGCCATGATGGAGGAACTGACGCGATTGCGTCAGGCTCCGGCGGCCAGCCGACGGTCTGGGCCGGCGAAGACGGCGTCTCCGGTGCGACCACCGGCGTCAACATCGCGCCCGCCCACGACCGCTCCGGCGCGGCAGGTTTCCCATCCGGAACCCCCAATCGGGAGAGCAGCCATGCGCGGGGTGCCGGAAACCCTGCTCACGAGGTTGCAGAAGCTAGTAACCCAGCGGTCTAGCAACCAGGCGACCTCGCGCGCGACCATTTCTTGCCGCCGTAGCCGGAGCGTCGATTCTGACGGGTCGGAGGCAAGGTCTCTAGAGCGGGATCACGACCCGCGCCATCGGTGACGAAGGAAAGAGCCCGCGGTGGCTATACCTTCCGAAGCTCGTGAGGCAACGGCCTCCCACAGACGAACTGACGCGCTGAAGGAATCCGCGGGCGGACAGCAAGGAGGCCGCCGAGTGGTAGCCCCCGAGGGTCGCCGCGGGGTGGGTCCGACCTTGCCACGAGAGAGCGTACCAGACCGCCTAGGACCTGCGCAGCCGCCTCTGGGAGTTCTCCCCGGGTACTGGCAGCGATCTAGTGCGCCAGTAGATTTACTGGAAGACCTCGCCGCCCACGGAGGTAGCTCGCCTTTCACCAGTGAGGTCCACCAAGGGGGTTTTCCGCACCACTGGACCCCCCCGAAGTTTGTATTGTTCGACAGGTCGCTGGATCCCGTTGACCATCTCTTGGCCTACAGAAAGCTTCTATTTTTCTGGGACCAAGACCACGTCTTGTGCCGAGCATTCCCGAGCAGTTCGACCGGCTCGGCATTGAACTGGTTCCACAAATTGCCGCCCGGCATGATCCCCGACTTTCCAACTCTCTCTAGGCTATTCCTGGAGCGGTATCGCTGCAATAGGTGTTGTGATTTTAAATTGTTATACCGCAAGTGCACGGCGTCTATCTGATAGACAGTGGCAAATACGGGTCGATCCCACAGAGACTTGATGAAAACTAATTAAAGGGAAATTAAAGCTAATTAATTTTTAGTTTAGTAAGATGATTAATTTTTGTGAAATTGTTTTGTAACGGGAATTACGGAACGCAAAACAGAAAGCTAATTAAGGTTACGGTTGTAATCTATATGGAGAGACATTCTAAGCTCTAGAATCCGCACAAGTAGCGATCTAAACTATACTTTTAGATGATTTCCAGGATGTTCACGGAGATACGAAGTCAATCTATCTCCGTGGATGATATTCAATGGAGCACTATTATGATCACGAATGTAGTGATCTTCCTCGCTTTAATGGAATAAGCCTGAAATAATTCTCCGTAAAATTCGGAGTAATAACAGAAGCTAACACTATGTAATGATTCTCCGTAAAACTACTCGTAATGACGAAGAATAAAACTATGAGATAAACCTCTGTAGAACTCTAATAATAACGGAGAATAAAGCTAACTTATTACAGAAATTTTAATCAAGCATGAATGAGCAAAGATCACTTTATTTTCATTAAACGCACTAAAATATGGAAATCAAATAAAAGCATGGTTTAGATACAACTACAAGGCTTCATCCAGAACTTAGAGCGGTGATTTAGCCTCGCATGGCCATGTGAGCGCTGATGGCGGATGCTTCGTTGCAGATGACAAACCCGGCGATGATGGCGACGTGCGGCTTCGAGCGCGGTGGACGTGGCTCGGAGATGGTACGTGAAGATGTAGATGATGCCGTAGAATGTGGTTGATGATCAACGTAGATGGCAGCCCCTCTTGGTTCGTCCAAAGCTCCCCTCCTTTTTTTGTGTTTCGGACCCCTCTGTATATAGGATATAGAGAGAGAGAAAAGAGAGAGAAATCCCGTCGGATTCCAAGGAAGGCAAGAAAGAAAAAGAAAAGAAATAGAGAGAGAAGATCGGGCTCTGATCGGGTAAGGAAAGATATGGGCGCTGGGTTTTAAAGAGAGAGAATCTAGGAGGGAGAGAGAGTGAAGTTCGGTGGGTTTTAGAGAGATCCGGAGGGGCTTTAGGTGGAAAGGATGGCTGTGATATTGTGTGCTAGAGAGAGAATCAAGGAGGAAAAGAGCGTCTCGGATGGATAGAGAGAAAAAGGAAAGAGAGAGAGAGAGAGAGACGTGCGGACTAGAGAGAGAAAGTAGGAAGAGAGAGAGAGCTGGGCGGTTGTGTGTAACGGGCGGCTGTGATCTGGTGCAGCTGGTTCACATGCATGCATGTGGGTTCGGTGCAATGGACGGCTGGGTTTTAGTTGAGAGAAGATAGGGAGAGAGAAGGGCGGTAGAGAGGAGGGAATAGATGGCCCGTGTGGAACGGACGGCTGTGATTAATGGGGAATAAAGAGAGAAAGTAGGGGGCGCCACCTGATCGGGTATGAGTAGGGGATGGTTGGGTTGGTGAATGCACATACACATGCATGGCATTTGGGATAAAAGAAGTGGCTGTGATGGGGTGTAGATTAGATGGGAAATGGGTACGTGGCTGGGATTATTTGGATGCATAGGATCATGGATCGGACGGGCGGTGATTGATGAGTTGGTGAGGGCTGCACTCAGGTTGGGTTTTAGACTCCGGATTTGTGAAGGACGGCTAGGATGAGGCCGGGTAAGGGCTGCATGCATGGGTTTTGGGTGCATGAACGGCTGCGATGGATCGGGTTTGCAAAGAATGGTTTGATTTGGAGAGCGAGGAGAAAAGGAAAGAGGGAATCATATTGAATCTGGGAGTCCGGGACTGTTGTGATCGGGTCGGACCGAGTTGATGCACGTGATGTAGAGGTGGAACGGGCGGCTGGAATTAGGTGGCATGGGAGATAATCGGGTTGTGCGATTCGATCGAAGTCTTGGCTATGACGGGTTTACGGGCGACTTTGTATATAGACGGTCGCGATGGGTACGATGGTGAAATAAAAAGAGTAGGGAATGGCCGACTTGGGTTGGTTAATGGGGTTACGTGAAAGGCTTGGTCACCCAGTTATCATCATCCGCATTCATCATCGGTCCTTCAGAAATGTCCGCATACGGTCTGTACAACTTCCATCGCATTGCCGTGAGAATATCCATTGCTTGATCATAACGCTCTTGAGCTGACTGCATCGATAACCAGATCAATTCCCTGAAAATCACGCATGAAATGACGTCCATTAGATTCCAATATACGATTATCGAAAAAAGGAATAATTTGGATTATTAGACAGTATAACTGTCATGCATGATATGTATGAGAGTGAACCCATATGCCGTTGGGTTCGTATGAGAGTCTACTATATCGTGGTGCAAAGAAACTCATGCAGTTTACGTGTATTATGAAAGTTTTACGTAGCAAAGTGACGCTATGTGCATGATAAAGAAAGGATAATTCGCACCAAATGGACGCTCATCACACCCCCAAACTTAAATCTTGCTCGCCCTCGAGTAAGGAAAGAAAAATAAACAAAGTAAATGACAAAATAAAAACTCCTAACTCACTTTCGCAGGAATCGCGACTGCACTTAGCACGTGCAACAAGCCTTTAAACCCCTGGGTTACCCCAGTGGACGAGTTTTGTCTCGTGAGGGTTTGCAGTGAATCTACCCACAAAATTCAAATTTCTCTTTTTTTTTTTATTATTATTATTATTTAAAGATAAAAATAAGAAAAGTCGGTTTCGTAGAATAATTAAAAAGTACTCAAAAATAGAATTTCTAAGGCACAAGACTCACAAGGTATCTAACCCAAGCTTCGGCTTTCGAAGTACACACTTTAGGTTCTAACTATTAGTTTCCCGTTAGAAAAGATCAAGGTTCACTATGCTCAAGTGCACGGTGCTGTCTGGGCAAAACACAACTGGGGGTTTGGTTCTCTACATTCATAACATTCTAACAGTCTCCTAGAACGGTCAAAGTCGACCTTAGAACCTGAGTCAAAACCAGCTAATCTAGACAGGCTAGTGAGAGTTGTGGATATTCACCTTAATACCTTTCGGCTTTATATGTGATATTCCAGTTTCCCCACATTGTTTATAACGACGGCTTTCACACTATTTTCTTTTCTTTTCTTTTTTTTTTCTCCAGACTTCACTCATATTAGGGCATACAGGTTAAGACTTTTACATAATTAGGTCCTAGACCATGCTGATAGGTAGCCCTTTCCGCTATACCTTAGAATTCACTGGTCGCTATAATAGTATTTTTTTTTTTTTTACCAAGTGAACCAGATCCGCATGGTTCATCAGGACTCTAGTTGACTATTAGGCCGATATGAAAGCTTTGAATCTATACCCTAGAGGTGTAAGCCAGATGTGAAGTGAAAAATCAAGTCTAGTTTGTTTTGACAATCTCTAAAAGGTTACTAAGGGTCAGAACCATATTAGACATACTTTTTCTCGCTGATCCTTGGACTTTATACCTTGATTACCAGGTGCCTTATAGTTCTATTCGAGTACAATAAAATTATATTACAAAACCTAAAATAAAAGTGAAATATATATAGATATATATTATTATTATTATTATTTTTTTTTTAAAAGAACAAAAAGGAAAGCAAAAGTAATACGATAAGAAACTAAAATATGAAGAATAAAATAAAAACATGCAAATGCAAATTCCTATAGATTTCTATACGAACGTTGTAGTTTTGGTTGGGGACTACAGACGAGACACATATACGCCAAGACGTATATACCGAGCTGTCCTACTACAGCGTAAGTTGATGCAATGATAATAATAATAATTTTTTTTTTTTTTTTATCTCTTAGAACAGAAAAATTTTGTGGAAATTAAATGGATATAGGACTTTGCAAAAAGTACATCACACCCCCAAACTTAAATTAGACATTGTCCTCAATGTATGAATTAGACATGCTCATGAATGAGATGGTAACAGTATTTTCGAATGACATGTATATAAAATAAAGGTAAAAGGTTTTAAGGATGGATAGTACCTCATAAGTTCTTTGTATCCTTATTTTCTGCAAAATATTAGTACTACAAAGAAAAGAACAAAGCGACTAAATAGACTAATAAAGACGAGCAGATGCTAATGAAATTTTTTTTTTTTTTGACTATTATAATACAAATGAGTTTTTCAGCAGATGAAATCTTCAAAAAGAAAAGAGAGTAGTCATTAATTGAAAAATTATATTCTATAGTATACATTGGGTATGTTTCTGCGTGACGCTCCTTTATTCTATAAGGGTTCATCCTATATTGTTCTTTATGAATTTTCTTTTCAAATGGAACAATATAAGATTCATTATTTGTATCATCTATATTATTTTTGAAAAGTTTGTATAATTGAATTTTTTGATTTTGAATGAATTGAGGAGAAATTAAATCAGAAAATATATATTCTTCACCCAAATATGTATATTGAGACTCAGATAGAAGAGTTTGTAGATCAATGCATGATTTTTCGATAATAATTGGATGATCAACCATGATACCATTAATTTCAAGATTCGTTGATAGAGCATTGACTTCTTTAGCAAACATATCACTATCAATGATATAAAGAAGATCATGGGTGACATCTAATAATGCAGTGATTGTATTGATATGATTATCAATATCCAAATTCTTTCCAAAATGTGCAAGGCAGGCTTCCAGTGGGTCATCATCGTTTACTTGTGATACACAACTGTCTTTTTGTTCTTGCAAGTAGTTGACCTCTTCTAATTCATTACTTTCATCTCTCGATTGTTTGCTCACATTAAATATATTGACTTGTATTGTCATATTACCGAAAGAAATATTCATGACACCATTCCGACAGTTGATTAGTGCATTCGATGTTGCTAGGAAAGGTCGCCCTAAGATTACTGGTACTCGATTAGTAAATTCAGTTGGTGGTTTTGTATCCAGGACCACAAAGTCAACAGGAAATACAAATTCTCCTACTTTGATTAGGACGTCTTCCACTATCCCTTTAGGATATCGAATTGAAGCATCAGCTAGCTGGAGGGTCACTCTAGTGGGTTTTAACTCCCCCAGACCTAACTCTTCATATATGGAATATGGAAGGAGGTTGACACTAGCACCTAAATCGAGCAAGGCTTTCTCAATATGATATTCCCCTATTTCACAGGAAATGGTAGGACAACCAGGGTCCTTATATTTGATAGGGGTTGAGCATGAAATAATCGAACTAGCCTGCTGAGCCAGAAATGCTCTCTTAGGTACATTTGTTGCTCTCTTAAAAGTGCAAAGGTCCTTTAAGAATTTAATGTATGTAGGTATTTGTTGGATTGCATCTAAGAGTGGAATGTTGATTTTTACTTGTTTGAAAATTTCTAACATATTATCCATTTGCATTTTCTTCTTTGCTGGCTCTAGTCTTTGAGGATATGGGGCTCTAGGAATATAGGTTCTAAGAGGTGGTTCACTAGGTGATGCCATATTTTCAGTATCGTGTCTTGTGTTCTCCCTAGTTTCCTCTTGTGATTTTGGGTCCTTTTCAGGTGTTTCTTCAGTTCTTATGTCATTATGCCTAGGTTCCTCAGTTTCCTTAGAAGGTTCTATCATGTTATCAACTTGCCGTTCTGACCTAAGTGTAGTAACTGCATTTGCTTGCTCATGGCCTTTTCCTTTGATGTTATGAATTTCAAATTGACCCCTTAGATTTGACCCTTTAGGGTTAGCCTCAGGTTGACTCGGGAATGTACCCTTATCCCTTGTAATCAAAGAATCAGCTAGTTGACTCACAGTGTATTCCAACTTCGCAATAGATTGTGTGTTAGCACTAATGCTTTGAGCGGTGCTCTGTTGGAATTGGAGGGTATTCTGAGCCAATAGTTTCATCGTTTCCTCTAAAGAATTGATTCTTTGATTATCTGGGTTAGGGGTGACATTTTTTATAGGTGGCTTTTGAAATCCTTGAGGTGGTACAGATTGAGATGGGCCACCCTTGTATGGACCTTTAGTCCACGAGAAATTTGGGTGATTCTTTCATCCTTCATTGTAAGTGTTTGAATATGGATTATACCTTGGTTGATTATCAAAACGATTATTTTGATACAAAGCATTAATTTTTTCCATATTATTTTCTTGTCCCCCTAACATCGAACATCGATGATCTGCATGGGTAGGCTCACTACAAATTGAGCAAATAGAAAAGCTAGGCTCATTATTGCAACTCATAGTTTGATTAAGACTTAGTGCTTCTAATGTATTCGGAGCGGGAGTCCTATTTCCTTGATTCATTTCTAAAGTCTCTAAGCATCTCATTACTGTGGCTAATTTAGCTTCTGCTTCGAATTTAGGTTCCACTTTATAGAGCCCACCCTGTGCAGTAGGGAGGGGTTTCCTAGATTCTTCTTTGATTGGTTCCCACTGTAGTGTGTTCTCGGCAATTTCTTCTAAGTAGGTCCAGGCTTGATCTGCTGTCTTTTTGGTGAACTCACCATTACAACATGATTCCACCATGGTCTTAGATGGGTAGTTCAACCCTTCATAAAGGATTTGGACTAGTCTAATTTTTTCAAAGCCATGGTGTGGGCAGTGCAAGAGTAGGTCCTTAAATCTTTCTATGTATCTATAGAGAGCTTCACCTTCCAGTTGGTGAAACACATTCAAGGCCTGACGAATCGAGGCCGTCTTTTGTTTAGAATAGAATTTTCTATAAAAGAGCTCGAGTAGGCCTACCCAAGTAGTTATAGATCCAGCTTGTAAGGCATAAAGCCATGCTTTAGCCTTTTCTTTTAGCGAGAAGGGAAATAACCTAAGTTTGAGGTTTTCTTCGGACATATTATCGAATTTCATTGTTCCACATATGTCCTCAAATTCCCTCACATGTTGATATGGATTTTCCTGCTCCATTCCTCGAAAGACGGGGAGCATTTGGATTAAGCCAGATTTTAATTCAAATTTTGCATTGGTATTGGGTAAGGTTATGCAAGAAGGTTGTGTAGCGCTAGTAGGATACATATAATCCCCTAAGGTGATTGCTTGCGGCTATTCCGCCATTTCTACGATGTTATTGTAATCAACTCTAACTAATCTTTTTCCTACACGTGCCCAAACTGTGGACTGTGTGTCCAGATTAATTCGTCAATTAGGTAATAGTAGTTTAACAAATATAACACTATGCTAGTAAAGAAAACAGAGTACGTACTTTAGTAGAATACTTATGCAAATAGAGAGTCTACTATTATGCAATGCAGCACCCTAGCAAATGATTTCTATCGATGCAAGGTTGAGTGTACACCTCAGACTGAGACACACATACAACTATAAGAGGTGTATGTGCCGAGCTGGCGACAACCTTACAAAGTTGCGATGCAATTCGATTATTTGATCTACGGTGAAAGTTTGCACATTAGCCGGTTACCCTAATTACTACGGTTATTGAATCAGCAGGAGTAAGCAATAAGAGTACGTAATCAAACCCACTGACTGGAGAGGCGTGGGTAAGGATTTGAGTACTTACCTTTGTGATGCTTATGCAAGGTTTCCGTTGAGCGTGTACGTACCTCAAAAGTTAAACAGAAGATAGTAACTACGAAAGAGACAAAATACGAAAATAGAATAACTAAGAATACTAATACTGACTTTTTTTTTTTTCTTTTTAAAGCAAATAAAAACTAAACTTTAACAGTTTTCAAACTCAAGTCCCCGGCAACGGCGCCAAAAACTTGTTGTGATTTTAAATTGTTATACCGCAATTGCACGGCGTCTATCTGATAGACAGTGGCAAATACGGGTCGATCCCACAGAGACTTGATGAAAACTAATTAAAGGAAAATTAAAGCTAATTAATTTTTAGTTTAGTAAGATGATTAATTTTTGTGAAATTGTTTTGTAACGGGAATTACGGAACGCAAAACAGAAAGCTAATTAAGGTTACGGTTGTAATCTATATGGAGAGACATTCTAAGCTCTAGAATCCGCACAAGTAGCGATCTAAACTATACTTTTAGATGATTTCCAGGATGTTCACGGAGATACGAAGTCAATCTATCTCCGTGGATGATATTCAATGGAGCACTATTATGATCACGAATGTAGTGATCTTCCTCGCTTTAATGGAATAAGCCTGAAATAATTCTCCGTAAAATTCGGAGTAATAACAGAAGCTAACACTATGTAATGATTCTCCGTAAAACTACTCGTAATGACGAAGAATAAAACTATGAGATAAACCTCTGTAGAACTCTAATAATAACGGAGAATAAAGCTAACTTATTACAGAAATTTTAATCAAGCATGAATGAGCAAAGATCACTTTATTTTCATTAAACGCACTAAAATATGGAAATCAAATAAAAGCATGGTTTAGATACAACTACAAGGCTTCATCCAGAACTTAGAGCGGTGATTTAGCCTCGCATGGCCATGTGAGCGCTGATGGCGGATGCTTCGTTGCAGATGACAAACTCGGCGATGATGGCGACGTGTGGCTTCGAGCGCGGTGGACGTGGCTCGGAGATGGTACGTGAAGATGTAGATGATGCCGTAGAATGTGGTTGATGATCAACGTAGATGGCAGCCCCTCTTGGTTCGTCCAAAGCTCCCCTCCTTTTTTTGTGTTTGGGACCCCTCTTTATATAGGATATAGAGAGAGAGAAAAGAGAGAGAAATCCCGTCGGATTCCAAGGAAGGCAAGAAAGAAAAAGAAAAGAAATAGAGAGAGAAGATCGGGCTCTGATCGGGTAAGGAAAGATATGGGCGCTGGGTTTTAAAGAGAGAGAATCTAGGAGGGAGAGAGAGTGAAGTTCGGTGGGTTTTAGAGAGATCCGGAGGGCTTTAGGTGGAAAGGATGGCTGTGATATTGTGTGCTAGAGAGAGAATCAAGGAGGAAAAGAGCGTCTCGGATGGATAGAGAGAAAAAGGAAAGAGAGAGAGAGAGAGACGTGCGGACTAGAGAGAGAAAGTAGGAAGAGAGAGAGAGCTGGGCGGTTGTGTGTAACGGGCGGCTGTGATCTGGTGCAGCTGGTTCACATGCATGCATGTGGGTTCGGTGCAATGGACGGCTGGGTTTTAGTTGAGAGAAGATAGGGAGAGAGAAGGGCGGTAGAGAGGAGGGAATAGATGGCCCGTGTGGAACGGACGGCTGTGATTAATGGGGAATAAAGAGAGAAAGTAGGGGGCGCCACCTGATCGGGTATGAGTAGGGGATGGTTGGGTTGGTGAATGCACATACACATGCATGGCATTTGGGATAAAAGAATTGGCTGTGATGGGGTGTAGATTAGATGGGAAATGGGTACGTGGCTGGGATTATTTGGATGCATGGGATCATGGATCGGACGGCGGTGATTGATGAGTTGGTGAGGGCTGCACTCAGGTTGGGTATTAGACTCCGGATTTGTGAAGGACGGCTAGGAGGAGGCCGGGTAAGGGCTGCATGCATGGGTTTTCGGTGCATGAACGGCTGCGATGGATCAGGTTTGCAAAGAATGGTTTGATTTGGAGAGCGAGGAGAAAAGGAAAGAGGGAATCATATTGAATCTGGGAGTCCGGGACTGTTGTGATCGGGTCGGACCGAGTTGATGCACGTGATATAGAGGTGGAACGGGCGGCTGGAATTAGGTGGCATGGGAGATAATCGGGTTGTGCGATTCGATCGAAGTCTTGGCTATGACGGGTTTACGGGCGACTTTGTATATAGACGGTCGCGATGGGTACGATGGTGAAATAAGAAGAGTAGGGTATGGCCGACTTGGGTTGGTTAATGGGGTTACGTGGAAGGCTTGGTCACCCAGTTATCATCATCCGCATTCATCATCGGTCCTTCAGAAATGTCCGCATACGGTCTGTACAACTTCCATCGCATTGCCGTGAGAATATCCATTGCTTGATCATAACGCTCTTGAGCTGACTGCATCGATAACCAGATCAATTCCCTGAAAATCACGCATGAAATGACGTCCATTAGATTCCAATATGCGATTATCAAAAAAAGGAATAATTTGGATTATTAGACAGTATAACTGTCATGCATGATATGTATGAGAGTGAACCCATATGCCGTTGGGTTCGTATGAGAGTCTACTATATCGTGGTGCAAAGAAACTCATGCAGTTTACGTGTATTATGAAAGTTTTACGTAGCAAAGTGACGCTATGTGCATGATAAAGAAAGGATAATTCGCACCAAATGGACGCTCATCAATAGGCAGCCCCCGAAAAGAATCGAATCTCTGTTTACTTTAGCCATGGGAGCTCGCGAAACGCTTCGGTGCTTCGCAACGCGATTCCGAAGCGCCTACCTCGCTCTGGAAGACGCGGCGGGCCAAGATCGTACCGTGGTGAGTGCTTTCAGAAGCGCCCTCCCCGAGGGAGGCAAGCTTCATGACGCTCTAGTGATCAAAGATCCTCGCACGATGGTTGAACTATTTGCCCTGGTCCAGCAACACATCAAGCTCGAAGACGTTGTGTTAGACCAGAAGGGAAAGGCAGTCGAGCAGCGACCTCCTCCGGCCCTGCGACCACTTGTCGTTAAGGCCGTGGAGAGGAGGGAGGTGCCACTGGCGGTGCCTTTGCCCGGACCGCCCGCAGCTCCTGCTGTACAGCCCGCCGAAGCCCCCGCGGCGGTCGCTGGAAGGCCGGCGAACTGGCGCCTGCCTCCGGGACCCGGGGAGCGGGACTTCACTGTGCTAACCCACTCGCCAGGGCAAATCTTTCATCAGATTCGGAATGAACCTTTCTTCCAGTACCCGCCACCCCTGCAGGTCGGAGAGCCCGGCTCTACCGACAACTCACGGCGGTGTGCTTTTCATTGAAGCCCGGGGCATCACACTAACAGATGCCGGGCTCTGAAGAACCACTTGGAGGATTTGGTCGCTTTGGGGCACTTGAGCCAGTTCATCTCGCCCCCGAGGAGATTCGAGGTGGTACCAGAACGAGCCCCTCGGGAGGGAGATCGCCCAGGACTCGCGGAGCCCGCCTTACCTCAGCCTCCCCCGGGAGGACCGGCGATCTGCCATACCATTAGCGGGCGGCTGAGCGGCCCGAGATCCAGTAACGAAGCCCGCCGACGAGTTAGGGAGATGGAGCGGGCACAGAAGGTATTTTCCGTTTCGCTAACTCCTACTTTACTTCAAGCAACGAGGGTGGAAGCCCTCAATTTTCTCTGGTTTTTGGAATATGACATGATTGGGGTCGTTACGCCCCACAATGACCCCCTCGTCATACGCCTGATGATGGCTAACATCGAAGTGAGGCGAGCTCTGGTTGATTCGGGGAGCGCCGTTGACATCCTTTTTCTGTCGGCCTACCTGCGAATGGGGTTGAGACTTGCCGACCTGTCTCCCTCGACGAGCTCCCTCAGTGGATTCACCGGCGAGGTCGCCAAAGTGGCAGGAGAGATAACCCTTACTGTGACCGCGGGCCCAGACGCTCACCAAGTCCGCTTCGCGGTAGTGGACGGAAGTTCCGCATTTAATGCCATCCTTGGGCGACCTTGGCTAAGGCAAATGAATGCGGTATCTTTACCCAACCATCAAGCCCTCAAATTCCCGACCACGAGCGGGGTCGTAGTTATTCGGGGTGATCAGGTAACCGCTACCCGATGCGAGCAGGATGTTCTTCACCTCATGGACATGGAGGTCGCCGAGGCCAAGAGGCCCGCACCCTCCTAGCAATTACCACCCGCTACGAGCGAGCTACTGGGGAGCCCGCTGGGGGCCTCCTCGCTTAAGTCCCCTACTCCACCCCCGGGTGGTAGCGGTGTGGATCTTAAGTTGGAGGAGGAAGGTCTCCCGACACCCCCCAAGAGAGGAAGTTTTCCAGTTGCCGAACCACTCCAAGAGGTCGACATTGGCGGCAGAGAAGGGCCAAGAGTTGTTAGCCTCGGGACCTCGCTAACCAAGGGCGAGGTCCTGGCCATAACCAACTTGCTCAGGGAATACCGTGACGTATTCGTCTGGAGCTTTGCGGACATGCCAGGGATTGACCCGGAGGTCGCCTATCATCGTCTACACACCATGAAAGAGTTCCCGCCGGTCAAGCAGATAGCTCGGCACATACCTGCTGCGAAGTCCGTTGCAGTAGCGGCAGAGATAGACAAGCTAGAGCGAGCTGGCTTCATCCGCGAGGCGCACTTCCCCGAGTGGATCTCCAATATCGTGGCGGTGCCCAAGAAGAGCGGAGCGGTCAGAGTGTGCATTGACTTCTCCGACCTCAATAAGGCATGCCCGAAGGACGGTTTTCCTCTTCCGAGAATAGGCGTGCTGGTCGACGCAGCTGTCGGGTTCCAGGCCCTGTCCTTCATGGATGGATATTCTGGGTATAACTAGATACCTCTCCACGTCGACGATCAGGAGAAGACCGCTTTCTACTCTGGAGCGGGCTACCAGAAGCTATACTGCTATCGAGTGATGCCGTTCGGACTTAAGAACGCTGGAGCGACCTACCAAAGGTTAGTCACTCAGATGTTCAAAGATCAGATCGGCAGAAACGTCGAAGTTTATGTAGACGACCTCCTGGTGAAGAGTCGGGAGCGAGAGGGGCATGTTGTCGATCTCCGCGAAACCTTCGAGATACTGAGAAAGTACCAAATGAGGCTAAACCCGACGAAGTGCGCATTCGGGGTGACTTCTGGGAAATTCCTCGGGTACCTGGTCACCCACAGGGGGATCGAGGCCGACCCTGGGCAAATTCGAGCACTTGTCGAAATGCCTACACCAAGAACCCGGCAGGAGGTCCAAAGGTTGAGCGGGCGAATTACCGCGCTAAATCGGTTCATCTCCAAATCCTCTGACAATTGCCGACCTCTCTTCGAGCTACTACGAAAAGGGGCGAGCATTTGTTGGGATAAAGAGTGCGAGCGCGCTTTTCATAAGATCAAGGACTATCTGGCGAGCCCGCCAATCCTAGCAGCACCCAAAGATGGCGCCGAGCTTGGCGTATATCTCGCGGTCACCGAGAATGCGGTGAGCGGGGTCCTTGTCGTGGAAGAAGCAAAGGTGGAGCGGCCTGTCTACTTTGTAAGCCACACAATGCTTCCCGCCGAGCTCCGGTATCGACCAATCGAGAAGGTCGCATTGGCCTTGTTCCTTACCGCGAGAAAACTCCACCCTTACTTCTCGGCGCACACCGTCAAAGTCATCACAGAGCACCCTCTGAAGAGCGCGCTCTCCAGACCCTCGGTAGCCGACAGGCTCTATCGATGGTCAGCTGAGCTCGCCGCCTATGGTTTGGAGTATGTCCCTCGAGTTGCTGTCAAAGGGCAGGCTCTCGCCGATTTCTTGGCGGACTTCCCCATAGAAGAACCGGTCCAGTACCAGGAGGATGAGCCAACTGAGGCACACCCTGGGAAGGCGAGGTTCTTGGACAACCAAGGCGAGCTTCCTCCAACTAAGCGTTCAGAGGTGGCGGGCTGGGAGTTATTCGTCGATGGATCCTCCAACGCTTTGGGGGTCTGGGATCGGGGTCGCACTGATCGCCCAGTCGGTACTTCTGGAGAAATCAGGCCGGCTGGATTTCGCCGCTACCAACAATGAGGCAGAATATGAGGCGCTGCTGGCTGGTCTGGAGCTCGCTCAAGAGGTAGGCGCCAAACGCTTGAAGGTCTTTAGTGATTCCCAGCTAATTATTTGCCAAAACAATGGGGAGTACGCCTCCCGGGATGCACGAATGGCGGGCTATGTGGATCTGGTGAAGCGCAAGGCCGCGGAGTTCGAAAAGATCTCCTTCGAGCAAATTCTACGAACCGATAATAGGCGAGCTGATGCATTGGCAAACGCCGCCTCTCTGCTGGGAACATCAGAGGCTCGCCAGATTCTCATCGAGGTCCAAAATCAGTCTCGGCTCCAACTGATGGAGCCCGCTGTTAACCAAGTCTCTGCCGACGTACCAACCGGCGGGTGGACCGCCCCCATTCTTCGTTTTCTCCAGAAGGGCGAGCTTCCAGAGGATAGAGAGGAAGCCCGGCGAGTGGAGAAATGTGCTGGGCGCTACCTCATTCGCTGGGATCGCCTTTTTCGAAGATCCTTCGGTGGGCCAAATCTCCGTTGCGTCGAGAGCCCGGAGACTGAAGAAGTTTTGAATTGCATCCACTCTGGCGAGCTGGGAAACCACGCTGGTGGGCGGTCTCTAGCTGCGAAAGTACGAAGGCAAGGATACTGGTGGCCCACTCTGGAGCAAGATGCCTTGAAGGTCGCCCAGAGGTGCATCCAATGCCAGAAGCATGCCACCACGAATCATATGCCCGCAGAGGAACTGCATCCTCTGGCGAGCCCCTGGCCGTTTCAACAGTGGGGGTTAGATATTGTGGGACCATTCCCCGTATCAGCCCGGCAAAAGAAATTCATCTTAGTGGCCACGTACTACTTCACCAAATGGGTGGAAGCGGTCCCGCTAGCTAAGATAGGCGAAAAGCAAGTGAAGGACTTCCTTTGGAAGAATATTTTCTGCCGGTTCGGTCTGCCTCGGGTACTTATCACCGACAATGGTCACCAGTTCGACAATCGCTTGATCAAAAGCTTTTGTGTTGAATATGGAGTCGACCTAAGGTTCTCTTCCCCAAGGTACCCTCAAAGCAATGGGCAGGCCGAAGCAACGAATCGCGTGATCCTTGACAACCTCAAGAAAAGGCTGGAAGGGAAAAAAGGATTGTGGGAGCAGGAGCTTGATGGAGTCTTGTGGGCCTATCGCACTACTCCATGTCGCTCAACTAACGAGTCCCCTTTCAGTCTAACTTACGGGTGCGAAGCTGTGCTACCCATCGAAGTCGAGCTGCCCACTGAAAGAAGGCTCGCTGCAGAGGAGGTCGATAATGACGCTCTACTCGCTGACTCCCTCGATCAGCTCGAAGAAAGACAAGAGCACGCCAATCTACACCTCGCCGGATACAGATAAGAAATGAAGCGCGCCTATGATAAAAGAGTCCGCCATTTGGCATTCAAGGCCGGCGATCTGGTGATGAGAAAGGTGTTCGCAAACACACAAGAGCCTAATGCAGGAAAGCTCGCGGCGAACTGGGAAGGCCCGTACATAATACACGAAGCAGGAAGCTCGGGGGCTTACCGGTTGATGACCGCTGGAGGCGACCTGTTAGAGCGACCTTGGAACGCTCTGCACCTTCGCAAGTTTTATGCCTAAGGGAATTTTCGTAAATCATCTTCTGAAGAAGTTATGAATGTACGATGGAGGTTTCAACAAACAATTTAACTTGGAAGCTCGGCGCAGACAGTGCCCGCAAGATATATAGTGAGCAGTCCGCCGTTGTGCGGACTAAAAACAAGACCGGGATCCTCAGAGGCAGCCAGTGGGCAACCTTGAGCTTCCCGGGGCAGTCCGCCGTCGTGCGGACTTAAAGCAAGACCGGGATCCTCAGAGGCAGCCGGTGGGCAACCTTGAGCTTCCCGGGGCAGTCCGCCGTTGTGCGGACTTAAAGCAAGATCGGGATCCTCAGAGGCAGCCAGTGGGCGACCTTGAGCTTCCCGGGGCAGTCTGCCGTTGTGCGGACTTAAAGCAAGACCGGGATCCTCAGAGGCAGCCAGTGGGCGACCTTGAGCTTCCCGGGGCAGTCCGCCGTTGTGCGGACTTAAAGCAAGACCGGGATCCTTAGAGGCAGCCAGTGGGCGACCTTGAGATTCCCGGGGAAGTCCGCTGCCTAGTGGACTCTAAACCTAACCAGGATCCTTCGCGTTCACCTGCCATGAACGGAAGCATCTTGGCGTTGGCATACCCCTCGAAGGGCGAGCCCACCGAACAGGATCATCGAGGGAAATTAACCGGGCAGGGGGCAGCTAGCACTTATTAGTTTCCTTTAAAAATAAAAATGGTTTAAGTCTCTGAGTGTAGGGAAGTTTTTAAAGTCTTTTGGTTCGCTTAAACGTTTTCCGGGCTCAGAGACTATGGAGTTTTTGCGAGCATGCCGAGTTTTTCGTTTGCATATACTTTAAAATAAAAAGGTTGAATCGAATTAGCTGCCTCGCCTGGGGTATCACTCTCGAGATCGCTGCAAACTCCTAGAGCGGACTCATAAGTGCCACAGAGAAAGAAAGAAACGCATATGCGAACTCAGAAAGATTTCATTTCATTGATTAAACCGAAAATTACAAAAGCAGTTGTGAGGCTGCGAGCTCAAGGCTTGCTAGTCTCCGCCCCACTGTCGTCCCCTCGGCGCCGCTTCTTCGACCTTTCGGTCCTGTATTTCTCCACAGCGGCCAGAGCGCCTTTCTTGAGGAGATCGTCCAGCTGGGCTTGGTGGCGACCCTGCTGAGCCCGGAGGCCATCGGCGTGCGTCTCCTTCAGGGCGGCGATCTCTGTCTTCAGAGCAGCGACCTCGCCTTGAAGTCGAGCCGCCTCCCGCTGCGCGACCTCCCTGGCGGAACAGCCTCGTCTCGCTCCGCCTTAGCTTTGAGGTGGGCGATAGCGGACAGGCCTTTGGCTGCCTCGGCCATGGCAAGGCCTGACACCAGGGCTTTGACCCTGCGGTGCAGTGCCTTCGACTCCGCCCTCAGCTCCTCGGAGCCCTTAGCTTGTTGAAGCTCGTGGATGCGCTCGTCCACCTTGCGCTCGGACCCCCGAAGGGAATCGTCGAACAAGGCAGCCAGCGCCCTCCCGGCCCCAGCGACCTCCGAGGCCAGCGCCTGGCTCTGCTTCTCCGCCTGCATAAGAAAGGTTAAAAAGTTAGCAAAAAGCAAAAATTAGCACTCTTGGCGGAAGGGTCAGAGAGAGCAAGATGTACCTTGGCCAGGCGTTCGCTTATTGAAGCGAAGGGGGCTCGGGCGAAGACGTTGCGGCCCAGCAGCTGCCGCACGTAGTAGGGCACCCTCCCCTCCTCCGCAGAGGAGCCCGCGCTGGGACGCCCCGGAGCTTCAGTAGCAGGGGGTACGCCGGGAAGAGTGGAGGCTGGCACCTCCCCCGGGCGAGCTCCGGCTGCTGGCGGGCTTGGAGGGTCCGCCCCGACCCCCTTGGCCTCCGACTCCGAGCTGGAGGACTCGGAGTCGGAGCCAATATCCATGAAGGAGGGGGACCTGTAGATCAAGTCCCCCGTATCCTCCGGGAAGTCCGCCTTCTCCTTGCCCAGTCCAGATGACGGGGGCAGAGGAGCGGATATGGAAGCTGCAGGGGGTGTAGAGGTCGCAGCGGCGGTGGGGGTTTCTCGCCCACTGTCCTCGCGGGAAATTTCCCGAGGAGCAGAGGGTGGCACCCCGCCCTGCTGGACCTCCACCCCGGCGGGAGGAGGTGGAAGCTCCTGCCCGCTCGGTCCTGCCCCTGGTGCGGGAGCTGATGGAGCTGTGGGCTTCTCCACTTGGGCAAGAGCGACGGGCTCCGCCCGAAGGGCTTGAGGGACGGGCCCCTCCTCCTCGGAGCCTGGCGCCTCCTCCTCGGAGTCCGTCCAACTGGGCTCCGAGTCCAAGCCCGCCTCCTCCAGCGCTTTTCGCTGCTGCTCCGTCTGGGTGTTCGAAGGCACGGGCCCCGTGCGTTTGGCCTTCTTCTTCCCGCGGGCCTCCATCTCCGGCGTCAGCACTGCTACACGAAGAGGGACGATCAGATCGCCCGGGAAGTAGCCCATTAATATCTGGGCCATCCCGGATTCGACTTCCGCCATGGTTAGCGGGAGGTCGATGTTCGGGTCGTCGGGCTCGACCATTTGGATCTTGCGGCGGACAATTGGAGTTGGGGCGGAAGGCTGACCTAGGCCGGCGTCCGGGCGAGGAGGTTGCGGAGGAGCGGAGGCTTCGCCCTGACGGAGCATCTCCATGGTGTCGAGGTCGTTGAGGCAGATGGGCGAAGCCCGCCTCCGGACCGTCTTCTTGCGGGGGTTGCCTCCTGAGCTCCTTGCCCCCTTGCTGGCCCCTTTGGAGGGAGGAGCGTTCTGCATCGGCGGAATAGCGCCGACCTCCTCCTCCTTTTTCTTCCGGACGATCTTCTACTTCAGCAGAATAGCGCCGGTCTTCCCGTCCTTCAGCTGGAAGGCAAAGTCGGGAGCGGTGATCTTCTCCGGAGTCCGCCCGCCGAGGTAGTGGAGGATCGCCTCATCCAGAGATCGCTCCCGGTCGGGAGCGATGCACTTCTTCTTCCCCGCCTCGTAGAAGGAGATCTCCCGGAAGATCGCCATCGGGGGAACCCCGGGGTGAGCCGGGACTCCGCTGTGCCGCCCGCGCCAGTCGTCGACCGCCACAAAAGGATAGTCCTTCCAGAGGCGGTCCTTGCTCTCGATGGTGGAGAAGGGGAGCACCTCGCCAGGTCGCCCGGCGAGGTAGAAGTAGCCGCAGCCCGCGGAGCTGAAGACCGGCGAGGGCTTGAGGAGCCACCTTTTGAGCAGATAGCTCAGTGGGATCCTCGCCTTCAGGGCGGTCTCCAGCTGGGACAGCCCGTAAAGTATCCCCCAGGAGGTTCCTGAGAGCTGAGCAGGGCAAAGCCCCATCAACACCAGGAGCTCCCCGGCGAGATGACTCAGGGGGAACCGCAGCCCGGACCACAGTAGCCCGACAGAAGCTACTGTGCCCTGGGGCGGCCTCCCCGAGAGTGGCATCTCGGTGACGAGGATCTCCTGAGGGAGATCGATCGCCGCTTGGATACTGTCCCCAACGGGCACCCCGCTCGGGTTTTGCAGCCAGACCACCGCCCTCTCTGCGGCGGGCTCAGAAGCTTGGGCGGCAGCAGCAGCGGCAGCAGCAACAGCAACAGCAATGTCGGAAGCGGAGGCCATTAGAGCAGAAGGGCTAAGGCGAGCTAGAAGCAAAAGTGAGCAAACGCGAGCTGAAAGCAAAGAAGAAAGGGAGAGCTGTTTTTCATGCGACGGTAATTATCGCCCCCCATCCCCTATTTATAGACGGGTGAGAGGCAGGTGAATCGAGCCGCAGTTAATGCCCAAGCGCACGCGGCGAGGCGACGTGATGGCGATCGAAGCGACAGCTCGCTTCTTTCCAATCGTCGAGCGCCACGTGGACCACGCGTGGAAAAAGCTGCGCCGGCGCCGACACTGTCATTTACTGATAAAAGAAGAGCAAATGAGGAGGAGACACGTGTCTCGCGCTGATCGGGATCTCATGATGAGATTCATTGTATCAGCATCGAGCCTCGCGCCGCATTTAATCTGAGGCGACCGTCGGAGATTCGGAGCGATACCCAAGTCACAAGATCGCCCGTGGCTGGTGCCCGCAGCTCGCCCGACGCAGACCATGACCGCGTGTGACAAGCTCGCACCGGAAGGAGATCGCTCGTGGCTGACGCTCCCGGCCAGCCCGGCGTTTGTGGAAGTACTGAGAGTCAAAACTCTCGACGCAGACCGCTCGCGGCTGGTGCCCGCAGCTCGCCCGACGCAGACCCTGACCGCGTGTGACAAGCTCGCACCGGAAGGAGATCACTCGTGGCTGATGCTCGTGGCCCGCCCAGTGTTTGTGAAATACTGGGAGTCAAAACTCTCGGCGCAGACCGCTCGCGGCAGGTGTCCGCAGCTCGCTCGAGGCAGACCTTGACCGCATGTGACACGCTCGCATCGGAAGGAGATCGCTCGTGGCTGATGCTCGTGGCCCGCCCAGCGTTTGTGAAATACTGACAGTCAAAGCTCTCGACGCAGACCGCCCATGGTTGGTGCCCGCATCTCCCCGGGTGGAGGTCGCACGTGACTAGAACTCCCAATTCGACCGTCGTGTGCAATAAGACTCCTGAGCAAGCGCCAAAGGCTCCTTGGTCGCTCCCTCAGGAGGGGGTAATGTTGGGGGTAGCTGAAATCTGCCTTGGAGTTCGCACTCTTAGGAGCTCGCCTAAGCTCGCTGGAGCTCGCCCAAGATCGCGCAGGAGCTCGCCCAAGTTCGCCCTTGCCTGTGGATCTCATAGACCCTAGGATTCCAAGGGGTGGGGAACTCGCCCAGGAGCTCGCCCCCCCCCCCCCCCCCCCCCATGCTAACCAAGTCACCTTGACAGGGAGCGAGCTCCACATTCGGCCGAAGGTGCTTTAGGCAAAGAGCTCGCTCAGGAGCTCGCCCAAGCTTGCTTAGGAGCTTGCCCAAGCTCGTTCAGGAGCTCGCCCAAGCTCGCTCAGGAGCTCGCCAAGCTCGCTCAAGAGCCCGCCTAAGCTCTCTCATGAGCTCGCCCAAGCTCGCTCAGAAGCTCGCCAAGCTCGTTCAGGAGCTCGCCTAAGCTCTCTTATGAGCTCGCAAAGCTCGCTCCGGAGCTCACCTAAGCTCTCTCAGGAGTTCGCCAAGCTCGCTCAGAAGCTCGCTTAGCTCGCTCCGGAGCTCACCCAAGCTCGCCCTGACCCCTGTTTATCGAAGAGGTTGCCCCCGCGAGGTCCGACTCTTGATAAATATGGACGAAAGGACGGAGCAGTGCCGGGCGAGCTTGCCTTTGCTTTCTCCCTGAGACCGCCCAGACTTGAACATTCCAGAATAGCCACCTGGCCACGACAAGAAAGATGCTCTCCCCCACTCAAACCGCCTGGCAGGCTTGACGACAGAATGTCAGGGCGTGAGTACCAAGGACTGTCAGACCCACGCGAGCCAGAACGTGGGGGTCTAGAAGGCCCTGGAAGAATCTCCACGTGTCGGGCCACGGTAGGCCGCCGATTGCTATAAATGCTCACCCCCAGGCTCCATAGTACAGGTTGGAAATCCTTTTCCCTACCACTTTGATATACAACAGCTCGCCGTTGTGCCACCGTGACTGACTTGAGCGTCGGAGGGTCTGCGCTCCTAAGGGAGCCAGCCGTTCTCACGTTCTCTTTTCTTTGTCTTGCAGGCGGCCCGCACGGACCAGCGAAAAATCCCCCAAACATGAATCAATTAGAATGGATCGTATGAATGAATTAGAATGGATCGTGCGAATGAATTTGAATGGATCGTACGAATGAATTAGAATGGATACATTCGTGCGAATGAATTAGAATGGATCGTACGAATGAATTAGAATAGATCGTACGAATGAATTAGAATGGATAGAGTGAATGAATTAGAATGGATTGTACGAATGAATTAGAATGGATACATTCATGCGAATGAATTAGAATGGATTGTATGAATGAATTAGAATGGATCGTACGAATGAATTAGAATATATCATGGGAATGAATTAGAATGGATCGTACGAAGGAATTAGAATGGATACATTCTTGCGAATGAATTAGAATGGATCGTATGAATGAATTAGAATGGATCGTACAAATGAATTAGAATGGATCGTTCGAATGATTTTGAATTGATCGTACAAATGAATTAGAATGGATACATTCGTGCAAATGAATTAGAATGGATCGTACGAATGAATTAGAATGGATCGTACGAGTGAACTAGAATGGATCGTGCGAATAAATTAGAATCGATCGTACGAATGAATTTGAATGGATATATTCGTGCGAATGAATTAGAATGGATCGTACAAATGAGTTAGAATGGATCGTACGAATGAATTAGAATAGATTGTACAAATGAATTAGAATGGATCATACGAATGAATTAGAATAGATACATTCGTACGAATAGATTAGAATGGATTGTACGAATGAATTAAAATGGATCGTACGTATGAATTAGAATGGATCGTAAGAATGAATTAGAATGGATCGTACAAATGAGTTAGAATTGATCGTGTGATTGAATTAGAATGGATCGTACGAATGAATTAGAATGTATACATTTGTGCGAATGAATTAGAATGGATCGTACGAATGAATTAGAATGGATCGTACGAATGAATTAGAATGGATACATTCGTGCGAATGAATTAGAATGGATCGTATGAATGAATTAGAATGGATCGTACGAATGAATTAGAATGGATCGTGCAAATGAATTAGAATGGATCGTACGAATGATTTAGAATGGATATATTCGTGCGAATGAATTAGAATGGATCGTATGAATGAATAAGAATGGATCGTACGAATGAATAAGAATGGATCATATGAATGAATTAGAACATATCGTGCGAATGAATTAGAATGGATCGTACGAATGAATTCGAATGAACTGTGCGAATGAATTAGAATAGATCGTACGAATGAATTAGAATAGATACATTCGAGTGAATGAATTAGAATTGATCGTACGAATGAATTAGAATTGATTATATGAATGAATTAGAATGGATCGTGCGAATAAATTAAAATAGATCGTACGAATGAATTAGAATGGATATATTCGTGCGAATGAATTAGATTGGATCCTACGAATGAATTAGAATGGATCATACGAAGGAATTAGAATGGATCGTACGAATGAATTAGAATGGGTCGTACGAATGAATTTGAATGGATCATACAAATGAATTAAAATGGATACATTCGTGCGAATGAATTATAATGTATCGTACGAATGAATTAGAATGGATCGTACAAATGAATTAGAATGGATCGTGCGAATGAATTAGAATAGATCGTATGAATGAATTAGAATGGATACATTTGTGCGAATGAATTAGAATGGATCGTACGAAGGAATTAGAATGGATCGTACGAAGGAATTAGAATGGATCGTGCGAATGAATTAGAATGGATCATATGAATGAATTAGAATGGAAACATTCGTGCGAATGAATTAGACTGGATCGTACGAATGAACTAGAATCGATCGTATGAATGAATTAGAATGGATTGTGTGAATGAAATAGAATGGATCGTACGAATGAATTCAAATGGATCGTGCGAATGAATTAGAATGGATCGTACGAATGAATTAGAATGGATCGTATGAATGAATTAGAATGGATCGTACGAATGAATTAGAATGGATCGTGTGAATGAATTAGAATGGATCGTACGAATGAATTAGAATGGATACATTCGTACGAATGAATTAGAATGGATCGTACGAATGAATTTGAATGGATCGTGCGAAGGAATTAGAATGGATCGTACAAATTAATTAGAAAGCATATATACATGCAAATGAATTAGAATGAATCTTACGAATAAATTAAAATTGATCATACGAATGAATTAGAATGGATCATACGAATGAATTAGAATGGATCGTGCGAATAAATTAGAATGGATCGTACAAATGAATTAGAATGTATACATTCGTGCGAATGACTTAGAATGGATCGTACGAATGAATTAGAATGGATCGTGTGGCTGAATTAGAATGGATCATACGAATGAATTAGAATGGATCGTGGGAATGAATTAGAATGGATCGTACGAATGAATTTGAATGGATACATTCGTGCGACTGAATTAGAATGGATCGTATGAATGTATTAGAATGGATCAAACGAATAAATTAGAATGGATCGTGCGAATGAATTAGAATGGATCGTACGAATGAATTAGAATGGATACATTCATGCGAATGAATTAGAATGGATCGTAAGAATGAATTAGAATGGATCATATGAATGATTTACAATGGATCATACGAATGAATTAGAATGTATCATGCGAATGAATTAGAACGGATCGTATGAATGAATTCGAATGAATTGTGCGAATGAATTAGAATAGATCGTACGAATGAATTAGAATGGATTCATTCGAGGGAATGAATAAGAATTGATCGTACGAATGAATTAGAATTGATCATATGAATGAATTAGAATGGATCATGCGAATGAATTAGAATGGATCGTACGAATGAATTAGAATGGATATATTCGTGCGAATGAATTAGATTGGATTCTACGAATGAATTAGAATGGATCGTATGAAGGAATTAGAATGGATCGTATGAATGAATTAGAATGGATCATGCGAATGAATTTGAATGGATCGTACGAATGAATTAGAATGGATACATTCATGCGAATGAATTATAATGGATCGTACGAATGAATTAGAATATATCGTACGAATGAATTAGAATAGATCGTGCGAATGAATTAGAATGGATCGTACGAATGAATTAGAATGGATACATTTGTGCGACTGAATTAGAATGGATCGTATGAATGAATTAGAATGGATCGTGCGAATAAATTAGAATAGATCGTATGAATGAATTAGAATGGATACATTCGTCCGAATGAATTAGACTGGATCGTACGAATGAATTAGAATGGATTGTACGAATGAATTAGAATGGATCATGTGAATGAAATAAAATGGATCGTACGAATGAATTCAAATGGATCGTACGAATGAATTCGAATGGATCGTGCGAATGAATTAGAATGGATCGTATGAATGAATTAGAATGGATCGTACGAATTAATTAGAATGGATCATGTGAATGAATTAGAATGGATCGTACGCATGAATTAGAATGGATACATTCGTGCGAATGAATTAGAATGGATTGTACGAATGAATTAGAATTGATCGTGCGAAGGAATTAGAATGGATTGTATGATTTAATTAGAATGGATATATACATGCAAATGAATTAGAATGGATCGTATGAATAAATTAAAATTGATCGTACGAATGAATTAAATGGATCATACGAATGAATTAGAATGGATCGTGCGAATAAATTATAATGGATCGTACGAATGAATTAGAATGTATACATTTGTGCGAATGAATTAGAATGGATTGTACGAATGAATTAGAATGGATCGTGCGACTGAATTAGAATGAATCATATGAATGAATTTGAATGGTTACATTCGTGCGAATGAATTAGAAAGGATCGTACAAATGAATTAGAATGGATCATACAAATAAAATAGAATGGATCGTACGAATGAATTAGAATGGATCGTGCGAATGAATTAGAATGGATCGTACGAATGAATTAGAATGGATACATTCGTGCGAAAGAATTAGAATGGATCGTGCGAAAGAATTAGAATGGATCGTACGAATGAGTTAGAATGGATCATACGAATGAATTAGAATGGATCGTACAAATAAATTAGAATTGATCATGCGAATGAATTAGAATGGATCCTACGAATGAATTGGAATGCATATATTCTTGCGAAAGAATTAGAATGGATCGAATGAATGAATTAGAATGGATCGTACGAATGAATTAGAATGGATCGTACGAATGAATTAGAATGGATCATGCGAATGAATTAGAATGGATCGTACAAATGAAATAGAATGGATGCTTTTGAGCGAATGAATTAGAATGGATCGTTTGAATGAATTAGAATGGATCATACGAATGAATTAGAATGGATCGTGCGGATGAATTAGAATGGATCGTACGAATGAATTCGAATGGATTGTGCGAATGAATTAGAATAGATCGTACGAATGAATTAGAATGGATACATTCGAGCGAATGAATTAGAATGGATCGTACGAATGAATTAGAATGGATTGTACGAATGAATTAGAATGGATCATGTGAATCAATTAGAATGGATCGTACGAATGAGTTAGAATGGATCGTGCGAATGAATTAGAATGGATCGTACGAATGAATTAGAATGGATACATTCGTGCGAATGAATTAGAATGGATCGTACGAATGAATTAGAATAGATCGTACGAATGAATTAGAATGGATAGAGTGAATGAATTAGAATGGATTGTACGAATGAATTAGAATGGATACATTCATGCGAATGAATTAGAATGGATCGTATGAATGAATTAGAATGGATCGTACGAATGAATTAGAATAGATCGTGGGAATGAATTAGAATGGATCGTACGAAGGAATTAGAATGGATACATTCTTGCGAATGAATTAGAATAGATCGTATGAATGAATTAGAATGGATCGTACGAATGAATTAGAATGGATCGTTCGAATGATTTAGAATGGATCGTACAAATGAATTAGAATGGATACATTCGTGCAAATGAATTAGAATGGATCGTACGAATGAATTAGAATGGATCGTACGAGTGAACTTGAATGGATCGTGCGAATAAATTAGAATCGATCGAACGAATGAATTTGAATGGATACATTCGTGCGAATTAATTAGAATGGATCGTACAAATGAGTTAGAATGGATCGTACGAATGAATTAGAATAGATTGTACAAATGAATTAGAATGGATCATACAAATGAATTTGAATAGATACATTCGTACGAATGGATTAGAATGGATTGTACGAATGAATTAAAGTGGATCGTACGTATGAATTAGAATGGATCGTAAGAATGAATTAGAATGGATCGTACAAATGAGTTAGAATTGATCGTGTAATTGAATTAGAATGGATCGTACGAATGAATTAGAATGTATACATTTGTGCGAATGAATTAGAATGGATCGTACGAATGAATTAGAATGGATCGTACGAATGATTTAGAATGGATCGTACAAATGAATTAGAATGGATACATTCGTGCAAATGAATTAGAATGGATCGTATGAATGAATTAGAATGGATCGTACGAGTGAACTAGAATGGATCGTGCGAATGAATTAGAATCGATCGTACGAATGAATTTGAATGGATACATTCGTGCGAATGAATTAGAATGGATCGTACGAATGAATTAGAATAGATTGTACAAATGAATTAGAATGGATCATACGAATGAATTAGAATAGATACATTCGTACGAATGGATTAGAATGGATTGTACGAATGAATTAAAATGGATCGTACGTATGAATTAGAATGGATCGTAAGAATTAATTAGAATGGATCGTACAAATGAGTTAGAATTGATCGTGTGATTGAAATAGAATGGATCGTACGAATGAATTAGAATGTATACATTTGTTCGAATGAATTAGAATGGATCGTACGAATGAATTAGAATGGATTGTGCGACTGAATTAGAATGGATCATATGAATGAATTTGAATGGTTACATTCGTGCGAATGAATTAGAAATGATCGTACAAATGAAATAGAATGGATCATACAAATGAAATAAAATGGATCGTACGAATGAATTAGAATGGATCGTGCGAATGAATTAGAATGGATCGTACGAATGAACTAGAATGGATACATTCGTGCGAAAGAATTAGAATGGATCGTGCGAAAGAATTAGAATGGATCGTACGAATGAATTAGAATTGATCATGCGAATGAATTAGAATGGATCCAACGAATGAATTGGAATGCATATATTCTTGCGAAAGAATTAGAATGGATCGTATGAATGAATTAGAATGGATCGTACGAATGAATTAGAATGGATCGTACGAATGTATTAGAATGGATCATGCGAATGAATTAGAATGGATCGTACAAATGAAATAGAATGGATGCTTTTGAGCGAATGAATTAGAATGGATCATTTGAATGAATTAGAATGGATCATACGAATGAATTAGAATGGATCGGGCGAATGAATAAGAATGGATCGTACGAATGAATTCGAATGGATTATGCAAATAAATTAGAATAGATCGTACGAATGAATTAGAATGGATACATTCGAGTGAATGTATTAGAATGGATCGTACGAATGAATTAGAATGGATCGTACGAATGAATTAGAATGGATCATGTGAATCAATTAGAATGGATCGTACGAATGAATTAGAATGGATCGTGCGAATGAATTTGAATGGATCGTACGAATGAATTAGAATGGATACATTTGTGCGAATGAATTAGAATGGATCGTACGAATGAATTAGAATAGATCGTACGAATAAATTAGAATGGATAGAGTGAATGAATTAGAATGGATTGTATGAATAAATTAGAATGGATACATTCATGCGAATGAATTAGAATGGATCGTATGAATGAATTAGAATGGATCGTACGAATGAATTAGAATAGATCGTGGGAATGAATTCGAATGGATCGTACGAAGGAATTAGAATGGATACATTCATGCGAATGAATTCGAATGGATCGTATGAATAAATTAGAATGGATCGTATGAATGAATTAGAATGGATCGTTCGAATGATTTAGAATGGATCGTACAAATGAATTAGAATGGATACATTTGTGCGAATGAATTAGAATGGATCGTACGAATGAGTTAGAATGGATCGTACGAATGAACTAGAATGGATCGTGCGAATAAATTAGAATGGATCGTGCGAATGAATTAGAATGGATCGTACAAATGAGTTAAAATGGATCGTACGAATGAATTAGAATAGATTGTACAAATGAATTAGAATGGATCGTACGAACGAATTGAATGGATACATTCGTACGAATGAATTAGAATGGATTGTACGAATGAATTAGAATGGATCGTACGTATGAAATTGAATGGATCATAAGAATGAATTAGAATGGATCGTACAAATGAGTTAGAATTGATCGTGTGATTGAATTTGAATGGATCGTACGAATGAATTAGAATGGATATATTCGTGTGAATGAATTAGAATGGATCGTACAAATGAATTAGAATGGATCATACTAGTGAATTAGAATTGATCGTACGAATAAATTAGAATGCATCGTGCAAATGAATTAGAATTAATTGTACGAATGAATTAGAATGCATACATTTGTGCGAATGAATTAGAATGGATCGTACGAATGAATTAGAATGGATTGTAAGAATGAATTAGAATGGCTCGTGCGAATGAATAAGAATGGATCGTACGAATGAATTAGAATGGTTAAATTCGTGCGAATGAATTAGAATGGATCGTACGAATGAATTTGAATGGATCTTATGAATGAATTAGAATGGATCGTACGAATGAATTAGAATGGATACATTCTTGCGAATGAATTAGAATGGATCATACGAATGAATTAGAATGGATTGTATGAATGAATTAGAATGGATCGTGCGAATGAATTAGTATGGATTGTACGAATGAATTATAATGGATACATTATTGCGAATGAATTAGAATAGATCGTACGAATGAATTAGAATGAATCGTACGAATGAATTAGAATGGGTGGTACGAATGAATTAGAATGGTTACATTTGTGCGAATGAATTAGAATGGATCGTACGAATGAATCAGGATGGACTGTATGAATGAATTAGAATGGATCGTATGAATGAGTTAGAATGGATATATTCGAGCGAATGAATTAGAATGGATCGTATGAATGATTTAGAAAGAATCGTATGAATGAATTAGAAAGGTTCATACGATTGAAGTAGAATGGATCGTACGAATGAATGAGATTGGATCGTGCGAATGAATTAGAATGGACCGTATGAATGAATTAGAATGGATACATACGTGCGAATGAATTAGATTGGATCGTACGATTGAATTAGAATTGATCATGCGAAGGAATTAGATTAGATCGTACGAATAAATTAGAATGGATACATTCGTGCGAATGAATTAGAATGGATTGTATGAATGAATTAGAATGGATCGTATGAATGAATTAGAATGGATCATGTGAATGAATTAGAATGGATCATACGAATGAATTAGAATGGATACATTCATGCGAATGAATTAGAATGGATCGCACGAATGAATTAGAATGGATCATACGAATGAATTAGAATGGATCGTACAAATGAATTAGAATGGATCGTGCGAATGAATTAGAATGGATTGTACGAATAAATTAGAATGGATACATTTGTGCGAATGAATTAGAATAGATCGTACGAATAAATTAGAATTGATTGTACGAATGAATTAGAATAGAATGGATCATCTGAATGAATTAGAATGGATCGTACAAACGAATTAGAATGGATCGTACGAATGAATTAGAATGGTTCGTACGAATGAATTAGAACGGATCGTGCGAATAAATTAGAATGGATCGTACAAATGAATAAGAATGGATTGTACGACTAAATTAGAATTGATCGTACGAATGAATTAGAATGTATCGTACGAATGAATTAGAATGGATCGTGCGAATGAATTATAATGGATACATTTTTCTGAATGAATTAGAATGGATCGTACGAATCAAATAGCATGGATTGTACGAATGAATTAGAATCGTACGAATGAATTAGAATGGATCGTGCGAATGAATTAGAGTGGATACATTCGTGCGAATTAATTTGAATGGATCATACGAATGAATTAGAATGGATACATTCGTGCGAATGAATTAGAATGGATCATACGAATGAATTCGAATGGAACGTGCGAATGAATTAAAATGGAACCTACGAATGAATTAGAATGGATACATTCATGCGAATGAATTAGAATCGATCGTACGAATGAATTAGAATGTATCGTACGAATGAATTAGATTGGAACGTACGAATGAATTAGAATGGATCGTACGAATGAATTAGAATGGATCATGCGAATGAAATAGAATGGATCGTACGAATGAATTAGAATGGATACATTCATGCAAATAAATTAGAATGGATCATACGAATGAATTAGAATGGATTGTACGACTAAATTAGAATTGATTGTATGAATGAATTAGAATGTATCGTATGAATGAATTAGAATGGATCGTGCGAATGAATTAGAATGGATCGTACGAATTAATTAGAATGGATACATTTTTGCGAATGAATTAGAATGGATCGTACGAATGAAATAGAATGGATCGTACGAATGAATTAGAATGGATAGTACGAATGAAATAGAATGGATCGTACGAATGAATTAGAATGGATCGTGCGAATGAATTAGAATGGATCGTACGAGTGAATTAGAGTGGATACATTCGCACGAATGAATTACAATGGATCGTATGAATAAAATTCAATGGATCGTACGAATGAATTAGATTGGATCGTACGAATGAATTAGAATGGATCGTGTGAATGAATTAGAAAAGATCGTACGAATTAATTAGAATGGATATATTCGTGCGAATAAATTAGAATAGATCGTACGAATGAATAAGAATGGATCGTTCGAATTAATTAGAATGGATCGTACGAATGAGTTAGAATGGATCATACGAATGAATTAGAATGGATTGTACAAATGAATTAGAATGGACACATTCGCGCGAATGAATTAGAATGGATCATACGAATGAATTAAAATGGATCGTACGAATAAATTAGAATGGATAGTAAGATGAATTAGAATGGATATATTCTTGCGAATGAATTAGAATGGAACGTATGAATGAATTAGAATGGATCGTACGAATGAATTAGAATGGATCGTACGAATGAATTAGAACGGATCGTACGAATGAATTAGAATGGAATTTGAATGAATTAGAATGGATCGTGCGAATGAATTAGAATGGATCATGCGAATGAATTAAAATTGATCCTACGAATGAATTTAAATGGATACATTCGTGCGAATGAATTAGAATGGATCGTACGAATGAATTAGAATAGATCGTACGAATAAATTAAAATGGATCGTGCGAATGAATTAGAATGGATCCTACGAATGATTTAGAATGGATCATGCGAATAAATAACAATGGATCGTACGAATAAATTAGAATGGATACATTCGAGCGAATGAATTAGAATTGATCGTGCGAATGAATTCGAATGGATCGTATGAATGAATTAGAATGGATCGTGCGAATGAATTAGAATGGATCGTACGAATGAATTAGAATGGATACATTTGTGCGAATGAATTAGATTGGATCGTACGAATGAATTAGAATGGATCCTACGAAGGAATTAGAATGGATCGTATGAATGAATTAGAATGGATCATGCGAATGAATTTGAATGGATCGTACGAATTAATTAGAATGGACACTTTCGTACGAATGAATTAATTATAATGGATCGTACAAATGAATTAGAATGGATCGTACGAATGAATTAGAATGGATCGTACGAATGAATAAGAATGGATCGTACGAATGAATTAGAACGGATCGTACGAATGAATTAGAACGGATTGTGCGAATGAATTAGAATGGATTGTACGAATGAATTAGAATGGATATATTCGTGCGAATGAATTAGTATGGATCGTATGAATGAATTAGAATGGATCGTACGAATGAATTAGAATGGATCGTTCGAATGAATTAGAATGGATACATTCGTGCGAATGAATTAGAATGGATCGTATGAATGAATTAGAATGGATCGTACGAAAAAATTAGAATGGATCATACGAATGAATTAAAATGGATCGTACGAATTAATTAGAATGGATCGTGCGAATGAATTAGAATGGATCGTATGAACGAATTAGAATGGATACATTCGTGCGAATGAATTAGAATGGATCGTACGAATGAATTAGAATGGATCGTGCGAATGAATTAGAATGGATCGTACGAATGAATTCGAATGGATCGTACGAATGAATGGATCATCCGAATGAATTAGAATGGATCTTACGAATGAATTAGAATGGATCATGCGAATGAATTAGAATGGATCGTGCGAATGAATTAGAATGGATCGTACGAATGAATTAGAATGGATCGTACAAATGAATTAGAATGGATACATTCGTGCGAATGAATTAGAATAGATCATACGAATGAATTAGAATGGATCGCACGAATGAATTAGAATGTATCGTACGAATGAATTAGAATGGATCATGCGAATGAATTAGAATCGATCATAAGAATGAATTAGAATGGATACACTCGTGCGAATGAATTAGAATGGATCATACGAATAAATTAGAATGTATAGTACGAATGAATTAGAATGGATTGTGCGAATGAATTGGAATGGATCTTACGAATGAATTATAATGGATACTTTCGTGCGAAAGAATTAGAATGGATCGTACGAATGAAATACAATGGATCGTACGAATGAATAAGAATAGATCATGCGAATGAATTAGATTGGATCGTACGAATAAATTAGAATGGATACATTCGTGCGAATGAATTTGTATGGATCGTCTGAATGAATTAGAATGGATCGTATGAGTGATGTAGAATGGATCGTACGAATGAATTAGAATGGATACATTGATGCGAATGAATTAGAATGGATCGTATGAATGAATTAGAATGGATCGTACGAATGAATTAAAATGGATCGTACGAATAAATTAGAATGGAAACATTCATGCGAATGAATTAGAATGGATCATACGAATGAATTAGAATGAACCATACGAATGAATTAGAATGGATAAGAATGAATCGTGCGAACGAATTAGAATAAATCTTGCGAACAAATTAGAAAGGATCATACGAATGAATTAGAACGGATACATTCGTATGAATGAATTAGAATGGATCGTACGAACGAATTAGAATGGATCGTACAAATGAATTAGAATGGATCGTACGAATGAATTAGAATGGATCGTATGAATGAATTTGAATTGGTCGTGCGAATGAATTCGAATGGATCGTACGAATAAATTAGAATGGATACATTCATGTGAATGAATAAGAATGGATCGGACGAATGAATTAGAATGGATCGCACGAATGAATTAGAATAGATCGTATGAATGAATTAGAATGGATCGTACAAATGAATTAGAATGGATCGTGTGAATGAATTAGAATGGATCGTACCAATGAATTAGAATGGATACATTCGTGCGAATAAATTAGAATAGATCATACGAATGAATTAGAATGGATCGTACGAATGAATTAGAATGGATCGTTCAAATGAATTAGAATGGATCGTATAAATGAATTAGAAAGGATCGTGGGAATGAATTAGAATGGATCGTATGAATGAATTAGAATGGATACATTCGTACGAATGAATAAGAATGGATACATTCGTGCGAATGAATTAGAATTGATCGCTCTAATGAATTAGAATGGATCATACGACTGAGTCAGAATGGATACATTCGTACGAATGAATTAGAATGGATCGTACGAATGAATTAGAATGGAACGTATGAATGAATTAGAATGGATCTTGCGAATGAATTAGAATGGATACATTCATGTGAATGAATTATACTGGATCGTTCGAATGAATTAGAATGGATCGTACGAATGAATTAGAGTGGATCGAGCGAATGAATTAGAATAGATCGTACAAATGAATTAGAATGGATACATTCGTGCGAATGAATTAGAATGGATGGTATGAATGAATTAGAATGGATCGTACGATTGAATTAGAATGTATCGTGCGAATGAATTACAATAGATCATAGGAATGAATTAGAATGGATCGTGCGAATGAATTAGAATTGATCGTACGAATAAATTAGAATGGATACATTCGTGCGAATGAATTAGAATGGATCGTATGAATAAATTAGAATGGATCGTATGAATGAATTAGAATGGATCATATGAATAAATTAGAATGGATCGTTTGAATAAATTAGAATGGATTGTACGAATGAATTAGAATGGATCGTATGAATGAATTTGAATGGATACATTCGTGCGAATGAATTAGAATGGATCGTACGAATGAATTAGAATGGATTGTATGAATGAATTAGAATGGATAAGTTCATGCAAATAAATTAGAATCGATCGTATGAATGAATTAGAATGGATCGTACGAATGAATTAGAATTGATATATTTATGTGAATGAATTAGACTGGATCGTACAAATGAATTAGAATGGATCGTACGAATGAATTAGAATAGATTGCACGAATGAATTAGAATGGATCCATTCTAATTCATTAGCACGAATGTATCCATTCGAACGAATGAATTAGAATGGATACATTCATGCGAATGAATTTGAATGGATCGTACGAATGAATTAGAATGGATCGTACGAATGAATTAGAATGGATCGTGCGAATGAATTAGAATAGATCTTACGAATGAATTAGAATGGATACATTCGTGTGAATGAATTGGAATGGATCGTACGAATGAATTAGAGTAGACAGTACGATTGAATTAGAATGAACCGTACGAAAGAATTAGAATGGATCGTACGAATAAATTCGAATGGATATATTCATGAGAATGAATTAGAATGGATCGTACGAATGAATTAGAATGGATCATACGAATGAATTAGAATGGATCGTGCGAATGAATTAGAATTGATCGTATGAATGAATTAGAATGGATACATTCGTACGAATAAATTAGAATGGATTGTATGAATGAATTAGAAAGGATCATACGAATGAATTAGAATGGATCATATGAATGAATTAAAATGGATCATACGAATGAATTAGAAGGATCGTGCGAATGAATTAGAATGGATCGTATGAATGAATTCGAATGGATCGTACGAATGAATTAGAATGGATCGTGGGAATGAATTAGAATGGATCGTACGAATGAAATAGAATAGAATCATTCATGCGAATGAATTAGAATGGGTCATACAAATGAATTAGAAGGGATTGTACGACTGAATTAAAATGGATCGTATGAATGAATTAGAATGGATGGTACGAATGAATTAGAATGGATCGTGCGAATGAATTAGAATGGATCGTACAATTGAATTAGAATGGATACATTTGTGTGAATGAATTAGAATGAATCGTACGAATGATTTAGAATGGATCGTACGAATGAAATAGAATAGATCGTACGAATGATTTAGAATGCATCGTGCTAATAAATTAGAATGGATACATTCGTGCGAATGAATTAGAATGGATCGTACAAATGAATTAGAATGGATCGTACGAATAAATTAGAATGGATCATGCGAATAAATTAGAATGGATCGTAGTAAGGAATTAGAATGAATCGTATGAATGAATTAGAATATATTGTACGAATGAATTAGAATGGATCGTACGAATAAATTAGAATGGATCGTGCGAATGAATTAGAATGGTCCGTACGAATGAATTAGAATGGATATACTTATGCGAGTGAATTAGAATAGATCGTACGAATGAATTAGACTGGATCGTACGAATGAATTAGAATGGATCGTACGAATGAATTAGAATGGATTGTGCGAATGATTTAGAATGGATCGTACGAATGCATTAGAATTGATACATTCGTACGAATGAATTAGAATGGATCGTACGAATGAATTCGAATGGATCATACGAATGAATTTGAATAGATACATTCGTGTGAATGAATTAAAGTGGATCGTACAAATGAATTAGAATGGATCGTACGAATGAATTAGAATGGATCGTGCGAATAAATTAGAATGTATCTTACTAATGAATTAGAATGGATCGTACGAATGAATTTGAATGTATTGTACGAATGAATTTGAATAGATCGTACGAATGAATTAGAATTGATCGTGCGAATGAATTAGAATGGATCGTATTAATAAATTACAATAGATATATTCATGCGAATGAATTAGAATGGATCATACAAATGAATAAGAATGGATCGTGCGAACGAATTAGAATGGATCGTGCGAATGAATTAGAATGAATCGTACGAATGAATTAGAATGGATATATTTATGCTAATGAATTAGAATGGATCGTACGAATGAATTAGACTGGATCGTACGAATGAATTAGAATGGATCGTACGAATGAATTAGAATGGATTGTGCGAATGATTTAGAATGGATCGTACGAATGAATTAGAATTGATACATTCGTACGAATGAATTAGAATGGATCGTACGAATGAATTAGAATGGATCATGTTAATGGAAATGGATCGTACGATTGAATTAGAATGGATCATACAAAAATATTAGAATAGATTGTACGGATGAATTAGAATAAATCATATGAATGAATTAGAATGGATACATTCGTGCGAATAAATTAGAATAGATCGTATGAATGAATTGGAATGGATCGTACGAATGAATTAGAATGGATCGCACGAATGAATAGAATGGATCATACAAATGAATTAGAATGGTTCATACGAACGAATTAGAATGGATCGTATGAATGAATTAGAATAGATACATTCGTGTGAATGAATTAGAATGGATCATACGAATGAATTAGAATGAATACATTCAGGCAAATTAATTAGAATGGATCGTACGAATGTATCCATTCTAATTCATTCGTATGATCCAATCTAATTCATTCGCACGAATGTATCCATTCTAATTCATTCGTATGATCCATTCTTATTCATTCGAACAATCCATTCTAATTCATTCGTGCGATCAATTCTATTTCATTCGTACAATCCATTTAAATTCATTCGCACGAATGAATTATAATGGATCGTACGAAAGAATTAGAATAGATCATGGGAAGGAATTAGAATGGATTGTACGAATGAATTAGAACGGATACTTTCTTGCGAATGAATTAGAATAGATCATACGAATGAATTAGAATGGTTCGTACGAATGAATTAGAATGGGTACATTCGTGCGAATGAATTAGAATGGATCGTACGAATGAATTAGAATGGATATATTTGAGCGAATTAATTAGAATGGATCCTATGAAGGAATTAGAATGGATTGTACGAATGAATTAGAAAGGATCATACGATTGAAGAAGAATGGATCATACGAATGAATTAGAATGGATCGTGCGAATGAATTAGAATGGATCGTACGAATGAATTAGAATGGATACATTCTTGCGAATGAATTAGATTGGATCGTACGAATGAATTAGAATGGATCGTATGAATGAATTAGAATAGATTGTACGAATTAATTAGAATGGATCATGCGAATGAATTTGAATGGATCGTACGAATGAATTAGAATGGATACATTCGTGCCAATGAATTAGTATGGATCGTATGAGTGAATTAGAATATATCGTACAATTGAATTAGAATGGATCGTACGAATGAATTAGAATGGATACATTCGTGCGAATGAATTAGTATGGATCGTATGAATGAATTACAATGGATCATACGATAGAATTAGAATGGATCGTACGAATGAATTTGAATGGATACATTCGTGTGAATGAATTAGAATGGATTGCATGAATTAATTTGAATGGATCGTACGAATAAATTAGAATGGATCATACGAATGAATTAAAATGGATCGTGCAAATGAATTAGAATAGATCGTATGAATTAATTTGAATGGATACATTCGTGCGAATGAATTAGAATGGATCGTACGAATGAATAAGAATGCATCGTACGATTGAATTAGAATGCATCGTACGAATGAATTAGAATGGATCGTGCGAATGAATTATAATGGATCGTACAAAGGAATTAGAATGGATCGTACGAATGAATGGATCATACGAATGAATTAGAATGGATCGTACGAATGAATTAGAATGGATCGTGCGAATGAATTAGAATAGATCGTGCGAATGAATTAGAATGGATCGTACGAATGAATTAGAATGGATCGTGCGAATGAATTTTAATGGATCGTACGAATGAATTAGAATGGATACATTCGTGCGAATGAATTAGAATGGATCGTACGAATAAATTAGAATGGATCGCACGAATGAATTAGAATGGATCGTACGAATGAGTTATAATGGATCATGCGAATGAATTAGAATGGATCATAAGAATGAATTAGAATGGATACATTCATGCGAATGAATTAGAATGGATTGTACGAATGAATTAGAATGGATAGTACGAATGCATTAGAATGGATTGTGCGAATGAATTAGAATGGATCGTATGAATGAATTATAACGGATAATTTTGTGTGAATGAATTAGAATGGATCGTACGAATGAAATAGAATTGATCGTACGAATGAATAAGAATGGATCGTTGGAATGAATTAGAATGGATCGTGCGAATGAATTTGTATGGATCGTATGAATAAATTAGAATGGATCGTACGAATGAATTAGAATGGATCATACGAATGAATTAGAATGGATACATTCATGTGAATGAATTAGAATGGATCGTATGAATGAATTAGAATGGATCATACGAATAAATTAGAATGGATCGTAAGAATGAATTAAAATGGATCGTACGAATGAATTAGAATGGTTCGTGTGGGTGCAAAAAATTGTACCGGACCAGATCAGAGCAGCATGGGCCCGCGCAACGGCCCAAATGGGTAAGCCCGCCTGGGCTCACATGGGCCCACTCTACGAGGCTCGCAGATCAAGCCCTCCCCCTTATTGGGCCCGAACAACGGCCCAGTAAGGGCCCAGCAAGGAGGCCCAGAACCAGTGCCACGTCATCATCACCACGTCATCACTGCCAAATCGGGCACGTGCCTACGCTATAAAAGGACCCCCAAGGCATCCAGAAAAGGGGTTGGTCATTCGATCAGAGGAAGAGAGATTCCAGATCCAGAGCAAGTGCAAGAGCTTACTTCTCTCCTCCTAGTTTCTTTTCTTGTTGCTCCGTGCAACCCCCACTGTAAAAAGCTTCTCTCGGCCTGTCGTGAGAACGCTCAACCCTTTATATTCATATTATAGTGAAGATAAGGTGGCACCTCTCGCCCGGAGACGTAGGTCGTAAGACCGAACTTCGACAACAACTCCATGTGTCATCTCTCTCCTTCTCAACTTTCTAATCTCTAACTCTACAAACAATCCAATTCAATCAAGGCTGTGGGGTGGGATTCTCGATCAAGGCGGCTCGGAAATTTCCCCCCACAATCTTTGGCACCGTCTGTGGGATATCGATAGAGGTCTTACCCACACCTTTACCGACTCCTATTCAGCTTGTGGTGATGAGCCACAAGTCCTCCTTCAAATCAACCTCAAAGCCTTCACCACGCCGACATCAACACGCTCAATGGTGAAGGCCAGCACCAACCCACCAAAGGCGGGTGCTGATCGGACAATCGACGTGCTAATCGAAGAAGAACAAGAAGTCTCGGTTGCAACCAATCGAAGAAATGTTTATAAGCGGCTGGGGCCACAACGAAGTCATCCGGGAAGCCACAGCAATCGGCAGGACCCACCATTCCCGAGGCAACAATCTGGCGAAGAGCACGCCACCCAAGGGGACAACGATCTAACTACATACCAAATTTCGGCTGCTGATTTCCAGCTGTTGAACCTTCTCAAGAGGAACGCAGCCCTCGAGCAAGAGAGGGATTCCCTAAAGAAGGTAGCTGAAAGAGCGGGGGTTGTGGCCCACAACTCTCCAACTGCTGATGAGGACCAACCAAATACCTTCGATTCCGCCCATTCAAGTCGGAAGCTCGAAGGTAATTCGGCTACGCCCTCTCGAGGCTAAAGTCCGATAAAAAGGCTCCTGGCAACCCAGGTCAACCAAAGACCTTCGATTCCGCCCATTCAAGTCGGAAGCTCGAAGGCAATTCGGCTACGCCCACTCGAGGCTAAAGTCCGATAAAAAGGCTCCTGGCAACCCAGGTCAACCAAAGACCTTCGATTCCGCCCATTCAAGTCGGAGGCTCAAAGGCAATTCGGCTACGCCCTCTCGAGGCTAAAGCCCGATAAAAAGGCTCCTGGCAACCCAGGTCAACCAAAGACCTTCGATTCCGCCCATTCAAGTCGGAAGCACGAAGGCAATTCGGCTACGCCCTCTCAAGGCTAAAGTCCGATAAAGAGGCTCCTGGCAACCCAGGTCAACCAAAGACCTTCAATTCCACCCATTCAAGTTGGAAGCTCGAAGGCAATCCGGCTACGCCCTCTCGAGGCTAAAGTCCGATAAAAGGTTCCTGGCAACCCAGGTCAACCAAAGACCTTCGATTCCGCCCATTCAAGTCGGAAGCTCGAAGGCAATTCGGCTACGCCCTTTCAAGGAGAAAGTCAGATAAAAATGCTCCTGACAATCCAAGTCGAGCTAACCTATCAACTATACTTATCCGAGGCGATGAGAATAAGTCCAGGGCAGACGTCGTCGCTTTGACAGGCACCAAGTTCAAGGAGACGTCCTTGACACTCGAAGACAAAGTCCGAGGCGACCAATGCCTCGGCACTCTACAAGCCCAAGGCCCGGTCCTTGGCACCCATAGACAAAGTTCGAGGCGGCCAATGCCTCGGCACTCTACGAGCCCAAGGCCCAGCCCTTGGCATTTGAAGACAAAGTCCGAGGTGACCAATGTCTCGGCACTCTACAAGCCCAAGGCCCAGCCCTTGGCATTCGAAGACAAAGTCCGAGGCGACCAATGCCTCGGCACTCTACAAGCCCAAGGCCTAGCCCTTGGCATTCGAAGACAAAGTCCGAGGCGACCAATGCCTCGGCACTCTACAAGCCCAAGGCCTAGCCCTTGGCACTCGAAGACCAAGTCTGAGGCGACCAGTGCCTCGGCACTCTACAAGCCCAAGGCCCGGTCCTTGACACCCGAAGACAAAGTCCGAGGCGACCAATGCCTTGGCACTCTACAAGCCCAAGGCCTAGCCCTTGGCACTAGAAGATAAAGTCTGAGGCGACCAATGCCTCGGCACTCTACAAGCCCAAGGCCCAGCCCTTGGCACTCGAAGACAAAGTCCGAGGTGACCAATGCCTCGGCACTCTACAAGCCCAAGGCCCAGCCCTTGGCACTCGAAGACAAATTCCGAGGCGACCAGTGCCTTGACACTCTACAAGCCCAAGGCCCAGCCCTTGGCACTCGAAGGCCAAGTCTGAGGCGACCAGCGCCTCGGCACTCTGCAAGCCCAAGGCCCAGCCCTTGGCACTTGAAGGCAAAGTTCGAGGCGACCAACGCCTTGGCACTCTTCAAGCCCAAGACCCAGCCTTGGCATTCGAAGACAAAGTCCGAGACGTCGTCGCTGACATATTGGCATTCAATCAAAAGTCCAGGCTTAGTCTTGTCACTCAGGTCCAAGCATTAGATTGTCCGATCGGCAAAAATCATTCGATCGGTTAAATTTCTACTGGATCTGGCAAAAAACCAAGGTTTTTTGCCGATCACTTAAACCTTGACCGGATAAATTTTTACCGATCGGACAAACTTGTCCGATCGGCAAAAATCATTCGATCGGTCAAATTTCTACTGGATCGGCAAAAAACCATGGTTTTTTGCCGATCACTCGAACCTTGATCGGATAATTTTTATCGATCGGACAAACTTGTTCGATCGGCAAAAATCATTCGATCGGTCAAATTTCCTATTGGATCGGTCAAAAAACCATGTTTTTTGACCGATCACCCTATTCTTGACCGGTTGAATTTTGACCGATCGGTCAAAATTTGACCGATCGGTCAAATATGACCGATCGGTCAAAAATCAACCGGTCAAGAATAGGGTGATCGGTCAAAAAACATGGTTTTTTGACCGATCCAATAGGAAATTTGACCGATCGAATGATTTTTGCCGATCGAACAAGTTTGTCCGATCGGTAAAAATTATCCGATCAAGGTTCGAGTGATCGGCAAAAAACCATGGTTTTTTGTCGATCCAGTAGAAATTTGACCGATCGAATGATTTTTGCCGATCGGACAAGTTTGTCCGATCGGTAAAAAATTATCCGGTCAAGGTTTAAGTGATCGGCAAAAAACCTTGGTTTTTTGCCAGATCCAGTAGAAATTTAACCGATCGAATGATTTTTGCCGATCGGACAAGTTTGTCCGATTGGTAAAAAATTATCCGGTCAAGGTTCAAGTGATCGGCAAAAAACCTTGGTTTTTTGCCAGATCCAGTAGAAATTTGACCGATCGAATGATTTTTGCCGATCGGACAAGTTTGTCCGATCGATAAAACATTATCCGGTCAAGGTTCAAGTGATCGGCAAAAAACCTTGGTTTTTTGCCAGATCCAGTAGAAATTTGACCGATCGAATGATTTTTGCCGATCGGACAAGTTTGTCCGATCGGTAAAAAATTATCCGGTCAAGGTTCAAGTGATCGGCAAAAAACCTTGGTTTTTTGCCAGATCCAGTAGAAATTTGACCGATCGAATGATTTTTGCCGATCGGACAAGTTTGTCCGATCGGTAAAACATTATCCGGTCAAGGTTCAAGTGATCGGTAAAAAACCTTGGTTTTTTGCCAGATCCAGTAGAAATTTGACAGATTAGTTGAAAGTTTTGAACCTGCCCTTAGAGAGGGTTTCGTAACTGTTCCGTTCTTCGATCTTCTGGCAGAGTTTTGATCATTGATGGAGTTTGATCTTTCCTGTTTTGAGTCTTTGGTTGGTTTGAATGAGGCTTTTGACCGGCGGTCCGGTTTACTCAGACCGGTGGCTCGCTTGGACCGTTTGGTTCACGTGGACCGGTGGTCCGACGGTTCGCCTGATTTTGCGCTTGCTATGGATGGATGCCACGTGTTCCTGCAAAAACACGCGATTTGATACAGTGAAGACACGTGTCTTCTCGATTTGCGTACCTGTTTTACCCTGGGTATATGAGTTCCACTGGCTGTCATTTTTGCCTCACGCTTCCAAAATTTTTCAAAGTCTAGACTCTTTTGCTCCCGATTTCTGCTTTTGCTCGATCGATCAAATGGCGTCTTTGGGAAGTTCGAAGAAGTCAGGCGGGGTCCCTTCGAAGAGGAAAGGGAAGGAGATTGTTGAGGTTCCATCCCCTCCGAAGGGTCGAGGCAAGGGCAAGGCCGCACTTGCCGAACTTGGACAGCTGGGCAAAGGGCACCAAGGGGTTGGGTTTGCTTCAGCACCATCGAGGCCAGAGCATATCCCTAAAGTAAAGTTTGCTCTAGGCCCGCTCATGTCTCTGTCAGAGGAAACTGAGTACATATACAATACTGGTGGCGAGTTCACAGATTCAAAGAGGAAGAAGTGGCAGACATTGCTCTCTTTCTTCACCGAAGGGAGGGTGCAACCTTCGCTCCCCAGCATTCAGACTGCATTCGGCATCGACAAGAAGACCGTCTTCACCAGCTTTGCTAGTAATGAGAAGGTCATGGGAACCATTGTGACCATCGGCCAACTCAACTGCGGTCTGCGTCTACCTTTGCCACCCTTTGCGGCAAGGTTATTGAACACTTCTGGCCTTTGCCCGGGGCAGGTCACTGGGAACGCTTGGAGAATTATCTACGCATTCTACCGCGTAGAGTCAGATTTCCAGGAGGACTTGAAGGCGTGCTACTCCAGCATCCCAGAAGGTGAAGATGCTCGGATCGAGTTGGGATATTTTTTCTTCCACTATCGATGGTCTTGGAGGAAGGATAGTCCGTTCTACAGCTTGACCGGTGTATCTCCGCTGCGCCCACTAACTGATACAGTCCCTTCGGACAAATTATACACTGATTGGCCCATCTCTGTTACCGGCGCATGGACACCCATCTCAGTGCCTGATACCCCCCGAGGCGAAGTGCACGAAGCAGTGAAGACGTACTGCGAGGGAGGCATCTTTGCCTGGACCTCCGAGAGGGCTGGAGCTATTGACAACTTATTTCTTGAGTTGACCTATGGAACCAGGTCGTGGAAACAGTTCTCCAACTGCCCAGTGAGATATGGCAAGGCCAATCTCCTCCACCGATCAAAGGATAGATACGAGGACAATGAAGTCCTATATTCTGACTATGAGGAAGACCCTCATTCGGGTAAGATTATCCAAAAGATTCGGGCCGAGAAGAAAATCTATACTGCAAGGCGCCGATTGCCTACCGTGGAGGAGAAACTGGTGATCCAAAGAGGCCCAGTGAAGAAAAAACGAAAAACCCTCATCAAGCAAAAGGAAGATGAAGACCAAGGGAAGAAAAATGAAGAAGAAGAAGAAAGGAAGGGGAGCGTCGAGGAAGACGAAGAAACTGAGAATGTCAGCCATGACAACAGTGGTAATGACGAAGACGAGGATGGGGACGACGAGAATGATCTGTCTTCCACCCCCTCTGGTGGAGATGGTGAGAACGGGGGTGGTGAGGAAGAAATTCCTCCCACCCCCACTGGTGGTGCAACAGGGGAAGACTCAATTCCTATTCCCATTGACGAGGTTAAAGCCCGTCAAATGGAAGAAGTTCTCGACACAGAAGGTGATGGCCCAAAGGCGGTTCCCACCTACAAGTTCGATGAATTGAAGAAGCCGCTGCGCTTCAAAATAAAATTGTCGAGGAGTGGTGGGGTTGGAAGCAACCCCACACCCCTCGATCAAATTCCACCTGAAGTACCCCGTCTCGAAGGAGCGACAACGAGCGGGGGTATAGAGGTTGAGCAACCCCCACCCCCCTCTCGGTCTCTGGCTGAGGAGGTGGCTGCCATGGTGGCGGGACTCGTCCAGCCAGGCGGACCACAGGAAGAAGAAAGAGTTTCACCTCCCCGGGATGCTCCCTCCCCTATCCATATGGAGAGGGAAAGTCACGTGGGCGATGGAGCTACTCAACCTCAGCCAACGCCGGCCCCTATTCAGGAGAAATCGACCCCTCAGGGTGGTTCCGATCGCCGAAAGGGTAAGGAGCCAAGGGTTGAAGCCTCAGGTAATTGTGCTAACTGGCCTCGATTTTCTTGCCTCTGAAGATTGGAAATAATCTAACACTTTGACCTTTCGTAAGGTGCGCCTGTTGGCTCGACCCCGAAGATGAAGAGTTTGGGTGATGTTGACATCAACCACCCCACATCTGTGATCCGAAAACTCTGCAATCTTCCAGGGGCTACTCTGGATGAAGCTTTCGACAGGCTCGAACTGGTGGTAAGTGCATCTGCTCGATCGATCATCTGAATTGCATCTTCAGAATAATTCTAACTCTTTTGTTCTTTTTGCAGAATTCAGCAGTTTTGAATGTCGCGACCAAGCTCTCCATGAAGGCGGGAGCAAAAGAAGCTTCAGCTGAAGTCTCCCGCTTAGCTGCCGCACTGGAGGTCGTAAGCGAGGAGAGGGATAAGCTGAGGGAGGCTCTATCCTCAAAGAAGGAGGCATTGAAGGCCAAGACCAAGGCCCTTCGCAAGGAAAAGTTGGAGAGCAAGGGCTGGCAGAATGGATACGAGGCCCGGGGTCACGAGCTTGAAGATTTGAAGAAGCGATTCTTCAGGATCGAGAACTTGGGCTTCGATCGTGCTGCTCGAATAAAGGAGCTGGAGGCTCAACTTGCTGCTTCAGCAGAGACTCATAAGAAGGAGCTGGAACATATGCGGAGTGAGTGCCAGAGCTACAGGGAAACAGCTGAGAAGGCAGCAGAAGCACTCAGGGTCCATGTTGCCAGTGTTCGATCCTCTAAGGCATCAGCGGCGAGCAAAGCTCGTGCTGGATCTGAGGGGGAGAAGTCGCGTGCGCAGAGTGTGGCCAAGCCTTGAGATCTTCTGTCGTCTTTTCTGTCGTTATTTGATACTTGTAAACTCTTGAAATGTAGCAGCTCACTTTTGTACCTGGCACTTTTTGATAATAGAAGATATCTCTTTAGTGTTTGAAAATTGGATTTCTTGAGTTGAATGTCTTTGAATGTCATGTTCTGGATAGCATTAGAATAGATACAATCTTTTGAATGTTAGGGGTCAAGTCGCAACTCGATTACCCAAACTTGAAACTTGAATATTGAATTGGAATTCGTATAACACTTGTATGTGGGGGGTTGAGTCGCAACTCAAGTACCCAAACATGTTAAACGATATCGAAATTGATTGAAATTGAATATTGAAATTTGAAAGTCAGTTTAACATTTGCCAGTAAGGGGTTGAGTCGCAACTCTAACACCCAAACTTGTTAAAAAGACTTGATAACTTGAATATGGTCAGTTTTTAACATTTGCTAGTAAGGGGTTGAGTCGCAACTCTAACACCCAAACTTGTTAAAAGACCTGGTAATTTGAATATGGATAACTTGAAACTGCTTCAGAATCTTGAATTGAAAAGCTGAACACGTGCAAATTTGAGCACTAAAAAGAGATCTTTATTCATCACAGAATTTACATCATGGATAGAACATCTTGAGGTGCCTAGAATTCCAAGCTCGAGGCAATCTATCTCCTTCTGGTGTGATCAGTCTGTAAGAACCTTTGCCTCCTACTGATTCGACGATATATGGACCTTCCCAGTTGGGAGCAAGCTTCCCACTGCTGTGTTCTTTAGTGTTGTAAAAAACTGCTCTGAGAACTAGGCTGCCCACTGGGAATTGTCTCTTATAGACTTTCTCATCGTAGACTCTTTTGATCTTCTGCTGGTATTTGGCCACACGAAGGGATGCTTGATCTCGTAGTTCTTCTGAGAAGTCTAGATCATTGATTCGTAGTTCTTCGTTGATTCCTTCTTCAACTGCTCTAGTCTTCAGAGTACTTGATATGTTTTCTGTTGGGAGCACTGCTTCCGATCCATATGTTAGACGAAAGGGTGAGAACCCTGTTGATCTTCTTGGAGTTGTGCGATATCCCCAAAGAACTTCAGGTAGGACCTGTTCCCACAATCCTTTCTTGTCGTTGAGTTTCTTCTTGAGTATACCCAGAATAGCTCTATTTGAGGCTTCAGCTTGACCATTGCATTGAGGATATCTTGGAGTTGAATAGAATAGCTTGATACCGTTGTTCAGACAGAACTCTCAGAATTTGTCGGAGTCAAATTGAGCTCCATTGTCAGCAATGAGAACTTGAGGTGTGCCGAACCTTGAGAAAATGTTGTGCCGAATGAATTTGATCACTTCGTCGTCAGTCTCTCGGAAGAGGGGCACAGCTTCAACCCATTTGGTGAAATAATCAGTGGCCAACAATAGATACTTCTTCTTGCTCGGAGTTGGAGGGAAAGGACTCAGGAAATCTAACCCCCATTGATGGAAAGGCCAGGGGCTTGATAATTGATGAAGTTCATCTGCAGGGAGATGGATAGCCCGAGCGTGTCGTTGGCAAGGTTCGCACCTTTGAACAACTTGTTGAGCATCCCTTGCCATTGTTGGCCAGTAGTACCCTTGTAGCTTCGTCTTGGCTTCAAGAGATCTTCCTCCCGAATGATTTCCACAAGCTCCAGAGTGGATATCAATCAGGATTGCCCGTGCTTGCTCGGGACCAAGGCACTTGAGCAACATCCCGTTGTGAGATTTGAAATATAGATCTTCTCCTTGTAGAATGTAGCATGGGAGCTTCCTTTGAACTCTTCGGGCTTGATTTGGATCTTTCAGCATTTTGCCATGCTTGAAGAAGTCGAAAATTGATCGTCTCCAGTCTTCAAGCTGATCTCCACCCCCAGATTCTTTTGTAGTAGTAAGGATCTATTGATCGGGGGTGGTCTTGGACACTTCTTGATAATCGATCTGTATTTGCTTTCCTCCGAGTGAGTCTCCAAGAACTGAGGCAGCATTGGCTAAGGCATCTGCTTCTCGGTTCTCTGCTCTGGGGATTTGAATGAATTCAGCGGCAATAAAACGTTGTTGAAGATGTCGTACTAAGGCCAAGTAGAGTTGCATTCTTTCTTCACGAGCTGTGTACTCTCCATTGATTTGCCTTATAATCAATTGGGAGTCGCTGTAGACGATGATTCGATCTACCCCCAGGGATTTCGCCATCTCGAGTCCGGAAATGAGTGCTTCGTAATCGGCTTCGTTGTTGGTGGCAGTGAATCCGAGGAGAGTGGCCTTCTGGAGATGATCCAGTTCGGGGGATATCAATACTATCCCAGTTCCCGAACCGATCAAACTTGCAGCTCCATCAGTATAAAGCTTCTATGGAGGAATTGCAGCAGGAGCTTCGAGACTTGGATCAATTTTTGTTGCAAGATTGATCGGAGTATTGTCCTCATCTTCTAAGCGCATGTCGACATCTTCTTCCCAAGTAATAGGGTCTTCAACTGGGAAGTCAGCTAGAAAATCAGCAACTGCTTGACCTTTGATAGAAGTGCGAGATTCGAATTGAATCCCCAGAGCACTCATTTCGATCACCCATTTGGTCATTCGACCAGCTCGACCAGCTTTGTCAATAATATCTTTGAGTGAGTGTTCTGAAATGATAGTGATCTGGTGGGAGACGAAGTACGGTTGGAGACGTCGCGATGCGGTGAGCAAGGCTAGGATGACCTTCTCCGTTTTTGAATAGCGAGTTTCAGCCGGAAGAAGAGTGTGACTGATATAATAGACTGGATGCTCGAAGCCTTCTCTTCTACTGACTAAGACTGCACTGATTGCTTGATCAGTTACGGCGAGATAGAGCCATAAGTCTTCTTTTGGAAGTGGAGCCGTCAAGATAGGAGATTGCACCAGATATTTCTTGATGCTTTGAAATGCTTCTTCACAAATCGGACTCCACCCTGAAGTATCCGCCTTTCGTAGTTTATCGAAGAGAGGTTTACATTTGTCTGAAGACTTTGAGATGAAGCGATTGAGGGCAGCAAGTCTTCCAGTGAGTCGCTGCACCTCCTTTCGATTGGTAGGTGATGGCATGTCGAGAATAGCTCGAATTTGATCGGGATTGGCTTCAATACCCCTCCTGGTCACAAGATGACCCAGGAATTTGCCAGATTGAACTCCGAAAGCGCACTTGGCTGGATTGAGCTTCATACGATATTTTCGAAGAATTTGAAAGGTTTCCGCCAGATCGGAAAGATGCTTGCTCCGAACGGAACTCTTGGTAAGGAGATCATCGACATATACTTCGACGTTGCGACCGATCTGATTTTCGAACATCTTGGTGACTAGCCTTTGATAGGTAGATCCAGCATTTTTGAGGCCGAACGGCATTACATTGTAGCAGTAGAGACCTCGGCTAGTCACGAAGTAAGTCTTCTCTTGATCGTCTGGATGAAGTGGAATTTGATTGTATCCAGAATACCCATCCATGAAAGACAATAGCTCGTGGCCAGCAGTGGCATCGACGAGTCTATCGATCCTTGGCATGGGAAATGGGTCTTTGGGGCAAGCCTTGTTGAGGTTGGTGAAGTCGATGCAGACTCGGACTTTCCCATTCTTTTTCGGAACAGCAACAATATTAGAGATCCAAGTAGGATACTCTACTTCACGGATGAAGCCTGCTGCGAGTAGCTTAGTGATTTCTTCTTGAACAACAACTTGTAGCTCTGGTCGGATGGTACGTGGCTTTTGCTTGACAGGCTTCACCTCTTCTTTGATTGCAAGTCGGTGACAAGCGTCATCCGGATTGATACCAGGCATGTCTTCGAAACACCAAGCGAAGACATCGATATTGGATTGGAGGAAGGACACCATGTCTTGCGCTTCTGCGTCGCTAAGACTGGTACCAATGAAAGTTTGTTGAGGGAGATCTCCGCTGCCTATGTTGATTGGGATGATTTCTTCTATTGAAGGTGATGTTTCCCATTCGATTGGTGGAGGTTCGGTCAGCGGAATCTCCTTTGATTGCTATTTGGAAGAGGGACCAGCTTTGTCTCGTGGCCGCTTTGGAGGAGCAATGTTGATCTTTCGATCTGTCTTTGCCGCAGTAGCCTCATAAGACCTTCCAGCTTGCTGATCACCTCGAATGCAGACAATGCCTTCCCCAGTTGTAAATTTGAGTAATTGATGATAAGAAGAAGAGATGGCATTGATCTGGTGGAGGAATGGTCGCCCGAGGATGGCGTTGTAGCTGGATACTCCTTCGACAATTGCGAACCTGACCGAGACTCGAGTCTCTCGGCTGAGGTCTAGAGTGAATCTCGACTCACCCACCGTGATGCTCTGTTTGCCGTTGAAACCGGTGATCACGGTAGGGACGACGTCGAGGCTTTGATATTTATGTCCCAGACGTTTGAAGCAGTCTGAGAACATAATGTCGATAGAACTCCCGGTGTCGATGAGGATCCGATTGACGGTGCTTCCGTCGATGATGAGTTTCAAAACCAGGGGGTCCCGATGTGGAGTATGAACTCCTTGAAGATCAGTGTCGTTGAAGACGATGGATGGCCAAGCAAGACCTTCGATGGGCTTCTCGATCTAGGTATCTTCTTTATTTGCAGTAGATCGAACATAGAAGATGCGCCGAATTTGCCGATCGACTTCTTTCCCGGTCACTGCTTGGTTGTGCAATGATCCATGAATACCAAAGACATTGGCATTCACAGAGATAGGTTGCCGGTCAGAGGAGATTTGATGTATCCAACACACTTCTTTCCCCTTTGCAGAGGTTCGACGTTGATCGTGCCCGTTGTTGACGAATTCTTGAAGGTGGCCCTCTCGCAGTAAGTCTTCAAGATGGAACTTCAACCGATAGCATCGGTCAGTAGAGTGGCCGTGACTTCGATGGAATTCGCAGTAGACTGTTTTGTCTGCTGTGAATTTGGAGTTTGGCTGAAGAGGATTGGGCCTCCGAAGATACTCGTCGTGTTGAATGCGGTCGAGTATTTGTTCGACTGGTAAATTCCACTCAGTAAAAGTGGTCTTTGTCGGAGATCGACGCCCATCATTCTTTGATCGTTTGTTGGCTGGAGGGGCTGTTGCCTCAGCATTGTGGGCCTTAGCAGCATACTTTAGAGCTTCTCTCTCAGCGGGTCTTCGTTTTGTTTCTCGCCCTTTTCGAGCGACTTGATCATCTTCGACCTCGATCTCTCTCTGGATTCGATCGAACATAGCTCCCAGAGAAGGAGGGGGATTACGGATGAAGTCGTTGTAGATGTGCAGATCGAAGCGGAGAGCATTTTGGAAAGCCAACATGATGGCTTCATCGTCCAGATGTCTTCCAGAGAGGGCAGCATGCTCGTTGCGAAATCTCCTAGTGAAACTTCGGAGAGTCTCGTCAGCACCCATCCTTAGCCGATAGAGAGAGTCAAGCTTCTTCTCGGGCTTCAGATTGAGCTGATAATGCTGCACAAAGAGTTTAGCCAAAACATCGAACTGGGTGATGGACCCAGCTCGGAGATTATGATACCAGTCGAGCGACGGTTCATCGAGACTTCCTGCGAAGGTGCGGCAGAGCACATTGTTTTCTTCTTCATGCGGTGTTAAGGCTTGCTTGAAGGCAAGGATGTGGAGAGTAGGATCTCCTCTGATGCAGTTGAATTTGGGGAGGATTGGAGTTCTCCATCCCCTTGGAAATGTTGTCTCAAAGAGACTTCGATGTAGAGGTCCGGCAGAAGAATAGCCATCCCTGCGACCATGTCCTCGACTTAGAAGTGGGTCAAGAGGCAAGATCGCAAGGTCTTGCTCGGGCATTGTAATATTTGCCGGTTGAAGTCGATGTCGGAGGTCCGATCCAAGCCCACGCTGAAGTAGAATGGAAGGGGAAACTCGACTCTTTGAAGGAGCGCCTTTCATTTGGTGCCTCCTTGGTATGTTGAGTTTTGAAGGTGTCCTCTTGTCGCAGTTGCGGCCAGAAGACGATTGGGAAGACTCGTCTTCGAGGCGATCCCAAACACTTTGCTTCCAGGGGGTAGCAGAGGGAGTTGGATCACGTCGAATCCTCTCGAGGGCAGTAGTACCCATTGACCTCTGTTGTTCGGAGTGGATGGAATGTCGAGGAAGATCGACTCTCTCGCTTGTGGAGGGGATTGGAAGAGCGATTCCAGCCTCGGAGGCTGCCTTCTTTAGAGCATCCCTCTCAGCAGCGAGGGTGGTATTCTGTTTTGCCAATTGAAGCAGCTGGAAGTCGACTGCAGAGATTTGGTAGGTCGATGGAGGGTCTTCAGCAGGAGCGGGTGTTGTTTGCCCAATCGACTGTCGCGCGGGGTGGGCGATAGGTCGATCGATAGATTTGCCACTCCCTGAACGAACCCCCATCTCGGGGACAGTAAGGGGCTGTCCGAAGTTGAGCCTTTGACTCATTGAACGAGTCTCAGGACGAGGTTGTTGTTGAGTGTTACTTCCTTCTGGTTGACCTTGATGTTTTGTCCTCGCCATTCAGAGAGCGAAAGGTGCAACGAGAGTGCCGTTCAGTTGTATGATCAACCGAGAGGGCGAGGAAGTTTGACTATCAAGATCAGTTGTAGGTTCAACCGATCAAGTAGTAACGGAGAGTTGGACTTTTTGATCGGATCCCACAGACGGCACCAAACTGTGGGGGAAAATCTTCGTGCCGACCCGAAGACTCTCGCAGCACCAGTCAATTGGAGTTGAAGTTGACGTCGAAGATCATTGGTCGATCTGTTGATCGCAGTTGAAGCCTTTTGATATGTGAATAGAGATATACAATCAGAGAGAGTTTGACACAAGAGATTGATCTCGGAGTTCAGCCGAAGCCTACCTCTCCGTGCTATAGGGAGCAACCCGAATTCACTAACACTTATGCTGGAGTGATCTCGACAGGCCGAGTATCACTGTAAACACTGATCTCTTCGAGAGAGAAAGAAGATCAAAGAGAGGTGGAAGATGGGAAGTTGGAAATCCCAGAGCTCTGGTTTTAGAACTGAGAATTCGATCCTTTTACATTTGAAGGCTCTGCTATTTATAGGATTCCCGGGGAGGAATTCCGGGGTAAATGGCGGTTTTCTGCTGTCGTATCTGGGGATTCTCCAGGTAAAGCTAGCGGGCCCCGCCATCGTATTCTGGGGGATTCCACAGGCTCGTGGGCCTATCGGACGGGGCCGATGGGTCCCGCAGTGGTCCTCGTGGGCCCACCAGGCAGGGTTGGTGGGTCTCGTGGTAGTCTTCGTGGTCCCACCAGGCAGGGCCGGTGGGTCCCGTGGTAGCCTTCGTGGTCCCACCAGGCAGGGCCGGTGGGTCCCGTGGTAATCTTCGTGGTCCCACCAGGCAGGGCCGGTGGGTCCCGTAGTTGGTAAACTTCTGCCAAAATTTGCACCCACAAATTCTTTCACACGATCCATTCTAATTCATTCGTAGGATCCATTCTAATTTATTCGTACAATCTATTCTATTTCATTCGTACGATCCATTCTCACTCATTCGTATGATCCATTCTAATTCATTCGGACGAATGTATCCATTCTAATTTATTCGTACGATCCATTCTAATTCATTCGTACGATCCATTCTAATTCATTCGTAAGATCCATTCTAATTCATTCGTAAGATCCATTCTAATTCATTCATACGATCCATTCTAATTCATTCGTACGTTCCATTCTAATTCATTCGTACGATCCATTCTAATTCATTCATACGATCTATTCTAATTCATTCATTCGTACGATCCATTCTAATTCATTCGTACGATCCATTCTAATTAATTCGCACGATCCATTCTAATTCATTCATAGGATCCATTCTAATTCATTCGTACAATCCATTCTAATTCTTTCATACGATCCATACTAATTCATTCGTACGATCCATTCTAATTCACTCATACGATCCATTCTAATACATTCATACGATCCATTCAAATTCATTTGCACGAATATATCCATTCTAATTCATTAGTACGATCCATTCTAATTCATTCGTACGATCCATTCTAATTCCTTCGTACGAATGAATTAGAATGGATACATTTGTGCGAATGAATTAGAATGGATCGTACGAATGAATTAGAATGGATCGTATGAATGAATTAGAATGGATCGTACGAATGAATTAGAATGGATCGTACGAAGGAATTAGAATGGATCGTACGAATGAATTAGAATGGATCGTACGAATAAATTAGAATGGATGCATTCGTCCGAATGAATTAGAATGGATCATACGAATGAGTAAGAATGGATCGTACGATCGAAATAGAATAGATTGTACGAATGATTTAGAATGGATCCTACGAATGAATTAGAATAGATCGTGTGAAAGAATTAGAATGGATTGTATGAATGAATTAGAATGAATTCGTACGATCCATTCGAATTCATTCGCACGATCCATTCTAATTCATTCATACGATCCATTCTAATTCATTCATACAATCCATTCTAATTCTTTCACACGATCCATTCTAATTCATTCGTCTAATCCATTCTAATTCATTCGTACAATCTATTCTAATACATTCGTACGATCCATTCTTACTCATTCGTATGATCCATTCTAATTCATTCGGACGAATGTATCCATTCTAATTTATTCGTACGATCCATTCTAATTTATTCGTACGATCCATTCTAATTCATTCGTACGATCCATTCTAATTCATTCGTCCGATCCATTCTAATTCATTCGTCCGATCCATTCTAATTCATTCGCACGAATGTATTCATTCTAATTCATTCGTACGATCCATTCTAATTCATTCGTACGATCCATTCTAATTCATTCGTAAGATCCATTCTAATTCATTCGTACGATCCATTCTAATTCATTCGTACGATCCATTCTAATTCATTCGCACGAATGTATTCATTCTAATTTATTCGTACGATCCATTCTAATTTATTCGTACGATCCATTCTAATTCATTCGTACGATCCATTCTAATTCATTCGTCCGATCCATTCTAATTCATTCGCACGAATGTATCCATTCTAATTCATTGGTACGATCCATTCTAATTAATTCGTACGATCCATTCTAATTCATTCGTAAGATCCATTCTAATTCATTCGTACGATCCATTCTAATTCATTCGTACGAATCCATTCTAATTCATTCGCACGAATGTATCCATTCTAATTCATTCATACGATCCATTCTAATTCATTCGTACGATCTATTCTAATTCATTCATAGGATCCATTCTAATTCATTCATACGATCTATTCTAATTCTTTCGCACGAATGTATCCATTCTAATTCATTCGCACGAATGTATCCATTATAATTCATTCGTACGATCCATTCTAATTCATTCGTACGATCCATTCTAATTCATTCGTACGATCCATTCTAATTCATTCATACGATCTATTCTAATTCATTCATACAATCCATTCTAATTCTTTCACACGATCCATTCTAATTCATTTGTATGATCCATTCTAATTCATTCGCACAATCCATTCTATTTCATTCGTACGATCCATTCTTACTCATTCGTATGATCCATTCTAATTCATTCGCACGAATGTATCCATAATGGATCATACGAATGAGTAAGAATGGATCGTACGAATGAAATAGAATGGATTGTACGAATGAATTAGAATGGACCGTACGAATGAATTAGACATACGAATGAATTAGAATGGATACATTCGTGCGAATAAATTAGAATGGATCATACAAATGAGTAAGAATGGATCGTCATTCTAATTCAGTCGTATGATCCATTCTAATTCATTTGTATCCATTCTATTTCATTCGCACGATCCATTCTAATTCATTCGTGCAATCTATTCTAATTCATTCGTACGATCCATTCTAATTCATTCGTACGATCCATTCTAATTCGTTCATACAATCCATTCTAATTTATTCGCACGAATGTATCCATTCTAATTCATTCGTACGATCCATTCTAATTCATTCACACAATCTATTCTAATTCATTCATACTATCCATTCTAATTCATTCGCACGAATGGATACATTCGTGTGAATGAATTAGAATGGATCGTATGAATGAATTAGAATAGATTGTGCGAATGAATTAGAATGGATCGTACGAATGAATTAGAATGGATACATTCGTGCGAATGAATTAGAATGGATCGTACGAATGAATTAGAATGGATCGTACGAATGAATTAGAATAGATTGCGCGAATGAATTAGACATTCTAATTCATTCGTACGATCCATTCTAATTCATTCGTACGATCCATTCTAATTCATTCGCACGAATGTATCCATTCTAGTTCATTCGTACGATCCATTCTAATTCATTCGTACGATCCATTCTAATTCCTTCGTACGATCCATTCTAATTCATTCGTACGATCTATTCTAATTCATTCGTACGATCCATTCTAATTCATTCGTACGATCCATTCTAATTCCTTCGTACGATCTATTCTAATTCATTCGCACAATCCATTCTAATTCATTCGTACAATCCATTCTAATTCATTCGCACGAATGTATCCATTCTAATTCATTCGTACGATCCATTCTAATTCATTAATATGATCCATTGTAATTCACTCGTACGATCCATTCTAATTCATATGCACAAAGGTATCCATTCTAATCCATTCGTACGATCCATTCTAATCCATTCGTACGATCCATTCTAATTCATTCATACGATCCATTCTAATTCCTTCGTACGATCTATTCTAATTCATTCGTATGATCCATTCTAATTCATTCGCACGAATGTATCCATTCTAATTCATTCATACAATCCATTCTAATTCATTCGTACGATCCATTCTAATTCATTCGTACGATCCATTCTAATTCATTTGCACGAATATATCCATTCTAATTCATTCGTATGATCCATTCTAATTTATTCGCACGATCCATTCTAATTCATTCATAGGATCCATTCTAATTCATTCATACAATCCATTCTAATTTATTCGCACGAATGTATCCATTCTAATTCATTCGTACGATCAGTTCTAATTCATTCACAAAATCTATTCAAATTCATTCATACGATCCATTCTAATTCATTCACACGAATGTATCCATTTTAATTCATTCATACGATCCATTCTAATTCATTCGTATGATCCATTCTAATTCCTTCGTACGATCCATTCTAATTCATTCGTACGATCTATTCTAATTCATTCGTACGATCCATTCTAATTCATTCGTACGACCATTCTAATTCCTTTGTACGATCCATTCTAATTCATTCGTACGATCCATTCTAATTCATTCATACAATCCATTCTAATTCTTTCACACGATGCATTCTAATTCATTCGTACGATCCATTCTAATTCATTCGTGCAATCCATTCTATTTCATTCGTACGATTCATTCTTACTCATTCGTACGATCCATTCTAATTAATTCACACGAATGTATCCATTCGTACGAATGAATTAGAATAGATTGTACGAATGAATTAGAATGGATCGTACGAATGAATTAGAATAGATCGTACGAATGAATTAGAATGGATCGTACGAAGGAATTAGAATGGATCGTGCGAATGAATTAGAATGGATATATTCATGCAAATGAATTAGAATGGATCGTATGAATGTATTAGAATGGATCGTATGAGTGAATTAGAATGGATCGTACGAATGAATTAGAATGGATCGTATGAATGAATTAAAATGGATACATTCGTGTGAATGAATTAGAATGGATTGTATGAATGAATTAGAATAGATTTTGTGAATGAATTAGAACTCATCGTACGAATGAATTAGAATGGATACATTCGTGCGAATGAATTAGAATGGATTGTATGAATGAATTAGAATGGATCCTACGAATGAATTTGAATGGATCGTACAAATGTATTAAAATGGATACATTCGTGCGAATTAAATACAATGGATCATACGAATGAGTAAGAATGGATCGTCATTCTAATTCATTCGTATGATCCATTCTAATTCATTTGTATCCATTCTATTTCATTCGCACGATCCATTCTAATTCATTCGCGCAATCTATTCTAATTCATTCGTACGATCCATTCTAATTCATTCGTACGATCCATTCTAATTCATTCATACAATCCATTCTAATTTATTCGCACGAGTGTATCCATTCTAATTCATTTGCACGATCCATTCTAATTCATTCCTATGATCTATTCTAATTCATTCGTACGATCCATTCTAATTCATTCTAATTCATTCGTACGATCCATTCTACGATCCATTCTAATTCATTCATATATTCCAGTCTAATTCATTAGCACGATCCATCCAAATGAATTAGAATGGATCGTACGATCCAATCTAATTCATTCATACGATCCATTCTTACTCATTCGTATGATCCATTCTAATTCAATTGTATGATCCATTCTAATTCATTCATACGATCCAATGTAATTCCTTTATACGATCCATTCTAATTCATTCGTATGATCCATTCTAATTCCTTCGTACGATCCATTCTTATTCATTCGTACGATCCATTCTAATTCATTCGCGCAATCTATTCTAATTCATTCGTACGATCCATTCTAATTCATTCGTACGATCCATTCTAATTCATTCATACAATCCATTCTAATTTATTCGCACGAATGTATCCATTCTAATTTATTCGTACGATCCATTCTAATTCATTAATATGGTCCATTCTAATTCATTAATATGATCCATTCTAATTCATTAATGGATCATACGAATGAGTAAGAATGGATCGTACGAATGAATTAGAATGGATCGTACGAATGAATTAGAATGGATCGTACGAATAAATTAGAATGGGTACATTCGTCTGAAAGAATTAGATTGGATCATACGAATGAGTAAGAATGGATCGTACGAATGAATTAGAATGGATCGTACGAATGAATTAGAATGGATCATACGAATGAGTAAGAATGGATCGTACGAATAAATTAGAATGGATCGTACGAATGAATTAGAATGGATCATACGAATTAATTAGAATGGATCATACGAATGAATTAGAATGGATCGTATGAATGAATTAGAATGGATAATACGAATGAACTAGAATGGATCGTACGAATGAACTAGAATGGATACATTCGTGCGAATGAATTAGAATGGATCATACGAATGAGTAAGAATGGATCGTACAAATGAAATAGAATAGATTGTACGAATGAATTAGAATGGATCCTACGAATGAATTAGAATAGATCGTGTGAAAGAATTAGAATGGATTGTATGAATGAATTAGAATGAATTCGTACGATCCATTCAAATTCATTCGCACGATCCATTCTAATTCATTCATACGATCCATTCTAATTCATTCAAACAATCCATTCTAATTCTTTCACACGATCCATTCTAATTCATTCATCTAATCCATTCTAATTCATTCGTACAATCTATTCTAATACATTCGTACGATCCATTCTTACTCATTCGTATGATCCATTCTAATTCATTCGGACGAATGTATCCATTCTAATTTATTCGTACGATCCATTCTAATTCATTCGTACGATCCATTCTAATTCATTCGTACGATCCATTCTAATTCATTCGTCCGATCCATTCTAATTCATTCGCATGAATGTATCCATTCTAATTCATTCGTATGATCCATTCTAATTCATTCGTAAGATCCATTCTAATTCATTCGTACGATCCATTCTAATTCATTCGCACGAATGTATCCATTCTAATTTATTCGTACAATCCATTCTAATTCATTCGTACGATCCATTCTAATTCATTCGTACGATCCATTCTAATTCATTCGTCCGATCCATTCTAATTCATTCGCACGAATGTATCCATTCTAATTCATTCGTACGATCCATTCTAATTCATTCGTACGATCCATTCTAATTCATTCGTAAGATCCATTCTAATTCATTCGTATGATCCATTCTAATTCATTCGTACGAATCCATTCTAATTCATTCGCACGAATGTATCCATTCTAATTCATTCGTACGATCCATTCTAATTCATTCGTACGATCTATTCTAATTCATTCATAGGATCCATTCTAATTCATTCATACGATCTATTCTAATTCTTTTGCACGAATGTATCCATTCTAATTCATTCGCACGAATGTATCCATTCTAATTCATTCGTATGATCCATTCTAGTTCATTCATACGATCCATTGTAAGTCATTCGTGCAATCCATTCTAATTCATTCGAACGATCCATTCTTACACATTCGTACGATCTATTCTAATTCATTCACACCAATGTATCCATTCGTACGAATGAATTAGAATAGATTGTACGAATGAATTAGAATGGATCGTACGAATGAATTAGAATGGATCGTACGAATGAATTAGAATAGATCGTACGAATGAATTAAATGGATCGTACGAAGGAATTAGAATGGATCGTACAAATGAATTAGAATGGATATATTCGTTCAAATGAATTAGAATGGATCGTATGAATGTATTAGAATGGATCGTATGAGTGAATTAGAATGGATCGTACGAATGAATTAGAATGGATTGTATGAATGAATTAGAATGGATCGTACGAATGAATTAGAATGGATCGTGAGAATGGATCGTACGAATGAATTAGAATGGATCGTACGAAGGAATTAGAATGGATCGTACGAATGAATTAGAATGGATCGTACGATTGAATTAGAATGGATCATACGAATGAGTAAGAATGGATCCTATGAATGAATTAGATTGGATCGTACGATCCATTCTAATTCATTAGCGTGGATCGTGCTAATGAATTAGAATGGAATATACGAATGAGTTAGAATGGATCGTAGAATGGATCGTACGAATGAATTAGAATGAATTAAAATGGATCGTACGAATGAATTAGAATAGATCATAGGAATGAATTAGAATGGATCATGCAAATGAAATAGAATGGATACATTCGTGCGAATAAATTAGAATGGATTGTATGAATGAATTAGAATGGATCGTACGAATGAATTAGAATGGATCGTACGAATGAATTAGAATAGATTGCGCGAATGAATTAGAATGGATCGTGCGAATGAAATAGAATGGATACAAATGAATTAGAATGGATCGTAGAATGGATCGTACAAATGAATTAGAATGAATTAGAATGGATCGTACGAATGAATTAGAATGGATCGTACGAATGAATTAGAATGGATCGTACGAATGAAATAGAATGGATCGTGTGAAAGAATTAGAATGGATTGTATGAATGAATTAGAATGGATCGTATGAATGGATCGTACGAATGGAATGGATACATTCGTGCGAATGAATTAGAATGGATCGTACGAATGAATTAGAATGGATCATACGAATGAGTAAGAATGGATCGTACGAATGAATTAGAATGGATCGTACGAATGAATTAGAATGGATCGTACGAATAAATTAGAATGGATACATTCGTCCGAATGAATTAGAATGGATCATACGAATGCATTCTAATTCCTTCGTACGATCCATTCTATTTCATTTTTATGATCCATTCTAATTCCTTCGTACGATCCATTCTAATTCCTTCTTATCCATTCTAATTCACTCATACGATCCATTCTAATCCATTTGTACGATCCATTCTAATTCATTCGCTTGAATGTAACCATTCTAATTCATTCATTTGATCCATTCTAATTCATTCGTACGATCCATTCTAATTCATTGGTACGATCCAATGTAATTCATTCATACAATCCATTTAGATTCATTCGCACAAATGTATCCATTCAAATTCATTTGTACGATCCAGTCTAATTCATTCGTACGATCCATTCTAATTCATTCGCACGAATATATCCATTCTTATTCTTTCGTATGATTCATTATAATTCATTCGTACGATCCATTCTAATTCATTCGTACGATCCATTCTAATTCATTCGCACGAATGAATCCATTCTAATTCATTCGTACAATCCATTCTATTTCATTCGTACGATCCATTCTTACTCATTCGTATGATCCATTCTAATTCATTCGTATGATTCATTCTTATTCATTCGTACGATCCATTCTAATCTATTCGTACGATCCATTCTAATTCATTCATACGATCCATTCCAATTCCTTCGTACGATCTATTCTAATTCATTCGCACGAATGTAACCATTCTAATTCATTCATACGATCCATTCTAATTCATTCGTATGATCCATTCTTACTCATTCGTATGATCCATTCTAATTCGTTCATTTGATCCATTCTAATTCATTCGTACGATCCATTCTAATTCATTTGTACGATCCATTCTAATTCATATGCACAAAGGTATCCATTCTAATTCATTCGTACGATCCATTCTAATTCAGGATCGTATGAATGAATTAGAATGGATATATTCGTGCAAATGAATTAGAATGGATCGTATGAATGAAATAGAATGGATCGTATGAGTGAATTAGAACGGATAGTACGAATTAAGTAGAATGGATCGTATGAATGAATTAGAATGGATACATTCGTGCGAATGAATTAGAATGGATCGTATGAATGAATTAGAATAGATTGTGCGAATAAATTAGAATGGATCGTACGAATGAATTAGAATGGATACATTCGTGCGAATAAATTAGAATGGATTGTATGAATGAATTAGAATGGATCGTACGAATGAATTAGAATGGATCGTACGAATGAATTACACTAGATTGCGCGATTGAATTAGAATGGATCGTGCGAATGAAATAGAATGGATTCAAAGGAATTAGAATGGATCATATGAATGAATTAGAATGTCGATACATTCTTAGCCATTCGTACGATCCATTCTAATTCATTCGTAAGATCCATTCTAATTCATTCCTACGATCCATTCTAATTCATTCGTACGATCCATTTTAATTCATTCGCACGAATGTATCCATTCTAGTTCATTCGTACGATCCATTCTAATTCATTCGTACGATCCATTCTAATTCATTCGTACGATCCATTCTAATTCATTCGGATGAATGTATCCATTCTAATTTATTCGTACGATCCATTCTAATTCATTCATTTGATCCATTCTAATTCATTCGTACGATCCATTCTATTCATTCGTCCGATCCATTCTAATTCATTCGCACGAATGTATCCATTCTAATTCATTCGTACGATCTATTCTAATTCATTCGTACGATCCATTCTGATTCATTCGTACGATCCATTCTAATTCATTCGTACGATCCATTCTAATTCATTCGTATGATCCATTCTAATTCATTCCTATGATCTATTCTTATTCATTCGCACGATCCAGTCTAATTGATTCGCACGATCCATTCTAATTCATTCGCACGAATGTATCCATTCTAATTCATTCATACGATCCATTCTAATTCATTCATACAATCCATTCTAATTCTTTCACACGATCCATTCTAATTCATTCGTACGATCCATTCTAATTCATTAGCATGGATCGTGCTAATGAATTAGAATGGAATATACGAATGAATTAGAATGGATCGTAGAATGGATCGTACGAATGAATTAGATTGAAATAGAATGGACGATCCATTCTAATTCATTCGTACGATCCATTCTAATTCATTCATACAATCCATTCTAATTCTTTCACACGATCCATTCTAATTCATTCATAGGATCCATTCTAATTCATTCGTACAATCTATTCTATTTCATTCATACGATCCATTCTTACTCATTCGTATGATCCATTCTAATTCATTCGCACGAATGTATCCATTCTAATTTATTCGTACGATTCATTCTAATTCATTCGTACGATCCATTCTAATTCATTCGTACGATCCATTCTTACTCATATGTATGATCCATTCTAATTCATTCATACGATCCATTCTAATTCATTCGTACGATCCATTCTAATTCATTCGCACAATCTATTCTAATGCATTCGTACGATCCATTCTAATTCATTCGTACGATCGTACGAATGAATTAGAATGGATCGTACGGAATGAATTAGAATGGATTGTATGAATGAATTAGAATGGATACATTCGTGCGAATGAATTAGAATGGATCATACGAATGAGTAAGAATGGATCGTACGAATGAAATAGAATGGATTGTACGAATGAATTAGAATGGATCGTACAAATGAATTAGAATGGATCGTACGAATGAATTAGAATGGATCGTACGAATGAGTAAGAATGGATCGTACAAATGAAATAGAATGGATTGTACGAATGAATTAGAATGGATCGTACGAATGAATTAGAATGGATCGTGCGAATGAATTAGAATGGATCGTACGAATGAATTAGAATAGATCGTACGAATGAACTAGAATAGAATGGATCGTACGAATGAATTAGAATGGATCATACGAATGAATTAGAATGGAATCGAATAGATCGTACGAATGAACTAGAATAGAATGGATCGTACGTATGAATTAGAATGGATTCGTACGAATGAATTAGAATGGATACATTCGTGCGAATGAATTAGAATGGATCGTACCAATGAGTAAGAATGGATCGTACGAATGAATTAGAATGGATCGTGTGAAAGAATTAGAATGGATTGTATGAATGAATTAGAATGAATTCGTTCGATCAATTCTAATTCATTAGCACGATCCATTCTAATTCATTCGTACAATCCATTCTAATTCTTTCACACGATCCATTCTAATTCATTCGTACGATCCATTCTTACTCATTGGTACGATCCATTCTAATTCATTCGCAAGAATGTATCCATTCTAATTCATTCGTACGAATCCATTCTAATTCATTCGTACAATCTATTCTATTCCATTCTAATTCATTCGTATGATCCATTCTTACTTATTCGTACGATCCATTCTAATTCATTCGTACGATCCATTCTATTCTAGTTCATTCTAATTCATTCGTACGATCCATTCTTACTCATTCGTATGATCCATTCTAATTCATTCGTACGATCCATTCTAATTCATTCGCACGAATGTATCCATTCCATTCGTACGATCCATTCAGACGATCCATTCTAATTCATTCATACAATCCATTCTAATTCTTTCACACGATCCATTCTAATTCATTCATACGATCCATTCTAATTCATTAGCATGGATCGTGCTAATGAATTAGAATGGAATATACGAATGAATTAGAATAGATTGTGCGAATGAATTAGAATAGATCATGCGAATGAATTAGAATTAGAATGGATCGTACGAATGAATTAGAATAGATCATAGGAATGAATTAGAATGGATCGTGCAAATGAATTAGAATGGATACATTCGTGCGAATAAATTAGAATGGATTGTACGAATGAATTAGAATGGATCGTACGAATGAATTAGAATGGATCGTACGAATGAATTAGAATAGATTGTGCGAATGAATTAGAATGGATCGTACGAATGAATTAGAATGGATCGTACGAATGAATTAGAATGGATCATACGAATGAGTAAGAATGGATCGTACGAATGAATTAGAATGGATTGTACGAATGAATTAGAATGGATCGTACGAATAAATTAGAATGGATACATTCGTCCGAATGAATTAGAATGGATCATATGAATGAGTAAGAATGGATCGTACGAATGAAATAGAATAGATTGTACGAATGAATTAGAATGGATCCTACGAATGAATTAGAATGGATCGTGTGAAAGAATTAGAATGGATTGTATGAATGAATTAGAATGGATCGTATAAATGAATTCGAATGGATCGTGCGAATGAATTCGAATGGATCGTACGAATTCATTCTAATTCATTCATACAATCCATTCTAATTCTTTCACACGATCCATTCTAATGGATCGTGCGAATGAATTAGCATGAATCGTACGAATGTAATAGAATGGATCGTACGAATGAATTAGAATGAATCGTACGATCCATTCTAATTCATTCGTATGATCCATTCTAATTCATTCGCACGAATGTATCCATTCTAGTTCATTCGTACGATCCATTCTAGTTCATTCGTACGATCCATTCTAATTCATTCGTACGATCCATTCTAATTCATTCGTATGATCCATTCTAATTAATTCGTATGATCCATTCTAATTCATTCGTACGATCCATTCAAATTCATTCATACAATCCATTATAATTCTTTCGCACGAATGTATCCATTCTAATTAATTCGTACGATCCATTCTAATTCATTCGTATAATCCATTCTTATTCATTCGCACGATCCAGTCTAATGGATTCGCACGATCCATTCTAATTCATTCGCACGAATGTATCCATTCTAATTCATTCATACGATCCATTGTAATTCATTCGTACGATCCATTCTAATTCATTCGCACAAATGTATCCATTCTAATTCATTTGTACGATCCATTCTAATTCATTCGTACGATCAGTTCTAATTCATTCACAAAATCCATTCTAATTCATTCATACGATCCATTCTAATTCATTCGCACAATCCATTCTAATTCATTCGTACGATCCATTCTAATTCTTTCACACGATCCATTCTAATTCATTCATACGATCCATTCTAATTCATTCGCACGATCCATTCTAATTCATTCGTACGATCCATTCTAATTCATTCGTAAAAATGTATCCATTCTAATTCATTCGTACGATCCATTCTAATTCATTCGCACGATCCATTCTAATTCATTCGTACGATCCATTCTAGTTCATTCGTATGATCCATTCTAATTAATTCGTATGATCCATTCTAATTCATTCGTACGATCCATTCTAATTCATTCATACAATCCATTCTAATTCATTCGCATGAATGTTTCAATTCTAATTAATTCGTACGATCCATTCTAATTCATTCGTATGATCTATTCTTATTCATTCGCACAATCCAGTCTAATTGATTCGCACGATCCATTCTAATTCATTCGCACGAATGTATCCATTCTAATTCATTCGTACGATCCAATCTAATTCATTAATATGATCCATTCTAATTCATTCGTACGATCCATTCTAATTCATATGCACAAAGGTATCCGTTCTAATTCATTCGCACGAAAGAATTAGAATGGATTGTATGAAAGAATTAGAATGGATCGTGCGAATGAATTAGAATGGATCATACAAAGGAATTAGAATGGATCGTATGAAGGAATTAGAATGGATCGTACGAATGAGTAAGAATGGGTCGTACGAATGAATTAGAATGGATCGTACAAATAAATTAGATTGGATACATTCGTCCGAATGAATTAGAATCGATCATACGAATGAGTAAGAATGGATCGTACGAATGAAATAGAATAGATTGTACGAATGAATTAGAATGGATCCTACGAATGAATTATAATTGATCGTACGAATGAATTAGAATGGATCGTACGAATGAATTAGAATGGATCGTGCGAATGAATTAGAATGGATACATTCGTGCGAATGAATTCGAATGGATCGGACGAATGAATTAGAATGGATCGTACGAATGAATTAGAATGGATCAAATGAATGAATTAGAATGGTTACATTCATGCGAATGAATTAGAATGGATCGTACGAATAGATTAGAATGGATCGTACGAATGGATTAGAATGGATACATTCGAGCGAATGAATTCGAATGGATCGTACGAATGAATTAGAATGGATTGTACGAATGGATTAGAATGGATCGTGCGAATGAATTAGAATGGATCGTACGAATGAATTAGAATGGATACATTCGTGTGAATGAATTAGAATGGATCGGACGAATGAATTAGAATGGATCGTACGAATGAATTAGAATGGATCAAATGAATGAATTAGAATGGTTACATTCATGCGAATGAATTAGAATGGATCGTACGGATAAATTAGAATGGATACATTCGTCCGAATGAATTAGAATGGATCATATGAATGAGTAAGAATGGATCGTACGAATGAAATAGAATAGATTGTACGAATGAATTAGAATGGATTCGTACGAATGAATTAGAATAGATCGTGTGAAAGAATTAGAATGGATCGTACGAATGAATTAGAATGGATCGTGCGAATGAATTAGAATGGATCGTACGAATGAATTAGAATGGATACATTTGTGCGAATGAATTAGAATGGATCGTACGAATGAATTAGAATGGATCGTATGAATGAATTAGAATGGATCGTACGAATGAATTAGAATGGATCGTGCGAATGAATTAGAATTGATCGTACGAATGAATTAGAATAGATCGTGTGAAAGAATTAGAATGGATTGTACGAATGAATTAGAATGGATCGTACGAATGAATTAGAATGGATCGTACGAATGAATTAGAATGGATCATATTAATGAATTAGAATGGATCGTACGAATGAATTAGAATGGATCGTACGAATGAATTAGAATGGATCATACGGATTAATTAGAATGGATCATACGAATGAATTAGAATGGATCGTACGAGTGAATTAGAATAGATCGTATGAATGAATTAGAATGGATCGTGCGAATGAATTAGAATGGATCGTACGAATGAATTAGAATGGATACATTTGTGTGAATGAATTAGAATGGATCGTACGAATGAATTAGAATGGATCGTATGAATGAATTAGAATGGATCGTACGAATGAATTAGAATGGATCATGCGAATGAATTAGAATGGATTGTATGAATGAATTAGAATGGATCGTGTGAAAGAATTAGAATAGATCGTACGAATGAATTAGAATGGATACATTCGTGCGAATGAATTAGAATGGATCGGACGAATGAATTAGAATGGATCGTACGAATGAATTAGAATGGATCGTGCGAATGAATTAGAATGGATCGTACGAATGAATTAGAATGGATCGTACGAATGAACTAGAATGGATACATTCGTGCGAATGAATTAGAATGGATCGTACGAATGAATTAGAATGGATCGTATGAATGAATTAGAATGGATCTTACGAATGAATTAGAATGGATCGTACGAATGAATTAGAATGGATCGTACGAATGAATTAGAATTGATACATTCGTGCGAATGAATTAGAATGGATCGGACGAATGAATTAGAATGGATCGTACGAATGAATTAGAATGGATCGTACGAATGAATTAGAATGGATCGTACGAATAAATTAGAATGGATACATTCGTCCGAATGAATTAGAATGGATCATACAAATGAGTAAGAATGGATCGCACGAATGAAATAGAATAGATCATATGAGTGAATTAGAATGGATTGTATGAATGAATTAGAATGGATCATATGAATGAATTAGAATGGATCATGCGAATGAATTCGAATGGATCGTACGAATTCATTCTAATTCGTTCATATGATCCATTCTAATTCTATCACATGATCTATTCAAATTCATTCGTAGGATCCATTCTAATTCATTCGTACAATCGATTCTATTTCATTTGTACGATCCATTCTTACTCATTCGTATGATCCATTCTAATTTATTCGTACGATCCATTCTAATTCATTCGTACGATCGATTCTAATTCATTCGCACTATCCATTCTAATTCATTCGTACGATCCATTCTAATTCATTCGTATGATCTATTCTTATTCATTCGCACGATCCAGTCTAATTGATTCGCACGATCCATTCTAATTCATTCGCACGAATGTATCCATTCTAATTCATTCGTACGATCCAATCTAATTCATTAATATGATCCATTCTAATTCATTCGTACGATCCATTCTAATTCATATGCACAAAGGTATCCGTTCTAATTCATTCGCACGAAAGAATTAGAATGGATTGTATGAAAGAATTAGAATGGATCGTGCGAATGAATTAGAATGGATCATACAAAGGAATTAGAATGGATCGTATGAAGGAATTAGAATGGATCGTACGAATGAGTAAGAATGGGTCGTACGAATGAATTAGAATGGATCGTACAAATAAATTAGATTGGATACATTCGTCCGAATGAATTAGAATGGATCATACGAATGAGTAAGAATGGATCGTACGAATGAAATAGAATAGATTGTACGAATGAATTAGAATGGATCCTACGAATGAATTAGAATTGATCGTACGAATGAATTAGAATGGATCGTACGAATGAATTAGAATGGATCGTGCGAATGAATTAGAATGGATACATTCGTGCGAATGAATTCGAATGGATCGGACGAATGAATTAGAATGGATCGTACGAATGAATTAGAATGGATCAAATGAATGAATTAGAATGGTTACATTCATGCGAATGAATTAGAATGGATCGTACGAATAGATTAGAATGGATCGTACGAATGGATTAGAATGGATACATTCGAGCGAATGAATTCGAATGGATCGTACGAATGAATTAGAATGGATTGTACGAATGGATTAGAATGGATCGTGCGAATGAATTAGAATGGATCGTACGAATGAATTAGAATGGATACATTCGTGTGAATGAATTAGAATGGATCGGACGAATGAATTAGAATGGATCGTACGAATGAATTAGAATGGATCAAATGAATGAATTACAATGGTTACATTCATGCGAATGAATTAGAATGGATCGTACGGATAAATTAGAATGGATACATTCGTCCGAATGAATTAGAATGGATCATATGAATGAGTAAGAATGGATCGTACGAATGAAATAGAATAGATTGTACGAATGAATTAGAATGGATTCGTACGAATGAATTAGAATAGATCGTGTGAAAGAATTAGAATGGATCGTACGAATGAATTAGAATGGATCGTGCGAATGAATTAGAATGGATCGTACGAATGAATTAGAATGGATACATTTGTGCGAATGAATTAGAATGGATCGTACGAATGAATTAGAATGGATCGTATGAATGAATTAGAATGGATCGTACGAATGAATTAGAATGGATCGTGCGAATGAATTAGAATTGATCGTACGAATGAATTAGAATAGATCGTGTGAAAGAATTAGAATGGATTGTACGAATGAATTAGAATGGATCGTACGAATGAATTAGAATGGATCGTACGAATGAATTAGAATGGATCATATTAATGAATTAGAATGGATCGTACGAATGAATTAGAATGGATCGTACGAATGAATTAGAATGGATCATATTAATGAATTAGAATGGATCGTACGAATGAATTAGAATGGATATATTCGTGCGAATTAATTAGAATGGATCGTGCGAATCAATTAGACTGGATCGTGCGAATGAATAAGAATAGATCACACGAATGAATTAGAATGGATCGTACGAATTAATTAGAATGGATACATTCGTGCGAATGAATTAGAATGGATTGTATGAATGAATTAGAATGGATCGTACAAATGAATTAGAATGGATCATACGAATTAATTAGAATGGATCATACGAATAAATTAGAATGGATCGTACGAATGAATTAGAATGGATCGTACGAATGAATTAGAATGGATCGTGCGAATGAATTAGAATGGATCGTACGAATGAATTAGAATGGATCGTGCAAATGAATTAGAATGGATCGTACGAATGAATTAGAATGGATACATTTGTGCGAATGAATTAGAATGGATCGTACGAATGAATTAGAATGGATCGTATGAATAAATTAGAATGGATCGTACGAATGAATTAGAATGGATCGTGCGAATGAATTAGAATGGATCGTACGAATGAATTAGAATGGATCGTGTGAAAGAATTAGAATGGATCGAACGAATGAATTAGAATGGATCGTACGAATGAATTAGAATGGATACCTTTGTGCATATGAATTAGAATGGATCGTACGAATGAATTAGAATGGATCATATTAATGAATTAGAAAGGATCGTACGAATGAATTAGAATGGATACATGCGTGCGAATGAATTAGAATGGATCGTGCGAATCAATTAGACTGGATCGTGCGAATGAATAAGAATAGATCATACGAATGAATTAGAATGGATCGTATGAATTAATTAGAATGGATACATTCGTGCGAATGAATTAGAATGGATTGTATGAATGAATTAGAATGGATCGTACGAATGAATTAGAATGGATCATACGGATTAATTAGAATGGATCATACGAATGAATTAGAATGGATCGTACGAGTGAATTAGAATAGATCGTACGAATGAATTAGAATGGATCGTGCGAATGAATTAGAATGGATCGTACGAATGAATTAGAATGGATACATTTGTGTGAATGAATTAGAATGGATCGTACGAATGAATTAGAATGGATCGTATGAATGAATTAGAATGGATCGTACGAATGAATTAGAATGGATCATGCGAATGAATTAGAATGGATTGTATGAATGAATTAGAATGGATCGTGTGAAAGAATTAGAATAGATCGTACGAATGAATTAGAATGGATACATTCGTGCGAATGAATTAGAATGGATCGGACGAATGAATTAGAATGGATCGTACGAATGAATTAGAATGGATCGTGCGAATGAATTAGAATGGATCGTACGAATGAATTAGAACGGATCGTACGAATGAACTAGAATGGATACATTCGTGCGAATGAATTAGAATAGATCGTACGAATGAATTAGAATGGATCGTATGAATGAATTAGAATGGATCTTACGAATGAATTAGAATGGATCGTACGAATGAATTAGAATGGATCGTACGAATGAATTAGAATTGATACATTCGTGCGAATGAATTAGAATGGATCGGACGAATGAATTAGAATGGATCGTACGAATGAATTAGAATGGATCGTACGAATGAATTAGAATGGATCGTACGAATAAATTAGAATGGATACATTCATCCGAATGAATTAGAATGGATCATACAAATGAGTAAGAATGGATCACACGAATGAAATAGAATAGATCATATGAGTGAATTAGAATGGATTGTATGAATGAATTAGAATGGATCATATGAATGAATTAGAATGGATCATGCGAATGAATTCGAATGGATCGTACGAATTCATTCTAATTCGTTCATATGATCCATTCTAATTCTATCACATGATCTATTCAAATTCATTCGTAGGATCCATTCTAATTCATTCGTACAATCGATTCTATTTCATTTGTACGATCCATTCTTACTCATTCGTATGATCCATTCTAATTTATTCGTACGATCCATTCTAATTCATTCGTACGATCGATTCTAATTCATTCGCACTATCCATTCTAATTCATTCGTACGATCCATTCTAATTCATTCGTATGCTCCATTCTAATTTATTCGTTCAAATATATCCATTCTAATTCATTCCGTACGATCCATTCTAATTCATTCGTACGATCCATTCTAATTCATTCGTACAAATGTGTTCATTCTAATTCATTCGTACGATCCATTCTAATTCATTCGTATGATCCATTCTAATTCATTCGTAAGATCCATTCTAATTCATTCGTACGATCCATTCTAATTCATTCGTACGATCCATTCTAATTCATTCGCACGAATGTATCCATTCTACTTCATTCGTACGATCCATTCTAATTTATTCGTACGATCCATTCTAATTCATTCGCACGATCCATTCTAATTCATTCGTACGATCAATTCTAATTCATTCGCACGAATGTATCCATTCTAATTCATTCGTACGATCCATTCTAATTCATTCATACGATCCATTCTAATTCATTCATACAATCCATTCTAATTCTTTCACACGATCCATTCTAATTCATTCGTAGGATCCATTCTAATTCATTCGTACAATGAGTAAGAATGGATCGTACGAATGAAATAGAATGGATTGTACGAATGATTTAGAATGGATACATTCGTGCGAATGAATTAGAATGGATTGTGCGAATGAATTAGAATGGATCGTACGAATGAATTAGAATGGATCGTGTGAAAGAATTAGAATGGATTGTATGAATGAATTAGAATAGATTGTATGAATGAATTAGAATGGATCGTACGAAGGAATTAGAATGGATCATACGAATGAATTAGAATGGATCGTACGAATGAATTAGAATAGATCGTACGAATGAATTAGAATGGATCGTACGAATGAATTAGAATAGATCGTGGGAAAGAATTAGAATGGATCGTACGAATGAATTAGAATGGATCGTGCGAATGAATTAGAATGGATCGTACGAATGAATTAGAATGGATCGTGCTAATGAATTAGAATTGATCGAACGAATGAATTAGCATGGATCGTGCATTCGTACGATCCATTCTAATTCATTCGTAAAATCCATTCTAATTCATTCGTACGATCCATTCTAATTCATTCGTACGATCCATTCTAATTCGTTCGCACGAATGTATCCATTCTAGTTCATTCGTACGATCCATTCTAATTCATTCGTACGATCCATTCTAATTCATTCATACGATCTATTCTAATTCATTCATACAATCAATTCTAATTCTTTCATACGATCCATTCTAATTTATTTGTACGATCCATTCTAATTCATTCGCACAATCCATTCTAATTCATTCGTACGATCCATTCTAATTCCTTCGTACGATCCATTCTAGTTCATTCGTACGATCCATTCTAATTCATTCATACAATCCATTCTAATTCTTTCACACGATCCATTCTAATTCATTCGTACGAATGAATTAGAATGGATCGTACGAATGAACTAGAATGGATACATTCGTGCGAATGAATTAGAATGGATCGTATGAATGAATTAGAATGGATCGTACGAATGAATTAGAATGGATCGTACGAATGGATTAGAATGGATCATACGAACAAATTAGAATGGATCGTGCGAATGAATTAGAATGGATCGAACGAACGAATTAGAATGGATATATTCGAGCGAATGAATTAGAATAGATCGTAGGAATGAATTAGAATGGGTCATACGAATGAATTAGAATGGATCGTACGAACGAATTAGAATGGATGGTACGAACGAATTAGAATGGACCATATGAACGAATTAGAATGGATCGTGCGAATGAATTAGAATGGATACATTCGAGCGAATGAATTAGAAAGGATCGTACGAATGAATTAGAATAGATCATAGGAATGAATTAGAATGGATCGTGCAAATGAATTAGAATGGATACATTCGTGCGAATGAATTAGAATGGATCGTGCGAATGAATTAGAATGGATCGTACGAATAAATTAGAATGGATATATTTGAACGAATAAATTAGAATGGATCATACGAATGAATTAGAATGGATCGTACGAATGAATTAGAATGGATAGTGCGAATGAATTCGAATGGATCGTACGAATGAATTAGAATGGATACATTCGTGCGAATGAATTAGAATGGATCATACGAATGAGTAAGAATGGATCGTACGAATGAAATAGAATGGATTATACAAATGAATTAGAATGGATACATTCGTGCGAATGAATTAGAATGGATAGTATGTACGAATGAATTAGAATGGATACATTCGTGCGAATGAATTAGAATGGATCGTACGACTGAATTAGAATGGATCGTACGAATGAATTAGAATGGATCGTACGAATGAATTAGAATGGATCTTACGAATGAATTAGAATGGATCGTACGAATAAATTAGAATGGATCGTATGAATGGTTTAGAATGGATACATTCGTCCGAATGAATTAGAATGGATCGGACGAATGAATTAGAATCGATCGTACGAATGAATTAGAATGGATCAAATGAATGAATTAGAATGGTTACATTCATGCGAATGAATTAGAATGGATCGTACGAATGGATTAGAATGGATCGTACGAATGGATTAGAATGGATACATTCGTGCGAATGAATTAGAATGGATCATACGAATGAGTAAGAATGGATCGTACGAATGAAATAGAATGGATTGTACGAATGAATTAGAATGGATCGTGCGAATGAATTGGAATGGATCGTACGAATGAATTAGAATGGATCGTGCTAATGAATTAGAATTGATCGTACGAATGAAATAGAATGGATTGTACGAATGATTTAGAATGGATCGTACGAATGAATTAGAATGGATCGTACGAATGATTTAGAATGGATACATTCGTGCGAATGAATTAGAATGGATCATACGAATGAGTAAGAATAGATCGTACGAATGAAATAGAATGGATTGTACGAGTGAATTAGAATGGATTCGTAGGAATGAATTAGAATGGATCGTGTGAAAGAATTAGAATGGATTGTATGAATGAATTAGAATAGATCGTATGAATGAATTACAATGGATCGTACGAATGAATTAGAATGGATCGTACGAATGAGTTAGAATGGATACATTCGTGCGAATGAGTTAGAATGGATACATTCGTGCGAAAAAATTAGAATAGATCGTATGAATGAATTAGAATGGATCCTATGAATGAATTAGAATGGATCGTGCGAATGAATTAGAATGGATCGTACGAATGAATTAGAATGGATCGTGCTAATGAATTAGAAATTATCGAACGAATGAATTAGCATGGATCGTGCTAATGAATTAGAATGGAACGTACGAATGAATTAGAATGAATCATGTGAAAGAATTAGAATGGATTGTATGAATGAATTAGAATGAATTTGTACGATCCATTCGAATTCATTCGCACGATCCATTCTAATTCATTCATACGATCCATTCTAATTCATTCATACAATCCATTCTAATTCTTTCACACGAACCATTCTAATTCATTCGTAGGATCCATTCTAATTCATTCATACAATCGATTCTATTTCATTCGTACGATCCATTCTTACTCATTCGTATGATCCATTCTAATTCATTCGTACGAATGTATCCATTCTAATTTATTCGTACGATCTATTCTAATTCATTCGTACAATCGATTCTAATTCATTCGTACGATCCATTCTAATTCATTCCTCCGATCCATTCAAATTCATTCACACTAATGTATCCATTCTAATTCATTCGTACGATCCATTCTAATTCATTGGTACGATCCATTCTAATTCATTCGTAAGATCCATTCTAATTCATTCGTACGATCCATTCTAATTCATTCGTATGATCCATTCTAATTCATTCGCACGAATGTATCCATCCTAGTTCATTCGTACGATCCATTCTAATTCATTCATACAATCCATTCTAATTCATTCGCACGAATGTATCTATTCTAATTTATTCGTACGATCAGTTCTAATTCATTCACAAAATCTATTCTAATTCAATTGTACGATCCATTCTAATTCATTCACACGAATGTATCCATTCTAATTCATTCATACGATCCATTCTAATTCATTCGTACGATCCATTCTAATTCACTCATACGATCCATTCTAATACATTCATACGATCCATTCTAATACATTTGCACGAATATATCTATTCTAATTCATTCGTACGATCCATTCTAATTCCTTCGTACGATCCATTCTAATTCATTCGTACGATCTATTCTAATTCATTCGTACGATCCATTCTAAATCATTCGTACGATCCATTCTAATTCCTTCGTACGATCCATTCTAATTCATTCGTACGATCCATTCTAATTCATTCATACAATCCATTCTAATTCTTTCACACAATCCATTCTAATTCATTCGTACGATCCATTCTAATTCATTCGTGCAATCCATTCTATTTCATTCGTACGATCCATTCTTACTCATTCGTACGATCCATTCTAATTCATTCACACGAATGTATCCATTCGTACAAATGAATTAGAATATATTGTACGAATGAATTAGAATGGATTGTACGAATGAATTAGAATGGATCGTACGAAGGAATTAGAATGGATCGTACGAATGACTTAGAATGGATCGTACGAATGAATTAGAATAGATCGTACGAATGAATTAGAATGGATCGTACGAAAGAATTACAATGGATCCTACGAATGAATTAGACTGGATCGTACGAATGAATTTGAATGGATACATTTGTGTGAATGAATCTAAATGGATTGTATGAATGAATTACAATGGATCGTACGAATGAATTAGAATGGATCGTACGAATGAATTAGAATAGCTCATAGGAATGAATTAGAATGAATCATATGAATGAATTAGAATGGTTACATTCGTGCGAATGAATTAGAATAGATCGTACGAATGAATTAGAATGGATCGTAAGAATTAATTAGAATGGATCGTGGGAATGAATTAGAATGGATCGTATGAATGAATTAGAATGGATCCACCGAATGAGTTAGAATGGATCATACGAATGAATTAGAATGGATTGTACGAATGAATTAGAATGGATTGTGCGAATGAATTAGAATGGATCGTATGAATGAATAAGAATGGATCGTACGAATGAATTAGAATGGATCGTGCGAATGAATTAGCATGAATCGTACGAATGTATTAGAATGGATCGTACGAATGAATTAGAATGAATCGTACGATCCATTCTAATTCAATCGTCCGATCCATTCTAATTCATTCGCATGAATGTATCCATTCTAATTCATTCGTACAATCCATTCTATTTCAATCGTACGATCCATTCTTACTCATTCGTATGATCCATTCTAATTCATTCGTATGATCCATTCTAATTCATTCGTACGATCCATTCTAATTCATTCGTACGATCCACTCTAATTCATTCGCACGATCCATTCTAATTCATTCATACGATCCATTCTAATTCATTCATACGATCCATTCTAATTCATTCCTACAATCAATTCTAATCATTCGTCCGATCCATTCTAATTCATTCATACGATCCATTCTATTCGAATGGATCATGCGATCCATTCGAATTCATTCGCACGATCCATTCTAATTCATTCATACGATCCATTCTAATTCATTCATACAATGCATTCTAATTCTTTCGCACGATCCATTCTAATTCATTCATACGATCCATTCTAATTCATTGGTACGATCCATTCTAATTCACTCATACGATCCATTCTAATTTATTCATACGATCCATTCTAATTCATTTGCACGAATATATCCATTCTAATTCATTCGTACGATCCATTCTAATTCCTTCGTACGATCCATTCTAATTCATTAGTACGATCTATTCTAATTCATTCGTACGATCCATTCTAATTCATTCGTACGATCTATTCTAATTCCTTCGTACGATCCATTCTAATTCATTCGTACGATCCATTCTAATTCATTCATACAATCCATTCTAATTCTTTCACACGATCCATTCTAATTCATTCGTACGATCCATTCTAATTCATTCGTGCAATCCATTCTATTTCATTCGTACGATCCATTCTTACTCATTCGTACGATCCATTCTAATTCATTTGTACGATCCATTCTAATTCATTCATACGATCTATTCTAATTCATTCATACAATCCATTCTAATTCTTTCACACGATCCATTCTAATTCATTCGTACGATCCATTCTAATTCATTCGCACAATCAATTCTATTTCATTCATACGATCCATTCTTACTCATTGGTACGATCCATTCTAATTCATTCGCACGAATGTATCCATTCTAATTCATTCGTACGAATCCATTCTAATTCATTCGTACAATCTATTCTATTTCATTCGTACGATCCATTCTTACTCATTCGTATGATCCATTCTAATTCATTCGGACGAACGTATCCATTCTAATTTATTCGTACGATCCATTCAAATTCATTCGTACGATCCATTCTAATTCATTCCTACGATCCATTCTAATTCATTCGTCCGATCCATTCTAATTCATTCGCACGAATGTATCCATTCTAATTCATTTGTACGATCCATTCTAATACATTCGTACGATCCATTCTAATTCATTCGTAAGATCCATTCTAATTCATTTGTACGATCCATTCTAATTCATTCATACGATCCATTCTAATTCATTCGCACGAATGTATCCATTCTAGTTCATTCGTACGATCCATTCTAATTCATTCGTATGATCCATTCTAATTCATTCGCACGATCCATTCTAATTCATTCGTACGATCCATTCTAATTCATTCATACGATCCATTCTAATTCATTCGTACGATCCATTCTAATTCATTCGCACAAATGTATCCATTCTAATTCATTCGTACGATCCATTCTAATTCATTCGCACGATCCATTCTAATTCATTCGTACGATCCATTCTAATTCTTTCACATGATCCATTCTAATTCATTCGTATGATCCATTCTAATTCATTCGCACGATCCATTCTAATTCATTCGTACGATCCATTCTAATTCATTCATACGATCCATTCTAATTCATTCGTACAATCGATTCTAATTCATTCGCACAAATGTATCCATTCTAATTCATTCGTACGATCCATTCTAATTCATTCGCACGATCCATTCTAATTCATTCGCACGATCCATTCTAATTCATTCATGCGATCCATTCTAATTCATTCGTACGAACCATTCTAATTAATTCGTACGATCTATTCTAATTCATTCGTACGATCCATTCTAATTCATTCGCACGATCCATTCTAATTCATTCATAGGATCCATTCTAATTCATTCATACGATCTATTCTAATTCTTTCGCACGAATGTATCCATTCTAATTTATTCGCACGAATGTATCCATTCTAATTCATTCGTATGATCCATTGTAATTCATTCGTACGATCCATTCTAATTCATTCGTATGATCCATTCTAATTCATTCATACGATCTATTATAATTCATTCATACAATCCATTCTAATTCTTTCTCACGATCCATTCTAATTCATTCGTAGGATCCATTCTAATTCATTCGTACGATCCATTCTAATTCATTTGTACGATCCATTCTAATTCATTCATACAATCCATTCTAATTCATTCATACAATCCATTCTAATTCATTCGCACGAATGTATCCATTCTAATTAATTCGTATGATCCATTCTAATTCATTCGTATGATCCATTCTTATTCATTCGCACGATCCAGTCTAATGGATTCACACGATCCATTCTAATTCATTCGCACGAATGTATCCATTCTAATTCATACGATCGTGTGAATGAATTAGAATGGATACATTCGTGCGAATGAATTAGAATGGATCATACGAATGAGTAAGAATGGATCGTACGAATGAAATAGAATGGATTGTACGAATGAATTAGAATGGATCGTACAAATGAATTAGCATGGATCGTACGAATGAATTAGAATGGATCCTACGAATGAATTAGAATGGATCGTGGGAAAGAATTAGAATGGATTGTATGAATGAATTAGAATAGATCGTATGAATGAATTAGAATGGATCGTACGAATGAATTAGAATCGATCGTACGAATGAATTAGAATGGATACATTCGTGCGAATGAATTACAATGGATACATTCGTGCGAAAGAATTAGAATAGATCGTATGAATGAATTATAATGGATCCTATGAATGAATTAGAATGGATCGTGCGAATGAATTAGAATGGATCGTACGAATGAATTAGAATAGATCATACGAATGAATTAGAATGGATCGTACGAAGGAATTAGAATGGATCGTACGAATGAATTAGAATTAGAATGGATCGTACGAATGAATTAGAATGGATCTTACGAATGAATAAGAATGGATCGTACGAATGAATTAGAATGGATCGTACGAATAAATTAGAATGGATACATTCGTCCGAATGAATTAGAATGGATCATACGAATGAGTAAGAATGGATCGTGCGAATGAATTAGAATGGATCGTACGAATGAATTAGAATGGATCGTACGAATGAATTAGAATGGATCGTATGAATGAATTAGAATGGATCGTACGAATGAATTAGAATGGATCGTGCGAATGAATTAGAATGGATCGTACGAATGAATTAGAATGGATCGTACGAATAAACTAGAATGGATACATTCGTGCGAATGAATTAGAAAGGATCGTACGAATATATTAGAATGGATCGTACGAATGAATTAGAATGGATCTTGCGAATGAATTATAATGGATCGTACGAATGAATTAGAATGGATCGTACGAATGAATTAGAATGGATACATTCGTGCGAATGAATTAGAATGGATTGGACGAATGAATTAGAATGGATCGTACGAATGAATTAGAATGGATCGTACGAATGAATTAGAATGGATCGTGCGAATGAAATAGAATGGATCGTGTGAAAGAATTAGAATGGATTGTATGAATGAATTAGAATGGATCGTACGAATGAATTAGAATGGATCTTATGAATGAATTAGAATGGATCGTACGAATGAATTAGAATGGATACATTCGTGTGAATGAATTAGAATGGATCGTGCACGAATGTATCCATTCTAATTCATTCGTACGATCCATTCTAATTCATTAATATGATCCATTCTAATTCATTCGTACGATCCATTCTAATTCATATGCACAAAGGTATCCATTCTAATCCATTCGTAGGATCCATTCTAATCCATTCGTACGATCCATTCTAATTCATTCGTACGATCCATTCTAATTCGTTCGCTCGAATGTATCCATTCTAATCCATTCGTACGATCCATTCTAATCCATTCGTACGATCCATTCTAATTCATTCGCATGAATGTAACCATTCTAATTCAGTCATTTGATTCATTCAAATTCATTCGTACGATCCATTCTAATTCATTCGTCCGATCCATTCTAATTCATTCGCACGAATGTATCCATTCTAATTCATTCATACGATCCATTCTAAATCATTCGTACGATCCATTCTAATTCATTCGCACAAATGTATCCATTCTAATTCATTCGTACGATCCATTCTAATTCATTCGCACGACCCATTCTAATTCATTTGCACGAATATATCTATTGTAATTCATTCGTACGATCCATTCTATTTCCTTCGTACGATCCATTCTAATTCATTCGTACGATCTATTCTAATTCATTCGTACGATCCATTCTAATTCATTCGCACGATCCATTCTAATTCCTTCGTACGATCCATTCTAATTCATTCGTACGATCCATTCTAATTCATTCATACAATCCATTCTAATTCTTTTACACGATCTATTCTAAATCATTCGTAGGATCCATTCTAATTCATTCGTACAATCTATTCTATTTCATTCGTACGATCCATTCTTACTCATTCGTAGGATCCATTCTAATTCATTTGCACGAATATATCCATTCTAATTCATTCGTACGATCCATTCTAATTCCTTCGTACGATCCATTATAATTCATTCGTATGATCTATTCTAATTCATCCGCACGATCCATTCTAATTCATTCGTACGATCCATTCAAATTCTTTCACACGATCCATTCTAATTCATTCGTACGATCCATTCTAATTCATTCGTGCAATCCATTCTATTTCATTCATACGATCCATTCTTACTCATTCGTACGATCCATTCTAATTCATTCACACGAATGTATCCATTCGTACGAATGAATTAGAATAGATTGTACGAATGAATTAGAATGGATCGTACAAATGAATTAGAATGGATCGTACGAAGGAATTAGAATGGATCGTACGAATGAATTAGAATGGATCGTACGAATGAATTAGAATGGATCATACGAATTAATTCGAATGGATCGTACGAATGAATTAGAATGGATCGTACGAATGAATTAGAATGGATACATTCGTGCGAATGAATTAGAATGGATTTTGCAAATGAATAAGAACAGATCGTGCGAATGAATTAGAATGGATCGTACGAATGAATTAGAATGGATCGTGCGAATGAATTAGAATGGATCATACGAATGAATTAGAATGGATACATTTGTGCGAATGAATTAGAATGGATCGTACGAATGAATTAGAATGGATCGTATGAATGAATTAGAATGGATCGTACGAATGAATTAGAATGGATCGTGCGAATGAATTAGAATGGATCGTACGAATGAATTAGAATGGATCGTGTGAAAGAATTAGAATGGATCGTACGAATGAATTAGAATGGATCGTGCGAATGAATTAGAATGGATCGTACGAATGAATTAGAATGGATACATTTGTGCGAATGAATTAGAATGGATTGTACGAATGAATTAGAATGGATCGTACGAATGAATTAGAATGGATCGTGCGAATGAATTAGAATGGATCGTACGAATGAATTAGAATGGATCGTACGAATGAACTAGAATGGATATATTCGTGTGAATGAATTAGAAAGGATCGTACGAATGAATTAGAATGGATCGTACGAATGAATTAGAATGGATCTTACGAATGAATTAGAATGGATCGTACGAATGAATTAGAATGGATCTTACGAATGAATTAGAATGGATCGTACGAATGAATTAGAATGGATCGTACGAATAAATTAGAATGGATCTTACGAATGAATTAGAATGGATTGTACGAATAAATTAGAATGGATTGTATGAATGATTTAGAATGGATACATTTGTGCGAATGAATTAGAATGGATCGGACGAATGAATTAGAATGGATCGTACGAATGAATTAGAATGGATCAAATGAATGAATTAGAATGGTTACATTCAAGCAAATGAATTAGAATGGATCGTACGAATGGATTAGAATGGATCGTACGAATGGATTAGAATGGATACATTCGTGCGAATGAATTAGAATGGATACATTCGTGTGAAAGAATTAGAATAGATCATATGAATGAATTAGAATGGATCCTATGAATGAATTAGAATGGATCGTGCGAATGAATTAGAATGGATCGTACGAATGAATTAGAATGGATCATGCTAATGAAATAGAATTGATCGAACGAATGAATTAGGATGGATCGTGCTAATGAATTAGAATGGAACGTACGAATGAATTAGAATGGATCGTGTGAAAGAATTAGAATGTATTGTATGAATGAATTAGAATGAATTCGTACGATCCATTCGAATTCATTCGCACGATCCATTCTAATTCATTCATACGATCCATTCTAATTCATTCATACAATCCATTCTAATTCTTTCACACGATCCATTCTAATTCATTCGTAGGATCCATTCTAATTCATTCGTACAATCTATTCTATTTCATTCGTACGATCCATTCTTACTCATTCGTATGATCCATTCTAATTCATTCAGACGAATGTATCTATTCTAATTTATTCGTACGATCCATTCTAATTCATTCGTACGATCCATTCTAATTCATTCGTATGATCCATTCTAATTCATTCGTCCGATCCATTCTAATTCATTCGCACGAATGTATACATTCTAATTCATTCGTACGATCCATTCTAATTCATTCGTAAGATCGTGCATTCGTAAGATCGTGCAGATGAATTAGAATTGATCGAACGAATGAATTAGCATGGATCGTGCATTCGTACAATCCATTCTAATTCATTCGTAAGATCCATTCTAATTCATTCGTACGATCCATTCTAATTCATTCGCACGAATGTATCCATTCTAATCCAGTCGTACGATCCATTCTAATTCATTCGCTTGAATGTAACCATTTTAATTCATTTATTTGATCCATTCTAATTCATTCGTACGATCCATTCTAATTCATTAGCACGATCCATGCTAATTCATTCGTTCGATCAATTCTAATTCATTAGCACGATCCATTCTAATTCATTCGTACGATCCATTCTAATTCATTCGCACGATCCATTCTAATTCATTCATAGGATCCATTCTAATTCATTCATACGATCTATTCTAATTCTTTCGCACGAATGTATCCATTCTAATTCATTCGCACGAATGTATCCATTCTAATTCATTCGTACGATCCATTCTAATTCATTCGCACGATTTATTCTAATTCATTCGTACGATCAATTCTAATTCATTCGCACGAATGTATCCATTCTAATTCATTCGTACGATCCATTCTAATTCATTCATAGGATCCATTCTAATTCATTCATACAATCCATTCTAATTCATTCGCACGAATGTATCCATTCTAATTCATTCGTACGATCAGTTCTATTTCATTCACAAAATCTATTCTAATTCATTCATACGATCCATTCTAATTCATTCACACGAATGTATCCATTCTAATTCATTCGTACGATCCATTCTAATTCATTCATACAATCCATTCTAATTCTTTCACACGATCCATTCTAATTCATTCGTACGATCCATTCTATTTCATTCGTGCAATCCATTCTATTTCATTCGTACGATCCATTCTTACTCATTCGTACGATCCATTCTAATTCATTCACACGAATCTATCCATTCGTACGAATGAATTAGAATAGATTGTACGAATGAATTAGAATGGATCGTATGAATGAATTAGAATGGATCGTACGAATGAATTAGAATGGATTGTACGAATGAATTAGAATAGATTGTACGAATGAATTAGAATGGATCGTACGAAGGAATTAGAATGGATCGTACGAATGAATTAGAATGGATATATTCGTGCAAATGAATTAGAATGGATCATACGAATGAGTAAGAATGGATCGTACGAATAAAATACGTACAAATGAATTAGAATAGATTTTGTGAATGAATTAGAACTGATCGTACTACGAATGAATTAGAATGGATACATTCGTGCGAATGAATTAGAATGGATTGTATGAATGAATTAGAATGGATCCTATGAATGAATTAGAATGGATCGTACGAATGAATTAGAATGGATACATTCATGCGAATGAATTAGAATTGATCGTACGAATGAATTAGAATGGATCGTACGAATGAAATAGAATGGATTGTACGAATGAATTAGAATGGATCGTACGAATGAATTAGAATGGATCGTGTGAAAGAATTAGAATGGATTGTATGAATGAATTAGAATGGATCGTACGAATGATTTAGAATGGATCATACGATGGAATTAGAATGGATCGTACGAATGAATTAGAATAGATCGTACGAATGAATTAGAATGGATCGTATGGATGAATTAGAATGGATCGTGCGAATGAATTAGAATGGATCGTACGAATGAATTAGAATGGATCAAATGAATGAATTAGAATGGTTACATTCATGCGAATGAATTAGAATGGATCGTACGAATGGATTAGAATGTATCGTACGAATGGATTACAATGGATATATTCGAGCGAATGAATTAGAATGGATCGTACGAATGAAATAGAATGGATCGTACGAATGGATTAGAATGGATCCTACGAATGGATTAGAATGGATACCTTTGTGCATATGAATTAGAATGGATTATACGAATGAATTTGAATGGATCATATTAATGAATTAGAATGGATCGTACGAATGAATTAGAATGGAACGTGTGAAAGAATTAGAATGCATTGTATGAATGAATTAGAATGGATCGTATGAATGAATTAGAATGGATCGTGCGAATGAATTCGAATGGATCACATGATCCATTCGAATAGAATGGATCGTATGAATGAATTAGAATGGATCGGGCGAATGAATTAGAATTGATTGTAGGAATGAATTAGAATGGATCGTATGAATGAATTAGAATGGATCGTATGAATGAATTAGAATGGATCATGCGAATGAATTAGAATGGATCGTACGAATGAATTAGAATGGATCGTACGAATGAATTAGAATGGATCGTACGAATGAATTAGAATGGATCATACGAATGAGTAAGAATTGATCGTACGAATGAAATAGAATGGATTGTACGAATGAATTAGAATGGATACATTCGTGCGAATAAATTAGAATGGATCGTACGAATGAATTAGAATGGATCGTACGAATAAATTAGAATGGATCGTACGAATGAATTAGAATGCATCGTACGAAAGAATTAGAATGGATATATTCGTACGATCCATTCTTACTCATTCGTATGATCCATTCTAATTCATTCGTACGATCCAATCTAATTCTTTCGCACGAATGTATCCATTCCATTCGTACGATCCATTCATACGATCTATTCTAATTCATTCATACAATCAATTCTAATTCTTTCACACGATCCATTCTAATTTATTCGTACGATCCATTCAAATTCATTAGCATGGATCGTGCTAATGAATTAGAATGGAATATACGAATGAATTAGAATGGATCGTAGAATGGATCGTACGAATGAATTAGAATGAATTAGAATGGATCATACGAATGAATTAGAATGGATCGTACGAATAAATTAGAATGGATCGTACGAATGAAATAGAATGGATCGTGTGAAAGAATTAGAATGGATTGTATGAATGAATTTGAAGGGATCGTATGAATGGATCGTACGAATGGAATGGATACATTCGTGCGAATGAATTAGAATGGATCGTACGAATGAATTAGAATGGATCATACGAATGAGTAAGAATGGATCGTACGAATGAATTAGAATGGATCGTATGAATGAATTAGAATGGATCGTACGAATAAATTAGAATGGATACATTCGTCCGAATAAATTAGAATGGATCATACGAATGCATTCTAATTCCTTCGTACGATCCATTCTAATTCCTTCGTACGATCCATTCTATTTTATTCGTACGATCCATTCTAATTCATTCGTACGATCCATTCTAATTCATTCGTACGATCTATTCTAATTCTTTCGTATGATCCATTCTAATTCATTCGGACGAATGTATCCATTCTAATTCACTTGTACGATCCATTCTAATTCATTCATACGATCCATTCTAATTCCTTCGTACGATCCATTCTAATTCATTCGTACGATCTATTCTAATTCATTCGTACGATCCATTCTAATTCATTCGTACGATCCATTCTAATTCCTTCGTACGATCCATTCTAATTCATTCGTACGATCCATTCTAATTCATTCGTACGATCCATTCTAATTCATTCGCACAAATGTATCCATTCTAATTCATTCGTACGATCCATTCTAATTCATTCGTACGATCCATTCTAATTCATTCCTAAGATCCATTCTAATTCATTCGTACGATCCATTCTAATTCATTCGTACGATCCAATCTAATTCATTCGCGAATGTATCCATTCTAATTCATTCGTACGAACCATTCTAATTCATTCGTACGATCCATTCTAATTCATTCGTACGATCCATTCTAATTCCTTCGTACGATCCATTCTAATTCATTCGTAAGATCCATTCTAATTCATTCGTACGATCCATTCTAATTCATTCGTACGAATTCTAATTCATTCTAATCCATTCTAATTCATTCGTACAATCTATTCTAATTCATTCGTGCAATCCATTCTATTTCATTCGTACGATCCATTCGAATTCATCTGTACGATCCATTCTAATTCATTCGTACAATCCATTCTATTTCATTCGTATGATCCATTCTTACTCATTCGTATGATCCATTCTATATCATTAGCACGATCCATTCTAATTCATTCGTACGATCCATTCTAATTCATTCGCACGATCTATTCTAATTCATTCATACGATCCATTCTAATTCTTTCACACGATCCATTCTAATTCATTCGTACGATCCATTCTAATTCATTCATACGATCTATTCTAATTCATTCGTACGATCCATTCTAATTCATTCGTACGATCCATTCTAATTCATTCGCATGATCCATTCTAATTCATTCATAGGATCCATTCTAATTCATTCATACGATCTATTCTAATTCTTTCGCACGAATGTATCCATTCTAATTCATTCGCACGAATGTATCCATTCTAATTCATTCGTACGATCCATTCTAATTCATTCGTACGATCCATTCTAATTCATTCGTAAGATCTATTCTAACTCATTCGTACGATCCATTCTAATTCATTCGTACGATCCATTCTAATTCATTCGCACGAATGTATCCATTCTAGTTCATTCGTACGATCCATTCTAATTCATTCGTACGATCCATTCTAATTCATTCGTACGATCCATTATAATTCATTTGTGCGATCTATTCTAATTCATTCGTACGATCCATTCTAATTCATTCGTACGATCCATTCTAATTCCTTCGTACGATCTATTCTAATTCATTCGCAAAATCCATTCTAATTCATTCGTACAATCCATTCTAATTCATTCGTATGATCCATTCTAACTCATTCGGTGGATCCATTCTAATTCATTCGTACGATCCATTCTAACTCATTCCGACGATCCATTCTAATTTATTCGTATGATCCATTCTAATTCATTCGTACGATCCATTCTAATTCATTCGTACGATCCATTCTAATTCATTCGCACGAATGTATCCATTCTAGTTCATTCATTCGATCCATTCTAATTCATTCGTACGATCCATTCTAATTCATTCGCACGATCCATTCTAATTCATTCGTACAATCTATTCTATTTCATTCGTACGATCCATTCTTACTCATTCGTATGATCCATTATGGAAACATTCGTGCGAATGAATTAGAATGGATCATACGAATGAGTAAGAATGGATCATACGAATGAAATAGAATGGATTGTGCGAATGAATTAGAATGGATCGTAGAATGGATCAGAATAGATCGTGTGAAAGAATTAGAATGCATCGTATGAATAAATTAGAATGGATCGTGCGAATGAATTCGAATGGATCGTACGAATTCATTCTAATTCATTCATACAATCCATTCTAATTCTTTCACACGATCTATTCTGATCCATTCTACGATCCATTTTAATTCATTCGCACAATGCATTCTATTTCATTCGTACGATCCATTCTTACTCATTCGTATGATCCATTCTAATTCATTCGCACGAATGTATCCATAATGGATCATACGAATGAGTAAGAATGGATCGTACGAATGAAATACATACGAATGAATTAGAATGGATCGTACGAATGAACTAGAATGGATCGTCCGAATGAACTAGAATGGATCGTACGAATGAAATAGAATAGATTGAACGAATGAATTAGAATGGACTCGTACGAATGAATTAGAATGGATACATTCATGCGAATGAATTAGAATGGATACATTCGTGCGAAAGAATTATAATAGATCGTATGAATGAATTAGAATGGATCCTATGAATGAATCAGAATGGATCGTGCGAATGAATTAGAATAGATCGTACGAATGAATTAGAATAGATCGTACGAATGAATTAGAATGGATCGTACGAAGGAATTAGAATGGATCGTACGAATGAATTAGAATGGATATATTCGTGCAAATGAATTAGAATGGATCGTGCAAATGAATTAGAATGGATCGTACGAATGAATTAGAATGGATCGTACGAATGAATTAGAATGGATCGTACGAATGAATTAGAATGGATACATTCGTGCGAATGAATTATAATGGATCAGACGAATGAATTAGAATGGATCGTACGAATGAATTAGAATGGATCAAATGAATGAATTAGAATGGTTACATTCATGCGAAAGAAATAGAATTGATCGTACGAATGAATTAGAATGGATTGTATGAATGAATTAGAATGGATCGTACGAATGAATTAGAATGGATGAAATGAATGAATTAGAATGGTTACATTCATGCGAATGAATTAGAATGGATCGTACGAATGGATTAGAATGGATCATACGAATGGATTAGAATGGATACATTCGATCGTACGATCCATTCTAATTCATTCGTCCGATCCATTCTAATTCATTCGCACGAATGTATGCATTCTAATTCATTCATACGATCCATTCTAATTCATTCGTACAATCCATTCTAATTCATTCGTAAGATCCATTCTAATTCATTCGTACTATCCATTCTAATTCATTCGTACGATCCATTCTAATTCATTCGCACGAATGTATCCATTCTAGTTCATTCGTACGATCCATTCTAATTCATTCCTACGATCCATTCTAATTCATTCGCACGATCCATTCTAATTCATTCGCACGATCCATTCTAATTCATTCGTACGATCCATTCTAATTCATTCGTACGATCCATTCTAATTCATTCGTACGATCCATTCTAATTCATTCGCACAAATATATCCATTCTAATTCATTCGTACGATCCATTCTAATTCATTCGCACGATCCATTCTAATTCATTCGTACGATCCATTCTAATTCATTCGTACGATGCATTCTAATTCATTCGCACGATCCATTCTAATTCATTCGTACGATCCATTCTAATTCATTCGTACGATCCATTTTAATTCATTCGTATGATCCATGCTAATTAATTCGTACGATCCATTCTAATTCATTCGCACGAATGTATCTATTCTAATTCATTCGTACAATCCATTCTATTTCATTCGTACGATCCATTCTTACTCATTCGTATGATCCATTCTAATACATTCATACGATTCATGCTAATTCATTCGCACGATCAGTTCTAATTCATTCGTACGATCCATTCTTATTCATTCATACGATCCATTCTAATTCATTCGCACAATCCATTCTAATCCATTCTAATTCATTTGTAAGATCCATTCTAATTCATTCGTACGATCCATTCTAATTCATTCATACAATCCATTCTAATTCTTTCACACAATCCATTCTAATTCATTCGTACGATCCATTCTAAATCATTCGTGCAATCCATTCTATTTCATTCGTATGATATATTCTAATTCATTAGAATGGATCGTACGAATGAATTAGAATGGATCATATTAATGAATTAGAATGGATCGTACGAATGAATTAGAATGGATCGTACGAAGGAATTAGAATGGATCGTACGAATGAATTAGAATGGATATATTCGTGCAAATGAATTAGAATGGATCGTATGAATGAATTAGAATGGATCGTACGAATAAATTAGAATGGATAAATTCGTGCAAATGAATTAGAATGGATTGTATGAATGTATTAGAATAGATCATATGAGTGAATTAGAATGGATCGTACGAATGAATTAGAATGGATCGTACGAATGAATTAGCATGGATCGTGTGAAAGAATTAGAATGGATTGTATGAATGAATTAGAATAGATCGTATGAATGAATTAGAATGGATCGTACGAATGAATTAGAATGGATCGTACGAATGAATTTGAATGGATACATTTGTGCGAATGAATCTAAATGGATTTTATGAATGAATTACAATAGATCGTACGAATGAATTTGAATGGATCGTACGAATGAATTAGAATAGCTCATACGAATGAATTAGAATGAATCGTATGAATGAATTAGAATGGTTACATTCGTGCGAATGAATTATAACAGATCGTACGAATGAATTAGAATGGATCGTACGAATAAATTAGAATGGATCGTGGGAATGAATTAGAATGGATCGTACGAATGAATAAGAATGGATCCACCGAATGAGTTAGAATGGATCATACGAATGAATTAGAATGGATTGTACGAATGAATTAGAATGGATTGTGCGAATGAATTAGAATGGATCATATGAATGAATAAGAATGGATCGTACGAATGAATTAGAATGGATCGTGCGAATGAATTAGCATGAATCGTACGAATGTATTAGAATGGATCGTACAAATGAATTAGAATGAATCTTACGATCCATTCTAATTCAATCGTCCGATCCATTCTAATTCATTCGCATGAATGTATCCATTCTAATTCATTCGTACAATCCATTCTATTTCATTCGTACGATCCATTCTTACTCATTCGTATGATCCATTCTAATTCATTCGTACGATCCATTCTAATTCATTCGTACGATCCATTCTAATTCATTCGTACGATCCATTCTAATTCATTCGCACGATCCATTCTAATTCATTCATACGATCCATTCTAATTCATTCCTACAATCCATTCTAATTCATTCGCCCGATCCATTCTAATTCATTCATACGATCCATTCTATTCGAATGGATCATGCGATCCATTTGAATTCATTCGCACGATCCATTCTAATTCATTCATACGATCCATTCTAATTCATTCATACAATGCATTCTAATTCTTTCGCACGATCCATTCTAATTCATTCAGACGATCCATTCTAATTCATTCGTACGATCCATTCTAATTCACTCATACTATCCATTCTAATTCATTCATACAATCCATTCTAATTCATTTGCACGAATATATCCATTCTAATTCATTCGTAAGATCCATTCTAATTCCTTCGTACGATCCATTCTAATTCCTTCGTACGATCCATGCTAATTCCTTCGTACGATCCATTCTAATTCCTTCGTACGATCCATTCTAATTCCTTCGTATCCATTCTAATTCATTCATACAATCCATTCTAATTTATTCGCACGAATGTATCCATTCTAATTCATTTACACGATCCATTCTAATTGATTCCTAAGATCTATTCTAATTCATTCGTACGATCCATTCTAATCCATTCTAATCCATTCTTTCATACGATCCATTCTAATTCATATGCTCAAAGGTATCCATTCTAATCCATTCGTAGGATCCATTCTAATCCATTCTTACGATACATTCTAATTCATTCGTATGGTCCATTCTAATTCATTCGTCCGATCCATTCTAATTCATTCGCACGAATGTATCCATTCTAATTCATTCGTACGATCCATTCTAATTCATTCGCACGATCCATTCTAATTCATTCGTAAGATCCATTCTAATTCATTCGTACGATCCATTCTAATTCATTCGTACGATCCATTCTAATTCATTCGCACGAATGTACATTCATGCGAATGAATTAGAATGGATCGTACGAATGGATTAGAATGGATCGTATGAGTGAATTAGAATGGATACGAAGGAATTAGAATGGATCGTACGAAGGAATTAGAATGGATCATACGAATGAAATAGAATGGATCGTACGAATGAAATAGAATGGATCGTACGAAGGAATTAGAATGCATTCATATGATCCATTCTAATTCATTCGGACGATCCATTCTAATTCATTTATACGATCCATTCTAAGTCATTCGTACGAATCCATTCTAATTCATTCGTACAATCTATTCTATTTCATTCGTACGATCCATTCTTACTCATTCGTATGATCCATTCTAATTCATTCGGATGAATGTATCCATTCTAATTTATTCGTACGATCCATTCTAATTCATTCGTACGATCCATTCTAATTCATTCGTACGATCCATTCTAATTCATTCGCACAAATGTATCCATTCTAATTCATTCGCACGAATGTATCCATTCTAATTCATTCGTACAATCCATTCTATTTCATTCGTACGATCCATTCTAATTCATTCGTACGATCCATTCTTACTCATTCGTATGATCCATTTTAATTCATTCGTACGATCGATTCTAATTCATTCGCTCGAATGTATCCATTCTAATCCATTCGTACGATCCATTCTAATTCATTAGCACGATCCATTCTAATTCTTTCACACGATCCATTCTAATTCATTCATACGATCCATTCTAATTCATTCGCACAATCCATTCTATTTCATTCGTGCGATCCATTCTTACTCATTCGTATGATCCATTCTAATTCATTCGCACGAATGTATCCATAATGGATCATACGAATGAGTAAGAATGGATCGTACGAATGAAATAGAATGGATTGTGCGAATGAATTAGAATGGACAGTACGAATGAATTAGAATGGATCGTACGAATGAATTAGAATGGATATATTTGAACGAATAAATTAGAATGGATCATACGAATGAATTAGAATGGATCGTACGAATGAATTAGAATGGATAGTGCGAATGAATTAGAATCGATCGTACGAATGAATTAGAATGGATCATACGAATGAGTAAGAATGGATCGTACGAATGAATTAGAATGGATCGTACGAATGAATCAGAATGGATCGTGCTAATGAATTAGAATTGATCGAACGAATGAATTAGCATGGATCGTGCTAATGAATTAGACTGGATCGTACGAATGAATTTGAATGGATACATTTGTGCGAATCAATCTAAATGGATTGTATGAATGAATTACAATGGATCGTACGAATGAATTAGAATGGATCGTACGAATGAATTAGAATGGATCAAATGAATGAATTAGAATGGTTACATTCATGCGAATGAATTAGAATGGATCGTACGAATGAATTAGAATGGATCGTATGAGTGAATTAGAATGGATACGAAGGAATTAGAATGGATCGTACGAAGGAATTCGAATGGATCATACGAATGAAATAGAATGGATCGTACGAAGGAATTAGAATGGATCGTACGAAGCAGTTAGAATGCATTCGTACGATCCCTTCTAATCCATTCGTACAATCCATTCTAATTCATTCATACGATCCGTTCTATTTCATTCGCACGATCCATTCTAATTCTTTCGTACGATACATTCTAATTCATTCGTACGATCCATTCTAATTCATTCATTTGATCCATTCTAATTCATTCGTACGATACATTCTAATTTATTCGTCCGATCCATTCTAATTCATTCGCATGAATTAGAATGAATTGTATGAATGAATTAGAATGGATAGTACGAATGAAGTAGAATGGATCGTATGAATGAATTAGAATGGATACATTCGTGCGAATGAATTAGAATGGATCGTACGAATGAATTAGAATGGATCCTATGAATGAATTAGAATGGATCATGTGAAAGAATTAGAATGGATTGTATGAATGAATTAGAATAGATCGTGCGAATGAACTAGAATGGATACATTCATGCGAATGAATTACAATGGATCGTACGAATGAATTAGAATGGATCGTACGAATGAATTAGAATGATCTTACGAACGAATTAGAATGGATCGTACGAATGAATTAGAATGGATCGTACGAATGAATTAGAATGGATACATTCGTGCGAATGAATTAGAATGGATCGGACGAATGAATTAGAATGGATCGTACGAAAGAATTATAATGGATCAAATGAATGAATTAGAATGGATCGTACGAATAAATTAGAATGGATACATTCGTCCGAATGAATTAGAATGGATCATACGAATGAATTAGAATGGATCGTACGAATGAATAAGAATGGATCGTACGAATGAATTAGAATGGATACATTCGTACGAATGAATTAGAATGGATCGTACGAATAAATTAGAATGGATCGTACGGAATGAATTAGAATGGATATATTTGAATGAATAAATTAGAATGGATCATACGAATGAATTAGAATGGATCGTATGAATGAATTAGAATGGATAGTGCGAATGAATTAGAATCGATCGTACGAATGAATTAGAATGGATCGTACGAATGAATTAGAATGGATCATACGAATGAGTAAGAATGGATCGCACGAATGAATTAGAATGGATCGTACGAATGAATTAGAATGGATCGTACGAATAAATTAGAATGGATACATTCGTCCGAATGAATTAGAATGGATCATATGAATGAGTAAGAATGGATCGTACGAATAAAATAGAATAGATTGTACGAATGAATTAGAATGGATCCTACGAATGAATTAGAATGGATCGTGTGAAAGAATTAGAATGGATTGTATGAATGAATTAGAATGGATTGAATGAATGAATTAGAATGGATCGTACGAATGGATAAGAATGGATCGTACCAATGAATTAGAATGGATCGTACGAATGAACTAGAATGGATACATTCGTGCGAATGAATTAGAATGGATCGTACGAATGAATTAGAATGGATCGTATGAATGAATTAGAATGGATCGTACGAATGAATTAGAATAGATCGTACGAATGAATTAGAATAGATCGTACGAATGAATTAGAATGGATCGTACGAAGGAATTAGAATGGATCGTACGAATGAATTAGAATGGATCGTATGAATGAATTAGAATGGATACATTCGTGCGAATGAATTAGAATGGATCGTACAAATGAATTAGAATGGATCGTACGAATGAATTAGAATGGATCGTATGAATGATTTAGAATGGATACATTCGTGCGAATGAATTAGAATGGATTGTACGAATGAATTAGAATGGATCGTACGAATGAATTAGAATGGATCGTGTGAAAAAATTAGAATGGATTGTATGAATGAATTAGAATGGATCATATGAATGAATTATAATGGATACATTCGTGCGAATGAATTAGAATGGATCGTACGAATGAATTAGAATGGATCATACGAATGAATTAGAATGGATCGTATGAATGAATTAGAATGGTTACATTCATGCGAATGAATTAGAATGGATCATACGAATGGATTAGAATGGATCGTACGAATGGATTAGAATGGATACATTCAAGCGAATGAATTAGAATGGATCGTACGAATGAATTAGAATGGATCGTACGAATGGATTAGAATGGATCCTACGAATGGATTAGAATGGATATCTTTGTGCATATGAATTAGAATGGATCGTACGAATGAATTAGAACGGATCATATGAATGAATTAGAATGGATCGTGTGAAAGAATTAGAATGGATTGTATGAATGAATTAGAATAGATCATATGAATGAATTAGAATGGATCGTACGAATGAATTAGAATGGATCGTACGAATGAATTAGAATGGATTGTACGAATGAATTAGAATGGATACATTCGTGCGAATGAATTAGAATGGATACATTCGTGCGAAAGAATTAGAATAGATCGTATGAATGAATTAGAATAGATCCTATGAATGAATTAGAATGGATCGCGCGATCCATTCGTACGATCCATTCTAATTCATTCGTACAATCTATTCTATTTCATTCGTACGATCCATTCTTACTCATTCGTATGATCCATTCTAATTCATTCAGACGAATGTATCCATTCTAATTTATTCGTACGATCCATTCTAATTCATTCGTACGATCCATTCTAATTCATTCGTATGATCCATTCTTACTCATTCGTATGATCCATTCTAATTCATTCGTACGATCCATTCTAATTAATTCGTACGATCGATTCTAATTCATTCGCACTATCCATTCTAATTCATTCGTACGATCCATTCTAATTCATTCGTATGATCCATTCTAATTTATTCGTTCAAATATATCCATTCTAATTCATTCGTATGATCCATTCTAATTCATTCGCACGATCCATTCTAATTCATTCGCACGAATGTATCCATTCTAATTCATTTGCACGATTCATTCTAATTCATTTCTATGATCTATTCTAATTCATTCGTACGATCCATTCTAATTCATTCTAATTCATTCGTACGGTCCATTCTACGATCCATTCTAATTCATTCGTATATTCCATTCTAATTCATTAGCACGATCCATGCTAATAAATTAGAATGGATCGTACGATCCAATCTAATTCATTCATACGATCCATTCTTACTCATTCGTGTGATCCATTCTAATTCAATCGTACGATCCATTCTAATTCATTCGTACGATCCATTCTAATTCCTTCGTACGATCCATTCTAATTCATTCGTACGATCCATTCTAATCCATTCGTACGATCCATTCTAATTCCTTTGTACGATCCATTCTAATTCATTCATACGATCCATTCTAATTCATTCATGCAATCTATTCTAATTCATTCGTACGATCCATTCTAATTCATTTATACGATCCATTCTAATTCATTCATACAATCCATTCTAATTTATTCGCACGAATGTATCCATTCTAATTCATTCGTACGATCCATTCTAATTCATTCGCACAATCTATTCTAATTCATTCATACGATCCATTCTAATTCATTCGCACGAATGTATCCATTCTAATTCATTCATACGATCCATTCTACTTCATTCGTACTATCCGTTCTAATTCACTCATACGATCCATTCTAATTCATTCATACGATCCATTCTAATTCATTTGCACGAATATATCCATTCTAATTCATTCGTACGATCCATTCTAATTCCTTCGTACGATCCATTCTAATTCCTTCGTACGATCCATTCTAATTCATTCGCACGAATGTATCCATTCTAATTCATTCGTATGATCCATTCTAATTCATTCGTACAATCCATTCTAATTCATTCGTAAGATCCATTCTAATTAATTCGTACGATCCATTCTAATTCATTGGAACGATCCATTCTAATTTATTCGCACGAATGTATCCATTCTAGTTCATTCATACGATCCATTCTAATCCATTCGTACGATCCATTCTAATTCATTTGTACGATCCATTCTAATTCATTCGCTCGAATGTATCCATTCTAATCCATTCGTATGATCCATTCTAATCCATTCGTACGATCCATTCTAATTCATTCGCATGAATGTAACCATTCTAATTCATTCATTTGATCCATTGTAATTCATTCGTACGATCCATTCTAATTCATTCGTCCGATCCTTTCTAATTCATTCGCACGAATGTATCCATTCTAATTCATTCGTACGATCCATTCTAATTTATTCTTACGATCCATTCTAATTCATTCGTAAGATCCATTCTAATTCATTCGTACGATCCATTCTAATTCATTCGCACGAATGTATCCATTCTAATTCATTCGTACGATCCATTCTAATTCATTCGTACGATCCATTCTAATTCATTCGCACGATCCATTCTAATTCATTTGTACGATCAATTCTAATTCATTCGCATGAATGTATCCATTCTAATTCATTCGTACGATCCTGAATTAGAATGGATCGTACGAATGAATTAGAATGGATACCTTTGTGCATATGAATTAGAATGGATCGTACGAATGAATTAGAATGGATCAGATTAATGAATTAGAATGGATCGTACGAATGAGTTATAATGGATACATTCGGGCGAATGAATTAGAATGGATCATGCGCGAATGTATCCATTCTAATTCATTCGTACGATCCATTCTAATTCATTAATATGATCCATTCTAAGTCATTCGTACGATCCATTCTAATTAATATGCATAAAGGTATCCATTCTAATCCATTCGTAGGATCCATTCTAATCCATTCGTACGATCCATTCTAATTCATTTGTACGATCCATTCTAATTGATTCGCTCGAATGTATCCATTCTAATCCATTCGTACGATCCATTCTAATTCATTCCATTGAATGTAACCATTCTAATTCATTCATTTGATCCATTCTAATTCATTCGTACGATCCATTCTAATTCATTCGTCCGATCCATTCTGATTCATTCGCACGAATGTATCCATTCTAATTCATTCGTACGATCCATTCTAATTCATTCGTAAGATCCATTCTAATTCATTCGTATGATCCATTCTAATTCATTCGCACGATCCATTCTAATTCATTCGTACGATCAATTCTAATTCATTCGCACGAATGTATACATTCTAATTCATTCATACGATCCATTCTAATTCATTCGTACGATCCATTCTAATTCACTCATACGATCCATTCTAATACCATTCTAATTCATTCGTACGATCCATTCTAATTCATTCGTACGATCTATTCTAATTCATTCGTACGATCCATTCTAATTCATTCGTACGATCCATTCTAATTCCTTCGTACGATCCATTCTAATTCATTCGTACAATCTATTCTAATTCATTCGTACGATTGGATACATTCGTGTGAATGAATTAGAATGGATCGTACGAATGAGTAAGAATGGATCGTACGAATGAAATAAAATGGATTGCACGAATGAATTAGAATGGATTGTACGAATGAATTAGAATGGATCGTGTGAAAGAATTAGAATGGATTGTATGAATGAATTAGAATGGATCGTACGAATGAATTAGAATGGATCGTACTAGTATCCATTCTAATTCATTCGTACAATCTATTCTATTTCATTCGTACGATCCATTCTTACTCATTCGTATGATCCATTCTAATTCATTCGGACGAATGTATCCATTCTAATTTATTCGTATGATCCATTCTAATTTATTCGGACGAATGCATTGTATAAATGAATTAGAATGGATCGTATGAATAAACTAGAATGGATCGTGCGAATGAATTCGAATGGATCGCATGATCCATTCGAATAGAATGGATCGTATGAATGAATTAGAATGGATCGGGCGAATGAATTAGAATGGATTGTAGGAATGAATTAGAATGGATCGTATGAATGAATTAGAATGGATCGTATGAATGAATTAGAATGGATCGTACGAATGAATTTGAATGGATCGTACGAATGAATTAGAATGGATCGTACGAATGAATTAGAATGGATCGTACGAATGAATTAGAATGGATACATTCGTACGAATGAAATAGAATGGATCGTGCGAATGAATTAGCATGAATCGTACGAACGTATTAGAATGGATCGTACGAATGAATTAGAATGAATCGTACGATCCATTCTAATTTAATCGTCCGATCCATTCTAATTCACTCGCATGAATGTATCCATTCTAATTCATTCGTACAATCCATTCTATTTCATTCGTACGATCCATTCTTACTCATTCGTATGATCCATTCTAATTTATTCGTATGATCCATTCTAATTCATTCGTACGATCCATTCTAATTCATTCGCACGATCCATTCTAATTCATACATATGATCCATTCTAATTCATTCATACGATCCATTCTAATTCATTCCTTCAATCCATTCTAATTCATTCGCCCGATCCATTCTAATTCATTCATACGATCCATTATATTCGAATGGATCATGCGATCCATTCGAATTCATTCGCACGATCCATTCTAATTCATTTGTACGATCCATTCAAATTTATTCGTACAATCCATTCTATTTCATTCGTACGATCCATTCTTACTCATTCGTATGATCCATTCTAATTCATTCGCACGAATGTATCCATTCTAATTCATTCATATAATCCATTCTAATTCATTCCGTACGATCCATTCTAATTCATTCATACGATCGTACGAATGAATTAGAATGGATCGTACAAATGAATTAGAATAGATTGTGCGAATGAATTAGAATGGATCATACGAATGAATCAGAATGGATCATACAAATGAGTAAGAATGGATCGTACAAATGAATTTTAATGGATCATACGAATGAATTAGAATGGATCGTACGAATAAATAAGAATGGATACATTGGTCCGAATGAATTAGAATGAATCATACGAATGAGTAAGAATGGATCGTACGAATGAAAAAGAATAGATTGTAAGAATGAATTAGAATGGATCCTACGAATGAATTAGAATGGATCGTGTGAAAGAATTAGAATGGATTGTATGAATGAATTAGAATGGATCGTATGAATGAATTAGAATGGATCGTGCGAATGAATTCGAATGGATCGTACGAATTCATTCTAATTCATTCATACAATCCATTCTAATTCTTTCACACAATCCATTCTAATTAATTCATACGTTCCATTCTAATTCATTAGCACGATCCATGCTAATTCATTCGTTCGATCAATTCTAATTCATTAGCACGATCCATTCTAATTCATTCGTTCAATCAATTCTAATTCATTAGCACGATCCATGCTAATTCATTCGTTCGATCAATTCTAATTCATTAGCATGATCCATTCTAATTCATTCGTACGATCCATTCTAATTCATTCATAGGATCCATTCTAATTCATTCATACGATCTATTCTAATTCTTTCGCACGAATGTATCCATTCTAATTTATTCGCACGAATGTATCCATTCTAATTCATTCGTACGATCCATTCTAATTCATTCGTATGATCCATTCGAATTCATTCGCACGATCCATTCTAATTCATTAATATGATCCATTCTAATTCAGTCATACAATCCATTCTAATTCTTTCACACGATCCATTCTAATTCATTCGTACGATCCATTCTAATTCATTCGTACAATCCATTATTTCATTCGTACGATCCATTCTTACTCATTCGTATGATCCATTCTAATTCATTCGTATGATCCATTCTAATTCATTCATATGATCCATTCTAATTCATTCGTAAGATCCATTCTAATTCATTCGTACGATCCATTCTAATTCATTCCCACAAATGTATCCATTCTAGTTCATTCGTACGATCCATTCTAATTCATTCGTACGATCCATTCTAATTCATTCGCACGATCCATTCTAATTCATTCGTACGATCCATTCTAATTCATTCATACGATCCATTCTAATTCATTCGTACAATCCATTCTAATTCATTCGTACAATCTATTCTAATTCATTCGTACAAATGGATACATTCGTGTGAATGAATTAGAATGGATCGTACGAATGAGTAAGAATGGATCGTACGAATGAAATAGAATGGATTGCACGAATGAATTAGAATGGATCGTACGAATGAATTAGAATGGATCGTGTGAAAGAATTAGAATGGATTGTATGAATGAATTAGAATGGATCGTACGAAGGAATTAGAATGGATCGTACGAATGAATTAGAATGGATCGTACGAATGAATTAGAATAGATCGTATGAATGAATTAGAATGGATCGTACGAATGAATTAGAATGGATCATGTGAAAGAATTAGAATGGATCGTACGAATGAATTAGAATGGATCGTGCGAATGAATTAGAATGGATCGTACGAATGAATTAGAATGGATCGTGCTAATTAATTAGAATTGATCGAACGAATGAATTAGCATGGATCGTGCATTCGTACGATCCATTCTAATTCATTCGTAGGATCCATTCTAATTCATTCGTACGATCCATTCTAATTCATTCGTACGATCCATTCTAATTCATTCGCACGAATGTATCCATTCTAGTTCATTCGTACGATCCATTCTAATTCATTCGTACGATCCATTCTCATTCATTCATACGATCTATTGTAATTCATTCATACAATCCATTCTAATTCTTTCACACGATCCATTCTAATTCATTCGTACGATCCATTCTAATTCATTCGCACAATCCATTCTATTTCATTCGTACGATCCATTCTTACTCATTCGTATGATCCATTCTAATTCATTCGCACGAATGTATCCATAATGGATCATACGAATGAGTAAGAATGGATAGTACGAATGAAATAGAATGGATTGTGCGAATGAATTAGAATAGACCGTACGAATGAATTAGAATGGATACATTCGTGCGAATGAATTAGAATGGATCGGACGAATGAATTAGAATGGATCGTACGAATGAATTAGAATGGATCGTACGAATGAATTAGAATGGATCGTACGAATAAATTAGAATGGATACATTCGTCCGAATGAATTAGAATGGATCATACGAATGAGTAAGAATGGATCGTACGAATGAAATAGAATAGATTGTACAAATGAATTAGAATGGATCCTACGAATGAATTAGAATAGATCGTGTGAAAGAATTAGAATGGATTGTATGAATGAATTAGAATGAATTCGTACGATCCATTCGAATTCATTCGCACGATCCATTCTAATTCATTCATACGATCCATTCTAATTCTTTCACACGATCCATTCTAATTCTTTCACACGATCCATTCTAATTCATTCGTAGGATCCATTCTAATTCATTCGTACAATCTATTCTATTTCATTCGTACAATCCATTCTTACTCATTCGTATGATCCATTCTAATTCATTCGTACGAATGTATCCATTTTAATTAATTCGTACGATCCATTCTAATTCATTCGTACGATCCATTCTAATTCATTCGTACGATCCATTCTAATTCATTCGTCCGATCCATTCTAATTCATTCGCACGAATGTATCCATTCTAATTCATTCGTACGATCCATTCTAATTCATTCGTACGATCCATTCTAATTCATTCGTAAGATCCATTCTAATTCATTCGTACGATCCATTCTAATTCATTCGTACGATCCATTCTAATTCATTCGCACGAATATATCCATTCTAGTTCATTCGTACGATCCATTCTAATTCATTCGTACGATCCATTCTAATTCATTCGTACGATCCATTCTAATTTATTCATACGATCCATTCTAATTCATTCGTACGATCCATTCTAATTCATTCGCACAAATGTATCCATTCTAATTCATTCGTACGATCCATTCTAATTCATTCGCACGATCCATTCTAATTCATTCGTATGATCCATTCTAATTCATTCGCACGATCTGTTCTTATTCATTCGCACAATCCATTCTAATTCATTCGCACGAATGTATCCATTCTAATTCATTCGTACGATCCATTCTAATTCATTCGTACGATCCATTCTAATTCATTCGTATGATCCATTCTAATTAATTCGTATGATCCATTCTAATTCATTCGTACGATCCATTCTAATTCATTCATACAATCCTTTCTAATTCATTCGCACGAATGTATCCATTCTAATTAATTTGTACGGTCCATTTTAATTCATTCGTATGATCTATTCTTATTCATTCGCACGATCCAGTCTAATTGATTCGCACGATCCATTCTAATTCATTCGCACGAATGTATCCATTCTAATTCAATCGTACGATCCATTCTAATTCATTAATATGATCCATTCTAATTCATTCGTACGATCCATTCTAATTCATATGCACAAAGGTATCCATTCTAATCCATTCGTAGGATCCATTCTAATCCATTCGTACGATCCATTCTAATTCATTCGTACGATCCATTCTAATTTATTCGCTCGAATGTATCCATTCTAATCCATTCATACGATCCATTCAAATCCATTCGTACGATCCATTCTAATTCATTCGCATGAATGTAACCATTCTATTTCATTCATTTGATCCATTCTAATTCATTCGTACGATCCATTCTAATTCATTCGTCCGATCCATTCTAATTCATTCGCACGAATGTATCCATTCTAATTCATTCGTACGATCCATACTAATTCATTCGTACGATCCATTCTAATTCATTCGTAAGATCCATTCTAATTCATTCGTACGATCCATTCTAATTCATTCGTACGATCCATTCTAATTCATTCGTAAGATCCATTCTAATTCATTCGTACGATCCATTCTAATTCATTCGCACGAATGTATCCATTCTAGTTCATTCGTACGATCCATTCTAATTCATTCGTACGATCCATTCTAATTCATTCGCACGATCCATTCTAATTCATTCGTATGATCAATTCTAATTCATTCGCACGAATGTATCCATTCTAATTTATTCGTACGATCCTGAATTAGTATGGATCGTACGAATGAATTAGAATGGATACCTTTGTGCTTATGAATTAGAATGGATCGTACGAATGAATTAGAATGGATCATATTAATGAATTAGAATGGATCGTACGAATGAATTAGAATGGATAAATTCGTGCGAATGAATTAGAATGGATCGTGCACGAATGTATCCATTCTAATTCATTCGTACGATCCATTCTAATTCATTAATATGATCCATTCTAATTCATTCGTACAATCCATTCTAATTCATATGCACAAAGGTATCCATTCTAATCCATTCGTAGGATCCATTCTAATCCATTTGTACGATCCATTCTAATTCATTCGTACGATCCATTCTAATTCATTCGCTCGAATGTATCCATTCTAATCCATTCGTACGATCCATTCTAATCCATTCGTACGATCCATTCTAATTCATTCGCATGAATGTAACCATTCTAATTCATTCATTTGATCCATTCTAATTCATTCGTACGATCCATTCTAATTCATTTGTCCGATCCATTCTAATTCATTCGCACGAATGTATCCATTCTAATTCATTCGTACGATCCATTCTAATTCATTCGTACGATCCAGTACGATCCATTCTAATTCATTCGTAAGATCCATTCTTATTCATTCGTATGATCCATTCTAATTCATTCGCACGAATGTATCCATTCTAGTTCATTCGTATGATCCATTCTAATTCATTCGTACGATCCATTCTAATTCATTCGCACGATCCATTCTAATTCATTCGTACGATCCATTCTAATTCTTTCACACGATCCATTCTAATTCATTCGTACGATCCATTCTAATTCATTCGTACGATCTATTCTAATTCATTCGTATGATCCATTCTAATTCATTCGTATGATCCATTCTAATTCCTTCGTACGATCCATTCTAATTCATTCATACAATCCATTCTAATTCTTTCACACGATCCATTCTAATTCATTCGTACGATCCATTCTAATTCATTCGTGCAATCCATTCTATTTCATTCGTACGATCCATTCTAACTCATTCGTACGATCCATTCTAATTCATTCACACGAATGTATCCATTCGTACGAATGAATTAGAATAGATTGTACGAATGAATTAGAATGGATCGTACGAATGAATTAGAATAGATCGTACGAAGGAATTAGAAAGGATCGTAGGAATGAATTAGAATGGATCGTACGAATGAATTAGAATAGATCGTACGAATGAATTAGAATGGATCGTACGAAGGAATTAGAATGGATCGTACGAATGAATTAGAATGGATATATTCGTGCAAATGAATTAGAATGGATCGTATGAATGTATTAGAATGGATCGTATGAGTGAATTAGAATGGATCGTACGAATGAATTAGAATGGATAGTATGAATGAATTAGAATGGATCGTACGAATGAATTAGAATGGATCATATGAATGAATTAGAATGGATCGTACGAATGAATTAGAATGGATCGTGCGAATGAATTAGAATGGATCGTACGAATGAATTAGAATGGATCGTACGAATGAACTAGAATGGATACATTCGTGCGAATGAATTAGAATGGATCGTACGAATTAATTAGAATGGATCGTACGAATGAATTAGAATGGATCGTACGAATAGATTAGAATGGATTATACGAATGAATTAGAATGGATCATGCGAATGAATTTGAATAGATCGAACGAATGAATTAGAATGGATATATTCGAGCGAATGAATTAGAATAGATCGTAGGAATGAATTAGAATGGATCATACGAATGAATTAGAATGGATCGTACGAACGAATTAGAATGGATCGTATGAACGAATTTGAATGGATCATATTAATGAATTAGAATAGATCGTACGAATGAATTAGAATGGATCGTACGAATAAATTAGAATGGATCGTATGAATGGTTTAGAATGGATACATTCGTGCGAATGAATTAGAATGGATCGGACGAATGAATTAGAATGGATCGTACGAATAAATTAGAATGGATCAAATGAATGAATTAGAATGGTTACATTCATGCGATTGAATTAAAATGGATCGTACGAATGGATTAGAATGGATCGTACGAATGGATTAGAATGGATACATTCGTGCGAACGAATTAGAATGGATCATACGAATGAGTAAGAATGGATCTTACGAATGAAATAGAATGGATTGTACGAATGAATTAGAATGGATCGTGCGAATGAATTTGAATGGATCGTACGAATGAATTAGAATGGATCGTGCTAGTGAACTAGAATTGTTCGTACGAATGAAATAGAATGGATTGTACGAATGATTTAGAATGGATCGTACGAAAGAATTAGAATGGATCGTACGAATGATTTAGAATGGATACATTCGTGCGAATGAATTAGAATGGATCATACGAATGAGTAAGAATGGATCGTACGAATGAAATAGAATGGATTGTACGTATGAATTAGAATGGATTCGTACGAATGAATAAGAATGGATACATTCGTGCGAATGATTTAGAATGGATCGTACCAATGAGTAAGAATGGATCGTACGAATGAAATAGAATGGATTGTGCGAATGAATTAGAATGGATCGTAAGAATGAATTAGAATGGATCGTGTGAAAGAATTAGAGTGGATTGTATGAATGAATTAGAATAGATCGTATGAATGAATTAGAATGGATCGTACGAATGAATTAGAATTGATCGTACGAATGAATTAGAATGGGTACATTCGTGCGAATGAATTAGAATGGATCGTATGAATGAATTAGAATATATTGTGGAAATGAATTAGAATGGATCGTACGAATGAATTAGAATGGATACATTCGTGCGAATAAATTAGAATGGATTGTATGAATGAATTAGAATGGATCGTACGAATGAATTCGAATGGATCGTACGAATGAATTAGAAAAGATTGCGCGAATGAATTAGAATGGATCGTGCGAATGAAATAGAATGGATACAAATGAATTAGAATGGATCATACAAATGAATTAGAATGTATCCATTTTAATTCATTCGTATGTCTAATTCATTCGTACGGTCCTTTCTAATTCATTCGCATAATCAATTCTATTTCATTCGTACGATCCATTCTTACTCATTCGTATGATCCATTATGGATACATTCGTGCGAATGAATTAGAATGGATAATACGAATGGGTAAGAATGGATTGTACGAATGAAATAGAATGGATTGTGCGAATCAATTAGAATGGATCGTACGAATGAATTAGAATGGATCGTGTGAAAGAATTAGAATGGATTGTATGAATGAATTAGAAAAGATCGTATGAATGAATTAGAATGGATCATACGAATGAATTAGAAAGGTTCGTACGAATAAATTAGAATGGATCGTACGAATGAATTAGAATGGATCTTACAAATGAATTAGAATGGATCGTACGAATGAATTAGAATGGTTACATTTGTGCGAATGAATTAGAATGGATCGTACGAATGAATTAGAATGGATCGTATGAATGAATTAGAATGGATCGTATGAATGAATTAGAATGGATCGTACGAAGGAATTAGAATGGATCGTACGAATGAATTAGAATGGATATATTCGTGCAAATGAATTAGAATGGATCGTATGAATGTATTAGAATGGATCGTATGAGTGAATTAGAATGGATCGTGCGAATGAAGTAGAATGGATTGTATGAATGAATTAGAATGGATCGTACGAATGAATTTGAATGGATCATACGAATTAATTAGAATGGATCATACGAATGAATTAGAATGGATCGTACGAATGAATTAGAATTAGAATGGATATATTCGTGCGAATGAATTAGAATGGATACATTCGTGCGAAGGAATTAGAATAGATCGTATGAATGAATTAGAATGGATCCTATGAATGAATTAGAATGGATCGTGCGAATGAATTATAATGGATTGTACGAATGAATTAGAATGGATACATTCGTGCGAATGAATTAGAATGGATCGGACGAATGAATTAGAATGGATCGGACGAATGAATTAGAATAGATCGTACGAATGAATTAGAATGGATCAAATTAATGAATTAGAATGGTTACATTCATGCAAATGAATTAGAATGGATCGTACGAATGGATTAGAATGGACCTTACGAATGGATTAGAATGGATACATTCGAGCGAATGAATTAGAATGGATCGTACGAATGAATTAGAATGGATCGTACGAATGAATTAGAATGAATTCGTACGATCCATTCGAATTCATTCGCACGATCCATTCTAATTCATTCATACGATCCATTCTAATTCATTCATACAATCCATTCTAATTCTTTCACACGATCTATTCTAATTCATTCGTAGGATGCATTCTAATTCATTCGTACAATCTATTCTATTTCATTCGTACGATCCATTCTTACTCATTCGTATGATCCATTCTAATTCATTCGGACGAATGTATCCATTCTAAATTATTCGTACGATCCATTCTAATTCATTCGTGCAATCCATTCGAATGAATTAGAATGGATTAGAATGCATCGTGTGAAAGAATTAGAATGCATTGTATGAATGAATTAGAATGGATCGTATGAATGAATTAGAATGGATCGTGCAAATGAATTCGAATGGATCGCATGATCCATTCGAATAGAATGGATCGTATGAATTAATTAGAATGGATCGGGCGAATGAATTAGAATGGATTGTAAGAATGAATTAGAATGGATCATAGGAATGAATTAGAATTGATCGTATGAATGAATTAGAATGGATCGTGCGAATGAATTAGAATGGATCGTACGAATGAATTAGAATGGATCGTACGAATGAAATAGAATGGATCATACGAATGAATTAGAATGGATCATACGAATGAGTAAGAATGGATCGTACGAATGAAATAGAATGGATTGTATGAATGAATTAGAATGGATACATTCGTGCGAATGAATTAGAGTGGATCGTACGAATGAATTAGAATGGATCGTACGAATGAATTAGAATGGACCGTACGAATGAATTAGAATGCATCGTACGAAAGAATTAGAATGGATATATTCGTGCGAATGAATTAGAATGGATCGTACGAATGAATTAGACTGGATCGTACGAATGAATTTGAATGGATACATTTGTGCGAATGAATCTAAATGGATTGTATGAATGAATTACAATGGATCGTACGAATGAATTAGAATGGATCGTACAAATGAATTAGAATAGCTCATACGAATGAATTAGAATGAATCGTATGAATGAATTAGAATGGTTACATTCGTGCGAATGAATTAGAATAGATCGTACGAATGAATTAGAATGGATCGTACGAATAAATTAGAATGGATCGTGGGAATGAATTAGAATGGATCGTACGAATGAATTAGAATGGATCCACCGAATGAGTTAGAATGGATCATACGAATGAATTAGAATGGATTGTACGAATGAATTAGAATGGATTGTGTGAATGAACTAGAATGGATCGTATGAATGAATAAGAATGGATCGTACGAATGAATTAGAATGGATCGTGCGAATGAATTAGCATGAATTGTACGAATGTATTAGAATGGATCGTACGAATGAATTAGAATGAATCGTACGATCCATTCTAATTCATTCGTACGATCCATTCTAATTCATTCGCACGAATGTATCCATTCTAGTTCATTCGTACGATCCATTCTAGTTCATTCGAACGATCCATTCTAATTCATTCGTACGATCTATTCTAATTTATTCGTATGATCCATTCTAATTAATTCGTATGATCCATTCTAATTCATTCGTACGATCCATTCCAATTCATTCATACAATCCATTCTAATTCATTCGCACGAATGTATCCATTCTAATTAATTCGTACGATCCATTCTAATTCATTCGTATGATCCATTCTTATTCATTCGCACGACCCAGTCTAATGGATTCGCACGATCCATTCTAATTCATTCGCATGAATGTATCCATTCTAATTCATTCGTACGGTCCATTCTAATTCATTAATATGATCCATTCTAATTCATTCGCACGATCCATTCTAATTCATTCGTACGATCCATTATAATTCATTCGTACGATCCATTCTAATTCATTCGCACGATCCATTCTAATTCATTCGTACAATCTATTCTATTTCATTCGTACGATCCATTCTTACTCATTCGTATGATCCATTCTAATTCATTCGGACGAATGTATCCATTCTAGTTTATTCGTGCGATCCATTCTAATTCATTCGTACGATCCATTCTAATTCATTTATCCGATCCATTCTAATTCATTCGCACGAATGTATCCATTCTAATTCATTCGTACGGTCCATTCTAATTCATTCGCACAATCCATTCTATTTCATTCGTACGATCCATTCTTACTCATTCATATGATCCATTATGGATACATTCGTGCGAATGAATTAGAATGGATCATACGAATGAGTAAGAATGGATCGTACGAATGAAATAGAATGGATTGTGCGAATGAATTAGAATGGATCGTACGAATGAATTAGAATGGATCGTGTGAAAGAATTAGAATGGATTGTATGAATGAATTAGAATAGATCGTATGAATGAATTAGAATGGATCGTACGAATGAATTAGAATGGATCGTACGAATGAACTAGAATGGATACATTCGTGCGAATGAATTAGAATGGATCGTACGAATGAATTAGAATGGATCGTACGAATGAATTAGAATGGATCTTACGAATGAATTAGAATGGATCGTACAAATGCATGATCCATGATAATTCATTCGTTCGATCAATTCTAATTCATTAGCACGATCCATTCTAATTCATTCGTACGATCCATTCTAATTCAATCGCACGATCCATTCTAATTCATTCGTACGATCCATTCTAATTCTTTCACACGATCCATTCTAATTCATTCGTACGATCCATTCTAATTCATTCGTACGATCTATTCTAATTCATTCGTACGATCCATTCTAATTTCATTCCTACGATCCATTCTAAGTCATTCGCTCGAATGTATCCTTTCTAATCCATTCGTACGATCCATTCTAATCCATTCGTACGATCCATTCTAATTCATTCGCATGAAGGTAACCATTCTAATTCATTCATTTGATCCATTCTAATTCATTCGTACGATCCATTCTAATTCATTTGTCCGGTCCATTCTAATTCATTCGCACGAATGTATCCTTTCTAATCCATTCGTAAGATCCATTCTAATTCATTCGTACGATCCATTCTAATTCATTCGTACGATCCATTCTAATTCATTAATATGATCCATTCTAATTCATTCGTACGATCCATTCTAATTCATATGCATCGTACGAATGAATTAGAATGGATCGGGCGAATGAATTAGAATGGATCGTACGAATGAATTAGAATGGATCGTACAAAATGAATTAGAATGGATCTTACGAATGAATTAGAATGGATCGTACGAATGAATTAGAATGGATCGTTTGTATGAATTAGAATGGATACATCCGTGCGAATGAATTGGAATGAATCGGACGAATGAATTAGAATGGATCGTACGAATGAATTAGAATGGATCAAATGAATGAATTAGAATGGTTACATTCATGCAAATGAATTAGAATTGATCGTACGAATGGATTAGAATGGATCGTACGAATGTATTAGAATGGATACATTCGAGCGAATGAATTGGAATGGATCGTACGAATGAAATTAGAATGGATCGTACGAATGAATTAGAATAGATCGTATGAATTAATTAGAATGTATCGTACGAATGAATTAGAATGGATCGTACGAATAAATTAGAATAGATACATTCGTCCGAATGAATTAGAATGGATCATACGAATGAGTAAGAATGGATCGTACGAATGAAATAGAATAGATTGTACGAATGAATTAGAATGGATCATACGAATGAATTAGAATGGATCGTGTGAAAGAATTAGAATTGATTGTATGAATGAATTAGAATGGATCGTATGAATGAATTAGAATGGTTCGTGCGAATGAATTCGAATGGATCGTAAGAATTCATTCTAATTCATTCATACAATCCATTCTAATTCTTTCACACGATCCATTCTAATTCATTCGTACGTTCCATTCTAATTCATTAGCATGATCCATGCTAATTCATTCGTTCGATCAATTCTAATTCATTAGCACGATCCATTCTAATTCATTCGTACGATCCATTCTAATTCCTTCGTACGATCCATTCTAATTCATTCGTACGATCTATTCTAATTCATTCGCACGATCCATTCTAATTCATTCGTACGATCCATTCTAATTCCTTCGTACGATCCATTCTAATTCATTCGTACGATCCATTCTAATTCATTCGTGCAATCTATTCTTACTCATTCGTACGATCCATTCTTACTCATTCGTACGATCCATTCTAATTCATTCACACGAATGTATCCATTCGTACGGATGAATTAGAATAGATTGTACGAATGAATTAGAATGGATCGTACGAATGAATTAGAATGGATCGTACGAAGGAATTAGAATGGATCGTACGAATGAATTAAAATGGATCGTACGAATGAATTAGAATAGATCGTACGAATGAATTAGAATGGATCGTACGAAGGAATTAGAATTGATCGTACGAATGAATTAGAATGGATATATTCGTGCAAATGAATTAGAATGGATCGTATGAATGTATTAGAATGGATCGTATGAGTGAATTAGAATGGATCGTACGAATGAATTAGAATGGATTGTATGAATGAATTTGAATGGATCATACGAATGAATTAGAATGGATCATACGAATTAATTAGAATGGATCATACGAATGAATTAGAATGGATCGTACGAATGAATTAGAATGGATCGTACGAATGAATTAGAATGGATACATTCGTGCGATCCATTCTAATTTATTCGCACAATCCATTCTATTTCATTCGTACGATCCATTCTTACTCATTGGTACGATCCATTCTAATTCATTCGCACGAATGTATCCATTCTAATTCATTCGTACGAATCCATTCTATTTCATTCATACGATCTATTCTAATTCATTCATATAATCCATTATAATTTTTTCACACGATCCATTCTAATTCATTCGTACGATCCATTCTAATTCATTCGCACAATCCATTCTATTTCATTCGTACGATCCATTCTTACTCATTGGTACGATCCATTCTAATTCATTCGCACGAATGTATCCATTCTAATTCATTCGTACGAATCCATTCTAATTCATTCGTACAATCTATTCTATTTCATTCGTACGATCCATTCTTACTCATTCGTATGATCCATTCTAATTCATTCGGACGAATGTATCCATTCTAATTTATTCGTACGATCCATTCTAATTCATTCGCACGATCCATTCTAATTCATTCGTACGATCAATTCTAATTCATTCGCACGAATGTATCCATTCTAATTCATTCGTACGATCCATTCTAATTCATTCATAGGATCCATTCTAATTCATTCATACAATCCATTCTAATTCATTCGCACGAATGTATCCATTCTAATTCATTCGTACGATCAGTTCTAATTTATTCACAAAATCTATTCTAATTCATTCATACGATCCATTCTAATTCATTCACACGAATGTATCCATTCTAATTCATTCATACGATCCATTCTAATTCATTCGTACGATCCATTCTAATTCACTCATACGATCCATTCTAATACATTCATACAATTAGAATGGATTGTATGAATGAATTAGAATGGATCGTGCACGAATGTATCCATTCTATTTCATTCGTACGATCCATTCTAATTCATTAATATGATCCATTCTAATTCATTCGTACGATCCATTCTAATTCATATGCACAAAGGTATCCATTCTAATCCATTCGTAGGATCCATTCTAATCCATTCGTACGGTCCATTCTAATTCATTCGTATGATCCATTCTAATTCATTCGCTCGAATGTATCCATTCTAATCCATTCGTACGATCCATTCTAATCCATTCGTACGATCCATTCTAATTCATTCGCATGAATGTAACCATTCTAATTCATTCATTTGATCCATTCTAATTCATTCGTACGATCCATTCTAATTCATTCGTCCGATCCATTCTAATTCATTCGCACGAATGTATCCATTCTAATTCATTCGTACGATCCATTCTAATTCATTAATATGATCCATTCTAATTCATTCGCATGATCCATTCTAATCCATTCGTACGATTCATTCTAATTCATTAATATGATCCATTCTAATTCATTAGTATGATCCATTCTAATTCATATGCACAAAGGTATCCATTCTAATCCATTCGTAGGATCCATTCAAATCCATTCGTACAATCTATTCTATTTCATTCGTATGATCCATTCTTACTCATTCGTATGATCCATTCTAATTCATTCGGACGAATGTATCCATTCTAATTTATTCGTACGATCCATTCTAATTCATTCGTACGATCCATTCTAATTCATTCGCTCGAATGTATCCATTCTAATCCATTCGTACGATCCATTCTAATCCATTCGTACGATCCATTCTAATTCATTCGCATGAATGTAACCATTCTAATTCATTCATTTGATCCATTCTAATTCATTCGTACGATCCATTCTAATTCATTAGCACGATCCATGCTAATTCATTCGTTTGATAAATTCTAATTCATTAGCACGATCCATTCTAATTCATTCGTACGATCTATTCTAATTCATTCGCACGATCCATTCTAATTCATTCATAGGATCCATTCTAATTCATTCATACGATCTATTCTAATTCTTTCGCACGAATGTATCCATTCTAATTCATTCACACGAATGTATCCATTCTAATTCATTCGTACGATCCATTCTAATTCATTCGCACGATCCATTCTAATTCATTCGTACGATCAATTCTAATTCATTCGCACGAATGTATCCATTCTAATTCATTCGTACGATCCATTCTAATTCATTCATAGGATCCATTCTAATTCATTCATACAATCCATTTTAATTCATTCGCACGAATGTATCCATTCTAATTCATTCGTACGATCAGTTCTAATTCATTCACAAAATCTATTCTAATTCATTCATACGATCCATTCTAATTCATTCACACGAATGTATCCATTCTAATTCATTCATATGATCCATTGTAATTCATTCGTACGATCCATTCTAATTCACTCATACGATCCATTCTAATTCACTCATACGATCCATTCTAATACATTCATACGATCCATTCTAATTCATTTGCACGAATATATCCATTCTAATTCATTCGTACAATCCATTCTAATTCCTTCGTACGATCCATTCTTATTCATTCGTACGATCTATTCTAATTCATTCGTACGATCTATTCTAATTCATTCGTACGATCCATTCTAATTCCTTCGTACGATCCATTCTAATTCATTCATACGATCCATTCTAATTCATTCGTACAATCTATTCTAATTCATTCGTACGAATGGATACATTCGTGTGAATGAATTAGAATGGATCGTACGAATGAGTAAGAATTGATCGTATGAATGAAATAGAATGGATTGCACGAATGAATTAGAATGGATCATACGAATGAATTAGAATGGATCGTGTGAAAGAATTAGAATAGATTGTATGAATGAATTAGAATGGATCGTACGAATGAATTAGAATGGATCGTACGAAGGAATTAGAATGGATTGTACGAATGAATTAGAATGGATCGTACGAATGAATTAGAATAGATCGTACGAATGAATTAGAATGGATCATATGAAGAAATTAGAATGGATCGTACGAATGAATTAGAATGGATATATTCGTGCAAATGAATTAGAATGGATCGTATGAATGTATTAGAATGGATCGTATGAGTGAATTAGAATGGATCGTACGAATGAATTAGAATGGATCGTATGAATGAATTAGAATGGATACATTCGTGTGACTGAATTAGAATGGATCGTATGAATGAATTAGAATAGATTTTGTGAATGAATTAGAACTGATCGTACGAATGAATTAGAATGGATACATTCGTGCGAATGAATTAAAATGGATTGTATGAATGAATTAGAATGGATCGTACGAATGAACTAGAATGGATACATTCGTGCGAATGAATTAGAATGGATCGTACGAATGAATTAGAATGGATCGTACGAATGAATTAGAATGGATCTTACGAATGAATTAGAATGGATCGTACGAATGAATTAGAATGGATCGTACGAATGAATTAGAATGGATACATTCGTGCGAATGAATTAGAATGGATCGGATGAATGAATTAGAATGGATCGTACGAATGAATTGGGATGGATCGTATGAATGAATTAGAATGGATCGTACGAATGAATTAGAATGGATACATTCGTCCGAATGAATTAGAATGGATCATACGAATGAGTAAGAATGGATCGTACGAATGAAATAGAATAGATTGTACGAATGAATTAGAATGGATCCTACGAATGAATTAGAATGGATCGTGTGAAAGAATTAGAATGGATTGTATGAATGAATTAGAATGGATCGTATGAATGAATTAGAATGGATCGTGCGAATGAATTCGAATGGATCGTACGAATTCATTCTAATTCATTCATACAATCCATTCTAATTCTTTTACACTATCCATTCTAATTCATTCGTACGATCCATGCTAATTCATTCGTTCGATCAATTCTAATTCATTAGCACGATCCATTCTAATTCATTCGTACGATCCATTCTAATTCATTTGCACGATCCATTCTAATTCAGTCATAGGATCCATTCTAATTTATTCATACAATCCATTCTAATTCATTCGCACGAATGTATCGATTCTAATTCATTCGTACGATCAGTTCTAATTCATTCACAAAATCTATTCTAATTCATTCATACGATCCATTCTAATTCATTCACACGAATGTATCCATTCTAATTCATTCATACGATCCATTCTAATTCATTCGTACGATCCATTCTAATTCACTCATACGATCCATTCTAATACATTCATACGATCCATTCTAATTCATTTGCACGAATATATCCATTCTCATTCATTCGTACGATCCATTCTAATTCCTTCGTATGATCCATTCTAATTCATTCGTACGATCTATTCTATTTCATTCGTACGATCAATTCTTACTCATTCGTACGATCCATTCTAATTCATTCGTCCGATCCATTCTAATTCATTCGCACGAATGTATCCATTCTAATTCATTCGTTCGATCAATTCTAATTCATTAGCACGATCCATTCTAATTCATTCGTACGATCCATTCTAATTCATTCGTACGATCCATTCTAATTCATTCATAGGATCCATTCTAATTCATTCGTACGATCCATTCTAATTCATTCGTACGATCCATTCTAATTCATTCGCACAATCCATTCTATTTCATTCTTACGATCCATTCTTACTCATTGGTACGATCCATTCTAATTCATTCGCACGAATGTATGCATTCTAATTCATTCGTACGAATCCATTCTAATTCATTCGTACAATCTATTCTATTTCATTCGTACGATCCATTCTTACTCATTCGTATGATCCATTCTAATTCATTCGGACGAATGTATCCATTCTAATTTATTCGTACGATCCATTCTAATTCATTCGTACGATCCATTCTAATTCATTCGTACGATCCATTCTAATTCATTCGCACAAATGTATCCATTCTAATTCATTCGCACGAATGTATCCATTCTAATTCATTCGTACAATCCATTCTATTTCATTCGTACGATCCATTCTTACTCATTCGTATGATCCATTCTAATTCATTCGTATGATCCATTCTAATTCATTCGTTCGATCCATTCTAATTCATTCGTACGATCCATTCTAATTCGTTCGCACGATCCATTCTAATTCATTCATACGATCCATTCTAATTCATTCATACGATCCATTCTAATTCATTCCTACAATCCATTCTAATTCATTCGCCCGATCCATTCTATTCGAATGGATCATGCGATCCATTCGAATTCATTCGCACGATCCATTCTAATTCATTCATACGATCCATTCTAATTCATTCATACAATGCATTCTAATTCTTTCACACGATCCATTCTAATTCATTCGTACGATCCATTATAATTCATTTGTACAATCCATTCTATTTCATTTGTACGATCCATTCTTACTCATTCGTATGATCCATTCTAATTCATTCGTACGATCCATTCTAATTCATTTGTACGATCCATTCTAATTCATTCGTACAATCCATTCTATTTTATTCGTACGATCCATTCTTACTCATTGGTATGATCTATTCTAATTCATTCGCACGAATGTATCCATTCTAATTCATTCGCACGAATGTATTCATTCTAACTTATTCATACAATCCATTCTAATTCATTCCGTACGATCCATTCTAATTCATTCGTACGATCGTACGAATGAATTAGAATGGATCGTATGAATGAATTAGAATAGATTGTGCGAATGAATTAGAATGGATCGTACGAATGAATTAGAATGGATCGTACGAATGAATTAGTGTTAGTTTTGATGTGGTCTACAGCTCGTAAAACCCTAGGTTTGGCTGTATATGGTTGATAGTTTATTTAGGATTGTATAAAGGTATGTATTATTATACGTGTTCTATTTAAAGAACTTAAGGAGCCATGGCTATATAGTAGTCCATCTGAGTGGGAGACTCAGTAGATCGGTCCTATGAGCCTAAATCGTTCACAGCTCTGATTTGGGTTGGTCGCCCTATCAGGATAAGCTGTTGGAATGACAGAGCATGAGAATCTCCATAATGATCATTACCAGGCACAATGTCTGTGGCCGAACAGAACCAACACGGTGCACAGATCGGTGAGCAGACACCGGTGCACATAGCCGTGTTTCTGCTTAGGGTAATCGGTCCTAAACCCTGAGGATCCGTGACCGGTGTACTAACCAGTTGCGTGTAACTTTGGTTCACCAACGTGTGAGGGATCTAACCACGACCCAATACCACGGTGCGCTGGGTTACCGGGCTGACGTTGCATCGACACGCCACTCTTGCAGGCCATCCACATCCTTATCGGTAGGTGCGTTCCTTGGTATGACATACACCGCACTAAACCCAGGCCTGGTGGTCAGTAGTTGAGCTGTTGACCGGATCCGGTTGCTTGGCCAAAGCGATCGGAGGTGCGATGTGATAGTCAACCTGGAAGGAACCTAGTCATATGGTCACTCGAGTCTGACGGTGCTCTCCACCGCTCGAGTTGACTCATGGCACCAAGTGGAGGGACATTGTATTACCAATACTAAGCGGAGAACAGGGGTATGCGAGAGAGCTTAATAAGTCTGGGAGAATTGGAGTGCAGCCTGCGTCGCACTCTGGGTGGCCACGCAGGTTAACCGGGACCCAGAGGATTGACAGGGACACTCGGGTAGTGTGTCGATCGGGTTCGGTTGGAAGCCATGAATCCTAGTCCCTGAAGGTTCCACCCAATCCACGATCATTACGGATCAATACTTTTTCCTTGTCTCACAGCATATTATGAGTTGAAGAAATAATGCCTAATCGTCCTGTGTTCCGTGAGTGCATCGCACTGGAGCATGGTGGTAGCACAGGACTAAGTGTGTTCACTAGGGGGCAACCCCAGAGTAGTGTAGAGACATACGATGTTGCCATTATACCATAAGGAGTCCATTCCGTATGTGCGCGTTGCACTAGAACGCAGAATGCGAGTTTAGTAATTTTTACTATGGGGCACCCCACCTTTTACTAAGGGCACCCTAGTAAATAGTAAAAATACTATTCATCATCCCATGGTGTATTGACTTGTTGCTGATGCCGATGAGGTGCCCTAAGTGTTAGGGTGCATTATCGTGCATGTAGATGGGCCATATATTGTCCCGCATGAGGTGAACGACCACTAGATGCATGGGGGCATTTTGGTAATTTCAAAATGTCCCGCATGCCCTAGTGGCCGCCATCCTCACTAGGGCTAGCATGCATGGCCATCAAACTTATAATTAAGGGATTAATTCAGATTTGAATGATTTTGAATCATCTCCTTAATTGCAACAATTCTAATATGGCAACTAGTAATAAAAAGGGGCATTGATTTTGAGAGTAATGAAAGGGAGAGAGAGAGAGGAACGGTTTCAAATGGCAAGAGAGAGTGAGGGGCACGAATTTCAGATCTGAAATGGTGCATCCTTCTCATATCCCCGATGAAGAACCAAAGCCCCTTTGCTTATGGTTCGGATTTTGCCATCTCTTTCTCTCTTGGGTTCATCTCTTCTTTCTCTCTCATCTTCTTCTCTAAGTGTGTGTGAGATTGATGGAGATCGCTTGCACTCTGAGGCACTCATAGATTAGAGTGCAATGATCCGGAATGATATGTGAGATCGGGTGAATCCGATGAGATTCATTTCTCTCTTGCATGAGGATCCGGCTCGAGATTACTGCCCAGATTTTACAGGCAGATCTGCACTGTTTTTATCACTGCAGGAGCTATATAAGTCCAAATGACTTCAAACCGGTTGCAAACTCTTGGCGTTGAAGTCTTCTTTCCGGCAAATCAAGTTTCGCTCCATTCCGATGTCGGGATATAAAGTTACGGCCTTTGCACTGAAAGGTGTTCGTGCAGATCCGAATTTGTCTTCATCAATATTGAAGCAATTCTTCGCGGTGTTAAATCCCGCACGAAGGTATAACCTACTAACCCCTAGATCTATCATAATGCATACATATGAGATATGTCAATCATTTTGATAAATGACTATAGGGGTTCGATTCGTATTTGTTTTATCATTTACGCATATGATTAATATGAATGAAAATTTTAAAATGTACCGCACACCGAAACGATCCTCGGGATCAACTCCACCTTCCGCTGCACCTCCGATATCATTCCAACAAATGGTATCAGAGCCAGGTTGGTGTGCGATTCATGAGAAAATTTTTCATGGAATGAATCGTATGTGCATTTGATTAATGAATACGTCACCGGGGTTTGCGTAGATCATATATTCATATATGTCGCATGCTATGCATAGTGTGTTTTGCAGGGCACCGCTATAGTGTGATTGTTTGCTTTCGGGGGTCGGACCCTGAAATATAATTGCATGGTATTTTGATTATTTTTGTGATGGATGAATGTAAGGCCTAATGGGACAAGCGCGTGGAGGTTGACCACGGCTTGGTTTTTCCCGGCCCTTATTTCTATTCTTGTCTTTATTCTTCTACCTAGGAAAATGTGTACGAACGAGCAATTGCTCGGAGCGTACTAGTATTTTCAGTTACAGGTTGAAGTCTTGGAGGACAAGGATAGATCAGAGATTCATCACTGGAGGACCGAGCGCGGTGGCCCAAAGTAAGGAATATCTGGAAGATGCCATTGAAGAAATGTCAGAGCATTGCTAGTCAGGTTCAGGGGTCGGACCCTGAACTTGATATCAATGGATGTTTGTTTTTTCTTTGGTTGGATATTTCTTTAAACCCCGGTGAAAGAATATAATCTGATGCAGTATGTGTTAGATTGTGGGATGCCCTTTCCCCACTATTCGTGGGATGCCTTTTCCCCACTTGGTCCATGCGACTATTAGGTTAGATCTCCATTTATTGACACCCGTAGTCTAATTGGTGTTTGATGGTAGTTGGATCCCATAACACTCGGTTATGCCACCGTTAGGTAGAGGTCCGACGGAGGTTGTCGGATGTCCCTAATTGGTTTGACATCGAAACCAATAGTGATGTGGTGATCATCTACGACATTAGACATCAAGTTACATATGAGGAGTCATACTAATGGGAGACCTTTCCTTGTATGTCTAGACCATAGGCTAGGCTCTAGAGCACAAAGGGTAATGATCATTTTATTTAGTATCGAAGGCTTGGAGAGTACGTAATGTGATTCTCGGGAGAAAGGTGACAACTGAGTATCCACGGGATAGGGACTATGGTCCTTTCCAAGTCTATCTATACTTTATAAGAGGTCTTAACTCTAGTGGGAGTGCGGTATGACCAGGGTCTAGGTCTAGGTTGTCGCAACCTAGGAACTAAATTACTTGCATTAAAATAACCCTCACCATAATTAAGGGATGTGAAAGAGGACTCAGTGTGAGTGCCCCTGGCCTCCACGGCCAATTGCTAAATTTCTGGGTGATAGGGTATGACTCAACATCCCCCTCGGGTGAGAGTTATGTTCTGTCATGCCGGAGGCTTAGCAGTCTCCTTCGGGATATGGTGGTCACGATGCCAGGAGAGAAGGGCTTTTCCTGCCCTCGCGGGGGCCGCATGAAATCCCGTGTCGTGATTGCCTAGGCTGGTGGGTAAGCATCCGAAGCACCCGTGAGGCTACCCGTTGCGTCGCATGGAGATCACGGGGGGCTGGCCAAAAGGTACCATGATCCATCATAGTCTATTTGTGGCATATTTGGATTGGGTCGGAAAGATCCGATGTGAGCGAAGGACGATACACACTGCCCCCTCGGGCGGGTGTATTCGAATCCGAGATCTCGCATACATGGTAAATTACTCCATGGAGATGTCTTCGCTTTGAGGGTAGCGTTGGCATATGGATGTAATTAGCTTGTTTTAAAAATATCCTTAAAATAAGTTTTAATACAATCTATATTCAACCATAGATCCCCTGTCCGCTATCCCATTAGAGAACTAGATAACGAGAACCGACTTCGTAGACCGGTAGCGCCAACATGACCTTATGTTTAGGGTTGGTAAACTACTATGGCTATAAATCTTAATGTCCCTAAACCAGACCTATCGGGTCTAGATGCCACTATGGTACAGGATAGGGCATATAACGACTAACGAGAGTCTGTAGAGATGTGCAAGTGCTATGTCATAGCATACTTGTAGACAACTCTTCAGAAGTAAGTCAGACATATGTCGGGTCCTCTGATGTAATGTTCTGTTACAGTATCAGATGTCTGAGGGGCGCAGTCAAATGACTCGCTATCTCACCATCAAGAAACTCGTCAACACTAAGATGTTTGATGGAATACTGGTTTGGAAACACATTCTTGGGTTCCAGAACAAACTGGTTTTCTTTGAAATAGTGCTAGATGTCGAGGTGATAGAGAATATCTGTCTTGCATCCTTATATGGAACCTTTGAAGGCTTTGTCAGAGACTTCAGCCTTTACAAGCTGGAGATGACAAATGCGGAACTTCTGGGAGCTATCCAGGTCACTAAGGATGGGATCAAGATTAAAGGTAATTCCTTTAGTGCGTAACTTAGGCTTTCTATGAAGTGCCTAAAAGTAAGAACTGATCAAAAACTAAAAACAATGACTTTATAGAATCAGGAGCGGACTCTTAAGTCTGTTGAAACCTAGTGCGAAAGTGCTTCCGATATGGCAACAGAAGGGGCATTGGAAGATTGAACATATGGTCTCAGGGTGCTAGGACAGGTAAACATCAACTCTTGGTAGAGTCGAATTGCCATCTAGTAGCAGTGCTTCTGCTTCTTGAAATATGGACTTCGTGTCTATAGAGATTCAAGGAAAGTAGAAGGCTACTTATTGGTAAGGTGGTCCTAACATAGATACTGATACCATAACAACTGCAGAAGCTATTAATATGTTATCTTAGATTTTTCGATAGAAGGATTTTGATCCTTAGAGATTTAGTTATGTTTCCTCCAAGCTAAATAAAAGGTTTTCAGTTCTAATCGATGGCTTTAGTGCATCTCTTAAACTGAACAGGTGCCTTCATTGCTAAAGGAATAGCTCATAATAATCTTTTTGTATCAAAATCTAGTTCGAAAATAGATTACATAATAGCTGTAGTATCTAATTCATATTCATCTTATTCCTTGGGATAACTTAATCCAATTGTGGCTCCTATGACTTAGATACATTGTCTCAGACATAATTCAAAGGTTAGTGAAGGTCGAGTTTTTAGATATATATCTCTCGAAGATCCTTCTGACCTGTGAGTCTTGTTTGGAAGGCAAAATGACTAAAAGGGCCACTGGGATATTGGAGTTAACCCATTCTGACGTATGTGGTTCCAAGAGCATCCAGATGGATAATATCCATTGGATGAGTTCCATAGGTACCTCATGGGGCATGGGATGATATCTCAGTTAATTGCTCCAGGGACACCATGCCAGAATGGAATATCCAAGAGAAGGAATCAGACCCTATTGGACATGGTCTAAAGAATGATGAGTTTTACCAAGTTTACTACCCACCTTCTATGGGTTACACCTTGAGACACAGTAGAGTATATCTTGAATAATATCTCATCTAATCAGTGCCTCATACCCATGAAAAGCTGTGGTCTGAGCGAAAGCCTATACTACGGCATTTTAGTATATGGGGATGTCCTGCATATGTGCAGAAGGACAAGAGGGATAAGATGGAGACTAAGTTCAAGGTGTATCTGTTTATAGGTTATCCTAGAAAAATATAAGGTGGACTATCCATGATCCTGAGAAATAGAAGGTGATCGTTTCTACGAATGCCATTTACCTAGAGCGGGATTCTATTATAGACCATATGTTCACTAGTAAGCTAGTTCTGGGTGAATTACTGGATACTAGTGGAGAGCGCATGATCGGAAATGTAGTGGTAATAGATGATGCAGACACTAGTATACCAGAAACTGTAGAAATAATTTGCTTTGTACCACAACCATCTTGTCGCAGTGGGAGCACCATTAGAGCTCTTGAAAGATTTTGTGGACAAACTTTGTGAATTAGTCCATAAATTCAAGAGGATGGCCCCTTGAGCTACGACGAAGTAGTGAAATTTTTTTGACAGAACTGTCTAACAGAAAGTCATGGAGACAAAGCTTGCATCAGTGTTCAATGATACTCTTTTGTACCAGGGTTCATCAAAGCTTTATTAAAGCATATTTGGATTGGGTCAAAGTTAAAGACCCGTGTAAGCGGATCACTGTGCGCACCCTCCCTCGAGTGGGCGTATACTGAATCTAAGGCTTGCGCACCTAGCAACTTAGCCCATTGGGTAGAAGTTGGCAGAAGAGAGGATATATGATGCAGTTTCCAGGCTTAGGAGTTAGCAGGTCAGGAATCCCTGGCTTACAGAATTGCAAAAGGTTCATTTATGGACTAAAGCAAGTATCCTGGAGAAACAATATCTATCTTGATCAAGTATGATCTATTCATATAGATTTGATCAAAATAAGCCAAGTGTGTACAAGAGGAGCGATGGAACTATAGGGGTGTACCTAGTACTTTACATAGACGATGTTCTACTGATTGAAAATGAAGTAGGAACGTTGCCTAAGTTAAATGTCTATTTATTATCTTAATTCGACTGAAAGACCTTCGTGAGGCGAGTTATGTTCTAGAGATCATGGTAACTCGAGATCATCAAAACAAGATTCTCACGCTATCACAGGCTATGCATAGAGATATGGTTCTAGCCAGAATCAATATACAAGACTCCAAAAGGGGTTTCTTGCTAAAGCTTGAAACTGTCGAATGATATAAATCATTTGACACCTAAGGAGATGGCAGAAATACAGAAGGTTCCCTATGCTTATGCAAAGGGTAGTCGTATGCCATGAATGTATAAGATGCTAGTTATCTGTTGCGCAGCAGGAATGGAGGGTCGGTTTTAGTCGAATCCGGGTCCAGTTAGCTGGACTGATGTGAAGAGTATACTCGATATCCTCGTTAAACAAGGACTACGAGTTAGTTTACACTTCACAAGACTTGACGCCGATTGGATGCACAAGATCTGATTTAGCATCAGATGTGTAATCTAGATAATCGACTTCAGGTATAGTTTTCACCTTGGGATGAGAAGCGGTTAGTTAGCAGAGTGTGAAGCTATAATGCATCACGGGCTCTACTACAGAAGCCTAAGCACTTTGTAGCGTGCGTGACAGGAAAATAGGTGGTATGGCTCGGTAAGTTTATAGTAAACTTGGAAAGCATACCAGAGGCTCAGTTTTTTGTTGTAATAACAAAAGAGTGGTAGCAAGAGCCTAGGCACCACCATAAATGGGAAACATATCAAATACAAATTCTACTTGATCTGGTAGTTTTAGGAGGAAAGGCAAGTGGCGGTAACTGAGGTAGCATCTGCAGATAATGTTGCTGATTCCTTTAGGGAATTCCTGCAAAGGCTTTTGGACAGCATGTAGAAGCTATAGAGCTCATGACCGTTTTTCCTCGCTAGACCAAGTGGGAGATTGTTAGTTTTGATGTGGTCTACAGCTCGTAAAACCCTAGGTTTGGCTGTATATGGTTGATAGTTTATTTAGGATTGTATAAAGGTACGTGTTATTATACGTGTTCTATTTAAAGAACTTAAGGAGCCATGGCTATATAGTAGTCCATCTGAGTGGGAGACTCAGTAAATCGGTCCTATGAGCCTAAATCGTTCACAGCTCTGATTTGGGTTGGTCGCCCTATCAGGATAAGCTGTTGGAATGATAGAGCATGAGAATCTCCATAATAGTCATTACCAGGCACAATATCTGTGGCCGAACAGAACCAACACGGTGCACAGATCGGTGAGCAGACACCGATGCACATAGCCGTGTTTCTGCTTAGGGTAATCGGTCCTAAACCCTGAGGATCCGTGACCGGTGGACTAACCAGTTGCGTGTAACTTTGGTTCACCAACGTGTGAGGGATCTAACCATGACACAATACCACGGTGCGCTGGGTTACCGGGCTGACGTTGCATCGGCACGCCACTCTTGCAGGCCATCCACATCCTTATCGGTAGGTGCGTTCCTTGGTATGACATACACCGCACTAAACCCAGGCCTGGTGGTCAGCAGTTGAGTTGTTGACCGGATCCGGTTACTTGGCCAAAGCGATCGGAGGTGCGATGTGATAGTCAACCTGGAAGGAACCTAGTCATATGGTCACTCGAGTCTGACGGTGCTCTCCACCGCTCGAGTTGACTCATGGCACCAAGTGGAGGGACATTGTATTACCAATACTAAGCGGAGAACAGGGGTATGCGAGAGAGCTTAATAAGTCTGGGAGAATTGGAGTGCAGCCTACGTCGCACTCTGGGTGGCCACGCAGGTTAACCGGGACCCAGAGGATTGACAGGGACACTCGGGTAGTGTGTCGATCGGGTTCGGTTGGAAGCCATGAATCCTAGTCCCTGAAGGTTCCACCCTATCCACGATCATTACGGATCAATACTTTTTCCTTGTCTCACAGTATATTATGAGTTGAAGAAATAATGCCTAATCGTCCTGTGTTCCGTGAGTGCATCGCACTGGAGCATGGTGGTAGCACAGGACTAAGTGTGTTCACTAGGGGGCAACCCCAGAGTAGTATAGAGACATACGATGTTGCCATTATACCATGAGGAGTCCATTCCGTGTGTGCGTGTTGCACTAGAACGCAGAATGCGAGTTTAGTAATTTTTACTATGGGGCACCCCACCTTTTACTAAGGGCACCCTAGTAAATAGTAAAAATACTATTCATCATCCCATGGTGTATTGACTTGTTGCTGATGCCGATGAGGTGCCCTAAGTGTTAGGGTGCATTATCGTGCACGTAGATGGGCCATACATTGTCCCGCATGAGGTGAACGACCACTAGATGCATGGGGGCATTTTGGTAATTTCAAAATGTCCCGCATGCCCTAGTGGCCGCCATCCTCACTAGGGCTAGCATGCATGGCCATCAAACTTATAATTAAGTGATTAATTCAGATTTGAATGATTTTGAATCATCTCCTTAATTGCAACAATTCTAATATGGCAACTAGTAATAAAAAGGGGCATTGATTTTGAGAGTAATGAGAGGGAGAGAGAGAGGAACGGTTTCAAATGGCAAGAGAGAGTGAGGGGCACGAATTTCAGATCTGAAATGGTGCATCCTTCTCATATCCCCGATGAAGAACCAAAGCCCCTTTGCTTATGGTTCGGATTTTGCCATCTCTTTCTCTCTTGGGTTCATCTCTTCTTTCTCTCTCATCTTCTTCTCTAAGTGTGTGTGAGATTGATGGAGATCGCTTGCACTCTGAGGCATTCCGAGATTAGAGTGCAAGGATCCGGGATGATATGTGAGATCGGGTGAATCCGATGAGATTCATTTCTCTCTTGCATGAGGATCCGGCTCGAGATTACTGCCCAGATTTTACGGGCAGATCTGCACCGTTTTGATCACTGCAGGAGCTATAGAAGTCCAAATGACTTCAAACCGGTTGCAAACTCTTGGCGTTGTAGTCTTCTTTCCGTCAAATCAAGTTTCGCTCCATTCCGATGTCGGGATAGAAAGTTACGGCCTTTGCACTGAAAGGTGTTCGTGCAGATCCGAATTTGTCTTCATCAATATTGAAGCAATTCTTCGTGGTGTTAAATCCCGCACGAAGGTATAACCTACTAACCCCTAGATCTATCATAATGCATACATATGAGATATGTCAATCATTTCGATAGATGACTATAGGGGTTCGATTCGTATTTGTTTTATCATTTACGCATATGATTAATATGAATGAAAATTTTAAAATGTACCGCACACCGAAACGATCCTCGGGATCAACTCCACCTTCCGCTGCACCTCCGATATCATTCCAACAATTAGAATGGATCATACGAATGAGTAAGAATGGATCGTACGAATGAATTAGAATGGATCGTACGAATGAATTAGAATGGATCGTACGAATAAATTAGAATGGATACATTCGTCCGAATGAATTAGAATGGATCATACAAATGAGTAAGAATGGATCGTACGAATGAAATAGAATAGATTATACGAATGAATTAGAATGGATCCTATGAATGAATTAGAATGGATCGTGTGAAAGAATTAGAATGGATCGTACAAATGAATTAGAATGGATCGTACGAATGAATTAGAATGGATCATACGAATGAGTAAGAATGGATCGTACAAATGAAATAGAATGGATTGTACGAATGAATTAGAATGGATCATACGAATGAATTAGAATAGATCGTGTGAAAGAATTAGAATGCATTGTATGAATGAATTAGAATGGATCGTATGAATGAATTAGAATGGATCGTGTGAATGAATTCGAATGGATATCATGATCCATTCGAATAGAATGGATCGTATGAATGAATTAGACTGGATCGGGCGAATGAATTAGAATGGATTGTAGGAATGAATTAGAATGGATCGTATGAATGAATTAGAATGGATCGTGCGAATGAATTAGAATGGATCGTACGAATGAATTAGAATGGATCGTACGAATGAATTAGAATGGATCATACGAATGAATTAGAATGGATCATACGAATGAGTAAGAATGGATCGTACGAATGAAATAGAATGGATTGTACGAATGAATTAGAATGGATACATTCGTGCGAATGAATTAGAATGAATCGTACGAATGAATTAGAATAGATCGTACGAATGAATTAGAATGGATCGTACGAATGAATACATTCGTGCGAATGAATTAGAATGGATTGTATGAATGAATTAGAATAGATTGCACGAATAAATTAGAATGGATCGTACGAATGAATTAGAATGGATCGTACGAAGGAATTAGAATGGATCGTACGAATGAATTAGAATGGATCGAACGAATGAATTAGAATAGATCGTACGAATGAATTAGAATGGATCGTACGAAGGAATTAGAATGGATCGTACGAATGAATTAGACTGGATCGTACGAATGAATTTGAATGGATACATTTGTGCGAATGAATCTAAATGGATTGTATGAATGAATTACAATGGATCGTACGAATGAATTAGAATGGATTGTACGAATGAATTAGAATAGCTCATACGAATGAATTAGAATGAATCGTATGAATGAATTAGAATGGTTACATTCGTGCGAATGAATTAGAATAGATCGTACGAATGAATTAGAATGGATCGTGGGAATGAATTAGAATGGATCGTACGAATGAATTATAGAATGGATCCACCGAATGAGTAAGAATGGATCATACGAATGAATCAGAATGGATTGTACGAATGAATTAGAATGGATTGTGCGAATGAATTAGAATGGATCGTATGAATGAATAAGAATGGATCGTACGAATGAATTAGAATGGATCGTGCGAATGAATTAGCATGAATCGTACGAATGTATTAGAATGGATCGTACGAATGAATTAGAATGAATCGTACGATCCATTCTAATTCAATCGTCCGATCCATTCTAATTCATTCGCATGAATGTATCCATTCTAATTCATTCGTACAATCCATTCTATTTCATTCGTACGATCCATTCTAATTCATTCGTACGATCCATTCTAATTCATTCGTACGATCCATTCTAATTCATTCGCACGATCCATTCTAATTCATTCATACGATCCATTCTAATTTATTCCTACAATCCATTCTAATTCATTCACCCGATCCATTCTAATTCATTCATACGATCCATTCTATTCGAATGGATCATGCGATCCATTCGAATTCATTCGCACGATCCATTCTAATTCATTCATACGATCCATTCTAATTCATTCATACAATGCATTCTAATTCTTTCACACGATCCATTCTAATTCATTCGTACGATCCATTCTAACTCATTCGTACAATCTATTCTATTTCATTTGTACGATCCATTCTTACTCATCCGTATGATCCATTCTAATTCATTCGTACGATCCATTCTAATTCATTTGTACGATCCATTCTAATTCATTCGTACAATCCATTCTATTTCATTCGTACGATCCATTCTTACTCATTCGTATGATCCATTCTAATTCTTTCGCATGAATGTATCCATTCTAATTCATTCATATAATCCATTCTAATTCATTCCGTACGATCCATTCTAATTCATTCGTACGAACGTACGAATGAATTAGAATGGATGGATATATTCGAGCGAATGAATTAGAATAGATCGTAGGAATGAATTAGAATGGATCATACGAATGAATTAGAATGGATCGTACGAACGAATTAGAATGGATCGTACGAATGAATTAGAATGGATCATATGAACGAATTAGAATGGATCGTACGAATGAATTAGAATGGATACATTCGAGCGAATGAATTAGAATGGATTGTGCGAATGAATAAGAACAGATCGTGCGAATGAATTAGAATGGATCGTACGAATGAATTAGAATGGATCGTGCGAATGAATTAGAATGGATCGTACGAATGAATTAGAATGGATACATTTGTGCGAATGAATTAGAATGGATCGTACGAATGAATTAGAATGGATCGTATGAATGAATTAGAATGGATCGTACGAATGTATTAGAATGGATCGTGTGAATGAATTAGAATGGATCATACGAATGAATTAGAATGGATCGTACGAATGAATTAGAATGTATCGTACGAAGGAATTAGAATGGATCGTACGAATGAATTAGAATGGATATATTTGTGCAAATGAATTAGAATGGATCGTATGAATGTATTAGAATGGATCGTATGAGTGAATTAGAATGGATCGTACGAATGAATTAGAATGGATCGTATGAATGAATTAGAATGGATACATTCGTGTGAATGAATTAGAATGGATCGTATGAATGAATTAGAATAGATTTTGTGAATGAATTAGAACTGATCGTACGAATGAATTAGAATGGATCGTACGAATAAATTAGAATGGATACATTTGTGCGAATGAATGAGAATGGATCGTACGAATGAATTAGAATGGATCATATGAATGAATTAGAATGGATCGTACGAATGAATTAGAATGGATCGTGCGAATGAATTAGAATGGATCGTACGAATGAATTAGAATGGATCGTACGAATGAACTAGAATGGATACATTCGTGCGAATGAATTAGAATGGATCGTACGAATGAATTAGAATGGATCGTACGAATGAATTAGAATGGATCATACGAATGAATTAGAATGGATCGTACGAATAAAATAGAATGGATCGTACGAATGAATTAGAATGGATACATTCGTGCGAATGAATTAGAATGGATCGGATGAATGAATTAGAATGGATCGTACGAATGAATTAAATTGGATCGTACGAATGAATTAGAATGGATCGTGCGAATGAATTAGAATGGATCGTGTGAAAGAATTAGAATGGATTGTATGAATAAATTAGAATGGATCGTACGAATGAATTAGAATGGATACATTCGTGCGAATGAATTAGAATGGATCGTGCACGAATGTATCCATTCTAATTCATTCGTACGATCCATTCTAATTCATTAATATGATCCATTCTAATTCATTCGTACGATCCATTCTAATTCATATGCACAAAGGTATCCATTCTAATCCATTCGTTGGATCCATTCTAATCCATTCGTACGATCCATTCTAATTCATTCGCTCGAATGTATCCATTCTATTCCATTCGTACGATCCATTCTAATCCATTCGTACGATCCATTCTAATTCATTCGCATGAATGTAACCATTCTAATTCATTCAATTGATCCATTCTAATTCATTCGTACGATCCATTCTAATTCATTCGTCCGATCCATTCTAATTCATTCGCACGAATGTATCCATTCTAATTCATTCATACGATCCATTCTAATTCATTCGTATGATCCATTCTAATTCATTCGCACAAATGTATCCATTCTAATTCATTCGTACGATCCATTCTAATTCATTCGCACGATCCATTCTAATTCATTCGTACGATCCATTCTAATTCTTTCACACGATCCATTCTAATTCATTCGTACGATCCATTCTAATACATTCATACGATCCATTCTAATTCATTTGCACGAATATATCCATTCTAATTCATTCGTACGATCCATTCTAATTCCTTCGTACGATCCATTCTAATTCATTCGTACGATCTATTCTAATTCATTCGTACGATCCATTCTAATTCATTCGCACGATCCATTCTAATTCCTTCGTACGATCCATTCTAATTCATTCGTACGATCCATTCTAATTCATTCATACAATCCATTCTAATTCTTTCTCACGATCTATTCTAATTCATTCGTTGGATCCATTCTAATTCATTCGTACAATCTATTCTATTTCATTCGTACGATCCATTCTTACTCATTCGTATGATCCATTCTAATTCATTTGCACGAATATATCCATTCTAATTCATTCGTACGATCCATTCTTATTCCTTTGTACGATCCATTCTAATTCATTCGTACGATCTATTCTAATTCATTCGCACGATCCATTCTAATTCATTCGTACGGTCCATTCTAATTCTTTCACATGATCCATTCTAATTCATTCGTACGATCCATTCTAATTCATTCATGCAATCCATTCTATTTCATTCGTACGATCCATTCTTACTCATTCGTACGATCCATTCTAATTCATTCACACGAATGTATCCATTCGTATGAATGAATTAGAATAGATTGTGCGAATGAATTAGAATGGATCGTACGAATGAATTAGAATGGATCGTACGAAGGAATTAGAATGGATCGTACGAATGAATTAGAATGGATCGTACGAATGAATTAGAATAGATCGTACGAATGAATTAGAATGGATCGTACGAAGGAATTAGAATGGATCGTACGAATGAATTAGAATGGATATATTCGTGCAAATGAATTAGAATGGATCGTATGAATGTATTAGAATGGATCGTATGAGTGAATTAGAATGGATCGAACGAATGAATTAGAATGGATTGTATGAATGAACTAGAATGGATCGTACGAATGAATTAGAATGGATCATACGAATTAATTAGAATGGATCATACGAATGAATTAGAATGGATCGTACGAATGAATTGAATGGATCGTACGAATGGATTAGAATGGATACATTCGTGCGAATGAATTAGAATGGATTGTGCGAATGAATAAGAACAGATCGTTCGAATGAATTAGAATGGATCATACGAATGAATTAAAATGGATCATGCGAATGAATTAGAATGGATCGTACGAATGAATTAGAATGGATACATTTGTGCGAATAAATTAGAATGGATCGTACGAATGAATTAGAATGGATCGTATGAATGAATTAGAATGGATCGTACGAATGAATTAGAATGGATCGTGCGAATGAATTAGAATGGATCATACGAATGAATTAGAATGGATCGTGTGAAAGAATTAGAATGGATCGTACGAATGAATTAGAATGGATCGTGCGAATGAATTAGAATGGATCATACGAATAAATTAGAATGGATACATTTGTGCGAATGAATTAGAATGGATCGTACGAATGAATTAGAATTGATCGTATGAATGAATTAGAATAGATCGTGCGAATGAATTAGAATGGATCGTACGAATGAATTAGAATGGATCGTACGAATGAACTAGAATGGATACATTCGTGCGAATGAATTAGAATGGATCGTACGAATGAATTAGAATGGATCGTACGAATGAATTAGAATGGATCGTACGAATAAATTAGAATGGATCGTAAGAATGGTTTTGAATGGATACGTTCGTTGGAGATCGACGCCCGTCATTCTTTGATCGTTTATTGGCTGGAGGGGCTGCTGCTTCAGCATTGTGGGCTTTAGCAGCATACTTAGGAGCTTCTCTTTCCGTTGGTCTTCGCTTCGTCTCTCGCCCTTTTCGAGCGACTTGATCGTCTTCGACCTCGATCTCTCTCTGGATTCGATCGAAAATAGCACCCAAAGAAGGAGGGGGATTGCGGATGAAGTCGTTGTAGATGTGTAGATCGAAGCGGAGAGCGTTCTGGAAAGCCAACATGATGGCTTCATCATCCAGATGTCTTCCAGAGAGGGCAGCATGCTCGTTGCGAAACCTCCTAGTGAAACTTCGGAGAGTCTCGTCAGCACCCATCCTTAGCCGATAGAGAGAGTCGAGCTTCTTCTCGGGCTTCAGATTGAGCTGATAATGCTGCACAAAGAGTTTGGCCAAAACATTGAACTGGGTGATGGACCCAGCTCGGAGATTGTGATACCAGTCGAGCGACGGCTCATCGAGACTTCCTGCGAAGGTGCGGCAGAGCACATTGTTTTCTTCTTCGTGTAGCGTTAGAGCTTGCTTGAATGCGAGGATGTGGAGAGTAGGGTCTCCTCGTATGCAGTTGAATTTGGGGAGGACAGGAGTTCTCCATCCTCTTGGAAATGTTGACTCGAAGAGGCTTCGATGTAGAGGCCCGGCAGAGGAATAGCCATCCCTACGACCATGTCCTCGACCTAGAGGTGGGTCAAGAGGCAAAATCGCAAGGTCTTGCTCAGGCATTGAAGTATTTGCCGGTTGAAGCCTATGTCGGAGGTCCGATCCAAGCCCACGTTGAAGTGGCATGGAAGGGGAGATTCTACTCTTTGAAGGAGCGCCTTTCATTTGGTGCTTCCTTGGTGTATTGAGCTTTGAAGGTGCCCTCTTGTCGCAGTTGCGACCAGAAGACGATTGGGAAGACTCGTCGTCAAGGCGATCCCAAACACTCTGCTTCCAGGGGGCAGCAGAGGGAGTTGGGTCGCGTCGGATCCTTTCGAGGGCAGCAGTGCCCATTGACCTCCGTTGTTCGGAGTGGATTGAATATCGAGGAAGATCGACCCTTTCACTTGTAGAGGGGATAGGTAGAGCAATCCCAGCTTCAGAAGCTGCCCTCTTAAGTGCATCCCTCTCGGCGGTGAGGGTGGCATTTTGCTTCGCCAATTGGAGCAGCTGGAAGTCGACCGCAGAGATTTGGTAGGTTGATGGAGGGTCTTTAGCAGGAGCGGGTGTTGTTAGCCCAATCGACTGTCGCGCGGGGTGGGCGATAGGTCGATCGATAGATTTGCCACTCCCTGAACGAACCCCCATCTCGGGGACAGCAATGGGCTGTCCGAAGTTGAGCATTTGACTCATTGAACGAGTCTCAGGACGAGGTTGTTGTTGAGTGTTACTTCCTTCTGGTTGACCCTGGTGCTTTGGCCTCGCCATTCAGAGAGCGAAGGGTGCAACGAGAGTGCCAATGTCCAAACGGTTGTCTGATCAACCGAAGGGGCGAGGAAGTTTGGCTATCGATCAGTTGTTTGCGTAATTGATTCGATAGACAAAATAGAGAGGACACGGCTTCTAGCACGGATCCCACAGACGGCACCAAACTGTGGGGGAAAATCTTCGTGCCGACCCGAAGACTTTCGCAGCACCAGTCAATTGAAGTTGAAGTTGACGTCGAAGATCGTTGATCGATCTGTTGATTGAAGTTGAAGTCTTTTGATATGCAAACAAAGAGAATGTTGACACGAGGTGTGATCTCGGAGTTCAGCCGAAGCCTACGTCTCCGTGCTATAGGGACCAACCCGAATTCACTAACACTTATGTTAATGTGATCTCGACAGGCCGAGTATCACAAGAAACGCTCTGATCTCTTCGAAGGAGAGAAGAAGATCAAAGAGAGATGGTAGATGGGGAGCTGAGAGATTTCAGAGTTCTGGTTCTGAAAAGTCAGATCTCAGAGTGGAAATCAGAAATTCTGGATCTTAGATTTCGATCCATTTACATTCGAAGGCTCTGCTATTTATAGAACTTTCTGGTGGTAAATGGCGGTTTCTGCTGCAGTATCTGGGGAACCTCCAGGCAGGGCCGGTGGGTCCCTCGAAAGCCTTCGGGGGCCCACCAGGCAGGGCCGGTGGGTCCCGCTGCGGTCTCCGGGGGCCCACCAGGCAGGGCCGGTGGGTCCCGTGGTAGTCTTCGCGGGCCCACCAGGCAGGGCCGGTGGGTCCCGTGGTAGTCTTCGCGGGCCCACCAGGCAGGGCCGGTGGGTCCCGCTGTGGTCTCTGGGGGCCCACCAGGCAGGGCCAGTGGGTCCCGTGGTAGTCTCCGGGGGCCTACCAGGCAGGGCCGGTGGGTCCCGCTGTAGTCTCCGGGGGCCCACCAGGCAGGGCCGGTGGGTCCCGCTGTGGTCTCCGGGGGCCCACCAAGCAGGGCCGGTGGGTCCCGCTGTAGTCTCCGGGGGCCCACCAGGCAGGGCCAGTGGGTCCCGTGGTAGTCTCCGGGGGCCCACCAGGCAGGGCCGGTGGGTCCCGCTGTTGGCAACCTTCTTACCAAAATTTGCACCCACAGTTACCCCCTCCAAGTTAGCTAGAGGCTACTTTAGCTGGCTTGGATTTGGTGCAAAAAATATCAACCCCCTGTCGAAGAGGACACAAAGAAGCTTGCCGAGTGTTAGCGCAAAAAAGATTGATCGGTCAATTTTGATCGATCGGTCAATTTTTACCGAACGGTCAATTTCAACCGGTCAAGGATTGGGTGATCGGTCAAAAAACATGGTTTTTTGACCGATCCAGTGGAAATTTGACCGATCGGTTGATTTTGACCGATCGGTCAATTTTGACCGATCGGTCAAATTTGACCGATCGGTTAAATTTGACCGAACGGTCAATTTCAACCGGTCAAGGATTGGGTGATCGGTCAAAAAACATGGTTTTTTGACCGATCCAGTGGAAATTTGACCGATCGGTTGATTTTGACCGATCGGTCAATTTTGACCGATCGGTCAAATTTGACCGATCGGTTAAATTTGACCGAACGGTCAATTTTAACCGGTCAAGGATTGGGTGATCGGTCAAAAAACATGGTTTTTTGACCGATCCAGTGGAAATTTGACCGATCGGTTGATTTTGACCGATCGGTCAATTTTGACCGATCGGTCAAATTTGACCGATCGGTCAAATTTGACCGATCGGTTAAATTTGACCGAACGGTCAATTTCAACCGGTCAAGGATTGGGTGATCGGCAAAAAACCTTAGTTTTTCGCTTAATCTAGTAGAAAATCGACCGATCGATTGATTTTGACCGAACGGTCAAGTTTGACCATTCGGCTAAAATCAGCCGGTCAAGGTTTGGGTGATCGGCAAAAAACCCTAGTTTTTCGCCAGATCTAATAGAAATCGACCGATCGATTGATTTTGACCGAATGGTCAAGTTTGACCGTTTGGCTAAAATCAGCCGGTCAACGTTTGGGTGATCGGCAAAAAACCCTAGTTTTTTGCCAGATCTAGTAGAAATTGACCGATCGATTGATTTTGACCGAACGGTCAAGTTTGACCGTTCGGCTAAAATCAGCCGGTCAAGGTTTGGGTGATCGGCAAAAAACCCTAGTTTTTCGCCAGATCTAGTAGAAAATCGACCGATCGATTGATTTTGACCGAACTGTCAAGTTTGACCGTTCGGCTAAAATCAGCCGATCAAGGTTTGGGTGATCGGCAAAAAACCCTAGTTTTTTTGCCAGATCTAGTAGAAAATCGACCGATCGATTGATTTTGACCGAACGGTCAAGTTTGATCGTTCGGCTAAAATCAGCCGGTCAAGGTTTGGGTGATCGGCAAGAAACCTTAGTTTTTTTGCCAGATCTAGTAAAAAATCGACCGATCGATTGGTTTTGACCGAACGGTCAAGTTTGACCGTTCGGCTAAAATCAGCCGGTCAAGGTTTGGGTGATTGGCAAAAAACCTTAGTTTTTTGCCAGATCTAGTAGAAAATCGACCGATCGATTGATTTTGACCGAACGGTCAAGTTTGACCGTTCGGCTAAAATCAGCCGGTCAAGGTTTAAGTCTTGAACCTGTACTTTTGAGGAAGTTGTATAGCTTTTTCTTCTCCTTTGATCTTTGGCAGTCTTGAATATCGATGGAGTTTGATTTTTTCTGCTCTGAATCTTCGGTTCGCCTGAATATGGCTTTGAACCGGCGGTCCGGTTTACTTAGACCGGTGGCTTGCTTGGATTGTTGGTTTACGTGGACTGGTTGGTCTGACGCTTCGTCTGTTCCGACGGTTCGCCTGATTTTGCGCTTGCTATGGATGGATGCCACGTGTACCTATAAAAACACGCGATTTGATATGGTGAAGACACGTGTCTTCTCGATTTACGTACTATTTTTACTCTGGGTATATAAGTTTCACTGGCTGTCATTTTCGCCTCACGCTTTCAGAATTTTTCGAAGTCCAGACTCTTTGCTTCCCCTCTCTTGTTCTTCGTCTCCTTTCGATCTGTCAAATGGCGTCTTCGGGCAGTTCGAAGAAGAGTGCAGTTCCTTCCAAGAGGAAGGGTAAGGAAGTAGCCGAGGTCTCTTCTGTTCCGAAGGGCCGAGGCAAAGGCAGGGCCGAATTGATTGAACTCGGACAACTTGGCAAGAGGCACCAAGGAGTGGGATTCGCTTCTGCACCGTCAAGGCCAGAGCAGATCCCCAAGGCAAAGTTTGTCCTCTGCCCGCAGCTACCTTTGGAGGCGGAGCCTGAGTTTGGGTACAACATGGGCAGTAAACTTACTGATGTCAAGAGGGAGAAGCTGCAGGAGTTGCTGTCATTTTTCACAGAGGGAAAGGCACGACCAGTGCTTCCGGGTGTTTTATCCACTTTCGGCGTTGATAGGCGGACAATCTTTGTCTCGTGGGCGATCAAGGAGCAAGTGATGGGAACCATCGTCACGATCGGCCAGCTCAACTGTGGACTGCGCCTTCCGCTGCCGCCTTTCGCCGCAAGGTTGCTAAATACCTCCGGTCTCTGTCCCGGGCAAGTCACTGGGAATTCCTGGAGGATCATCTACGCTTTCTGTCGCGTAGAGTCGGACTTCCAGAAGGAGCTTAGGGAATGCTACTCCAGCCTCCCTGCAGGTGAAGAAGCTCGAATAGAGCTGGGGTACTTCTTCTACCATTACCGATGGGCTTGGAGGAAGGATAGCCCGTTCTTCTATCTGACGGGTGTGTCTGCTCTTCGGCCGATCGTTGACACCATCGGTTCTGATAAGCTCTACACAGATTGGCCGCTGTCGGTGTCTGGTGCATGGACTCCTCTGTCAGTATCGGAGGTTCCCCGATACAAGGTGCATAAAGAGACTGATATGTACTGCACAGGAGGAGCTCTCTCTTGGCCTCCAGAGCGAGTAGGGGTTCTTGACAACCTCTTCTTGGAGTTGACATGTGGGACTAGATCGTGGAAGCAATTCTCGAATTGCCCAGTCCGACATGGCAAGGCCAACCTCCTCCACCGATCGAAGCTTCGCTATGAAGATAATGAGGTCATCTACTCTGATTACGAGGAGGACCCTCAGTCTGGAAAAATTGTTAGAAGACTTCGATTTGAGAAGAAGGCTTATGGAGCTAGGCGCGCACTTCCCTCAAAGGAGAAATTGGTGATACCTCGCCAAGGCCCAGCAAAGAAGAGGAAAATTCCCACCAAGCAGGAGAAAGATGAGAAGAAAAAGGATGAGGAAAATGAAGAGGAGCCAGAGAGGGAGGAGGAAGGCAGAGATGAGGAGGACAAGGGTACGGGCAGCGACGGGGAAGATGGAGAGGATGATGATGATGAAGATGGGGGTGGTGAGGAAGAGATTCCTCCCACCCCCACTGATGGTGGTCAAGGACATGGGGGTGGCGAGGAAGAAATTCCTCCCACCCCCATTGGTGGTGCTGACGAGGAATCGCAGCCTATCCTCATAGACGAGGGTAAGGCTCGGAAGATGGAGGGGGTTATGGACGCAACGAGCGATGGTCCCAAAGTGATTCCTACTTATCACTTTGGGGAATTGAAGAAGAACCCCCTGCGCTTTAAAATCAAGTTATCGGGGAGTGGTGGGGTTGGAAGCAACCCCACACCCCTCGATCAGATACCTCCCGAGGTTCCTCATCTCGAAATGGCGACTACAAGTGGGGGTGTGGAGGTTGAACAACCCCCACCCCCCTCGAGATCTCTGGCTGAGGAGGTTGCTGCTATGGTGGCAGGGCTCGATCAGCCAGACGAGCATCAGGATGAAGGGGGAGCTTCACCTCCTCGAGATGTTCCCTCTCCTGCTCACTTGGAGAGAGGAAGCCGAGTGGGTGATGCTATTCCCCAACCCCTGTCAGAGCCAACCCCCATCAAGGAGAAATCGACCCCCAAGGGTAAGAGCTCTGACAGTGGGAAGGGAAAGGCTCCTCAAGTCGAGGCTTCAGGTATCTGTACTAACCTGTCTTGATTGACTGCCTTGTCTTTGAAACTTGAAAATATACTAACACTTAGAATTGCTGCATGGATTGTAGGTACACCTGCTGACCCGGCTAAGAAGAAGATAAGGAGTTTGGGTGATGTTGACATCAATCATCCCACTAACGTAATCCGGAAGCTTTGCAATCTTCCGGAAGCTACTTTTGAAGAAGCCTTCGATCGGCTTGAAGTAGTGGTATGTGTATATGCTTTGATCAATTGTTTGAATTGTATCTTCAGAATAATTCTAACTCTTTGTCCATCTGCAGAACTCAGCCTGTTTGAGAATTGCAAGCAAGCTCTCCAGGAAGGCAGGAGAACGGGAGGCCGCATCCGAGGTAATTCGTTTGACAGCCGAACTGAAGGCTGTGAGCGAGGAGAGAGAGAGGCTGAGGGAGATCCTGACTTCGAAGAAATCCTCTCTCAAGGCCAAGATCGAGGATCTTCGCAAGGGGAAGTTGGAGATCAAGGGGCTGCAGGACCGTTGCGAGGCGCAGAGTCACAAACTCGAATCCTTGAAGAATCGGATCGCCAAGGTTGAGGACGTGTCCTGTGGTCGTGCCAACGAGATCAAGGAGCTGAAAGAACAGCTTGCTGCTCAACATGCTGCTTTCACTGCCCGGGAGGATATTTCCAAGAAGGCACTGGAGCATGCATTGTCTGAATGCAAGAGTTACAAGGAAACGGCCGAGAAAGCGGCAGAGGCACTCAGGGTACATGTCAGCAGTGTCCGATCTTCGAAAGCTTCGGTTGCGAGCAAGCCTCGTGGCGAATCTGAAGGGGAGAAGTCACGCGCGAAAAGTGTTGCCAAGCCTTGAGATCTTCTATCGTCTTTTCTGTCGTTTGAACTTGTAAACTCTCGATATGTAACAGCTCGCTCCTGTACTTAAATCAATTTTTGATAATAGAGATCTTTGATGTTTGAAGATTGAATGTCTTATGTTGAATGCCTTTGAATGCTGTGCTTGAATGGTATTGGAATATTGAATAGATACAAACACTTGAATGTAAGGGGTCGAGTCGTAACTCAATTACCCAAACTTATTGTAACTTGAATTCGTGTAACACTTGAATGTGAGGGGTTGAGTCGCAACTCAAGCACCCAAACCTGTTAGACGACATCGAAATTGATTGAAATTGAATATTGAAATTTGAAGGTCAGTTTAACATTTGCCAGTAAGGGGTTGAGTCGCAATTCTAATACCCAAACTTGTTAAAAAGACTTGGTAACTTGAATATGGTCAGTTTAACATTTGCTAGTAAGGGGTTGAGTCGCAACTCTAACATCCAACCTTGTTAAAAGACCTGGTAACTTGAATTTGAAACTGCTTTAGAACATGAATTGAAAAACTGAACACTTGCACATTTGAGCATTTGAAAGAGAACTTTATTCATCACAGAATTTACATCATGGAAAAAATAACTTGAGGTGTCTAGCATTCCAAGCTCGAGGCAATCTATCTCCTTCTGGTGAGATCAGTCTGTAAGAACCTTTGCCTCCTACTGATTCAACGATATATGGACCTTCCCAGTTGGGAGCAAGCTTCCCACTGCTGTGTTCTTTGGTGTTGTAGAAAACTGCTCTGAGAACTAGACTGCCCACTGGGAACTATCTCTTGTAGACTTTCTCATCGTAGGCTCGTTTGATCTTCTGCTGATATTTGGCCACACGAAGGGAAGCTTGGTCTCGTAGTTCTTCAGAGAAGTCTAGATCATTGATCCGAAGCTCTTCGTTGATTCCTTCTTCGACTGCTCTGGTCTTCAAAGTACTTGATATGTTTTCTGTTGAGAGTACTGCTTCCGATCCATATGTCAGACGAAAGGGTGAGAACCCTGTTGATCTTCTCGGAGTTGTGCGATACCCCCAAAGAACTTCAGGTAGGACCTGTTCCCACAATCCTTTCTTGTCGTTGAGTTTCTTCTTGAGTATACCAAGAATAGCTCTATTTGAGGCTTCAGCTTGACCATTGCATTGAGGATATCTTGGAGTTGAATAGAATAACTTGATACCGTTGTTCAGACAGAACTCTCGGAATTTGTCGGAATCAAATTGAGCTCTATTGTCAGCAACAAGAACTTGAGGTGTACCGAACCTTGAGAAGATGTTGTGCCGAATGAATTTGATCACTTCGTCGTCAATCTCTCGGAAGAGGGGCACGGCTTCAACCCATTTAGTAAAGTAATCAATGGCCAGCAGTAGATATTTCTTCTCGCTTGGAGTTGGTGGGAAAGGACCCAAGAAGTCCAACCCCCACTGATGGAAAGGCCATGGACTTGATAGTTGGTGAAGCTCATCTGCAGGGAGATGGATAGCTCGAGCATGTCGTTGGCATGGCTCACATCTTTGAACAACTTGTCGAGCATCTTTTGCCATGGTTGGCCAATAGTAACCTTGTAGCTTTGTCTTGGCTTCAAGAGATCTTCTTCCCGAATGATTCCCACAAGCTCCAGAATGGATATCAATCAGGATGGCCTGTGCTTGCTCGGGACCAAGGCACTTGAGCAACATCCCGTTGTGAGATTTGAAATATAGATCTTCTCCTTGAACAGTATAGCAAGGAAGTTTTCTTTGAAGTCTTCGAGCTTGATTGGGATCTTCTGGTACTTTTCCATATTTGAAGAAGTCAAAAATCGACTGTCGCCAATCTTCAAACTCATTTGTAGTAGGGCTTGACCTCAATTGATCTCCACCCCCAGATCTTTTAGAAGTAGCAAGGATCTGTTGATCGGGGATGGTCTTGGGTATTTCTTGATAATCGATCTGTATTTGCCTTCCTCCGAGTGAGTCTCCCAGAACTGAGGCCGCATTGGCTAAGGCATCTGCTTCTCGGTTCTCTGCTCTTGGGATTTGAATGAACTCAGTAATAATAAAACGTTGTTGAAGACGTCGTACTAAGGCTAAATAGAGTTGCATTCTTTCTTCACGAGCTGTATACTCTCCATTGATTTGCCTTATGATTAACTGGGAGTCGCTGTATACGATGATTCGGTCTACCCCCAGGGATTCCGCCATTTCGAGTCCGGAAATGAGTGCTTCGTATTCGGCTTCGTTGTTGGTGGTGTTGAACCCTAGGAGAGTGGCCTTCTGTAGATGATCAAGTTCGGGGGATACTAAGACTATCCCAGTTCCCGAACCGATCGAACTTGAAGCTCCATCAGTATAGAGCTTCCATGGAGGAGTTGCAGCAATAACCTCAAGATTTGGATCAATTTTTGTTGCAAGGTTGATCGGAGTATTGTCCTGATCTTCTAAGCGCATGTCAACATCTTCTTCCCAGGTGATGGGGTCTTCAACTGGAAAATCAGCTAGAAAATCAGCAATAGCTTGACCTTTGATAGAAGTGCGAGATTCGAACTGAATCCCCAAAGCACTCATTTCGATCACCCATTTAGTCATTTGACCAGCTCGACCAGCTTTGTCAATGATATCTTTGAGCGGGTGTTCTGAAATGACTGTGATCTGGTGGGAGACGAAATAAGGTTGAAGACGTCGTGATGCAGTGAGCAAGGCTAGGATGACCTTCTCTGTTTTTGAGTAGCGAGTTTCAGCCGGAAGAAGGGTGTGGCTGATGCAATAAACTGGATGTTCGATGCCATCTCTTCTACTGACTAGGACTGTACTGATTGCTTGATCGGTCATAGCGAGATACAACCATAAATCTTCTTTTGGGAGTGGAGCCGTCAGGATAGGAGCTTGCACCAGATATTTCTTGATGCTTTGAAATGCTTCTTCACAGATCGAATTCCAGCCGGAGGTGTCTGCCTTTCGTAGTTTGTCGAAGAGGGGCTTACACTTGTCGGAAGACTTTGAGATGAACCGATTGAGGGCAGCAAGTCTTCCAGTGAGGCGCTGCACTTCCTTTCGATTGGTAGGTGATGGCATGTCGAGGATAGCTCGGATTTGATCAGGATTGGCTTCAATACCCCTCCTGGTCACAAGATGACCCAGGAATTTGCCAGATTGAACTCCGAAAGCGCACTTGGCTGGATTGAGCTTCATACGATATTTTCGAAGAACTTGAAAGGTTTCTGCCAGATCAGAAAGATGCTTGCTTCGTACTGAGCTCTTGGTGAGGAGATCATCGACATAGACTTCGACGTTGCGACTAATCTGGTTTTCGAACATCTTGGTGACTAGCCTTTGATAGGTAGATCCAGCATTTTTGAGGTCGAACGGCATTACATTGTAGCAGTAGAGACCTCGGCTAGTCACGAAGCAACTCTTCTCTTGATCGTCTGGATGAAGTGGAATTTGATTATATCCAGAATACCCATCCATGAAAGACAATAGCTCGTGGCCAGCAGTGGCATCGACGAGTCTATCGATTCTTGGCATGGGAAATAGGTCTTTGGGGCAAGCCTTGATGAGGTTGGTGAAGTCGATGCAAACTCTGACTTTCCCATTCTTCTTTGGAACAGCAACTATGTTAGAGATCCAGGTAGGATACTCTACTTCACGGATGAAGCCTGCTGCGAGTAGCTTGGTGATTTCTTCTTGAACAGCAACTTGCAGCTCTGGTCGGATGGTGCGTGGCTTTTGCTTGACAGGCTTCACCTCTTCTTTGATCGCAAGTCGGTGACAAGCGTCATCTGGATTGATGCCAGGCATATCTTCGAAACACCAAGCGAAGACGTCGATATTGGACTTGAGGAAGGATACCATGTCTTGCGCTTCTGCATCGCTAAGACCGGTACCAATGAAAGTCTATCGAGGGAGATCTCCGCTGCTGATGTTGATTGGGATGATTTCTTCAATTGAGGGTGATGCTTCCCATTCGATTGGTGGAGGTTCGGTCAGCGGAATCTCTTTTGATTGCTATTTGGAAGAGGGACCAGCTTCATCTCGTGGCCGCTTTGGAGGAGCAATGTTGATCTTTCGATCTGTCTTAGCCGCAGCAGCCTCACAAGACTTCCAGATTGCTGATCACCTCGAATGCAGACGATACCTTCTCCAGTTGCAAACTTGAGTAGTTGATGATAAGAAGAGGAGATGGCATTGATCTGATGGAGGAATGGTCGCCCGAGGATGGCATTGTAACTGGAGACCCCTTCGACAATGGCAAACCTCACCGAGACTCGAGTCTCTCGGCTGAGGTCCAGAGTGAATCTCGATTCGCCCACCGTGATGCTTTGTTCGCCGTTGAAGCCAGTGATCACGGTCGGGACGACGTCGAGACTTTGATATTTATGTCCCAGACGTTTGAAGCAGTCTGAGAACATAATGTTGATAGAACTCCCGGTGTCGACGAGGATCCGATTGATGGTGCTTCCGTCGATGATGAGTTTCAAAACCAGGGGGTCTCGATGTGGAGTATGAACTCCTTGAAGATCAGTGTCGTTGAAGACGATGGACGGCCAAACAAGACCTTCGATAGGTTTCTCGATCCAGGTATCTTCTTTATTTGCAATAGATCGAACATGGAAGATGCGCCGAATCTGCCGATCGACTTCTTTCCCGGTCACTACTTGGTTGTGCAATGATCTATGAATGCCAAAGATATTGGCATTCACGGTGAGAGATGATGGGTTGGAAGAGATTTGATGTATCCAACACACTTCTTTCCCCTTTGCAGAGGTTCGACGTTGATCATGCCCGTTGCTAACAAATTCTTGAAGGTGGCCCTCTCGCAATAAGTCTTCAAGATGGAACTTCAACCGATAGCATCGGTCGGTAGAGTGGCCGTGACTTCGAGTACCAACCGATAGCATCGGTCGGTAGAGTGGCTGTGAATTTGGAGTTAGGCTGAAGAGGATTGGGCCTTCGAAGATACTCGTCGTGCTGAATGCGCCCGAGTATCTGTTCGACCGGCATATTCCACTCGGTGAAAGTGGTCTTCGTTGGAGATCGACGCCCGTCATTCTTTGATCGTTTATTGGCTGGAGGGGCTGCTGCCTCAGCATTGTGGGCTTTAGCAGCATACTTAGGAGCTTCTCTTTCCGCCGGTCTTCGCTTCGTCTCTCGCCCTTTTCGAGCGACTTGATCGTCTTCGACCTCGATCTCTCTCTGGATTCGATCGAACATAGCACCCAAAGAAGGAGGGGGATTGCGGATGAAGTCGTTGTAGATGTGTAGATCGAAGCGGAGAGCGTTCTGGAAAGCCAACATGATGGCTTCATCATCCAGATGTCTTCCAGAGAGGGCAGCATGCTCGTTGCGAAACCTCCTAGTGAAACTTCGGAGAGTCTCATCAGCACCCATCCTTAGCCGATAGAGAGAGTCGAGCTTCTTCTAGGGCTTCAGATTGAGCTGATAATGCTGCACAAAGAGTTTGGCCAAAACATTGAACTGGGTGATGGACCCAGCTCGGAGATTGTGATACCAGTCGAGCGACGGCTCATCGAGACTTCCTGCGAAGGTGCGGCAGAGCACATTATTTTCATCTTCGTGTGGCGTTAGAGCTTGCTTGAATGCGAGGATGTGGAGAGTAGGGTCTCCTCGTATGCAGTTGAATTTGGGGAGGACAGGAGTTCTCCATCCTCTTGGAAATGTTGACTCGAAGAGGCTTCGATGTAGAGGCCCGACAGAGGAATAGCCATCCCTACGACCATGTCCTCGACCTAGAGGTGGGTCAAGAGGCAAAATCGCAAGGTCTTGCTCGGGCATTGAAGTATTTGCCGGTTAAAGCCTATGTCGGAGGTCCGATCCAAGCCCACGTTGAAGTGGCATGGAAGGGGAGATTCTACTCTTTGAAGGAGCGCCTTTCATTTGGTGCTTCCTTGGTGTATTGAGCTTTGAAGGTGCCCTCTTGTCGCAGTTGCGACCAGAAGACGATTGGGAAGACTCGTCGTCAAGGCGATCCCAAACACTCTACTTCTAGGGGGCAGCAGAGGGAGTTGGGTCGCGTCGGATCCTTTCGAGGGCAGCAGTGCCCATTGACCTCCGTTGTTCGGAGTGGATTGAATATCGAGGAAGATCGACCCTTTCACTTGTAGAGGGGATAGGTAGAGCAATCCCAGCTTCAGAAGCTGCCCTCTTAAGTGCATCCCTCTCGGCGGTGAGGGTGGCGTTTTGCTTCGCCAATTAGAGCAGCTGGAAGTCGACCGCAGAGATTTGGTAGGTTGATGGAGGGTCTTCAGCAGGAGCGGGTGTTATTTGCCCAATCTACTGTCGCGCGGGGTGGGCGATAGGTCGATCGACTGATTTGCCACTCCCTGAACGAACCCCCATCTCGGGGACAGCAATGGGCTGTCCGAAGTTGAGCCTTTGACTCATTGAACGAGTCTCAGGACGAGGTTGTTGTTGAGTGTTACTTCCTTCTGGTTGACCCTGGTGCTTTGGCCTCGCCATTCAGAGAGCGAAGGGTGCAACGAGAGTGCCAATGTCCAAACGGTTGTCTGATCAACCGAAGGGGTGAGGAAGTTTGGCTATCGATCAGTTGTTTGCGTAATTGATTCGATAGACAAAATAGAGAGGACACGGCTTCTAGCACGGATCCCACAGACGGTGCCAAACTGTGGGGGAAAATCTTCGTGCCGACCCGAAGACTTTCGCAGCACCAGTCAATTGAAGTTGAAGTTGACGTCGAAGATCGTTGATCGATCTGTTGATTGAAGTTGAAGTCTTTTGATATGCAAACAGAGAGAATGTTGACACGAGGTGTGATCTCGGAGTTCAGCCGAAGCCTACGTCTCCGTGCTATAGGGAGCAACCCGAATTCACTAACACTTATGTTAATGTGATCTCGACAGGCCGAGTATCACAAGAAACGCTCTGATCTCTTCGAAGGAGAGAAGAAGATCAAAGAGAGATGGTAGATGGGGAGCTGAGAGATTTCAGAGTTCTGGTTCTGAAAAGTCAGATCTCAGAGTGGAAATCAGAAATTCTGGATCTTAGATTTCGATCCATTTACATTCGAAGGCTCTGCTATATATAGAACTTTCTGGTGGTAAATGGCGGTTTCTGCTGCAGTATCTGGGGATCCTCCAGGCAGGGCCGGTGGGTCCCTCGAAAGCCTTCGGGGGCCCACCAGGCAGGGCCGGTGGGTCCCGCTGCGGTCTCCGGGGGCCCACCAGGCAGGGCCGGTGGGTCCCGTGGTAGTCTTCGTGGGCCCACCAGGCAGGGCCGGTGGGTCCCGTGGTAGTCTTCGCGGGCCCACCAGGCAGGGCCGGTGGGTCCCGTGGTAGTCTCCGGGGGCCCACCAGGCAGGGTCGGTGGGTCCCGCTGTGGTCTCTGGGGGCCCACCAGGCAGGGCCAGTGGGTCCCGTGGTAGTCTCCGGGGGCCCACCAGGCAGGGCCGGTGGGTCCCGCTGTAGTCTCCGGGGGCCCACCAGGCAGGGCCGGTGGGTCCCGCTGTGGTCTCCGGAGGCCCACCAGGCAGGGCCGGTGGGTCCCGTTGTAGTCTCCGGGGGCTCACCAGGCAGGGCCAGTGGGTCCCGTGGTAGTCTCCGGGGGCCCACCAGGCAGGGCCGGTGGGTCCCGCTGCTGGCAACCTTCTTACCAAAATTTGCACCCACAATTAGAATGGATCGTACGAATGAATTAGAATGGATTCGTACGAATAAATTAGAATGGATACATTCGTGCGAATGAATTAGAATGGATCGTACCAATGAGTAAGAATGGATCGTACGAATGAAATAGAATGGATTGTGCGAATGAATTAGAATGGACCGTACGAATGAATTAGACGTACGAATGAATTAGAATGGATACATTCGTGCGAATAAATTAGAATGGATCATAGGAATGAGTAAGAATGGATCGTCATTCTAATTCATTCGTATGATCCATTCTAATTCATTTGTATCCATTCTATTTCATTCGCACGATCCATTCTAATTCATTCGCGCAATCTATTCTAATTCATTCGTACGATCCATTCTAATTCATTCGTACGATCCATTCTAATTCATTCATACAATCCATTCTAATTTATTCGCACGAATATATCCATTCTAATTCATTTGCATGATCCATTCTAATTCATTCCTATGATCTATTCTAATTCATTCGTACGATCCATTCTAATTCATTCGTACGATCCATTCTACGATCCATTCTAATTCATTCGTATATTCCATTCTAATTCATTAGCACGATCCATGCTAATGAATTAGAATGGATCGTATGATCCAATCTAATTCATTCATACGATCCATTCTAACTCATTTGTATGATCCATTCTAATTCAATCGTACGATCCATTTTAATTCATTCGTACAATCCATTCTAATTCCTTCGTACGATCCATTCTAATTCATTCGTACGGTCTATTCTAATTCATTCGTACGATCCATTCTAATTCCTTCGTACGATCCATTCTAATTCATTCGTACGATCCATTCTAATTCATTCGCGCAATCTATTCTAATTCATTCGTACGATCCATTCTAATTCATTCGTACGATCCATTCTAATTCATTCATACAATCCATTCTAATTTATTCGCACGAATGTATCCATTCTAATTCATTCGTATGATCCATTCTAATTCATTCGTACGATCTATTCTAATTCATTCGTACGATCCATTCTAATTCCTTCGTACGATTCATTCTAATTCATTCGTACGATCCATTCTAATTCATTCGCGCAATCTATTCTAATTCATTCGTACGATCCATTCTAATTCATTCGTACGATCCATTCTAATTCATTCATACAATCCATTCTAATTTATTCGCACGAATGTATCCATTCTAATTCATTCGTATGATCCATTCTAATTCATTAATATAATCCATTCTAATTCATTCGTACGATCCATTCTAATTCATTCGTAGGATCCATTCTAATTCATTCGTACAATCTATTCTATTTCATTCATACGATCCATTCTTACTCATTCGTATGATCCATTCTAATTCATTCGGACGAATGTATCCATTCTAATTTATTCGTACGATCCATTCTAATTCATTCGTACGATCCATTCTAATTCATTCGTACGATCCATTCTTACTCATTCGTATGATCCATTCTAATTCATTCGTACGATCCATTCTAATTCATTCGTACGATTGATTCTAATTCATTCACACTATCCATTCTAATACATTCGTACGATCCATTCTAATTCATTCGTATGATCCATTCTAATTTATTCGTTCAAATATATCCATTCTAATTCATTCGTACGATCCATTCTAATTCATTCGCACGATCCATTCTAATTCATTCGCACGAATGTATCCATTCTAATTTATTTGCACGATCCATTCTAATTCATTCCTATGATCTATTCTAATTCATTCGTACGATCCATTCTATTTCATTCTAATTCATTCGTATGATCCATTCTACGATCCATTCTAATTCATTCATATATTCCAGTCTAATTCATTAGCACGATCCATGCTAATGAATTAGAATGGATTGTACGATCCAATCTAATTCATTCATACGATTTATTCTTACTCATTCGTATGATCCATTCTAATTCAATCGTACGATCCATTCAAATTCATTCGTATGATCCATTCTAATTCCTTCGTACGATCCATTCTAATTCATTCGTATGATCCATTCTAATTCATTCGTACGATCCATTCTAATTCCTTCGTACGATCCATTCAAATTCATTCGTACGATCCATTCTAATTCATTCACGCAATCTATTCTAATTCATTCGTACGATCCATTCTAATTCATTCGTACGATCCATTCTAATTCATTCATACAATCCATTCTAATTTATTCGCACGAATGTATCCATTCTAATTCATTCGTACGATCCATTCAATTCATTCTAATTCATTCGTACGATCCATTCTAATTCATTCGCACGAATGTATCCATTCTAGTTCATTCGTACAATCCATTCTAATTCATTCGTACAATCCATTCTAACTCATTCGCATGATCCATTCTAATTCATTCGTACGATCCATTCTAATTCATTCATACGATCCATTCTAATTCATTCGTACGATCCATTCTAATCCATTCGTACGATCCATTCTAATTCATTCGCATGAATGTAACCATTCTAATTCATTCAATTGATCCATTCTAATTCATTCGTACGATCCATTCTAATTCATTCGTCCGATCCATTCTAATTCATTCGCACGAATGTATCCATTCTAATTCATTCATACGATCCATTCTAATTCATTCGTATGATCCATTCTAATTCATTCGCACAAATGTATCCATTCTAATTCATTCGTACGATCCATTCTAATTCATTCGCACGATCCATTCTAATTCATTCGTACGATCCATTCTAATTCTTTCACACGATCCATTCTAATTCATTCGTACGATCCATTCTAATACATTCATACGATCCATTCTAATTCATTTGCACGAATATATCCATTCTAATTCATTCGTACGATCCATTCTAATTCCTTCGTACGATCCATTCTAATTCATTCGTACGATCTATTCTAATTCATTCGTACGATCCATTCTAATTCATTCGCACGATCCATTCTAATTCCTTCGTACGATCCATTCTAATTCATTCGTACGATCCATTCTAATTCATTCATACAATCCATTCTAATTCTTTCTCACGATCTATTCTAATTCATTCGTTGGATCCATTCTAATTCATTCGTACAATCTATTCTATTTCATTCGTACGATCCATTCTTACTCATTCGTATGATCCATTCTAATTCATTTGCACGAATATATCCATTCTAATTCATTCGTACGATCCATTCTTATTCCTTTGTACGATCCATTCTAATTCATTCGTACGATCTATTCTAATTCATTCGCACGATCCATTCTAATTCATTCGTACGGTCCATTCTAATTCTTTCACATGATCCATTCTAATTCATTCGTACGATCCATTCTAATTCATTCATGCAATCCATTCTATTTCATTCGTACGATCCATTCTTACTCATTCGTACGATCCATTCTAATTCATTCACACGAATGTATCCATTCGTATGAATGAATTAGAATAGATTGTGCGAATGAATTAGAATGGATCGTACGAATGAATTAGAATGGATCGTACGAAGGAATTAGAATGGATCGTACGAATGAATTAGAATGGATCGTACGAATGAATTAGAATAGATCGTACGAATGAATTAGAATGGATCGTACGAAGGAATTAGAATGGATCGTACGAATGAATTAGAATGGATATATTCGTGCAAATGAATTAGAATGGATCGTATGAATGTATTAGAATGGATCGTATGAGTGAATTAGAATGGATCGAACGAATGAATTAGAATGGATTGTATGAATGAATTAGAATGGATCGTACGAATGAATTAGAATGGATCATACGAATTAATTAGAATGGATCATACGAATGAATTAGAATGGATCGTACGAATGAATTAGAATGGATCGTACGAATGGATTAGAATGGATACATTCGTGCGAATGAATTAGAATGGATTGTGCGAATGAATAAGAACAGATCGTGCGAATGAATTAGAATGGATCGTACGAATGAATTAAAATGGATCATGCGAATGAATTAGAATGGATCGTACGAATGAATTAGAATGGATACATTTGTGCGAATAAATTAGAATGGATCGTACGAATGAATTAGAATGGATCGTATGAATGAATTAGAATGGATCGTACGAATGAATTAGAATGGATCGTGCGAATGAATTAGAATGGATCATACGAATGAATTAGAATGGATCGTGTGAAAGAATTAGAATGGATCGTACGAATGAATTAGAATGGATCGTGCGAATGAATTAGAATGGATCGTACGAATAAATTAGAATGGATACATTTGTGCGAATGAATTAGAATGGATCGTACGAATGAATTAGAATTGATCGTATGAATGAATTAGAATAGATCGTGCGAATGAATTAGAATGGATCGTACGAATGAATTAGAATGGATCGTACGAATGAACTAGAATGGATACATTCGTGCGAATGAATTAGAATGGATCGTACGAATGAATTAGAATGGATCGTACGAATGAATTAGAATGGATCGTACGAATAAATTAGAATGGATCGTAAGAATGGTTTTGAATGGATACGTTCGTTGGAGATCGACGCCCGTCATTCTTTGATCGTTTATTGGCTGGAGGGGCTGCTGCTTCAGCATTGTGGGCTTTAGCAGCATACTTAGGAGCTTCTCTTTCCGTTGGTCTTCGCTTCGTCTCTCGCCCTTTTCGAGCGACTTGATCGGCTTCGACCTCGATCTCTCTCTGGATTCGATCGAAAATAGCACCCAAAGAAGGAGGGGGATTGCGGATGAAGTCGTTGTAGATGTGTAGATCGAAGCGGAGAGCGTTCTGGAAAGCCAACATGATGGCTTCATCATCCAGATGTCTTCCAGAGAGGGCAGCATGCTCGTTGCGAAACCTCCTAGTGAAACTTCGGAGAGTCTCGTCAGCACCCATCCTTAGCCGATAGAGAGAGTCGAGCTTCTTCTCGGGCTTCAGATTGAGCTGATAATGCTGCACAAAGAGTTTGGCCAAAACATTGAACTGGGTGATGGACCCAGCTCGGAGATTGTGATACCAGTCGAGCGACGGCTCATCGAGACTTCCTGCGAAGGTGCGGCAGAGCACATTGTTTTCTTCTTCGTGTAGCGTTAGAGCTTGCTTGAATGCGAGGATGTGGAGAGTAGGGTCTCCTCGTATGCAGTTGAATTTGGGGAGGACAGGAGTTCTCCATCCTCTTGGAAATGTTGACTCGAAGAGGCTTCGATGTAGAGGCCCGGCAGAGGAATAGCCATCCCTACGACCATGTCCTCGACCTAGAGGTGGGTCAAGAGGCAAAATCGCAAGGTCTTGCTCGGGCATTGAAGTATTTGCCGGTTGAAGCCTATGTCGGAGGTCCGATCCAAGCCCACGTTGAAGTGGCATGGAAGGGGAGATTCTACTCTTTGAAGGAGCGCCTTTCATTTGGTGCTTCCTTGGTGTATTGAGCTTTGAAGGTGCCCTCTTGTCGCAGTTGCGACCAGAAGACGATTGGGAAGACTCGTCGTCAAGGCGATCCCAAACACTCTGCTTCCAGGGGGCAGCAGAGGGAGTTGGGTCGCGTCGGATCCTTTCGAGGGCAGCAGTGCCCATTGACCTCCGTTGTTCGGAGTGGATTGAATATCGAGGAAGATCGACCCTTTCACTTGTAGAGGGGATAGGTAGAGCAATCCCAGCTTCAGAAGCTGCCCTCTTAAGTGCATCCCTCTCGGCGGTGAGGGTGGCATTTTGCTTCGCCAATTGGAGCAGCTGGAAGTCGACCGCAGAGATTTGGTAGGTTGATGGAGGGTCTTTAGCAGGAGCGGGTGTTGTTAGCCCAATCGACTGTCGCGCGGGGTGGGCGATAGGTCGATCGATAGATTTGCCACTCCCTGAACGAACCCCTATCTCGGGGACAGCAATGGGCTGTCCGAAGTTGAGCATTTGACTCATTGAACGAGTCTCAGGACGAGGTTGTTGTTGAGTGTTACTTCCTTCTGGTTGACCCTGGTGCTTTGGCCTCGCCATTCAGAGAGCGAAGGGTGCAACGAGAGTGCCAATGTCCAAACGGTTGTCTGATCAACCGAAGGGGCGAGGAAGTTTGGCTATCGATCAGTTGTTTGCGTAATTGATTCGATAGACAAAATAGAGAGGACACGGCTTCTAGCACGGATCCCACAGACGGCACCAAACTGTGGGGGAAAATCTTCGTGCCGACCCGAAGACTTTCGCAGCACCAGTCAATTGAAGTTGAAGTTGACGTCGAAGATCGTTGATCGATCTGTTGATTGAAGTTGAAGTCTTTTGATATGCAAACAGAGAGAATGTTGACACGAGGTGTGATCTCGGAGTTCAGCCGAAGCCTACGTCTCCGTGCTATAGGGACCAACCCGAATTCACTAACACTTATGTTAATGTGATCTCGACAGGCCGAGTATCACAAGAAACGCTCTGATCTCTTCGAAGGAGAGAAGAAGATCAAAGAGAGATGGTAGATGGGGAGCTGAGAGATTTCAGAGTTCTGGTTCTGAAAAGTCAGATCTCAGAGTGGAAATCAGAAATTCTGGATCTTAGATTTCGATCCATTTACATTCGAAGGCTCTGCTATTTATAGAACTTTCTGGTGGTAAATGGCGGTTTCTGCTGCAGTATCTGGGGATCCTCCAGGCAGGGCCGGTGGGTCCCTCGAAAGCCTTCGGGGGCCCACCAGGCAGGGCCGGTGGGTCCCGCTGCGGTCTCCGGGGGCCCACCAGGCAGGGCCGGTGGGTCCCGTGGTAGTCTTCGCGGGCCCACCAGGCAGGGCCGGTGGGTCCCGTGGTAGTCTTCGCGGGCCCACCAGGCAGGGCCGGTGGGTCCCGTGGTAGTCTCCGGGGGCCCACCAGGCAGGGCCGGTGGGTCCCGCTGTGGTCTCTGGGGGCCCACCAGGCAGGGCCAGTGGGTCCCGTGGTAGTCTCCGGGGGCCTACCAGGCAGGGCCGGTGGGTCCCGCTGTAGTCTCCGGGGGCCCACCAGGCAGGGCCGGTGGGTCCCGCTGTGGTCTCCGGGGGCCCACCAAGCAGGGCCGGTGGGTCCCGCTGTAGTCTCCGGGGGCCCACCAGGCAGGGCCAGTGGGTCCCGTGGTAGTCTCCGGGGGCCCACCAGGCAGGGCCGGTGGGTCCCGCTGTTGGCAACCTTCTTACCAAAATTTGCACCCACAGTTACCCCCTCCAAGTTAGCTAGAGGCTACTTTAGCTGGCTTGGATTTGGTGCAAAAAATATCAACCCCCTGTCGAAGAGGACACAAAGAAGCTTGCCGAGTGTTAGCGCAAAAAAGATTGATCGGTCAATTTTGATCGATCGGTCAATTTTGACCGAACGGTCAATTTCAACCGGTCAAGGATTGGGTGATCGGTCAAAAAACATGGTTTTTTGACCGATCCAGTGGAAATTTGACCGATCGGTTGATTTTGACCGATCGGTCAATTTTGACCGATCGGTCAAATTTGACCGATCGGTTAAATTTGACCGAACGGTCAATTTCAACCGGTCAAGGATTGGGTGATCGGTCAAAAAACATGGTTTTTTGACCGATCCAGTGGAAATTTGACCGATCGGTTGATTTTGACCGATCGGTCAATTTTGACCGATCGGTCAAATTTGACCGATCGGTTAAATTTGACCGAACGGTCAATTTTAACCGGTCAAGGATTGGGTGATCGGTCAAAAAACATGGTTTTTTGACCGATCCAGTGGAAATTTGACCGATCGGTTGATTTTGACCGATCGGTCAATTTTGACCGATCGGTCAAATTTGACCGATCGGTCAAATTTGACCGATCGGTTAAATTTGACCGAACGGTCAATTTCAACCGGTCAAGGATTGGGTGATCGGCAAAAAACCTTAGTTTTTCGCTTAATCTAGTAGAAAATCGACCGATCGATTGATTTTGACCGAACGGTCAAGTTTGACCATTCGGCTAAAATCAGCCGGTCAAGGTTTGGGTGATCGGCAAAAAACCCTAGTTTTTCGCCAGATCTAATAGAAATCGACCGATCGATTGATTTTGACCGAATGGTCAAGTTTGACCGTTTGGCTAAAATCAGCCGGTCAACGTTTGGGTGATCGGCAAAAAACCCTAGTTTTTTGCCAGATCTAGTAGAAATTGACCGATCGATTGATTTTGACCGAACGGTCAAGTTTGACCGTTCGGCTAAAATCAGCCGGTCAAGGTTTGGGTGATCGGCAAAAAACCCTAGTTTTTCGCCAGATCTAGTAGAAAATCGACCGATCGATTGATTTTGACCGAACTGTCAAGTTTGACCGTTCGGCTAAAATCAGCCGATCAAGGTTTGGGTGATCGGCAAAAAACCCTAGTTTTTTTGCCAGATCTAGTAGAAAATCGACCGATCGATTGATTTTGACCGAACGGTCAAGTTTGATCGTTCGGCTAAAATCAGCCGGTCAAGGTTTGGGTGATCGGCAAGAAACCTTAGTTTTTTTGCCAGATCTAGTAAAAAATCGACCGATCGATTGGTTTTGACCGAACGGTCAAGTTTGACCGTTCGGCTAAAATCAGCCGGTCAAGGTTTGGGTGATTGGCAAAAAACCTTAGTTTTTTGCCAGATCTAGTAGAAAATCGACCGATCGATTGATTTTGACCGAACGGTCAAGTTTGACCGTTCGGCTAAAATCAGCCGGTCAAGGTTTAAGTCTTGAACCTGTACTTTTGAGGAAGTTGTATAGCTTTTTCTTCTCCTTTGATCTTTGGCAGTCTTGAATATCGATGGAGTTTGATTTTTTCTGCTCTGAATCTTCGGTTCGCCTGAATGTGGCTTTGAACCGGCGGTCCGGTTTACTTAGACCGGTGGCTTGCTTGGATTGTTGGTTTACGTGGACTGGTTGGTCTGACGCTTCGTCTGTTCCGACGGTTCGCCTGATTTTGCGCTTGCTATGGATGGATGCCACGTGTACCTATAAAAACACGCGATTTGATATGGTGAAGACACGTGTCTTCTCGATTTACGTACCATTTTTACTCTGGGTATATAAGTTTCACTGGCTGTCATTTTCGCCTCACGCTTTCAGAATTTTTCGAAGTCCAGACTCTTTGCTTCCCCTCTCTTGTTCTTCGTCTCCTTTCGATCTGTCAAATGGCGTCTTCGGGCAGTTCGAAGAAGAGTGCAGTTCCTTCCAAGAGGAAGGGTAAGGAAGTAGCCGAGGTCTCTTCTGTTCCGAAGGGCCGAGGCAAAGGCAGGGCCGAATTGATTGAACTCGGACAACTTGGCAAGAGGCACCAAGGAGTGGGATTCGCTTCTGCACCGTCAAGGCCAGAGCAGATCCCCAAGGCAAAGTTTGTCCTCTGCCCGCAGCTACCTTTGGAGGCGGAGCCTGAGTTTGGGTACAACATGGGCAGTAAACTTACTGATGTCAAGAGGGAGAAGCTGCAGGAGTTGCTGTCATTTTTCACAGAGGGAAAGGCACGACCAGTGCTTTCGGGTGTTTTATCCGCTTTCGGCGTTGATAGGCGGACAATCTTTGTCTCGTGGGCGATCAAGGAGCAAGTGATGGGAACCATCGTCACGATCGGCCAGCTCAACTGTGGACTGCGCCTTCCGCTGCCGCCTTTCGCCGCAAGGTTGCTAAATACCTCCGGTCTCTGTCCCGGGCAAGTCACTGGGAATTCCTGGAGGATCATCTACGCTTTCTGTCGCGTAGAGTCGGACTTCCAGAAGGAGCTTAGGGAATGCTACTCCAGCCTCCCTGCAGGTGAAGAAGCTCGAATAGAGCTGGGGTACTTCTTCTACCATTACCGATGGGCTTGGAGGAAGGATAGCCCGTTCTTCTATCTGACGGGTGTGTCTGCTCTTCGGTCGATCGCTGACACCATCGGTTCTGATAAGCTCTACACAGATTGGCCGCTGTCGGTGTCTGGTGCATGGACTCCTCTGTCAGTATCGGAGGTTCCCCGATACAAGGTGCATAAAGAGACTGATATGTACTGCACAGGAGGAGCTCTCTCTTGGCCTCCAGAGCGAGTAGGGGTTCTTGACAACCTCTTCTTGGAGTTGACATGTGGGACTAGATCGTGGAAGCAATTCTCGAATTGCCCAGTCCGACATGGCAAGGCCAACCTCCTCCACCGATCGAAGCTTCGCTATGAAGATAATGAGGTCATCTACTCTGATTACGAGGAGGACCCTCAGTCTGGAAAAATTGTTAGAAGACTTCGATTTGAGAAGAAGGCTTATGGAGCCAGGCGCGCACTTCCCTCAAAGGAGAAATTGGTGATACCTCGCCAAGGCCCAGCAAAGAAGAGGAAAATTCCCACCAAGCAGGAGAAAGATGAGAAGAAAAAGGATGAGGAAAATGAAGAGGAGCCAGAGAGGGAGGAGGAAGGCAGAGATGAGGAGGACAAGGGTACGGGCAGCGACGGGGAAGATGGAGAGGATGATGATGATGAAGATGGGGGTGGTGAGGAAGAGATTCCTCCCACCCCCACTGATGGTGGTCAAGGACATGGGGGTGGCGAGGAAGAAATTCCTCCCACCCCCATTGGTGGTGCTGACGAGGAATCGCAGCCTATCCTCATAGACGAGGGTAAGGCTCGGAAGATGGAGGGGGTTATGGACGCAACGAGCGATGGTCCCAAAGTGATTCCTACTTATCACTTTGGGGAATTGAAGAAGAACCCCCTGCGCTTTAAAATCAAGTTATCGGGGAGTGGTGGGGTTGGAAGCAACCCCACACCCCTCGATCAGATACCTCCCGAGGTTCCTCATCTCGAAATGGCGACTACAAGTGGGGGTGTGGAGGTTGAACAACCCCCACCCCCCTCGAGATCTCTGGCTGAGGAGGTTGCTGCTATGGTGGCAGGGCTCGATCAGCCAGACGAGCATCAGGATGAAGGGGGAGCTTCACCTCCTCGAGATGTTCCCTCTCCTGCTCACTTGGAGAGAGGAAGCCGAGTGGGTGATGCTATTCCCCAACCCCTGTCAGAGCCAACCCCCATCAAGGAGAAATCGACCCCCAAGGGTAAGAGCTCTGACAGTGGGAAGGGAAAGGCTCCTCAAGTCGAGGCTTCAGGTATCTGTACTAACCTGTCTTGATTGACTGCCTTGTCTTTGAAACTTGAAAATATACTAACACTTAGAATTGCTGCATGGATTGTAGGTACACCTGCTGACCCGGCTAAGAAGAAGATAAGGAGTTTGGGTGATGTTGACATCAATCATCCCACTAACGTAATCCGGAAGCTTTGCAATCTTCCGGAAGCTACTTTTGAAGAAGCCTTCGATCGGCTTGAAGTAGTGGTATGTGCATATGCTTTGATCAATTGTTTGAATTGTATCTTCAGAATAATTCTAACTCTTTGTCCATCTGCAGAACTCAGCCTGTTTGAGAATTGCAAGCAAGCTCTCCAGGAAGGCAGGAGAACGGGAGGCCGCATCCGAGGTAATTCGTTTGACAGCCGAACTGAAGGCTGTGAGCGAGGAGAGAGAGAGGCTGAGGGAGATCCTGACTTCGAAGAAATCCTCTCTCAAGGCCAAGATCGAGGATCTTCGCAAGGGGAAGTTGGAGATCAAGGGGCTGCAGGACCGTTGCGAGGCGCAGAGTCACAAACTCGAATCCTTGAAGAATCGGATCGCCAAGGTTGAGGACGTGTCCTGTGGTCGTGCCAACGAGATCAAGGAGCTGAAAGAACAGCTTGCTGCTCAACATGCTGCTTTCACTGCCCGGGAGGATATTTCCAAGAAGGCACTGGAGCATGCATTGTCTGAATGCAAGAGTTACAAGGAAACGGCCGAGAAAGCGGCAGAGGCACTCAGGGTACATGTCAGCAGTGTCCGATCTTCGAAAGCTTCGGTTGCGAGCAAGCCTCGTGGCGAATCTGAAGGGGAGAAGTCACGCGCGAAAAGTGTTGCCAAGCCTTGAGATCTTCTATCGTCTTTTCTGTCGTTTGAACTTGTAAACTCTCGATATGTAACAGCTCGCTCCTGTACTTAAATCAATTTTTGATAATAGAGATCTTTGATGTTTGAAGATTGAATGTCTTATGTTGAATGCCTTTGAATGCTGTGCTTGAATGGTATTGGAATATTGAATAGATACAAACACTTGAATGTAAGGGGTCGAGTCGTAACTCAATTACCCAAACTTATTGTAACTTGAATTCGTGTAACACTTGAATGTGAGGGGTTGAGTCGCAACTCAAGCACCCAAACCTGTTAGACGACATCGAAATTGATTGAAATTGAATATTGAAATTTGAAGGTCAGTTTAACATTTGCCAGTAAGGGGTTGAGTCGCAATTCTAATACCCAAACTTGTTAAAAAGACTTGGTAACTTGAATATGGTCAGTTTAACATTTGCTAGTAAGGGGTTGAGTCGCAACTCTAACATCCAACCTTGTTAAAAGACCTGGTAACTTGAATTTGAAACTGCTTTAGAACATGAATTGAAAAACTGAACACTTGCACATTTGAGCATTTGAAAGAGAACTTTATTCATCACAGAATTTACATCATGGAAAAAATAACTTGAGGTGTCTAGCATTCCAAGCTCGAGGCAATCTATCTCCTTCTGGTGAGATCAGTCTGTAAGAACCTTTGCCTCCTACTGATTCAACGATATATGGACCTTCCCAGTTGGGAGCAAGCTTCCCACTGCTGTGTTCTTTGGTGTTGTAGAAAACTGCTCTGAGAACTAGACTGCCCACTGGGAACTATCTCTTGTAGACTTTCTCATCGTAGGCTCGTTTGATCTTCTGCTGATATTTGGCCACACGAAGGGAAGCTTGGTCTCGTAGTTCTTCAGAGAAGTCTAGATCATTGATCCGAAGCTCTTCGTTGATTCCTTCTTCGACTGCTCTGGTCTTCAAAGTACTTGATATGTTTTCTGTTGAGAGTACTGCTTCCGATCCATATGTCAGACGAAAGGGTGAGAACCCTGTTGATCTTCTCGGAGTTGTGCGATACCCCCAAAGAACTTCAGGTAGGACCTGTTCCCACAATCCTTTCTTGTCGTTGAGTTTCTTCTTGAGTATACCAAGAATAGCTCTATTTGAGGCTTCAGCTTGACCATTGCATTGAGGATATCTTGGAGTTGAATAGAATAACTTGATACCGTTGTTCAGACAGAACTCTCGGAATTTGTCGGAATCAAATTGAGCTCTATTGTCAGCAACAAGAACTTGAGGTGTACCGAACCTTGAGAAGATGTTGTGCCGAATGAATTTGATCACTTCGTCGTCAATCTCTCGGAAGAGGGGCACGGCTTCAACCCATTTAGTAAAGTAATCAATGGCCAGCAGTAGATATTTCTTCTCGCTTGGAGTTGGTGGGAAAGGACCCAAGAAGTCCAACCCCCACTGATGGAAAGGCCATGGACTTGATAGTTGGTGAAGCTCATCTGCAGGGAGATGGATAGCTCGAGCATGTCGTTGGCATGGCTCACATCTTTGAACAACTTGTCGAGCATCTTTTGCCATGGTTGGCCAATAGTAACCTTGTAGCTTTGTCTTGGCTTCAAGAGATCTTCTTCCCGAATGATTCCCACAAGCTCCAGAATGGATATCAATCAGGATGGCCTGTGCTTGCTCGGGACCAAGGCACTTGAGCAACATCCCGTTGTGAGATTTGAAATATAGATCTTCTCCTTGAACAGTATAGCAAGGAAGTTTTCTTTGAAGTCTTCGAGCTTGATTGGGATCTTCTGGTACTTTTCCATATTTGAAGAAGTCAAAAATCGACTGTCGCCAATCTTCAAACTCATTTGTAGTAGGGCTTGACCTCAATTGATCTCCACCCCCAGATCTTTTAGAAGTAGCAAGGATCTGTTGATCGGGGATGGTCTTGGGTATTTCTTGATAATCGATCTGTATTTGCCTTCCTCCGAGTGAGTCTCCCAGAACTGAGGCCGCATTGGCTAAGGCATCTGCTTCTCGGTTCTCTGCTCTTGGGATTTGAATGAACTCAGTAATAATAAAACGTTGTTGAAGACGTCGTACTAAGGCTAAATAGAGTTGCATTCTTTCTTCACGAGCTGTATACTCTCCATTGATTTGCCTTATGATTAACTGGGAGTCGCTGTATACGATGATTCGGTCTACCCCCAGGGATTCCGCCATTTCGAGTCCGGAAATGAGTGCTTCGTATTCGGCTTCGTTGTTGGTGGTGTTGAACCCTAGGAGAGTGGCCTTCTGTAGATGATCAAGTTCGGGGGATACTAAGACTATCCCAGTTCCCGAACCGATCGAACTTGAAGCTCCATCAGTATAGAGCTTCCATGGAGGAGTTGCAGCAATAACCTCAAGATTTGGATCAATTTTTGTTGCAAGGTTGATCGGAGTATTGTCCTGATCTTCTAAGCGCATGTCAACATCTTCTTCCCAGGTGATGGGGTCTTCAACTGGAAAATCAGCTAGAAAATCAGCAATAGCTTGACCTTTGATAGAAGTGCGAGATTCGAACTGAATCCCCAAAGCACTCATTTCGATCACCCATTTAGTCATTTGACCAGCTCGACCAGCTTTGTCAATGATATCTTTGAGCGGGTGTTCTGAAATGACTGTGATCTGGTGGGAGACGAAATAAGGTTGAAGACGTCGTGATGCAGTGAGCAAGGCTAGGATGACCTTCTCTGTTTTTGAGTAGCGAGTTTCAGCCGGAAGAAGGGTGTGGCTGATGCAATAAACTGGATGTTCGATGCCATCTCTTCTACTGACTAGGACTGCACTGATTGCTTGATCGGTCATAGCGAGATACAACCATAAATCTTCTTTTGGGAGTGGAGCCGTCAGGATAGGAGCTTGCACCAGATATTTCTTGATGCTTTGAAATGCTTCTTCACAGATCGAATTCCAGCCGGAGGTGTCTGCCTTTCGTAGTTTGTCGAAGAGGGGCTTACACTTGTCGGAAGACTTTGAGATGAACCGATTGAGGGCAGCAAGTCTTCCAGTAAGGCGCTGCACTTCCTTTCGATTGGTAGGTGATGGCATGTCGAGGATAGCTCGGATTTGATCAGGATTGGCTTCAATACCCCTCCTGGTCACAAGATGACCCAGGAATTTGCCAGATTGAACTCCGAAAGCGCACTTGGCTGGATTGAGCTTCATACGATATTTTCGAAGAACTTGAAAGGTTTCTGCCAGATCAGAAAGATGCTTGCTTCGTACTGAGCTCTTGGTGAGGAGATCATCGACATAGACTTCGACGTTGCGACTAATCTGGTTTTCGAACATCTTGGTGACTAGCCTTTGATAGGTAGATCCAGCATTTTTGAGGTCGAACGGCATTACATTGTAGCAGTAGAGACCTCGGCTAGTCACGAAGCAACTCTTCTCTTGATCGTCTGGATGAAGTGGAATTTGATTATATCCAGAATACCCATCCATGAAAGACAATAGCTCGTGGCCAGCAGTGGCATCGACGAGTCTATCGATTCTTGGCATGGGAAATAGGTCTTTGGGGCAAGCCTTGATGAGGTTGGTGAAGTCGATGCAAACTCTGACTTTCCCATTCTTCTTTGGAACAGCAACTATGTTAGAGATCCAGGTAGGATACTCTACTTCACGGATGAAGCCTGCTGCGAGTAGCTTGGTGATTTCTTCTTGAACAGCAACTTGCAGCTCTGGTCGGATGGTGCGTGGCTTTTGCTTGACAGGCTTCACCTCTTCTTTGATCGCAAGTCGGTAACAAGCGTCATCTGGATTGATGCCAGGCATATCTTCGAAACACCAAGCGAAGACGTCGATATTGGACTTGAGGAAGGATACCATGTCTTGCGCTTCTGCATCGCTAAGACCGGTACCAATGAAAGTCTATCGAGGGAGATCTCCGCTGCTGATGTTGATTGGGATGATTTCTTCAATTGAGGGTGATGCTTCCCATTCGATTGGTGGAGGTTCGGTCAGCGGAATCTCTTTTGATTGCTATTTGGAAGAGGGACCAGCTTCATCTCGTGGCCGCTTTGGAGGAGCAATGTTGATCTTTCAATCTGTCTTAGCCGCAGCAGCCTCACAAGACTTCCAGATTGCTGATCACCTCGAATGCAGACGATACCTTCTCCAGTTGCAAACTTGAGTAGTTGATGATAAGAAGAGGAGATGGCATTGATCTGATGGAGGAATGGTCGCCCGAGGATGGCATTGTAACTGGAGACCCCTTCGACAATGGCAAACCTCACCGAGACTCGAGTCTCTTGGCTGAGGTCCAGAGTGAATCTCGATTCGCCCACCGTGATGCTTTGTTCGCCGTTGAAGCCAGTGATCACGGTCGGGACGACGTCGAGACTTTGATATTTATGTCCCAGACGTTTGAAGCAGTCTGAGAACATAATGTTGATAGAACTCCCGGTGTCGATGAGGATCCGATTGATGGTGCTTCCGTCGATGATGAGTTTCAAAACCAGGGGGTCTCGATGTGGAGTATGAACTCCTTGAAGATCAGTGTTGTTGAAGACGATGGACGGCCAAACAAGACCTTCGATAGGTTTCTCGATCCAGGTATCTTCTTTATTTGCAGTAGATCGAACATGGAAGATGCGCCGAATCTGCCGATCGACTTCTTTCCCGGTCACTACTTGGTTGTGCAATGATCTATGAATGCCAAAGATATTGGCATTCACGGTGAGAGATGATGGGTTGGAAGAGATTTGATGTATCCAACACACTTCTTTCCCCTTTGCAGAGGTTCGACGTTGATCATGCCCGTTGCTAACAAATTCTTGAAGGTGGCCCTCTCGCAATAAGTCTTCAAGATGGAACTTCAACCGATAGCATCGGTCGGTAGAGTGGCCGTGACTTCGAGTACCAACCGATAGCATCGGTCGGTAGAGTGGCTGTGAATTTGGAGTTAGGCTGAAGAGGATTGGGCCTTCGAAGATACTCGTCGTGCTGAATGCGCCTGAGTATCTGTTCGACCGGCATATTCCACTCGGTGAAAGTGGTCTTCGTTGGAGATCGACGCCCGTCATTCTTTGATCGTTTATTGGCTGGAGGGGCTGCTGCCTCAGCATTGTGGGCTTTAGCAGCATACTTAGGAGCTTCTCTTTCCGCCGGTCTTCGCTTCGTCTCTCGCCCTTTTCGAGCGACTTGATCGTCTTCGACCTCGATCTCTCTCTGGATTCGATCGAACATAGCACCCAAAGAAGGAGGGGGATTGCGGATGAAGTCGTTGTAGATGTGTAGATCGAAGCGGAGAGCGTTCTGGAAAGCCAACATGATGGCTTCATCATCCAGATGTCTTCCAGAGAGGGCAGCATGCTCGTTGCGAAACCTCCTAGTGAAACTTCGGAGAGTCTCATCAGCACCCATCCTTAGCCGATAGAGAGAGTCGAGCTTCTTCTAGGGCTTCAGATTGAGCTGATAATGCTGCACAAAGAGTTTGGCCAAAACATTGAACTGGGTGATGGACCCAGCTCGGAGATTGTGATACCAGTCGAGCGACGGCTCATCGAGACTTCCTGCGAAGGTGCGGCAGAGCACATTATTTTCTTCTTCGTGTGGCGTTAGAGCTTGCTTGAATGCGAGGATGTGGAGAGTAGGGTCTCCTCGTATGCAGTTGAATTTGGGGAGGACAGGAGTTCTCCATCCTCTTAGAAATGTTGACTCGAAGAGGCTTCGATGTAGAGGCCCGACAGAGGAATAGCCATCCCTACGACCATGTCCTCGACCTAGAGGTGGGTCAAGAGGCAAAATCGCAAGGTCTTGCTCGGGCATTGAAGTATTTGCCGGTTGAAGCCTATGTCGGAGGTCCGATCCAAGCCCACGTTGAAGTGGCATGGAAGGGGAGATTCTACTCTTTGAAGGAGCGCCTTTCATTTGGTGCTTCCTTGGTGTATTGAGCTTTGAAGGTGCCCTCTTGTCGCAGTTGCGACCAGAAGACGATTGGGAAGACTCGTCGTCAAGGCGATCCCAAACACTCTACTTCTAGGGGGCAGCAGAGGGAGTTGGGTCGCGTCAGATCCTTTCGAGGGCAGCAGTGCCTATTGACCTCCGTTGTTCGGAGTGGATTGAATGTCGAGGAAGATCGACCCTTTCACTTGTAGAGGGGATAGGTAGAGCAATCCCAGCTTCAGAAGCTGCCCTCTTAAGTGCATCCCTCTCGGCGGTGAGGGTGGCGTTTTGCTTCGCCAATTAGAGCAGCTGGAAGTCGACCGCAGAGATTTGGTAGGTTGATGGAGGGTCTTCAGCAGGAGCGGGTGTTATTTGCCCAATCTACTGTCGCGCGGGGTGGGCGATAGGTCGATCGACTGATTTGCCACTCCCTGAACGAACCCCCATCTCGGGGACAGCAATGGGCTGTCCGAAGTTGAGCCTTTGACTCATTGAACGAGTCTCAGGACGAGGTTGTTGTTGAGTGTTACTTCCTTCTGGTTGACCCTGGTGCTTTGGCCTCGCCATTCAGAGAGCGAAGGGTGCAACGAGAGTGCCAATGTCCAAACGGTTGTCTGATCAACCGAAGGGGTGAGGAAGTTTGGCTATCGATCAGTTGTTTGCGTAATTGATTCGATAGACAAAATAGAGAGGACACGGCTTCTAGCACGGATCCCACAGACGGTGCCAAACTGTGGGGGAAAATCTTCGTGCCGACCCGAAGACTTTCGCAGCACCAGTCAATTGAAGTTGAAGTTGACGTCGAAGATCGTTGATCGATCTGTTGATTGAAGTTGAAGTCTTTTGATATGCAAACAGAGAGAATGTTGACACGAGGTGTGATCTCGGAGTTCAGCCGAAGCCTACGTCTCCGTGCTATAGGGAGCAACCCGAATTCACTAACACTTATGTTAATGTGATCTCGACAGGCCGAGTATCACAAGAAACGCTCTGATCTCTTCGAAGGAGAGAAGAAGATCAAAGAGAGATGGTAGATGGGGAGCTGAGAGATTTCAGAGTTCTGGTTCTGAAAAGTCAGATCTCAGAGTGGAAATCAGAAATTCTGGATCTTAGATTTCGATCCATTTACATTCGAAGGCTCTGCTATATATAGAACTTTCTGGTGGTAAATGGCGGTTTCTGCTGCAGTATCTGGGGATCCTCCAGGCAGGGCCGGTGGGTCCCTCGAAAGCCTTCGGGGGCCCACCAGGCAGGGCCGGTGGGTCCCGCTGCGGTCTCCGGGGGCCCACCAGGCAGGGCCGGTGGGTCCCGTGGTAGTCTTCGTGGGCCCACCAGGCAGGGCCGGTGGGTCCCGTGGTAGTCTTCGCGGGCCCACCAGGCAGGGCCGGTGGGTCCCGTGGTAGTCTCCGGGGGCCCACCAGGCAGGGTCGGTGGGTCCCGCTGTGGTCTCTGGGGGCCCACCAGGCAGGGCCAGTGGGTCCCGTGGTAGTCTCCGGGGGCCCACCAGGCAGGGCCGGTGGGTCCCGCTGTAGTCTCCGGGGGCCCACCAGGCAGGGCCGGTGGGTCCCGCTGTGGTCTCCGGAGGCCTACCAGGCAGGGCCGGTGGGTCCCGTTGTAGTCTCCGGGGGCTCACCAGGCAGGGCCAGTGGGTCCCGTGGTAGTCTCCGGGGGCCCACCAGGCAGGGCCGGTGGGTCCCGCTGCTGGCAACCTTCTTACCAAAATTTGCACCCACAATTAGAATGGATCGTACGAATGAATTAGAATGGATTCGTACGAATAAATTAGAATGGATACATTCGTGCGAATGAATTAGAATGGATCGTACCAATGAGTAAGAATGGATCGTACGAATGAAATAGAATGGATTGTGCGAATGAATTAGAATGGACCGTACGAATGAATTAGACGTACGAATGAATTAGAATGGATACATTCGTGCGAATAAATTAGAATGGATCATACGAATGAGTAAGAATGGATCGTCATTCTAATTCATTCGTATGATCCGTTCTAATTCATTTGTATCCATTCTATTTCATTCGCACGATCCATTCTAATTCATTCGCGCAATCTATTCTAATTCATTCGTACGATCCATTCTAATTCATTCGTACGATCCATTCTAATTCATTCATACAATCCATTCTAATTTATTCGCACGAATATATCCATTCTAATTCATTTGCATGATCCATTCTAATTCATTCCTATGATCTATTCTAATTCATTCGTACGATCCATTCTAATTCATTCGTACGATCCATTCTACGATCCATTCTAATTCATTCGTATATTCCATTCTAATTTATTAGCACGATCCATGCTAATGAATTAGAATGGATCGTACGATCCAATCTAATTCATTCATACGATCCATTCTAACTCATTTGTATGATCCATTCTAATTCAATCGTACGATCCATTTTAATTCATTCGTACAATCCATTCTAATTCCTTCGTACGATCCATTCTAATTCATTCGTACGGTCTATTCTAATTCATTCGTACGATCCATTCTAATTCCTTCGTACGATCCATTCTAATTCATTCGTACGATCCATTCTAATTCATTCGCGCAATCTATTCTAATTCATTCGTACGATCCATTCTAATTCATTCGTACGATCCATTCTAATTCATTCATACAATCCATTCTAATTTATTCGCACGAATGTATCCATTCTAATTCATTCGTATGATCCATTCTAATTCATTCGTACGATCTATTCTAATTCATTCGTACGATCCATTCTAATTCCTTCGTACGATTCATTCTAATTCATTCGTACGATCCATTCTAATTCATTCGCGCAATCTATTCTAATTCATTCGTACGATCCATTCTAATTCATTCGTACGATCCATTCTAATTCATTCATACAATCCATTCTAATTTATTCGCACGAATGTATCCATTCTAATTCATTCGTATGATCCATTCTAATTCATTAATATAATCCATTCTAATTCATTCGTACGATCCATTCTAATTCATTCGTAGGATCCATTCTAATTCATTCGTACAATCTATTCTATTTCATTCATACGATCCATTCTTACTCATTTGTATGATCCATTCTAATTCATTCGGACGAATGTATCCATTCTAATTTATTCGTACGATCCATTCTAATTCATTCGTACGATCCATTCTAATTCATTCGTACGATCCATTCTTACTCATTCGTATGATCCATTCTAATTCATTCGTACGATCCATTCTAATTCATTCGTACGATTGATTCTAATTCATTCACACTATCCATTCTAATACATTCGTACGATCCATTCTAATTCATTCGTATGATCCATTCTAATTTATTCGTTCAAATATATCCATTCTAATTCATTCGTACGATCCATTCTAATTCATTCGCACGATCCATTCTAATTCATTCGCACGAATGTATCCATTCTAATTCATTTGCACGATCCATTCTAATTCATTCCTATGATCTATTCTAATTCATTCGTACGATCCATTCTATTTCATTCTAATTCATTCGTATGATCCATTCTACGATCCATTCTAATTCATTCATATATTCCAGTCTAATTCATTAGCACGATCCATGCTAATGAATTAGAATGGATTGTACGATCCAATCTAATTCATTCATACGATTTATTCTTACTCATTCGTATGATCCATTCTAATTCAATCGTACGATCCATTCAAATTCATTCGTATGATCCATTCTAATTCCTTCGTACGATCCATTCTAATTCATTCGTATGATCCATTCTAATTCATTCGTACGATCCATTCTAATTCCTTCGTACGATCCATTCAAATTCATTCGTACGATCCATTCTAATTCATTCACGCAATCTATTCTAATTCATTCGTACGATCCATTCTAATTCATTCGTACGATCCATTCTAATTCATTCATACAATCCATTCTAATTTATTCGCACGAATATATCCATTCTAATTCATTCGTTCGATCCATTCAATTCATTCTAATTCATTCGTACGATCCATTCTAATTCATTCGCACGAATGTATCCATTCTAGTTCATTCGTACGATCCATTCTAATTCATTCGTACAATCCATTCTAACTCATTCGCATGATCCATTCTAATTCATTCGTACGATCCATTCTAATTCATTCATACGATCCATTCTAATTCATTCGTACGATCCATTCTAATTCATTCGCACAAATGTATCCATTCTAATTCATTCGTACGATCCATTCTAATTCAATCGCACGATCCATTCTAATTCAGTCATACGATCCATTCTAATTCATTCAAACGAATGTATCCATTCTAATTCATTCATTCGATCCATTCTAATTCATTCGTACGATCCATTCTAATTCACTCATACGATCCATTCTAATACATTCATACGATCCATTCTAATTCATTTGCACGAATATATCCATTCTAATTCATTCGTACGATCCATTCTAATTCCTTCGTCTGATCCATTCTAATTCATTCGTACGATCCATTCTAATTCATTCGTCCGATCCATTCTAATTCATTCGCACGAATGTATCCATTCTAATTCATTCGTACGATCCATTCTAATTCATTCGTACGATCCATTCTAATTCATTCGTACGATCCATTCTAATTTATTCGCACGAATGTATCCATTCTAGTTCATTCGTACGATCCATTCTAATTCATTCGTACGATCCATTCTAATTCATTCGCACGATCCATTCTAATTCATTCGTACGATCCATTCCAATTCATTCATACGATCCATTCTAATTCATTCGTACGATCCATTCTAATTCATTCGCACAAATGTATCCATTCTAATTCATTCGTACGATCCATTCTAATTCATTCGCACGATCCATTCTAATTCATTCGTACGATCCATTCTAATTCTTTCACACGATCCATTCTAATTCATTCGTACGATCCATTCTAATTCATTCACACGATCCATTCTATTTCATTCGTACGATCCATTCTAATTCATTCATACGATCTATTCTAATTCATTCGTACGATCCATTCTAATTCATTTGCACAAATGTATCCATTCTAATTCATTCGTATGATCCATTCTAATTCATTCGCACGATCCATTCTAATTCATTCGTACGATCCATTCTAATTCATTCGCACGATCTGTTCTTATTCATTCGCACAATCCATTCTAATTCATTCGCACGAATGTACCCATTCTAATTCATTCGTACGATCCATTCTAATTCATTCGTACGATCCATTTTAATTCATTCGTATGATCCATTCTAATTAATTTGTATGATCCATTCTAATTCATTCGTACGATCCATTCTAATTCATTCATACAATCCATTCTAATTCATTCGTACGATCCATTCTAATTCACTCATACGATCCATTCTAATACATTCATACGATCCATTCTAATTCATTTGCACGAATATATCCATTGTAATTTATTCGTACGATCCATTCTAATTCCTTCGTACGATCCATTCTAATTCATTCGTACGATCTATTCTAATTCATTCGTACGATCCATTCTAATTCATTCGTACGATCCATTCTAATTCCTTCGTACGATCCATTCTAATTCATTCGTACGATCCATTCTAATTCATTCGTACAATCTATTCTAACTCATTCGTACGAATGGATACATTCGTGTCAATGAATTAGAATGGATCGTGCGAATGAATTAGAATGGATCGTACGAATTCATTCTAATTCATTCATACAATCCACTCTAATTCTTTCACACGATCCATTCTAATTCATTCGTACGTTCCATTCTAATTCATTAGCACGATCCAGGCTAATTCATTCGTTCGATCAATTATAATTCATTACCACGATCCATTCTAATTCATTCGTACGATCCATTCTAATTCATATGCACAAAGGTATCCATTCTAATCCATTCGTAGGATCCATTCTAATCCATTCGTGCGATCCATTCTAATTCATTCGTACGATCCATTCTAATTCATTCGCTCGAATGTATCCATTCTAATCCATTCGTACGATCCATTCTAATCGATTCGTACGATCCATTCTAATTCATTCGCATGAATGTAACCATTCTAATTCATTCATTTGATCCATTCTAATTCATTTGTACGATCCATTCTAATTCATTCGTCCGATCCATTCTAATTCATTCGCACGAATGTATCCATTCTAATTCATGCGTACGATCCATTCTAATTCATTCGTACGATCCATTCTAATTCATTCGTAAGATCCATTCTAATTCATTCGTACAATCCATTCTAATTCATTCGTACGATCCATTCTAATTCATTCGCACGAATGTATCCATTCTAATTCATTCATACGATCCATTCTACTTCATTCGTACTATCCGTTCTAATTCACTCATACGATCCATTCTAATTCATTCATACGATCCATTCTAATTCATTTGCACGAATATATCCATTCTAATTCATTCGTACGATCCATTCTAATTCCTTCATACGATCCATTCTAATTCCTTCGTACGATCCATTCTAATTCTTTCGTACGATCCATTCTAATACATTCGTATGATTCATGCTAATTCATTTGCACGATCCATTCTAATTCATAAGTACGATCCATTCTTATTCATTCATACGATCCATTCTAATTCATTCGCACAATCCATTCTAATTCATTCGTATGATCCATTCTAACTCATTCGGTGGATCCATTCTAATTCATTCGTACGATCCATTCTAATTCATTCCCACGATCCATTCTAATTTATTCGTACGATCCATTCTAATTCATTCGTACGATCTATTCTAATTCATTCGCACGAATGTAACCATTCTAATTCATTCATACGATTCATTCTAATTCATTCGTATGATCTATTCTAATTCATTCGTACGATCCATTCTAATTCATTCGTACGATCCATTGTAATTCATTCATACAATCCATTCTAATTCATTCGCACGAATGTATCCATTCTAATTAATTCGTACGATCCATTCTAATTCATTCGTATGATCCATTCTTATTCATTCGCACGATCCAGTCTAATGGATTCGCACGATCCATTCTAATTCATTCGCACGAATGTATCCATTCTAATTCATTCGTACGATCCATTCTAATTCATTAATATGATCCATTCTAATTCATTCGCACGATCCATTCTAATTCATTCGTACGATCCATTCTAATTCATTCGTACGATCCATTCTAATTCATTCGCACGATCCATTCTAATTCATTCGGACGAATGTATCCATTCTAATTTATTCGTACGATCCATTCTAATTCATTCGTACGATCCATTCTAATTCATTCGTACGATCCATTCTAATTCATTCGTCCGATCCATTCTAATTCATTCGCACAAATGTATCCATTCTAATTCATTCGTACGGTCCATTCTAATTCATTCGCACAATCCATTCTATTTCATTCGTACGATCCATTCTTACTCATTCGTATGATCCATTATGGATACATTCGTGCGAATGAATTAGAATGGATCATACGAATGAGTAAGAATGGATCGTACGAATGAAATAGAATGGATTGTGCGAATGAATTAGAATGGATCATACGAATGAATTAGAATGGATCGTGTGAAAGAATTAGAATGGATTGTATGAATGAATTAGAATAGATCGTATGAATGAATTAGAATGGATCGTACGAATGAATTAGAATGGATCGTACGAATGAACTAGAATGGATACATTCGTGCGAATGAATTAGAATGGATCGTACGAATGAATTAGAATTGATCGTACGAATGAATTAGAATGGATCTTACGAATGAATTAGAATGGATCGTACGAATGCACGATCCATGCTAATTCATTCGTTCGATCAATTCTAATTCATTAGCACGATCCATTCTAATTCATTCGAACGATCCATTCTAATTCATTCGCACGATCCATTCTAATTCATTCGTACGATCCATTCTAATTCTTTCACACGATCCATTCTAATTCATTCGTACGATCCATTCTAATTCATTCGTACGATCTATTCTAATTCATTCGTACGATCCATTCTAATTTCATTCGTACGATCCATTCTAATTCATTCGCTCGAATGTATCCATTCTAATCCATTCGTACGATCCATTCTAATCCATTCGTACGATCCATTCTAATTCATTCGCATGAATGTAACCATTCTAATTCATTCATTTGATCCATTCTAATTCATTCGTACGATCCATTCTAATTCATTCGTCCGATCCATTCTAATTCATTCGCATGAATGTATCCATTCTAATCCATTCGTAAGATCCATTCTAATTCATTCGTACGATCCATTCTAATTCATTCGTACGATCCATTCTAATTCATTAATATGATCCATTCTAATTCATTTGTACGATCCATTCTAATGAATTAGAATTGATCGTACGAATGAAATAGAATGGATTGCACGAATGATTTAGAATGGATCGTACGAATGAATTAGAATGGATTGTGTGAAAGAATTAGAATGGATTGTATGAATGAATTAGAATGGATCGTACGAATGAATTAGAATGGATCGTACGAAGGAATTAGAATGGATCGTACGAATGAATTAGAATGGATCGTACGAATGAAATAGAATAGATCGTACGAATGAATTAGAATGGATCGTACGAATGAATTAGAATCGATCGTACGAATGAATTAGAATGGATACATTCGTGCGAATGAATTAGAATGGATCGTACGAATAAATTAGAATGGATCGTGCGAATGAATTAGAATGGATCGTACGAATGAATTAGAATGGATTCGTACGAATAAATTAGAATGGATACATTCGTGCGAATGAATTAGAATGGATCGTACCAATGAGTAAGAATGGATCGTACGAATGAAATAGAATGGATTGTGCGAATGAATTAGAATGGACCGTACGAATGAATTAGACGTACGAATGAATTAGAATGGATACATTCGTGCGAATAAATTAGAATGGATCATACGAATGAGTAAGAATGGATCGTCATTCAAATGCATTCGTATGATCCATTCTAATTCATTTGTATCCATTCTATTTCATTCGCACGATCCATTCTAATTCATTCGCGCAATCTATTCTAATTCATTCGTACGATCCATTCTAATTCATTCGTACGATCCATTCTAATTCATTCATACAATCCATTCTAATTTATTCGCACGAATGTATCCATTCTAATTCATTTGCATGATCCATTCTAATTCATTCCTATGATCTATTCTAATTCATTCGTACGATCCATTCTAATTCATTCGTACGATCCATTCTACGATCCATTCTAATTCATTCGTATACTCCATTCTAATTCATTAGCACGATCCATGCTAATGAATTAGAATGGATCGTACGATCCAATCTAATTCATTCATACGATCCATTCTAACTCATTTGTATGATCCATTCTAATTCAATCGTACGATCCATTCTAATTCATTCGTACAATCCATTCTAATTCCTTCGTACGATCCATTCTAATTCATTCGTATGATCTATTCTAATTCATTCGTACGATCCATTCTAATTCCTTCGTACGATCCATTCTAATTCATTCGTACGATCCATTCTAATTCATTCGCGCAATCTATTCTAATTCATTCGTACGATCCATTCTAATTCATTCGTACGATCCATTCTAATTCATTCATACAATCCATTCTAATTTATTCGCACGAATGTATCCATTCTAATTCATTCGTACGATCCATTCTAATTCATTCGTACGATCTATTCTAATTCATTCGTACGATCCATTCTAATTCCTTCGTACGATCCATTCTAATTCATTCGTACAATCCATTCTAATTCATTCGCGCAATCTATTCTAATTCATTCGTACGATCCATTCTAATTCATTCATACAATCCATTCTAATTTATTCGCACGAATGTATCCATTCTAATTCATTCGTATGATCCATTTTAATTCATTAATATAATCCATTCTAATTCATTCGTACGATCCATTCTAATTCATTCGTAGGATCCATTCTAATTCATTCGTACAATCTATTCTATTTCATTCGTATGATCCATTCTTACTCATTCGTATGATCCATTCTAATTCATTCGGACGAATGTATCCATTCTAATTTATTCGTACGATCCATTCTAATTCATTCGTACGATCCATTCTAATTCATTCGTACGATCCATTCTTACTCATTCGTATGATCCATTCTAATTCATTCACACGATCCATTCTAATTCATTCGTACGATCGATTCTAATTCATTCGCACTATCCATTCTAATTCATTTGTACGATCCATTCTAATTCATTCGTATGATCCATTCTAATTTATTCGTTCAAATATATCCATTCTAATTCATTCGTACGATCCTTTCTAATTCATTCGCACGATCCATTCTAATTCATTCGCACGAATGTATCCATTCTAATTCATTTGCACGATCCATTCTAATTCATTCCTATGATCTATTCTAATTCATTCGTACGATCCATTCTATTTCATTCTAATTCATTCGTATGATCCATTCTACGATCCCTTCTAATTCATTCGTATATTCCATTCTAATTCATTAGCACGATCCATGCTAATGAATTAGAATGATTCGTACGATCCAATCTAATTCATTCATACGATCCATTCTTACTCATTCGTATGATCCATTCTAATTCAATCGTACGATCCATTCAAATTCATTCGTACGATCCATTCTAATTCCTTCGTACGATCCATTCTAATTCATTCGTATGATCCATTCTAATTCATTCGTACGATCCATTCTAATTCCTTCGTACGATCTATTCTAATTCATTCGTACGATCCATTCTAATTCATTCGCGCAATCTATTCTAATTCATTCGTACCATCCATTCTAATTCATTCGTACAATCCATTGTAATTCATTCATACAATCCATTCTAATTTATTCGCACGAATGTATCCATTCTAACTCATTCGTACGATCCATTCTAATTTATTCTAATTCATTCGTACGATCCATTCTAATTCATTCGCACGAATGTATCCATTCTAGTTCATTCGTACGATCCATTCTAATTCATTCGTATAATCCATTCTAATTCATTCGCACGATCCATTCTAATTCATTCGTACGATCCATTCTAATTCATTCATACGATCCATTCTAATTCATTCGTACGATCCATTCTACTTCATTCGCACAAATGTATCCATTCTAATTCATTCGTACGATCCATTCTAATTCAATCACACGATCCATTCTAATTCATTCATACGATCCATTCTAATTTATTCACACGAATGTATCCATTCTAATTAATTCATTCGATCCATTCTAATTCATTCGTACGATCCATTCTAATTCACTCATACGATCCATTCTAATACATTCATACGATCCAATCTAATTCATTTGCACGAATATATCCATTCTAATTCATTCGTACGATCCATTCTAATTCCTTCGTACGATCCATTCTAATTCATTCGTACGATCCATTCTAATTCATTCGTCCGATCCATTCTAATTCATTCGCACGAATGTATCCATTCTAATTCATTCGTGCGATCCATTCTAATTCATTCGTACGATCCATTCTAATTCATTCGTACGATCCATTCTAATTTATTCGCACGAATGTATCCATTCTAGTTCATTCGTACGATCCATTCAAATTCATTCGTACGATCCATTCTAATTCATTCGCACGATCCATTCTAATTCATTCGTACGATCCATTCTAATTCATTCATACGATCCATTCTAATTCATTCGTACGATCCATTCTAATTCATTCGCACAAATGTATCCATTCTAATTCATTCGTACGATCCATTCTAAATCATTCGCACGATCCATTCTAATTCATTCGTACGATCCATTCTAATTCTTTCACACGATCCATTCTAATTCATTCGTACGATCCATTCTAATTCATTCGCACGATCCATTCTATTTCATTCGTACGATCCATTCTAATTCATTCATACGATCCATTCTAATTCATTCGTACGATCCATTCTAATTCATTTGCACAAATGTATCCATTCTAATTCATTCGTACGATCCATTCTAATTCATTCGCACGATCCATTCTAATTCATTCGTACGATCCATTCTAATTCATTCGCACGATCTGTTCTTATTCATTCGCACAATCCATTCTAATTCATTCGCACGAATGTATCCATTCTAATTCATTCGTACGATCCATTCTAATTCATTCGTACGATCCATTCTAATTCATTCGTATGATCCATTCTAATTAATTTGTATGATCCATTCTAATTCATTCGTACGATCCATTCTAATTCATTCATACAATCCATTCTAATTCATTCGTACAATCCATTCTAATTCACTCATACGATCCATTCTAATACATTCATACGATCCATTCTAATTCATTTGCACGAATATATCCATTGTAATTTATTCGTACGATCCATTCTAATTCCTTCGTACGATCCATTCTAATTCATTCGTACGATCTATTCTAATTCATTCGTACGATCCATTCTAATTCATTCGTACGATCCATTCTAATTCCTTCGTACGATCCATTCTAATTCATTCGTAAGATCCATTCTAATTCATTCGTACAATCTATTCTAATTCATTCGTACGAATGGATACATTCGTGTCAATGAATTAGAATGGATCGTACGAATGAGTAAGAATGGATCATACGAATGAAATAGAATGGATTGCACGAATGAATTAGAATGGATCGTACAAATGAATTAGAATGGATCGTGTGAAAGAATTAGAATGGATTGTATGAATGAATTAGAATGGATCGTATGAATGAATTAGAATGGATCGTACTAGGATCCATTCTAATTCATTCGTACAATCTATTATATTTCATTCATACGATCTATTCTTACTCATTCGTATGATCCATTCTAATTCATTCGGACGAATGTATCCATTCTAATTTATTCGTACGATCCATTCTAATTCATTCGTACGATCCATTCTAATTCATTCGTACGATCCATTCTTACTCATTCGTATGATCCATTCTAATTCATTCGTACGATTCATTCTAATTCATTCGTACGATCGATTCTAATTCATTCGCACTATCCATTCTAATTCATTCGTACGATCCATTCTAATTCATTCGTATGATCCATTCTAATTTATTTATTCAAATATATCCATTCATATTCATTCGTACGATCCATTCTAATTCATTCGCACGATCCATTCTAATTCATTCACACGAATGTATCCATTCTAATTCATTTGCATGATCCAGTCTAATTCATTCCTATGATCTATTCTAATTCATTCGTACGATCCATTCTAATTCATTCTAATTCATTCGTACGATCCATTCTATGATCCATTTTAATTCATTCGTATATTCCATTCTAATTCATTAGCACTATCCATGCTAATGAATTAGAATGGATCGTACGATCCAATCTAATTCATTCATACGATCCATTCTTACTCATTCGTATGATCCATTCTAATTCAATCGTACGATCCATTCTAATTCATTCGTACGATCCATTCTAATTCCTTCGTACGATCCAGTCTAATTCATTCGTACGATCCATTCTAATTCATTTGTACGATCCTTTCTAATTCCTTTGTACGATCCATTCTAATTCATTCGTACGATCCATTCAAATTCATTCGCGCAATCTATTCTAATTCATTCGTACGATCCATTCTAATTCATTCGTACGATCCATTCTAATTCATTCATACAATCCATTCTAATTTATTCGCACGAATGTATCCATTCTAATTCATTCGTACGATCCATTCTAATTTATTCGCACAATCTATTCTAATTCATTCATACGATCCATTCTAATTCATTCGCACGAATGTATCCATTCTAATTCATTCATATAATCCATTCTACTTCATTCGTACTATCCGTTCTAATTCACTCATACGATCAATTCTAATTCATTTATACGATCCATTCTAATTCATTTGCACGAATATATCCATTCTAATTCCTTCGTACGATCCATTCTAATTCCTTCGTACGATCCATTCTAATTCCTTCGTACGATCCATTCTATTTCATTCGTATGATCCATTCTAATTCCTTCATACGATCCATTCTAATTCCTTCGTATCCATTCTAATTCACTCATACGATCCATTCTAATTCATTCGTACGATCCATTCTAATTCATTCATACAATCCATTCTAATTCATTCGCACGAATGTATCCATTCTAATTCATTCGTACGATCAGTTCTAATTCATTCACAAAATCTATTCTAATTCATTCATACGATCCATTCTAATTCATTCACACGAATGTATCCATTCTAATTCATTCATACGATCCATTCTAATTCATTCGTACGATCCATTCTAATTCACTCATACGATCCATTCTAATACATTCATACGATCCATTCAAATTCATTTGCACGAATATATCCATTATAATTCATTCGTACGATCCATTCTAATTCCTTCGTACGATCCATTCTAATTCATTCGTACGATCTATTCTAATTCATTCCTACGATCCATTCTAATTCATTCGTACGATCCATTCTAATTCCTTCGTACGATCCATTCTAATTCATTCATACGATTCATTCTAATTCATTCATACAATCCATTCTAATTCTTTCACACGATCCATTCTAATTCATTCGTACGATCCATTCTAATTCATTCGTGCAATCCATTCTATTTCATTCGTACGATCCATTCTTACACATTCGTACAATCCATTCTAATTCATTTACACGAATGTATCCATTCGTAAGAATGAATTAGAATAGATTGTACGAATGAATTAGAATGGATCGTACGAATGAATTAGAATGGATCGTACGAAGGAATTAGAATGGATCGTACGAATGAATTAGAATGGATCGTACGAATGAATTAGAATAGATCGTACGAATGAAATAGAATGGATCGTACGAAGGAATTAGAATGGATCGTACGAATGACTTAGAATGGATATATTCGTGCAAATGAATTAGAATGGATTGTATGAATGTATTTGAATGGATCGTATGAGTGAATTAGAATGGATCGTACGAATGAATTAGAATGGATCGTATGAATGAATTAGAATGGATACATTCGTGCGAATGAATTAGAATTGATCGTACGAATGAATTAGAATGGATCGTGCAAATGAATTAGAATGGATCGTACGAATGAATTAGAATGGATCGTACGAATGAACTAGAATGGATACATTCGTGCGAATGAATTATAATGGATCGTACGAATGAATTAGAATGGATCGTACGAATGAATTAGAATGGATCGTACGAATGAATTAGAATGGATCGTACGAATGAATTAGAATGGATGCATTCGTGCGAATGAATTAGAATGGATCGGACGAATGAATTAGAATGGATCGTACGAATGAATTAGAATGGATCAAATGAATGAATTAGAATGGTTACATTCATGCGAATGAATTAGAATGGATCGTACAAATGGATTAGAATGGATCGTACGAATGGATTAGAATGGATACATCCGAGCGAATGAATTAGAATGGATCGTACGAATGAATTAGAATGGATCGTACGAATGGATTAGAATGGATCCTACGAATGGATTAGAATGGATACCTTTGTGCATATGAATTAGAATGGATCGTACGAATGAATTAGAATGGATCGTACGAATGAATTAGAATGGATCGTACGAATGAATTAGAATGGATACATTCGTGCACGATCTATTCTAATTCATTCGCACGAATGTATCCATTCTAATTCATTCGTACGATCCATTCTTATTCCTTAATATGATCCATTCTAATTCATTCGTACGATCCATTCTAATTCATATGCACAAAGGTATCTATTCTAATTCATTCGTACGATCCATTCTAATTCAGGATCGTACGAATGAATTAGAATGGATACATTCGTGCGAATGAATTAGAATTGATCGTACGAATGAATTAGAATGGATCATGCGAATGAATTAGGATGGATCGTACGAATGAATTAGAATGGATCGTACGAATGAACTAGAATGGATACATTCGTGCGAATGAATTAGAATGGATCGTACGAATGAATTAGAATGGATCTTACGAATGAATTAGAATGGATCGTATGAATGAATTAGAATGGATCGGACGAATGAATTAGAATGGATACATTTGTGCGAATGAATTAGAATGGATCGGACGAATGAATTAGAATGGATCGTACGAATGAATTAGAATGGATCAAATGAATGAATTAGAATGGTTACATTCATGCGAATGAATTAGAATGGATCATACGAATTGATTAGAATGGATCGTACGAATGGATTAGAATGGATTCATTCGAGCGAATGAATTAGAATGGATCGTACGAATGAATTAGAATGGATCGTACGAATGGATTAGAATGGATCCTACGAATGGATTAGAATGGATACCTTTGTGCATATGAATTAGAATGGATTGTACGAATGAATTAGAATGGATCATATTAATAAATTAGAATGGATCGTACTAATGAATTAGAATGGATTCATTCATGCGAATGAATTAGAATGGATCGTGCGAATCAATTAGACTGGATCGTGCGAATAAATAAGAATAGATCATACGAATGAATTAGAATGGATCGTATGAATTAATTATAATGGATACATTCGTGCGAATGAATTAGAATGGATTGTATGAATGAATTAGAAAGGATCGTACGAATGAATTAGAATGGATCATACGAATTAATTAGAATGGATCATATGAATGAATTAGAAAGGATCGTACGAATGAATAAGAATGGATCGTACGAATGAATTAGAATGGATCGTACGAATGAATTAGAATGGATACATTCGTGCGAATGAATTAGAATGGATTGTGCGAATGAATAAGAACAGATCGTGTGAATGAATTAGAATGGATCGTACGAATGAATTAGAATGGATCGTGCGAATGAAATAGAATGGATCGTACGAATGAATTAGAATGGATACATTTGTGCGAATGAATTAGAATGGATCGTACGAATGGATTAGAATGGATCGTATGAATGAATTAGAATGGATCGTACGAATGAATTAGAATGGATCATGCGAATGAATTAGAATGGATCGTACGAATAAATTAGAATGGATCGTACGAATGAATTAGAATGGATCGTGCGAATGAAATAGAATGGATCGTACGAATGAATTAGAATGGATACATTTGTGCGAATGAATTAGAATGGATCGTACGAATGGATTAGAATGGATCGTATGAATGAATTAGAATGGATCGTACGAATGAATTAGAATGGATCGTACGAATGAATTAGAATGGATACATTTGTGCGAATGAATTAGAATGGATCGTACGAATGGATTAGAATGGATCATACGAATGAATTAGAATGGATCGTACGAATGAATTAGAATGGATACATTCGTGCGAATGAATTAGAATTGATCGTACGAATGAATTAGAATGGATCGTGCGAATGAATTAGAATGGATCGTACGAATGAATTAGAATGGATCGTGCGAATGAAATAGAATGGATCGTACGAATGAATTAGAATGGATACATTTGTGCGAATGAATTAGAATGGATCGTACGAATGGATTAGAATGGATCGTATGAATGAATTAGAATGGATCGTACGAATGAATTAGAATGGATCATGCGAATGAATTAGAATGGATCGTACGAATAAATTAGAATGGATCGTACGAATGAACTAGAATGGATACATTCGTGCGAATGAATTAGAATGGATCGTACGAATGAATTAGAATGGATCGTACGAATGAATTAGAATGGATCTTACGAATGAATTAGAATGGATCGTACGAATGAATTAGAATGGATCGTACGAATGAATTAGAATGGATACATTCGTGCGAATGAATTAGAATGGATCGGACGAATGAATTAGAATGGATCATACGAATGAATTAGAATGGATCGTACGAATAAATTAGAATGGATCGTACGAATAAATTAGAATGTATACATTCGTCCGAATGAATTAGAATGGATCATACGAATGAGAAAGAATGGATCGTACGAATGAAATAGAATAGATCCTACGAACGAATTAGAATGAATCCTACGAATGAATTAGAATGGATCGTGTGAAAGAATTAGAATGGATTGTATGAATGAATTAGAATGGATCGTATGAATGAATTAGAATGGATCGTGCGAATGAATTCGAATGGATCGTACGAATTCATTCTAATTCATTCATACAATCCATTCTAATTCTTTCACACGATCCATTCTAATTCATTCATACGTTCCATTCTAATTCATTAGCACGATCCATGCTAATTCATTCGTTCGATCAATTCTAATTCATTAGCACGATCCATTCTAATTCATTCGTATGATCCATTCTAATTCATTCGCACGATCCATTCTAATTCATTTATAGGATCCATTCTAATTCATTCATACGATCTATTCTAATTCTTTCGCACGAATGTATCCATTCTAATTCATTCGCACGAATGTATCCATTCTAATTCATTCGTACGATCCAAAATAATTCATTCGTACGATCCATTCTAATTCATTCATACGATCTATTCTAATTCATTCATACAATCCGTTCTAATTCTTTCACACGATCTATTCTAATTCATTCGTATGATCCATTCTAATTCATTCGTACAATCCATTCTATTTCATTCGTACGATCCATTCTTACTCATTGGTATGATCCATTCTAATTCATTCGCACGAATGTATCCATTCTAGTTCATTCATACGAATCCATTCTAATTCATTCGTACAATCCATTCTATTTTATTCGTACGATCCATTCTTACTCATTCGTATGATCCATTCTAATTCATTCGCACGAATGTATCCATTCTAAATCATTCGTACGATCCATTCTAATTCATTCGTACGATCCATTCTAAATCATCCGTACAATCCATTCTATTTCATTCATACGATCAATTCTAATTCATTAGCACGATCCATTCTAATTCATTCGTACGATCCATTCAAATTCATTCGCACGATCCATTCTAATTCATTCGTACAATCCATTCTATTTCATACGTACGATCCATTCTTACTCATTCGTATGATCCATTCTAATTCATTCGCATGAATGTATCCATTCTAATCCATTCGTATGATCCATTCTAATCCATTCGTACGATCCATTCTAGATACATTCGTCCGAATGAATTAGAATGGATCATATGAATGAGTAAGAATGGATCGTACGAATGAAATAGAATAGATTGTACGAATGAATTAGAATGGATCCTACGAATGAATTAGAATAGATCATGTGAAAGAATTAGAATGGATTGTATGAATGAATTAGAATGAAATCGTACGATCCATTCGAATTCATTCGCACGATCCATTCTAATTCATTCATACGATCCATTCTAACTCATTCATACAATCCATTCTAATTCTTTCACACGATCTATTCTAATTCATTCGTAGGATCCATTCTAATTCATTCGTACAATCTATTCTATTTCATTCGTACGATCCATTCTTACTCATTCGTATGATCCATTCTAATTCATTCGGACGAATGTATCCATTCTAATTTATTCGTACGATCCATTCTAATTCATTCGTACGATCCATTCTAATTCATTCGTCCGATCCATTCTAATTCATTCGCACGAATGTATCCATTCTAATTCATTCGTACGATCCATTCTAATTCATTCGTACGAGCCATTCTAATTCATTCGTAAGATCCATTCTAATTCATTCGTACGATCCATTCTAATTCATTCGTACGATCCATTCTAATTCTTTCGCACAAATGTATCCATTCTAGTTCATTCGTACGATCCATTGTAATTCATTCGTACGATCCATTCTAATTCATTCGCACGATCCATTCTAATTCATTCGTACGATCCATTCTAATCCATTCATACGATCCATTCTAATTCATTCGTACGATCCATTCTAATTCATTCGCACAAATGTATCCATTCTAATTCATTCGTACGATCCATTCTAATTCATTCGCACGATCCATTCTAATTCATTCGTACGATCCATTCTAATTCTTTCACACGATCCATTCTAATTCATTCGTACGATCCATTCTAATTCATTCGCACGATCCATTCTAATTCATTCTTACGATCCATTCTAATTCATTCGCACAAATGTATCCATTCTAATTCATTCGTACGATCCATTCTAATTCATTCGCACGATCCATTCTAATTCATTCGTACGATCCATTCTAATTCATTCATACGATCCATTCTAATTCATTCGTATGATCCATTCTAATTAATTCGTATGATCCATTCTAATTCATTCGTACGATCCATTCTAATTCATTCATACAATCCATTCTTATTCATTCGCACGAATGTATCCATTCTAATTAATTCGTACGATCCATTCTAATTCATTCGTATGATCTATTCTTATTCATTCGCACGATCCAGTCTAATTGATTCGCATGATCCATTCTAATTCATTCGCACGAATGTATCCATTCTAATTCATTCGTACGATCCATTCTAATTCATTAATATGATCCATTCTAATTCATTCGTACGATCCATTCTAATTCATATGCACAAAGGTATCCATTCTAATTCATTCGCACGAAAGAATTAGAATGGATTGTATGAAAAAATAGATCGTATGAATGAATTAGAATGGATCGTACGGAATGAATTAGAATGGATTGTATGAATGAATTAGAATGGATCGTACGAATGAGTAAGAATGGATCGTACGAATGAATTAGAATGGATCATACGAATGAATTAGAATGGATCGTACGAATTAATTAGAATAGATCATACGAATGAAATAGAATGGCTCGTACGAAAGAATTAGAATGGATCATAAGAAGGAATTAGAATGGATCGTACGAATGAATTAGAATGGATATATTCGTGCAAATGAATTAGAATGGATCGTATGAATGAATTAGAATGGATCGTATGAGTGAATTAGAACGGATAGTACGAATGAAGTAGAATGGATCGTATGAATGAATTAGAATGGATACATTCGTGCGAATGAATTAGAATTGATCGTATGAATGAATTAGAATGGATCGTACGAATGAATTAGAATGGATCGTGCGAATGAATTAGAATGGATCGTACGAATGAATTAGAATGGATCGTACGAATGAACTATAATGGATACATTCGTGCAAATGAATTAGAATGGATCGTACAAATGAATTAGAATGGATCGAACGAATGAATTAGAATGGATCTTATGAATGAATTAGAATGGATCGTACGAATGAATTAGAATGGATCGTATGAATGAATTAGAATGGATACATTCGTGCGAATGAATTAGAATGGATCGGATGAATGAATTAGAATGGATCGTACGAATGAATTAGAATGGATCAAATGAATGAATTAGAATGGATCGTACGAATAAATTAGAATGGATACATTCGTCCGAATGAATTAGAATGGATCGTACGAATGAATTAGAATGGATCGTACGAATGAATTAGAATGGATCGTACGAATGAATTAGAATGGATATATTCATACGAATGAATTAGAATGGATCGTACGGAATGAATTAGAATGGATATATTTGAACGAATAAATTAGAATGGATCATACGAATGAATTAGAATGGATCGTACGAATGAATTAGAATGGATAGTGCGAATGAATTAGAATCGATCGTACGAATGAATTAGAATGGATCGTACGAATGAATTAGAATGGATCATACGAATGAGTAAGAATGGATCGTACGAATGAATTAGAATGGATCGTACGAATGAATTAGAATGGATCGTACGAATAAATTAGATTGGATACATTCGTCCGAATGAATTAGAATGGATCATACGAATGAGTAAGAATGGATCGTACGAATGAAATAGAATAGATTGTACAAATGAATTAGAATGGATCCTACGAATGAATTAGAATGGATCGTGTGAAAGAATTAGAATGGATTGTATGAATGAATTAGAATGGATCGTATGAATGAATTAGAATGGATCATACGAATGGATTAGAATGGATCGTACGAATGAATTAGAATGGATCGTACGAATGAACTAGAATGGATACATTCGTGTGAATGAATTAGAATGGATACATTCGTGCGAATGAATTAGAATGGATCGTACGAATGAATTAGAATGGATCGTACGATTGAATTAGAATGGATCTTACGAATGAATTAGAATGGATCGTACGAATGAATTAGAATGGATCGTACGAATGAATTAGAATAGATCGTAAGAATGAATAAGAATAGATCGTACGAAGGAATTAGAATGGATCGTACGAATGAATTAGAATGGATCATATGAATGAATTAGAATGGATACGTTCGTGCGAATGAATTAGAATGGATACATTCGTACGAATGAATTAGAATGGATTGTGTGAAAGAATTAGAATGGATTGTATGAATGAATTAGAATGGATCATATGAATGAATTAGAATGGATACATTCATGCGAATGAATTAGAATGGATCGTACGAATGAATTAGAATGGATCGTACGAATGAATTAGAATGGATCGTACGAATAAATTAGATTGGATCGTATGAATGAATTAGAATGGTTACATTCATGCGAATGAATTAGAATGGATCGTACGAATTGATTAGAATGGATCGTACGAATGGATTAGAATGGATACATTCGAGCGAATGAATTAGAATGGATCGTACGAATGAATTAGAATGGATCGTACGAATGGATTAGAATGGATCCTACGAATGGATTAGAATGGATACCTTTGTGCATATGAATTAGATTGGATCGTACGAATGAATTAGAATGGATCATATGAATGAATTAGAATGGATCGTGAGAAAGAATTAGAATGGATTGTATGAATGAATTAGAATAGATCGTATGAATGAATTAGAATGGATCGTACGAATGAATTAGAATGGATCGTACGAATGAATTAGAATGGATCGTATGAATGAATTAGAATGGATACATTCGTGCGAATGAATTAGAATGGATACATTCGTGCGAAAGAATTAGAATAGATCATATGAATGAATTAGAATGGATCCTATGAATGAATTAGAATGGTTTGTGCGAATGAATTAGAATGGATCGTACGAATGAATTAGAATGGATCGTGCTAATGAATTAGAATTGATCGAACGAATGAATTAGCATGGATCGTGCTAATGAATTAGGATGGATCGTGCGAATGAATTAGAATGGATCGTACGAATGAATTAGAATGGATCGTACGAATGAACTAGAATGGATACATTCGTGCGAATGAATTAGAATGGATCGTACGAATGAATTGGAATGGATCGTACGAATGAATTAGAATGGATACATTCGTGCGAATGAATTAGAATGGATAGTACGAATGAATTAGAATGGATCGTGCGAATGAATTAGAATGGATCGTACGAATGAATTAGAATGGATTCGTACGAATGAATTAGAATGGATACATTCGTGCCAATGAATTAGAATGGATCGTACGGAATGAATTAGAATGGATTGTATGAATGAATTAGAATGGATCGTACGAATTAATTAGAATGGATACATTCGTGCGAATGAATTAGAATGGATTGTATGAATGAATTAGAATGGAACGTACGAATGGATTAGAATGGATCATACGAATTAATTAGAATGGATCATACGAATGAATTAGAATGGATCGTACGAATGTATTATAATGGATCGTACGAATGAATTAGAATGGATCGTACAAATAAATTAGAATGGATACATTCGTCCGAATGAATTAGAAGGGATCATACGAATGAGTAAGAATGGATCGTACGAATGAAATAGAATGGATTGTACGAATGATTTAGAATGGATCGTACGAATGAGTAAGAATGGATCGTACGAATGAAATAGAATGGATCGTAAGAATGAATCGTATGAATTAGAATGGATCATACGAATGGATTAGAATGGATCGTACGAATGGATTAGAATGGATGCATTCGAGCGAATGAATTAGAATGGATCCTACGGAATGAATTACAATGGATTGTATGAATGAATTAGAATGGATCGTATGAATTAATTAGAATGGATACATTCGTGCGAATGAATTTGAATGGATTGTATGAATGAATTAGAATGGATCGTACGAATGAATTAGAATGGATCATACGAATTAATTAGAATGGATCATACGAATGAATTAGAATGGATCGTACGAATGAATAAGAATGGATCGTACGAATGAATTAGAATGGATCGTACGAATAAATTAGAATGGATACATTCGTCCGAATGAATTAGAATGGATCATACGAATGAGTAAGAATGGATCGTATGAATGAAATAGAATGGATTGTACGAATGATTTAGAATGGATCGTACGAATGAATTAAAATGGATCGTACGAATGATTCAGAATGGATACATTCGTGCGAATGAATTAGAATGGATCATACGAATGAGTAAGAATGGATCGTACGAATGAAATAGAATGGATTGTACGAATGAATTAGAATGGATTCGTACGAATAAATTAGATTGGATACATTCGTGCGAATGAATTAGAATGGATCGTACCAATGAGTAAGAATGGATCGTACGAATGAAATAGAATGGATTGTGCGAATGAATTAGAATGGATCGTACGAATGAATTAGAATGGATCGTACGAATGAATTATAATGGATCATATGAATTAATTAGAATGGATCGTACGAATGAATAAGAATGGATCGTACGAATGAATTAGAATGGATCGTACGAATGAATTAGAATGGATTGTACGAATAAATTAGAATGGATCGTACGAATGAATTAGAATGGATACATTTGTACGAATGAATTAAAATGGATCGTACGAATCGATTAGAATGGATCGTACGAATGGATTAGAATGATTACATTCGTGCGAATGAATTAGAATGGATTATATGAATGAATTAGAATGGATCGTACGATCCATTCTAATTCATTCGCACGATCCATTCTAATTCATTCGTATGATCCATTCTAATTCATTCATACGATCCATTCTAATTCATTCGTATGATCCATTCTAAGTCATTCGTATATTCCATTCTAAGATCCTACGAATGAATTAGAAATGATCGTACGAATGAATTAGAATGGATCATACGAATGAATTAGAATGGATCGTGCGAATGAATTAGAATGGATACATTCGTGCGAATGAATTAGAATGGATTGGACGAATGAATTAGAATGGATCGTACGAATGAATTAGAATGGATCAAATAAATGAATTAGAATTGTTACATTCATGCGAATGAATTAGAATGGATTAGAATGGATCGTACGAATGAACTAGAATGGATACATTCGTGCGAATGAATTAGAATGGATCGTACGAATGAATTAGAATGGATCGTACAAATGAATTAGAATGGATCTTACGAATGAATTAGAATGGATCGTACGAATGAATTAGAATGGATCGTACGAATGAATTAGAATGGATACATTCGTGCGAATGAATTAGAATGGATCGGACGAATGAATTAGAATGGATCGTACGAATGAATTAGAATGGATCAAATGAATGAATTAGAATGGTTACATTCATGCGAATGAATTAGAATGGATCGTACGAATGGATTAGAATGGATCGTACGAATGGATTAGAATGGATACATTCGAGCGAATGAATTAGAATGGATCGTACGAATAAATTAGAATAGATCGTACGAATGGATTAGAATGGATCCTACGAATGGATTAGAATAGATACCTTTGTGTAGAATGGATCGTACGAATGAATTAGAATGGATACATTCGTGCACGATCCATTCTAATTCATTCGCACGAATGTATCCATTCTAATTCACTCGTACGATCCATTCTAATTCATTAATATGATCCATTCTAATTCATTCGTACGATCCATTCTAATTCATTCGTATGATCCATTCTAATTCATTCGGACGAATGTATCGATTCTAATTTATTCGTACGATCCATTCTAATTCATTCGTACGATCTATTCTAATTCATTCGTACGATCCATTCTAATACATTCGTCCGATGCATTCTAATTCATTTGCACGAATCTATCCATTCTAATTCATTCGTACGATCCATTCTAATTCATTCGTACGATCCATTCTAATTCATTCGTAAGATCTATTCTAATTCATTCGTACGATCCATTCTAATTCATTCGTACGATCCATTCTAATTCATTCGCACGAATGTATCCATTCTAGTTCATTCGTACGATCCATTCTATTTCATTCGTACGATCCATTCTTACTCATTCGTATGATCCATTCTAATTCATTCGGACGAATATATCCATTCCAATTTATTCGTACGATCCATTCTAATTCATTCGTACGATCCATTCTAATTCATTCGTACGATCGATTCTAATTTATTCGTTCGATCCATTCTAATTCATTCGCACGAATGTATCCATTCTAATTCATTCGTACGATCCATTCTAATTTATTCGTACAATCCATTCTAATTCATTCGTAAGATCCATTCTAATTCATTCGTACGATCCATTCTAATTCATTCGTACGATCCATTCTAATTCATTCGCACGAATGTATCCATTCTAGTTCATTCGTACGATCCATTCTAATTCATTCGTACGATCCATTCTAATTCATTCGCACGATCCATTCTAATTCATTCGTACGATCAATTCTAATTCATTCGCACGAATGTATCCATTCTAATTCATTCATACGATCCATTCTAATTCATTCGTATGATCCATTCTAATTCATTCATACAATCCATTCTAATTCTTTCACACGATCCATTCTAATTCATTCGTAGGATCCATTCTAATTCATTCGTACAATCTATTCTATTTCATTCGTACGATCCATTTTTACTCATTTGTATGATCCATTCTAATTGATTCGCACGAATGTATCCATTCTAGTTCATTCGTACGAATCCATTCTAATTCATTCGTACAATCCATTCTATTTCATTCGTACGATCCATTCTTACTCATTCGTACATCCATTCTAATTCATTTGTAAGATCCATTCTAATTCATTCGTACGATCCATTCTAATTCATTCGTACGATCCATTCTAATTCATTCGCACGAATGTATCCATTCTAGTTCATTCGTACGATCTATTCTAATTCATTCGTACGATCCATTCTAATTCATTCGCACGATCCATTCTAATTTATTCGTACGATCAATTCTAATTCATTCGCACGAATGTATCCATTCTAATTCATTCATACGATCCATTCTAATTCATTCGTACGATCCATTCTAATTCACTCATATGATCCATTCTAATACATTCATACGATCTATTCTAATTCATTTGCATGAATATATCCATTCTAATTCATTCGTACGGTCCATTCTAATTCCTTCGTATGATCCATTCTAATTCATTCGTACGATCTAATCTAATTCATTCGTACGATCCATTCTAATTCATTCGTACGATCCATTCTAATTCCTTCGTATGATCCATTCTAATTCATTCGTACGATCCATTCTAATTCATTCGTACAATCTATTCTAATTCATTCATACGAATGGATACATTCGTGTGAATGAATTAGAATGGATCGTACGAATGAGTAAGAATGGATCGTACGAATAAAATAGAATGGATTGCACGAATGAATTAGAATGGATTGTACGAATGAATTAGAATGGATCGTGTGAAAGAATTAGAATGGATTGTATGAATGAATTAGAATGGATCGTACGAATGAATTAGAATGGATCGGACGAAGGAATTAGAATGGATCGTACGAATGAATTAGAATGGATCGTACGAATGAATTAAAATAGATCGTACGAATGAATTAGAATGGATCGTACGAAGGAATTAGAATGGATCGTACGAATGAATTAGAATGGATATATTCGTGCAAAAGAATTAGAATGGATCGTATGAATGTATTAGAATGGATCGTATGAGAGAATTAGAATGGATCGTACGAATGAATTAGAATGGATCGTATGAATGAATTAGAATGGATACATTCGTGTAATTCATTCATACGATCCATTCTAATTCCTTCGTACGATCCATTCTAATTCATTCGTACGATCCATTCTAATTCATTCATACAATCCATTCTAATTCTTTTACACGATCTATTCTAATTCATTCGTACGATCCATTCTAATCCATTCGTAAGATCCATTCTAATTCATTCGTACGATCCATTCTAATTCATTCGTACGATCCATTCTAATTCATTCGCACGAATGTATCCATTCTAGTTCATTCGTACGATCCATTCTAATTCATTCGTACGATCCATTCTAATTCATTCGCACGATCCATTCTAATTCATTCGTACGATCCATTCTAATTCATTCATACGATCCATTCTAATTCATTCGTACGATCCATTCTAATTCATTCGCACAAATGTATCCATTCTAATTCATTCGTACGATCCATTCTAATTCATTCATACGATCCATTCTAATTCATTCGTACGATCCATTCTAATTCATTCGCACAAATGTATCCATTCTTATTCATTCGTACGATCCATTCTAATTCATTCGCACGATCCATTCTAATTCATTCACACGATCCATTCTAATTCATTCGCACGATCCATTCTAATTCATTCGTGTGAAAGAATTAGAATGGATTGTATTAATGAATTAGAATGGATTGTACGAATGAATTAGAATGGATCGTACGAAGGAATTAGAATGGATCGTACGAATGAATTAGAATAGATCGTGCGAATGAATTAGAATAGATCGTACGAATGAATTAGAATGGATCGTACGAAGGAATTAGAATGGATCGTACGAATGAATTAGAATGGATATATTCGTGCAAATGAATTAGAATGGATCGTATGAATGAATTAGAATGGATCGTATGAGTGAATTAGAACGGATAGTACGAATGAAGTAGAATGGATCGTATGAATGAATTAGAATGGATACATTCGTGCGAATGAATTAGAATGGATCGTATGAATGAATTAGAATAGATTTTGTGAATGAATTAGAATGGATCGTACGAATGAATTAGAATGGATACATTCGTGCGAATGAATTAGAATTGATTGTATGAATAAATTAGAATGGATCGTACGAATGAATTAGAATGAATCGTACGAATGAATTAGAATAGCTTGCGCGAATGAATTAGAATGGATCGTGCGAATGAAATAGAATGGATACAAATGAATTAGAATGGATCATACGAATAAATTAGAATGACGATCCATTCTTACTCATTCGTATGATCCATTCTAATTTATTCACACGAATGTATCCATTTTAATTTATTCGTACGTCTAATTCATTCATACGATCCATTCTAATTCATTTGCACGAATATATCCATTCTAATTCATTTGTACGATCCATTCTAATTCCTTCGTACGATCCATTCTAATTCATTCGTACGATCTATTCTAATTTATTCGTACGATCCATTCTAATTCAATCGTACGATCCATTCTAATTCCTTCGTACGATCCATTCTAATTCATTCGTACGATCCGTTCTAATTCATTCATACAATCCATTCTAATTCTTTCACATGATCCATTCTAATTCATTCGTACGATCCATTCTAATCCATTCGAAAGATCCATTCTAATTCATTCGTACGATCCATTCTAATTCATTCGTACGATCCATTCTAATTCATTAATATGATCCATTCTAATTCATTCGTACGATCCATTCTAATGAATTAGAATTGATCGTACGAATGAAATAGAATGGATTGCACGAATGATTTAGAATAGATCGTACGAATAAATTAGAATGGATCGTGTGAAAGAATTAGAATGGATCGTATGAATGTATTTGAATGGATCGTATGAGTGAATTAGAATGGATCATACGAATTAATTAGAATGGATCGTACAAATGAATTAGAATGGATCGTACGAATGAATTAGAATAGATCGTACGAATGAATTAGAATGGATCGTACGAAGGAATTAGAATGGATCGTACGAATGAATTAGAATGGATATATTCGTGACCATTCTAATTCATTCATACGATCCATTCTAATTCATTCATAAAATCCATTCTAATTCTTTCACACGATCCATTCTAATTCATTCATAGGATCCATTCTAATTCATTCGTACAATCTATTCTATTTCATTCGTACGATGCATTCTTACTCATTCGTATGATCAATTCTAATTCATTCGGTCGAATGTATCCATTCTAATTTATTTGTACGATCCATTCTAATTCATTCGTACGATCCATTCTAATTCATTCGTCCGATCCATTCTAATTCATTCGCACGAATGTATCCATTCTAATTCATTCGTACGATCCATTCTAATTCATTCGTACGATCCATTCTAATTCATTCGTAAGATCCATTCTAATTCATTCGTACGATCCATTCTAGTTCATTCGTACGATCCATTCTAATTCATTCGCACGAATGTATCCATTCTAGTTCACTCGTACAATCCATTCTAATTCATTCATACGATCCATTCTAATTCATTCGCACGATCCATTCTAATTCATTCGTACGATCAATTCTAATTCATTCATACGATCCATTCTAATTCATTCGTATGATCCATTCTAATTCATTCGCACAAATGTATCCATTCTAATTCATTCGTACGATCCATTCTAATTCATTCGCACGATCCATTCTAATTCATTCGTACGATCCATTCTAATTCATTCGCACGATCTGTTCTTATTCATTCGCACAATCCATTCTAATTCATTCGTACGATCCATTCTAATTCATTCGCATGAATGTTTCCATTCTAGTTCATTCGTACGATCCATTCTAATTCATTCGTACGATCCATTCTAATTCATTCACACGATCCATTCTAATTCATTCGTACGATCCATTCTAATTCATTCATACGATCCATTCTAATTCATTCGTACGATCCATTCTAATTCATTCGTCCGATCCATTCGAATTCATTCGCACGATCCATTCTTACTCATTGGTTTGATCCATTCTAATCCATTCGTATGATCCATTCATACGATCCATTCTAATTCATTCTAATTAGAATGGATACATTCATGCGAATAAATTAGAATTGATCATACGAATGAGTAAGAATGGATCGTCATTCTAATTCATTCGTATGATCCATTCTAATTCATTTGTATCCATTCTATTTCATTCACACTATCCATTCTAATTCATTCGCGCAATCTATTCTAATTCATTCGTACGATCCATTCTAATTCATTCGTATGATCCATTCTAATGCATTCGTACGATCCATTCTAATTCATTCGCACAAATGTATCCATTCTAGTTCATTCGTACGATCCATTCTAATTCATTCATACAATCCATTCTAATTCATTCGCACGAATGTATCCATTCTAATTCATTCGTACGATCCATTCTAATTCATTCACAAAATCTATTCTAATTCATTCATACGATCCATTCTAATTCATTCGCACGAATGTATCCATTCTAATTCATTCATACGATCCATTCTACTTCATTCGTACTATTCGTTCTAATTCACTCATACGATCCATTCTAATTCATTCATACGATCCATTCGAATTCATTTGCACGAATATATCCATTCTAATTCCTTCGTACGATCCATTCTAATTCCTTCGTACGATCCATTCTAATTCCTTCGTACGATCCATTCTATTTCATTCGTATGATCCATTCTAATTCCTTCGTACGATCCATTCTAATTCCTTCGTATCCATTCTAATTCATTCATACAATCCATTCTAATTTATTCGCACGAATGTATCCATTCTAATTCATTTGCATGATCCATTCTAATTCATTCCTATGATCTATTCTAATTCATTCGTACGATCCATTCTAATTCATTCTAATTCATTCGTACGATCTGTTGAGTAAGATATGGTCTAGGGTTTGTAAAAACCATGGTTGATTAATAAATGAGTTGATATTTATATTAGAATAGCTTAATTGGTGCGTATTCTACGTGTTCTATATATTGAACTGATAAGAGCCATGGCTGTATAGTGGTTCATCTGAGTAGGAGACTCAGTTGATTAGTACTATTAGCCTAAATTGTTCGCAGTTCTGATTAGGGTTGGTCGCCCTATCAGGTTAAGCTGTTGGAATGACAGAGCATGGGTTTCGCCACTATGGTCATTGTCAAGCACAGTGTCTGTGGCTGAACAGAACCAACACGGTGCACAGATCGGTGAGCAGACACCGGTGCACATAGCCGTGTTTCTGCTTAGGGTAATAAGTCCTAAACCCTGAGGAACCATGACCGGTGGACTAACCAGTTTAGGTAACTTTGGTTCACCAACGTGTGAGGGATCTAACCACGACCCAAAACCACGGTGCGCTGGGTTGCTGAGCTGGCGTTGCATCGGCATGTCACTCCTGCAGGCTATTCACATCCCCATTGGGAGGTGCGTTCCTTGGTCTGACATACACCGTACTAAAACCAGGCCTGGTGGTTAACAGTTGAGCTGTTAGACCGAATCCGGTTGTTTGGCCAAAATGATCGGAGGTACGATGTGTTAATCAACCTGAAAGGAACCTAGTCAAATGGTCACTTGAGTCTGACGGTGCTCTTCACCGCTCAAGTTGACACATAGCACCAAGTGAAGGGACATCTAATTACCTATCTAAGCGGAGAGCAGGGGTATGGTAGAGAGCTTAGTAAGTCTGGGAGAATTGGAGTGCAGCCTGCGTCGCACTCTGGGTGGCCACGCAGGTTAACTGGGACCTAGAGGGTTGACAGGGACACTTGGGTAGTGTGTCGATCGGGTCCGGTTGGAAGCCATGAATCCTAGTCCCTGAAGGTTCCACCTTATCCACGATCGTTACGGATCATAACTTTCTCCTTGTCTCACTGTACAATACGAGTTGAAGAAATAATGCCTTAATCGTCCTGTTTTCCATGAGTGCATTGCACTAGGGCATGGTGGATACACAGGACTAAGTGTGTTCACTAGGGGGCAACCCCAGAGTAGTGTAGGGACACACGATGTTGCCATAATGCCATAAGGAGTTTATTCCGTGTGTGCGTGTCGCACTAGAGCATGGTCTGTGTATTTAGTGATTTTTTACTATAGGGGCACCCCACGTTTTACTGAGGGCACCCCAGTAAATAGTAAAAACACTATTCAAAGCTCTATGGTATGTTAAATAGGTATGGATGAGGTTCTCTAAGTGTTAGAGTACTTTATCATGCACTGAGGTGGAGCATATATGCTCCGGTATGAGGTGGACAGCCACTAGATGCATGGGGGGCATTTTGGTCATTTCAAAATGTCCCGCATGCCCTAATGGCCGACCCCCCCATTAGGAAAAATATGCATGGCCATCAAATCCATATTTAAAGGGTTTAATTCAGATTTGAAATGATTTGAATCTATTCCCTTTAATTGCAAAACCAAATATGGCAACTATACAATAGTGGGCATTTATTTTTGAGGATTAATGAGAGAGAGAGAAGGGGGAACGGTTCATATGGACAAGGGGAGAGAGGGGCACGTTTTTCAAGACATATTAGGCAAGGAAAACCGAGCCTCATTCAGATTTTGAAGAGAAAGACCGATCCCTCTCTCCCTTGTGTTCGGTTTTGGCCTCCCTCTCTCTCTCGGGCACTCATCTCTCTCATTCTTTGCGTTTGACCTAAGGTGTGAAGAGAAAATCTTCATCATCTCATCATCTTCTCCTTATTGAGTGGGTGTGATAAAGAAGAAGAGAAAGCTTGCACTCCGAAGCACTGAGAGATTGGAGTGCAAGGATCCGGGTCGATTCGCGAGATCGGGTGTACCCGAAGAAGAATGAGGCTTCTCCCACGCACGTGGATACTTCCGTCATCATCAACTTGGAAGATTAACATCGCGGTGTTAAATCCCGCACGGAGGTTTAATAAACAAAACCCTAGATCTATTGAATTGCATGCATAACATTTATGGTGTGTTTCGATAGATGACCATAGGGGTTCGTTTGCATTTCATTTTAATCTTGCGCATATGATTGTTTCTTAAGAAATTTTTAAAAATGTATCGCACACCGTATCGATCCTAAGATCGAGTCCGGCTTCCGTTGCGCCTCTGATTTATTTCCAACAAATGGTATCAGAGCCATTTTCGGTGTGCGATTCAAAAAAAAAAAAAATTTCTATGAATCGAATCAAATGCGTATTTGATGAATGAATGCATTCACCGGGGTTTGCATGCGCTAGATCATATATGCATATGTGTTGCATGCTATGTTTTCCTGCAGGACGCCGCTAGAAAATAATAATTGTGATTGTTTGGTTTTGGGGGTCGGACCCCGAAAAATATGATTGCATTGTTATTTTTATTGTTCTTTCTGTGATGGATGGTTGTAAGGCCTAATGGGACAAGTACGTGGAGGTTGTTCCACGGCTTGGTTTTTCCCGGCCAATTATATCTATTCTTGTACTTTCATTATTCTTTATCCTAGGAAAATGTGTATGAACGAGCGATTGCTCAGAGCATACTAGATTTTTCAATTACAGGCTGAAGATTTAGAGGACAAGATCAGATGGAAAATCCATTACCGGAAGACCGGATGTGGTGGGCCAAAGGAAGAGATATCCGGAAGATGCCATGAACGGGATCATCAGAGCATTGCTAGTCAGGTTCAGGGGTCGGACCCTGAACTTGATATCAATGGATGTTTATGTTTGATGGTAGTTGGATTTTTTCTAAGACCCCGGTGAAATTATATATTCTAATGCTATAAGTATTAGATTGTGGGATGCCCTTTCCCCACTGTGTGTGGGATGCCTATACCCCACTTGGTCCCTGCGACCATTAGGTTAGATCTCCATTTAATGACACCCGTAGTTTAATTGGTGTTTGATGGTAGTTGGATCCCATAACACTCGATTATGCCACCGTTAGGTTAAGGTCCGACGGAGGTTGTCGGATGTCCCTAATTGGTTTGACATCGAAACCAATAGTGATGTGGTGATCATCTATGACATCAAACATCAAGTTGCATGCGAGGAGTCATACTAATGGGAGACCTTTCCTTGTATGTCTAGACCATAGGCTAGGCTCTAGAGCACAAAGGGTAATGATCATTTTATTTAGTATCGAAGGCTTGAAAAGTACGTAATGTGATTCTCGGGAGAAAGGTGACAACTGAGTATCCACGGGATATGGACTATGGTCCTCTCCAAGTCTATCTATACTTCATAAGAGATCTTAACTCTAGTGGGAGCACGGTATGACAAGGGTCTAGGTCTAGGTTGTCGCAACCTAGGATCTAAAATACTTGCATTGAAATAACCCTCACAATAATTAAGGGATGTGTAAGAGGACTCAGTGTGAGTACCCCTGGCCTCCACTGCCAACTGCTGAATTTTCGGGTAATAGGGTATGGCTCAACATCCCCCTCGGGTGAGAGTTATTTTCTGTCATGCCAGAGGCTTAGCAGTCTCCTTCGGGATATGGTGGTCACAATGCCAGGAGAGAAGGGCTTTTCCCGCCCTCGCGGGGGCCGCATGAACTCCCGTGTTATGATTGCCTAGGCTTGTGGGTAAGCATCCGGAGCACCCGTGAGGCTACCCGTTGCGTCGCATGGAGATCACGGGGGGCTGGCCAAAAGAAAACCATGGTCCATTATAGCCCGTCTGTGGCAGATTTGGATTAGGTCCGAGAGACCTGCTGTGAGCGGAGGATGCTGCACACTGCCCCCTCGGGCGGGTGTATCCGAATTCGAGATCTCATATACATGGTAAAATTGATCCATAAAAATGTCTCCACTTTGAGGGTAGCGTTGACGTTTGGATATAATTTGACTCATTTTAAAAACACCATAAAATGAGTTTATGAAGCATTCTAATATACTCCCATTTATTTTTCAGATAACCAAACTAGACCCCTTATCTGCCATCCTAAATGATAACAAGCTTACGGGTCCTAACTATGAGGACTGGAAACGCAACCTCATGCTTGTTCTGAGGATTGGTAAACACACCATGGCCCTAACCACTCAGGAACCGAACCTACCGGGTCCAGATGCCACTGAGGCAGAGACCAAGGCTTTCTCCGACTGGCGAGATTCTAATGAGATATGCAAGTGCTATATCATAGCTTCCTTGCAGACAACTCTACAGAAGCAAGTCGAAGAAATGCCTGATGCTTCTGATATAATGCTATACCTCAAAGAAATATTTGAGGGGCATAGCCGCGTAACGCGCTACCTCACAATGAAAAAGCTCGTTAGCACTAAGATGTCCGAAGGGACGCCTGTCCAGGAACACATGCTGAAAATGCTCGGGTTCCAGAACGAACTGGCTACCATGAACATTGTGCTGGATAACGAGGTTATGACTGATATCTTCCTTGCGTCCCTGTCTGGAGCCTTTGAAGGCTTTGTCACTAACTTCAACCTTAACAAGTTGGAGATGACAAATGTAGAGCTTCTTGGAGCTCTCCAGGCAGCAGAAGACGGGTTCAAGGTTAAAGGTGAGGCATTAAGTGCTAAGCGCAGGGCTGCTCTGAAGGCTAAGAAGCCTATGAGCAAGAAGCCTAAGAACAAGAAGCTGAAGGCAGGGCCTCTGCAGAGCCATGTGGGGACCTCTAAGTCCAGAGAGATGAAGTCACCAAGCACGAAGTGCTTCAGATGTGGCGAAAAGGGCCATTGGAAAAAGGACTGCACAAAGCCTCAGGGTGCTAGGACAGGTAATTCTCAGCTACTAGTAGTTGAGTCACTTCTTTCAAGTAGCAGTTCTTTTGCATCTTGGATTGTGGATTCTGGTTCCACTGACCATACCTGTAACTCTTTACAGGGGTTCCAGGTAAGCAGAATGCTACTTGATGAGGAAGTGGTCCTGAGCATGGGGACTGATGCTGTTGCAATCGCAGAAGCAGTTGGAGATGTTTATTTATCTTTTTCTAATGAAAAGACTTTGATTTTAAGAGACGTATTATATGTACCGTCTTTAAGACGTAATCTAATTTCTGTTTCTTCTATGGTGAATGATGGTTATTCAGTTCTTTTTGATACATCTGGTGTGCCTATTAGAATGAATGGAACCTTCATTATTAGAGGAATAGTTCAGAACAGTCTCTATATTCTAAGTCCTAAATTAGAGAAAGAAAACATAACAGCTTTGAATATTAACTCATCTAAACGTAAGAAACCTTCAGAAAATCTAACTCTATTGTGGCATCTAAGACTTGGGCATATTGCCTCAGATAGAATTCATAGGTTGGTCAAGGCCGGGCTTCTGGAAACAGATCCCTTGGAGATCCTTCCAACCTGTGAGTCTTGTCTGGAGGGCAAAATAACCAAGAGGGCTTTTAAAGCCAAAGGGAATAGGGCCACAGAGATATTAGAGTTAGTTCATTCTGATGTATGTGGACCCATGAGCGTCCAGGCGATAGGAGGCCATGAGTACTTCATCACGTTTACTGATGATTACTCAAGATATGGCTATATCTACCTAATGCATCGAAAGTCTGAGTCCTTTGACAAGTTCAAAGAATTTAGAGCCAAAGTTGAAAAGCAGACTAGTAGATATGTGAAAGCCCTTCGATCTGATCGAGGAGGTGAGTACCTATCGGACGAGTTCCTTGGGTACCTTAGAGATAGTGGGATTATATCCCAGTTGACTGCTCCAGGTACACCACAACAGAATGGAGTTTCTGAGAGAAGGAATCGGACCTTGTTGGACATGGTCCGTAGTATGATGAGTTATGCTAGTTTACCGATCACATTTTGGGGATATACCCTATTAACAGCAGCTTATATCTTAAACCATGTCCCATCTAAATCAGTGCCTCTAACTCCTAGAGAACTGTGGTCAAAGCGAAAGCCTACACTGTAGCATTTCAGAATATGAGGATGTCCTGCATATGTGTGAAAGGACAAGAGGGATAAGATGGAGACTAAGTCTAAGGTATATTTATTCATAGGCTATCCTAAAGAAACAAAAGGTGGTATATTCTATGATCCTAAGGATAAGAAGGTACTCGTTTCTACGAATGCCATCTACCTAGAGCAGGACTATATTATGGACCACAAGCCAACCAGTAAGGTAGTTCTGGAAGAGCTACTGGGTACTGGTGGAGGTAGCACATCCGGTAACATAGAGGGAAGAGGTAACATTGAAACTAGTATACCAGAGACTGTAGAAACGAATCGCTCAGTACCACCATTACCTCGTCGCAGTGGGAGACAAATCAGAGCTCCTGAAAGATACTATGGAGAGACTTTATTAGTCGATCCAGAGATTCAGGAGGATGATCCCTTGAGCTATGATGAGGCGATGAAATCTTCTGACAGTTCTACTTGGCAAAAAGCCATGGAGGCAGAAATTGCATCTATGTCCCAAAATAATGTCTGGACACTTATTGCACCATCACCCAATATTAAACCTATTGGGTGTAAGTGGGTGTATAAGAAGAAAAGAGGACCCGATGGTTCCATTGAGACTTATAAAGCTAGATTAGTTGCCAAGGGTTTTACCCAACGAGAAGGGATCGATTATGACGAGACCTTCTTACCGGTAGCTATGCTTAAGTCTATTCGAATCCTCTTATCCATTGCAGCCCACTATGATTGGGAGATCTGGCAGATGGATGTCAAGATAGCTTTCCTCAATGGGGATTTGGAGGAAGACATATATATGATGCAGCCTCCAGGTTTTGAGTCAGTAGGTCAGGAAGATCTAGTTTGCAAACTTCAGAGGTCCATCTATGGACTGAAACAAGCATCCAGAAGTTGGAATATCCGTTTTGATCAGACAATCCGCTCATACGGATTTGATCAAAATGAGGATGAACCTTGTGTGTACAAAAGGAGTGATAATACAACAGTGGTATATTTAATACTTTATGTAGATGATATACTACTGATTGGAAATGAATTAGGAACATTATCTACGGTAAAAGTTTGGTTATCCTCGCAATTCGACATGAAAGACCTAGGTGAGGCGAGTTATGTTCTGGGGATTAAGGTAACTCGAGATCGCCAGAACAAGATTCTCTCGCTCTCACAAACTGCTTATATAGATAAGATACTGGCCAGATTCAGCATGCAGGACTCCAAGAAGGGTTTCTTGCCATTCAGATATGGCTTGAAATTGTCTAAGGATCAATGTCCTAAGACACCTGAGGAGAAGGCAGAAATGCAAAAGATACCTTATGCTTCAGCAGTGGGTAGTCTAATGTATGCCATGCAGTGCACGAGGCCAGATATCTGTTTTGCAGTAGATATGATGGGTCGGTTTCAGTCGAATCCGGGTCCAGCACATTGGACTGCTGTAAAGAGTATACTCAAGTACCTTCGTCGTACGAGGGATTATGAGTTAGTCTACACTTCACAGGACTTGACGCCGATTGGATACACGGATGCTGACTTTATGTCAGATGTGGAATCTAGAAAATCGACTTCAGGTTATGTTTTCATGTTAGGAGGAGGAGCAGTAAGTTGGCGGAGTGTGAAGCAAGGTTGCATCGCAGACTCCACCACTGAAGCTGAGTACGTCGCAGCGTGCGAGGCTGTAAAAGAAACGGTGTGGCTCAAAAAGTTCTTATTGGACTTAGGGTGCGTACCAGAGGCTCAGTCACCTATTGTCCTTTATTGTGATAATAGTGGAGCGGTAGCACAGGCCAAGGAGCCAAGACACCACCAGAAGGGGAAACATATCGAACGCAAGTTCCACTTGATTCGGCAGTTTCAGAAGGAAGGACAAGTAGCGGTGACAAAGATAGCATCTGCAGACAATGTTGCTGATCCCTTTACAAAGGCGATTCCTGCAAAGGCGTTTGAGCAGCATGTAGAAGCTATGGGAGTCAGAACCGTTTTTCCTCGCTAGACCAAGTGGGAGATTGTTGAGTAAGATATGGTCTAGGGCTTGTAAAAACCATGGTTGATTAATAAATGAGTTGATATTTATATTAGAATAGCTTAATTGGTGCGTATTCTACGTGTTCTATATATTGAACTGATAAGAGCCATGGCTGTATAGTGGTTCATCTGAGTGGGAGACTCAGTTGATTAGTACTATTAGCCTAAATTGTTCGCAGTTCTGATTAGGGTTGGTCGCGCTATAAAGTTAAGCTGTTGGAATGACAGAGCATGGGTTTCTCCACTATGGTCATTGCCAAGCACAGTGTCTGTGGCTGAACAGAACCAACACGGTGCACAGATCGGTGAGCAGACACTGGTGCACATAGCCGTGTTTCTGCTTAGGGTAATAAGTCCTAAACCCTGAGGAACCATGACCGGTGGACTAACCAGTTTGGGTAACTTTGGTTCACCAACATGTGAGGGATCTAACCACGACCCAAAACCACGGTGCGCTGGGTTGCTGAGCTGGCGTTGCATCGGCATGTCACTCCTGCAGGCTATTCACATCCCTATTGGGAGGTGCGTTCCTTGGTCTGATATACACCGTACTAAAACCAGGCCTGGTGGTTAACAGTTGAGCTGTTAGACCGAATCTGGTTGTTTGGCCAAAATGATCGGAGGTACGATGTGTTAATCAACCTGGAAGGAACCTAGTCATATGGTCACTTGAGTTTGACGGTGCTCTTCACCGCTCAAGTTGACACATGGCACCGAGTGAAGGGACATCTAATTACCTATCTAAGCGGAGAGCAGGGGTATGCGAGAGAGCTTAATAAGTTTGGGAGAATTGGAGTGCAGCCTGCGTCGCACTCTGGGTGGCCATGCAGGTTAACTGGGACCTAGAGGGTTGACAGGGACACTTGGGTAGTGTATCGATCGGGTCCGGTTGGAAGCCATGAATCCTAGTCCCTGAAGGTTCCACCTTATCCACGATCGTTACGGATCATAACTTTCTCCTTGTTTCACTGTACAATACGAGTTGAAGAAATAATGCCTTAATCGTCCTGTTTTCCATGAGTGCATTGCACTAGGGCATGGTGGATGCACAGGACTAAGTGTGTTCACTAGGGGGCAACCCCAGAGTAGTATAGGGACACACGATTTTGCCATAATGCCATAAGGAGTTCATTCCGTGTGTGCGTGTCGCACTAGAGCACGGTCTGTGTATTTAGTGATTTTTTACTATAGGGGCACCCCACGTTTTACTGAGGGCACCCCAGTAAATAGTAAAAACACTATTCAAAGCTCTATGGTATGTTAAATAGGTATGGATGAGGTTCTCTAAGTGTTAGAGTACTTTATCATGCACTGAGGTGGAGCATATATGCTCCGGTATGAGGTGGATGGCCACTAGATGCATGGGGGGCATTTTGGTCATTTCAAAATGTCCCGCATGCCCTAATGGCCGACCCCCCCATTAGGAAAAATATGCATGGCCATCAAATCCATATTTAAAGGGTTTAATTCAGATTTGAAATGATTTGAATCTATTCCCTTTAATTGCAAAACCAAATATGGCAACTATACAATAGTGGGCATTTATTTTTGAGGATTAATGAGAGAGAGAGAAGGGGGAACGGTTCATATGGACAAGGGGAGAGAGGGGCACGTTTTTCAAGACACATTAGGTAAGGAAAACTGAGCCTCATTCAGATTTTGAAGAGAAAGACCGATCCCTCTCTCCCTTGTGTTCGGTTTTGGCCTCCCTCTCTCTCTTGGGCACTCATCTCTCTCATTCTTTGGGTTTGACCTAAGGTGTGAAGAGAAAATCTTCATCATCTCATCATCTTCTCCTCATTGAGTGGGTGTGATAAAGAAGAAGAGAAAGCTTGCACTCCGAAGCACTCAGAGATTGGAGTGCAAGGATCCGGGTCGATTCGCGAGATCGGGTGTACCCGAAGAAGAACGAGGCTTCTCCCACGCACGTGGATACTTCCGTCATCATCAACTTGGAAGATTAACATCGCGGTGTTAAATCCCGCACGGAGGTATAATAAACAAAACCCTAGATCTATTGAATTGCATGCATAACATTTATGGTGTGTTTCGATAGATGACCATAGGGGTTCGTTTATATTTCATTTTAATCTTGCGCATATGATTGTCTCTTAAGAAATTTTTAAAAATGTATCGCACACCGTATCGATCCTAAGATCGAGTCCGGCTTCCGTTGCACCTCTGATTTATTTCCAACACGATCCATTCTACGATCCATTCTAATTCATTCGTATATTCCATTCTAATTCATTAGCACGATCCATGCTAATGAATTAGAATGGATCATACGATCCAATCTAATTCATTCATACGATCCGTTCTTACTCATTCGTATGATCCATTCTAATTCAATCGTACGATCCATTCTAATTCATTCGTACGATCCATTCTAATTCATTCGTGCAATCCATTCTATTTCATTCGTACGATCAATTCTAATTCATTAGAATCGATCGTACGAATGAATTAGAATGGATCATATTAATGAATTAGAATGGATCGTACGAATGTATTAGAATGGATCGTATGAATGAATTAGAATGGATCTTACGAATGAATTAGAATAGATCGTACGAATGAATTAGAATGGATCATACGAATGAGTAAGAATGGATCATACGAATGAATTAGAATGGATTAGAATGGATTAGAATGGATCGTACGAATGAAATAGAATAGATTGTACGAATGAATTAGAATGGATTCGTACGAATGAATTAGAATGGATACATTCGTGCGAATGAATTAGAATGGATCGTACCAATGAGTAAGAATGGATCGTACGAATGAAATAGAATGGATTGTGCGAATGAATTAGAATGGATCGTACGAATGAATTAGAATGGATCGTGAGAAAGAATTAGAATAGATTGTATGAATGAATTAGAATAGATCGGATGAATGAATTAGAATGGATCGTACGAATGAATTAGAATGGATCGTGCGAATGAATTAGAATGGATCGTACGAATGAATTAGAATGGATACATTCGTCCGAATGAATTAGAATGGATCGGACGAATGAATTAGAATGGATCGTACGAATGAATTAGAATGGATCAAATGAATGAATTAGAATGGATCGTATGAATGAATTAGAATGCATCGTACGAAAGAATTAGAATGGATATATTCGTGCTAATGAATTAGAATTGATCGAACGAATGAATTAGCATGGATTGTATGAATGAATTAGAATGGATCGTACGAATGAATTAGAATGGATCGTACGAATGAGTAAGAATGGATCGTACGAATGAAATAGAATAGATTGTACGAATGAATTAGAATGGATCGTATGAAGGAATTAGAATAGATCGTACGAATGAATTAGAATGGATATATTCGTGCAAATGAATTAGAATGGATCGTATGAATGTATTAGAATGGATCGCATGAGTGAATTAGAATGGATCGTACGAATGAATTAGAATGGATCGTATGAATGAATTAGAATGGATACATTCGTGTGAATGAATTAGAATGGATCGTATGAATGAATTAGAATAGATTTTGTGAATGAATTAGAATGGATACATTCGTGCGAATGAATTAGAATTAGAATGGATCGTACGAATGAATTAGAATGGATACATTCGTGCGAATGAATTAGAATTGATCGTACGAATGAATTAGAATGGATCGTGCGAATGAATTAGAATGGATCGTATGAATGAATTAGAATGGATACATTCGTGCGAATGAATTATAATGGATACATTCGTGCGAAAGAATTAGAATAGATCGTATGAATGAATTAGAATGGATCCTATGAATGAATTAGAATGGATCGTGCGAATGAATTAGAATGGATCGTACGAATGAATTAGAATGGATCGTGCTAATGAATTAGAATTGATCGAACGAATGAATTAGCATGGATCGTGCTAATGAATTAGAATGGAACGTATGAATGAATTAGAATGGATCGTGTGAAAGAATTAGAATGGATTGTATGAATGAATTAGAATGAATTCGTACGATCCATTCGAATTCATTTGCACGATCCATTCTAATTCATTCATACGATCCATTCTAATTCATTCATACAATCCTTTCTAATTCTTTCACACGATCCATTCTAATTCATTCGTAGGATCCATTCTAATTCATTCGTACAATCTATTCTATTTCATTCGTACGATCCATTCTAACTCATTCGTATGATCCATTCTAATTCATTCGGACGAATGTATCCATTCTAATTTATTCGTACGATCCATTCTAATTCATTCATACCATCCATTCCAATTCATTCGTACGATCCATTCTTACTCATTCGTATGATCCATTCTAATTCATTCATACGATCCATTCTAATTCATTCGTACGATCCATTCTAATTCATTCGCACAATCTATTCTAATTCATTCGTACGATCCATTCTAATTCATTTGTACGATCGTACGAATTAATTAGAATGGATCGTACGGAATGAATTAGAATGAATTGTATAAATGAATTAGAATGGATACATTCGTGCGAATGAATTAGAATGGATCATACGAATGAGTAAGAATGGATCGTACGAATAAAATAGAATGGATTGTACGAATTAATTAGAATGGATCGTACAAATGAATTAGAATAGATCGTACGAATGAATTAGAATGGATCATACGAATGAGTAAGAATGGATCGTACAAATGAAATAGAATGGATTGTACGAATGAATTAGAATGGATCGTACGAATGAATTAGAATAGATCGTGTGAAAGAATTAGAATGCATTGTATGAATGAATTAGAATGGATCGTATGAATGAATTAGAATGGATCGTGCGAATGAATTCGAATGGACCGCATGATCCATTCGAATAGAATGGATCGTATGAATGAATTAGAATGGATCGGGCGAATAAATTAGAATGGATTGTAGGAATGAATTAGAATGAATCGTATGAATGAATTAGAATGGATCGTATGAATGAATTAGAATGGATCGTGCGAATGAATTAGAATGGATCGTACGAATGAATTAGAATGAATCGTACGAATGAATTAGAATGGATCATACGAATGAATTAGAATGGATCATACGAATGAGTAAGAATGGATCGTACGAATGAAATAGAATGGATTGTACGAATGAATTAGAATGGATACATTCATGCGAATGAATTAGAATGGATCGGACGATTGAATTAGAATGGATCGTGCGAATGAATTAGAATGGATCGTACGAATGAATTAGAATGGATACATTCGTGCGAATGAATTAGAATGGATACATTCGTGCAAAAGAATTAGAATAGATCGTATGAATGAATTAGAATGGATCCTATGAATGAATTAGAATGGATCGTGCGAATGAATTAGAATGGATCGTACGAATGAATTAGAATGGATCGTGCTAATGAATTAGAATTGATCGAACGAATGAATTAGCATGGATCGTGCTAATGAATTAGAATGGAACGTATGAATGAATTAGAATGGATTGTGTGAAAGAATTAGAATGGATTGTATGAATGAATTAGAATGAATTCGTACGATCCATTCGAATTTATTCGCACGATCCATTCTAATTCATTCATACGATCCATTCTAATTCATTCATACAATCCATTCTAATTCTTTCACACGATCCATTCTAATTCATTCGTAGGATCCATTCTAATTCATTCGTACAATCTATTCTATTTCATTCGTACGATCCATTCTAACTCATTCGTATGATCCATTCTAATTCATTCGGACGAATGTATCCATTCTAATTTATTCGTACGATCCATTCTAATTCATTCATACGATCCATTCTAATTCATTCGTACGATCCATTCTTACTCATTCGTATGATCCATTCTAATTCATTCGTACGATCCATTCTAATTCATTTGTACGATCCATTCTAATTCATTCGCACAATCTATTCTAATTCATTCGTACGATCCATTCTAATTCATTCGTACGATCGTACGAATGAATTAGAATTGATCGTACGGAATGAATTAGAATGGATTGTATGAATGAATTAAAATGGATACATTCGTGCGAATGAATTAGAATGGATCATACGAATGAGTAAGAATGGATCGTACGAATGAAATAGAATAGATTGTACGAATGAATTAGAATGGATCGTACAAATTAATTTGAATGGATCGTACGAATGAATTAGAATGGATCATACGAATGAGTAAGAATGGATCATACAAATGAAATAGAATGGATTGTACGAATGAATTAGAATGGATCGTACGAATGAATTAGAATGGATCGTGTGAAAGAATTAGAATGCATTGTATGAATGAATTAGAATGGATCGTATGAATGAATTAGAATGGATCGTGCGAATGAATTCGAATGGACCGCATGATCCATTCGAATAGAATGGATCGTATGAATGAATTAGAATGGATCGGGCGAATGAATTAGAATGGATTGTAGGAATGAATTAGAATGGATCGTATGAATGATGTAGAATGGATCGTATGAATGAATTAGAATGGATCGTGCGAATGAATTAGAATGGATCGTACGAATGAATTAGAATGGATCGTACGAATGAATTAGAATGGATCATACGAATGAGTAAGAATGGATCGTACGAATGAAATAGAATGGATTGTACAAATGAATTAGAATGGATACATTCATGCGAATGAATTAGAATGGATCGGACGATTGAATTAGAATGGATCGTACGATTCATTCAAATTCATTCGTACGATCCATTCTAATACATTCGTACGATTCATGCTTATTCATTCGCACGATCCATTCTAATTCATTCGTACGATCCATTCTTATTCATTCATACGATCTATTCTAATTCATTCGCATAATCCATTCTAATTCATTCGTACAATCCATACTAATTCATTCGTATGATCCATTCTAACTCATTCGGTGGATCCATTCTAATTCATTCGTACGATCCATTCTAATTCATTCCCACGATCCATTCTAATTTATTCGTACGATCCATTCTAATTCATTCGTACGATCTATTCTAATTCATTCGCACGAATGTAACCATTCTAATTCATTCATACGATTCATTCTAATTCATTCGTATGAGCTATTCTAATTCATTCATACGATCCATTCTAATTCATTCGTATGATCCATTGTAATTCATTCATACAATCCATTTAGATTCATTCGCACAAATGTATCCATTCAAATTCATTCGTACGATCCAGTCTAATTCATTCGTACGATACATTCTAATTCCTTCGTACGATCCATTCTAATTCATTCATGCGATCTATTCTAATTCATTTGTACGATCCATTCTAATTCATTCGTACGATCCATTCTAATTCCTTCGTACGATCCATTCTAATTCATTCGTACAATCTATTCTAATTCATTCGTACAAATGGATACATTCGTGTGAATGAATTAGAATGGATCGTACGAATGAGTAAGAATGCATCGTACGAATGAAATAGAATGGATTGCACGAATGAATTAGAATGGATCGTACGAATGAATAAGAATGGATCGTGTGAAAGAATTAAATGGATTGTATGAATGAATTAGAACGGATCGTACGAATGAATTAGAATGGATCGTACGAAGGAATTAGAATGGATCGTACGAATGAATTAGAATGGATTGTACGAAGGAATTAGAATGGATCATACGAATTAAATAGAATGGATCGTACGAATAAATTAGAATGGATACATTCGTCCGAATGAATTAGAATGGATCATACGAATGAGTAAGAATGGATCGTACGAATGAAATAGAATAGATCGTATGAGTGAATTAGAATGGATTGTATGAATGAATTAGAATGGATCGTATGAATGAATTAGAATGGATCGTGCGAATGAATTCGAATGGATATTACGAATTCATTCTAATTCATTCATACAATCCATTCTAATTCTTTCACACGATCTATTCTAATTCATTCGTAGGATCCATTCTAATTCATTTGTACGATCCATTCTAATTTATTCTTACAATCCATTCTAATTCATTCGTACGATCCATTCTAATTCATTTGTACGAATGAATTAGAATGGATTGTATGAATGAATTAGAATGGATCATATGAATGATATAGAATGGATACATTCGTGCGAATGAATTAGAATGGATCGTACGAATGAATTAGAATAGATCGTACGAATGAACTAGAATGGATCGTATGAATGAATTAGAATGGTTACATTCATGCGAATGAATTAGAATGGATCGTACGAATGGATTAGAATGGATCGTACGAATGGATTAGAATGGATACATTCGAGCGAAAGAATTAGAATGGATCGTACGAATGAATTAGAATGGATCGTACGAATGGATTAGAATGGATCCTACGAATGGATTAGAATGGATACCTTTGTGCATATGAATTAGAATGGATCATACGAACGAATTAGAATGGATCATATGAATGAATTAGAATGGATCATGTGAAAGAATTAGAATGGATTGTATGAATGAATTAGAATAGATCGTATGAATGAATTAGAATGGATCGTACGAATGAATTAGAATGGATCATACGAATGAATTAGAATGGATACATTCGTGCGAATGAATTAGAATGGATACATTCATGCGAAAGAATTAGAATAGATCGTACGAATGAATTAGACTGGATCCTATGAATGAATTAGAATGGATCGTGTGAATGAATTAGAATGGATCGTACGAATGAATTAGAATGGATCGTGCTAATGAATTAGAATTGATCGAACGAATGAATTAGCATGGATCGTGCTAATGAATTGGAATGGAACGTACGAATGAATTAGAATGGATCGTGTGAAAGAATTAGAATGGATCGTACGAATGAATTAGATTGGATCGTGCGAATGAATTAGAATGGATCGTACGAATGAATTAGAATGGATCGTACGAATGAACTAGAATGGATACATTCGTGCGAATGAATTAGAATGGATCGTACGAATGAATTAGAATGGATCGTACGAATGAATTAGAATGGATCTTACGAATGAATTAGAATGGATCGTACGAATGAATTAGAATGGATCGTACGAATAAATTAGAATGGATACATTCGTGCGAATGAATTAGAATGGATCGGACGAATGAATTAGAATGGATCGTACGAATGAATTAGAATGGATCGTACGAATAAATTAGAATGGATACATTCGTCCGAATGAATTAGAATGGATCATACGAATGAGTAAGAATTGATCGTACGAATGAAATAGAATAGATTGTACGAATGAATTAGAATGGATCCTACGAATGAATTAGAATGGATCGTGTGAAAGAATTAGAATGGATTGTATGAATGAATTAGAATGGATCGTATGAATGAATTAGAATGGATCGTGCGAATGAATTCGAATGGATCGTATGAATTCATTCTAATTCATTCATACAATCCATTCTAATTCTTTCACACGATCCATTCTAATTCATTCGTACGTTCCATTCTAATTCATTAGGACGATCCATGCTAATTCATTCGTTCGATCAATTCTAATTCATTAGCACGATCCATTCTAATTCATTCGTACGATCCATTCTAATTCATTCGCACGATCCATTCTAATTCATTCATAGGATCCATTCTAATTCATTCATACGATCTATTCTAATTCTTTCGCACGAATGTATCCATTCTAATTCATTCGCACGAATGTATCCATTCTAATTCATTCGTACGATCCATTCTAATTCATTCGTACGATCCATTCTAATTCATTCATACGATCTATTCTAATTCATTCATACCATCCGTTCTAATTCTTTTACACGATCCATTCTAATTCATTCGTACGATCCATTCTAAATCATTCGCACAATCCATTCTATTTCATTCGTACGATCCATTCTTACTCATTCGTATGATCCATTCTAATTCATTCGCACAAATGTATCCATAATGGATCATACGAATGAGTAAGAATGGACCGTACGAATGAAATAGAATGGATTGTGCGAATGAATTAGAATGGATCGTACGAATGAATTAGAATGGATCGTACGAATGAATTAGAATGGATCGTACGAATGAATTAGAATGGATCTTACGAATGAAATAGAATAGATTGTACGAATGAATTAGAATGGATTCGTACGAATGAATTAGAATGGATACATTCGTGCGAATGAATTAGAATTGATCGTACAAATGAGTAAGAATGGATCGTACGAATGAAATAGAATGGATTGTGCGAATGAATTAGAATGGATCGCACGAATGTATCCATTCTAATTCATTCGTACGATCCATTCTAATTCATTCGTACGATCCATTCTAATTCATTCGTACGATCCATTCTAATTAATTCGTATGATCCATTCTAATTTATTCGTACGATCGATTCTAATTCTTCATACAATCCATTCTAATTCATTCGTACGATCCATTCTAATTCACTCATACGATCCATTCTAATACATTCATACGATCCATTCTAATTCATTTGCACGAATATATCCATTCTAATTCATTCGTACGATCCATTCTAATTCCTTCGTACAATCCATTCTAATTCATTCGTACGATCTATTCTAATTCATTCGTACGATCCATTCTAATTCCTTCGTATGATCCATTCTAATTCCTTCGTACGATCCATTCTAATTCATTCGTACGATCCATTCTAATTCATTCGTACAATCTATTCTATTTCATTCGTACGAATGGATACATTCGTGTGAATGAATTAGAATGGATCGTACGAATGAGTAAGAATGGATCGTACGAATGAAATAGAATGGATTGCACGAATAAATTAGAATGGATCGTACGACTGAATTAGAATGGATCGTACGAAGGAATTAGAATGGATCGTACGAATGAATTAGAATGGATCGTACGAATGAATTAGAATAGATCGTACGAATGAATTAGAATGGATCGTACGAAGGAATTAGAATGGATCGTACAAATGAATTAGAATGGATCGTGCTAATTAATTAGAATTGATCGAACGAATGAATTAGCATGGATCGTGCTAATGAATTAGAATGGAACGTATGAATGAATTAGAATGGATCGTGTGAAAGAATTAGAATGGATTGTATGAATGAATTAGAATGAATTCGTACGATCCATTCGAATTCATTCGCACGATCCATTCTAATTCATTCATACGATCCATTCTAATTCATTCATACAATCCATTCTAATTCTTTCACACGATCCATTCTAATTCATTCGTAGGATCCATTCTAATTCATTCGTACAATCTATTCTATTTCATTCGTACGATCCATTCTTACTCATTCGTATGATCCATTCTAATTCATTCGGACTAATGTATCTATTCTAATTTATTCGTACGATCCATTCTAATTCATTCATACGATCCATTCTAATTCATTCGTACGATCTATTCTAATTCATTCGTACGATCCATTCTAATTTCATTCGTATGATCCATTCTAATTCATTCGCTCGAATGTATCCATTCTAATCCATTCGTACGATCCATTCTAATCCATTCGTACGATACATTCTAATTCATTCGCATGAATGTAACCATTCTAATTCATTCATTTGATCCATTCTAATTCATTCGTACGATCCATTCTAATTCATTTGTCCGATCCATTCTAATTCATTCGCACGAATGTATCCATTCAAATTCATTCGTACGATCCATTCTAATTCATTCGTACGATCCATTCTAATTCATTCGTAAGATCCATTCTAATTCATTCGTACGATCCATTCTAATTCATTCGTACGATCCATTCTAATTCATTCGCACGAATGTATCCATTCTAGTTCATTCGTACGATCCATTCTAATTCATTCGTACGATCCATTCTAATTTATTCGCACGATCCATTCTAATTCATTCGTACGATCAATTCTAACTCATTTGCACAAATGTATCCATTCTAATTCATTCGTACGATCCTGAATTAGAATGGATCGTACGAATGAATTAGAATGGATACCTTTGTGCATATGAATTAGAATGGATCGTACGAATGAATTAGAATGGATCATATTAATGAATTAGAATGGATCGTACGAATGAATTAGAATGGATCGTACGAATGAATTAGAATGGATCTTACAAATTGATTATAATGGATACATTCGTGCGAATGAATTAGAATGGATCGGACGAATGAATTAGAATGGATCGTATGAATGAATTAGAATGGATCAAATGAATGAATTAGAATGGTTACATTCATGCGAATGAATTAGAATGGATCATACGAATGGATTAGAATGGATCGTACGAATGGATTAGAATGGATACATTCGAGCGAATGAATTAGAATGGATCGTACGAATGAAATTAGAATGGATCGTACGAATGAATTTGAATAGATCGTACGAATGAATTAGAATGGATCGTACGAATGAATTAGAATGGATCGTGTGAAAGAATTAGAATGGATCGTACGAATGAATTAGAATGGATCGTGCGAAGAAATTAGAATGGATCGTACGAATGAATTAGAATCGATCGTGCTAATGAATTAGAATTGATCGAACGAATGAATTAGCATGGATCGTGCATTCGTACGATCCATTCTAATTGATTCATAAGATCCATTCTAATTCATTCGTACGATCCATTCTAATTCATTCGTACGATCCATTCTAATTCATTCGCACGAATGTATCCATTCTAGTTCATTCGTACGATCCATTCTAATTCATTCGTACGATCCATTCTAATTCATTCATACGATCTATTATAATTCATTCATACAATCCATTCTAATTCTTTCACACGATCCAATCTAATTCATTCGTACGATCCATTCTAATTCATTCGCACAATCCATTCTATTTTATTCGTACGATCCATTCTTACTCATTCGTATGATCCATTCTAATTCATTCGCACGAATGTATCCATAATGGATCATACGAATGAGTGAGAATGGATCGTACGAATGAAATAGAATGGATTATGCGAATGAATTAGAATGGACCGTACGAATGAATTAGAATGGATACATTCGTGCGAATGAATTAGAATGGATCGGACGAATGAATTAGAATGGATCGTACGAATGAATTAGAATGGAACGTATGATTGAATTAGAATGGAACGTACGAATAAACTAGAATGGATACATTCGTCCGAATGAATTAGAATGGATCATAAGAATGAGTAAGAATGGATCGTACGAATGAAATAGAATAGATTGTACGAATGAATTAGAATGGATCGTGCGAATGAATTAGAATGGATCGTACGAATGAATTAGAATGGATCGTACGAATGAATTAGAATGGATCGTGCGAATGAATTAGAATGGATCATATTAATGAATTAGAATGGATCGTATGAATGAATTAGAATGGATACATTCGTGCGAATGAATTAGAATGGATCGTGCGAATCCATTAGACTGGATCGTGCGAATGAATAAGAATGGATCATATGAATGAATTAGAATGGATCGTACGAATTAATTAGAATGGATACATTCGTGCGAATGAATTAGAATGGATTATATGAATGAATTAGAATGGATCGTACGAATGAATAAGAATGGATCATACGAATTAATTAGAATGGATCATACGAATGAATTAGAATAGATCGTACGAATGAATTAGAATGGATCGTACGAATGAATTAGAATGGATCATACGAATGAACTAGAATGGATACATTCGTGCGAATGAATTAGAATGGATCGTACGAATGAATTAGAATGGATCGTACGATTCATTCTAATTCATTCGTACGATCCATTCTAATACATTCGTATGATTCATGCTAATTCATTCGCATGATCCATTCTAATTCATTCGTACGATCCATTCTTATTCATTCATACGATCCATTCTAATTCATTCGCACAATCCATTCTAATTCATTCGTACAATCCATTCTAATTCATTCGTATGATCCATTCTAACTCATTTGGTGGATCCATTCTAATTCATTCGTACGATCCATTCTAATTCATTCCCACGATCCATTCTAATTTATTCGTACGATCCATTCTAATTCATTCGTACGATCTATTCTAATTCATTCGCACGAATGTAACCATTTTAATTCATTCATACGATTCATGCTAAATCATTCGTATGAGCTATTCTAATTCATTCGTACGATCCATTCTAATTCATTCGTACGATCCATTGTAATTCATTCATACAATCCATTTAGATTCATTCGCACAAATGTATCCCTTCAAATTCATTCGTACGATCCAATCTAATTCATTCGTACGATCCATTCTAATTCATTCGCACGAATATATCCATTCTAATTCTTTCGTACGATGCATTCTAATTCATTCGTACGATCCATTCAAATTCATTCGTACGATCCATTCTAATTCATTCGTACGATCCATTCTAATTCATTCGCACGAATGTATCCATTCTAATTAATTCGTACAATCCATTCTATTTCATTCGTACGATCCATTCTTACTCATTCGTATGATCCATTCTAATTCATTCGTATGATCCATTCTAATTCATTCGTACGATCCATTCTAATTCATTCGTACAATCCATTCTAATTCATTCGCACGATCCATTCTAATTCATTCATACGATCCATTCTAATTCATTCATACGATCCATTCTCATTCATTCCTACGAATGAGTAAGAATGGATCGTACGAATGAATTAGAATGGATCGAACGAATGAATTAGAATGGATCGTACGAATAAATTAGAATGGATACATTCGTCCGAATGAATTAGAATGGATCATACGAATGACTAAGAATGGATTGTACGAATGAAACAGACTAGATTGTACGAATGAATTAGAATGGATCCTACGAATGAATTAGAATGGATCGTGTGAAACACGAATGAATTAGAATGGATATATTCGTGCAAATGAATTAGAATGGATCGTATGAATGTATTAGAATGGATCGTATGAGTGAATTAGAATGGATCGTGCGAATGAATTAGAATGGATTGTATGAATGAATTAGAATAGATCGTACGAATGAATTAGAATGGATCGTACGAATGAATTAGAATGGATCGTACGAATGAACTAGAATGGATACATTCGTGCGAATGAATTAGAATGGATCGTACGAATGAATTAGAATGGATCGTGCGAATGAATTAGAATGGATCGTATGAATGAATTAGAATAGATCGTATGAATGAATTAGAATGGATCGTACGAATGAATTAGAATAGATCGTACGAATGAATTAGAATGGATCGTACGAATAAATTAGAAATGATACATTCGTCCGAATGAATTAGAATGGATCATACGAATGAGTAAGAATGGATCGTACGAATGAAATAGAATAGATTGTACGAATGAATTAGAATGGATCCTACGAATGAATTAGAATGGATCGTGTGAAAGAATTAGAATGGATTGTATGAATGAATTAGAAAGGATCGTATGAATTTATTATAATGGATCGTGCGAATGAATTCGAATGGATCGTACGAATTCATTCTAATTCATTCATACAATCCATTCTAATTCTTTCACACGATCTATTCTAATTCATTTGTAGGATCCATTTTAATTCATTCGTACAATCTATTCTATTTCATTCGTACGATCCATTCTTACTCATTCGTATGATCCATTCTAATTCATTCGGACGAATGTATCCATTCTAATTTATTCGGACGATCCATTCTAATTCATTCGTACGATCTATTCTAATTCATTCGTACGATCCATTCTAATTCATTCATACGATCTATTCTAATTCATTCATACAATCCATTCTAATTCTTTCACACGATCCATTCTAATTCATTCGTACGATCCATTCTAATTCATTCGCACAATCCATTCTATTTCATTCGTACGATCCATTCTTACTCATTCGTATGATCCATTCTAATTCATTCGCACGAGTGTATCCATAATGGATCATACGAATGAGTAAGAATGGATCGTACGAATGAAATAGAATGGATTGTGCGAATGAATTAGAATGGACCGTACGAATGAATTAGAATGGATACATTCGTGCGAATGAATTAGAATGGATCGGACGAATGAATTAGAATGGATCGTACGAATGAATTAGAATGGATCGTATGAATGAATTAGAATGGATCGTACGAATAAATTAGAATGGATACATTCGTCCGAATGAATTAGAATGGATCATACGAATGAGTAAGAATGGATCGTACGAATGAAATAGAATAGATCGTGCGAATAAATTAGAATGGATCGTGCGAATGTATTAGAATGGATCGTACGAATGAATTAGAATGGATCGTGCGAATGAATTAGAATGGATCATATTAATGAATTAGAATGGATCGTACGAATGAATTAGAATGGATACATTCGTGCGAATGAATTCGAATGGATCGTGCGAATCCATTAGACTGGATCGTGCGAATGAAAAAGAATGGATCATACGAATGAATTAGAATGGATCGTACGAATTAATTAGAATGTATACATTCGTGCGAATGAATTAGAATGGATTGTATGAATGAATTAGAATAAATCGTACGAATGAATTAGAATGGATCCTACGAATTAATTAGAATGGATCATACGAATGAATTAGAATGGATCGTATGAATGAATTAGAATGGATCATACGAATGAAGTAGAATGGATCGTACGAATGAACTAGAATGGATACATTCGTGCGAATGAATTAGAATGGATCGTACGAATGAATTAGAATGGATCGTACGATTCATTCTAATTCATTCGTACGATCCATTCTAATATATTCGTACTATTCATGCTAATTCATTCGCACGATCCATTCTAATTCATTCGTACGATCCATTATTATTCATTCATACGATCCATTCTAATTCATTCGCACAATCCATTCTAATTCATTCGTACAATCCATTCTAATTCATTCGTATGATCCATTCTAACTCATTCGGTGGATCCATTCTAATTCATTCGTACGATCCATTTTAATTCATTCCCACGATCCATTCTAATTTATTCGTACGATCCATTCTAATTCATTCGTACGATTTATTCTAATTCATTCGCACGAATGTAACCATTCTAATTCATTCATACGATTTATTCTAATTCATTCGTATGAGCTATTCTAATTCATTCGTACGATCCATTCTAATTCATTCGTACGATCCATTGTAATTCATTCATACAATCCATTTAGATTCATTCGCACAAATGTATCCATTCAAATTCATTCGTAGGATCCAGTCTAATTCATTCGTACGATCCATTCTAATTCATTCGCACGAATATATCCATTCTAATTCTTTCGTACGATGCATTCTTATTCATTCGTACGATCCATTCTAATTCATTCGTACGATCCATTCTAATTCATTCGTACGATCCATTCTAATTCATTCGCACGAATGTATCCATTCTAATTCATTCGTACAATCCATTCTATTTCATTCGTACGATCCATTCTTACTCATTCGTATGATCCATTCTAATTCATTCATACGATCCATTCTAATTCATTAGCACGAATATATCCATTCTAATTCTTTCGTATGATGCATTCTAATTCATTCGTACGATCCATTCTAATTCATTCGCACGAATATATCCATTCTAATTCTTTCTTACGATGCATTCTAATTCGTTCGTACGATCCATTCTAATTCATTCGTACGATCCATTCTAATTCATTCGCACGAATGTATCCATTCTAATTCATTCGTACAATCCATTCTATTTCATTCGTACGATCCATTCTTACTTATTCGTACGATCCATTCTAATTCATTCATACGATCTATTCTAATTCATTCATACAATCCATTCTAATTCTTTCACACGATCCATTCTATTTCATTCGTACGATCCATTCTTACTCATTCGTACGATCCATTCTAATTCATTCACATGAATGTATCCATTCGTACGAATGAATTAGAATAGATTGTACGAATGAATTAGAATGGATCGTACGAATGAATTAGAATGGATCGTATGAATGAATTAGAATGGATCGTACGAATGAATTAGAATGGATCGTGCGAATGAATTAGAATGGATCGTACGAATGAATTAGAATGGATCGTACGAATGAACTAGAATGGATACATTCGTGCCAATGAATTAGAATGGATCGTACGAATGAATTAAAATGGATCCTACGAATGAATTAGAATGGATCGTGTGAAAGAATTAGAATTGATTGGATGAATGAATTAGAATGGATCGTATGAATGAATTAGAATGGATCGTGCGAATGAATTCGAATGGATCGTACGAATTCATTCTAATTCATTCATACAATCCATTCTAATTCTTTCACACGATCCATTCTAATTCATTCGTACGTTCCATTCTAATTCATTAGCACGATCCATGCTAATTCATTCATTCGATCAATTCTAATTCATTCGCACGATCCATTCTAATTCATTCATACGATCCATTCTAATTCATTCATACAATCCATTCTAATTCTTTCATATGATCCATTCTAATTCATTCGTAGGATCCATTCTAATTCATTCGTACAATCCATTCTAAGCCATTCGTACGATCCATTCTAATTCATTCGTACGATCCATTCTAATTCATTCGTACGATCCATTCTAATGGATACATTTGTGTGAATGAATCTAAATGGATTGTATGAATGAATTACAATGGATCGTACGAATGAATTAGAATGGATCGTACGAATGAATTAGAATAGCTCATACGAATGAATTAGAATGAATCGTATGAATGAATTAGAATGGTTACATTCGTGCAAATGAATTAGAATAGATCGTACGAATGAATTATAATGGATCGTACGAATAAATTAAAATGGATCGTGGGAATGAATTACAATGGATCGTACGAATGAATTAGAATGGATCCACCGAATGAGTTAGAATGGATCATACGAATGAATTAGAATGGATTGTACGAATGAATTAGAATGGATTGTGCGAATGAATTAGAATGGATCGTATGAATGAATAAGAATGGATCATACGAATGAATCAGAATGATTAGAATGGATCATATGAGTGAATTAGAATGGATCATACGAATTAATTAGAATGGATCCTTCGAATGAATTAGAATGGATCGTACGAATGAATTAGAATGGATACATTCGTGCGAATGAATTAGAATGGATTGTGCGAATGAATAAGAACAGATCGTGCGAATGAATTAGAATGGATCATACGAATGAATTAGAATGGATCGTGCGAATGAATTAGAATGGATCGTACGAATGAATTAGAATGGATCGTGTGAAAGAATTAGAATGGATCGTACGAATGAATTAGAATGGATCGTGCGAATGAATTAGAATGGATCGTACGAATGAATTAGAATGGATACATTCGTGCGAATGAATTAGAATGGATCGTACGAATGAATTAGAATGGACCGTACGAATGAATTAGAATAGATCGTACGAATGAATTAGAATGGATCGTACGAAGGAATAAGAATGGATCGTACGAATGAATTAGAATGGATATATTCCTGCAAATGAATTAGAATGGATCGTATGAATGTATTAGAATGGATCGTATGAGTGAATTAGAATGGATCGTACGAATAAATTAGAATGGATCGTATGAATGAATTAGAACTGATCGTACGAATGAATTAGAATGAATCGTACGAATGAATTAGAATGGATACATTTGTGCGAATGAATTAGAATGGATCGTACGAATGAATTAGAATGGATCGTATGAATGAATTAGAATGGATACATTCGTGCGAATGAATTAGAATGGATCGTGCGAATCCATTAGACTGGATCGTGCGAATGAATAAGAATGGATCATATGAATGAATTAGAATAGATCGTACGAATTAATTAGAATGGATACATTCGTGCGAATGAATTAGAATGGATTGTATGAATGAATTAGAATGGATCGTACGAATGAATTAGAATGGATCATACGAATTAATTAGAATGGATCATACGAATGAATTAGAATGGATCGTACGAATGAATTAGAATAGATCGTACGAATGAACTAGAATGGATCGTACGAATGAACTAGAATGGATACATTCGTGCGAATGAATTAGAATGGATCGTACGAATGAATTATAATGGATTGTACGATTCATTCTAATTCATTCAAACGATCCATTCTAATACATTCGTACGATTCATGCTAATTCATTCGCACGATCCATTCTAATTCATTCGTACGATCTATTCTTATTCATTCATACGATCCATTTTAATTCATTCGCACAATCCATTCTAATTCATTCGTACAATCCATTCTAATTCATTCGTATGATCCATTCTAACTCATTCGGTGGATCCATTCTAATTCATTCGTACGATCCATTCTAATTCATTCCCACGATCCATTCTAATTTATTCGTGCGATCCATTCTAATTCATTCGTACGATCTATTCTAATTCATTTGCACGAATGTGACCATTCTAATTAATTCATACGATTCATTCTAATTCATTCGTATGAACTATTCTAATTCATTCGTACGATCCATTCTAATTCATTAATAGAATGTACGAATGAATTAGAATGGATCGTGTGAAAGAATTAGAATGGATTTTATGAATGAATTAGAATGAATTCGTACGATCCATTCTAATTCATTCATACGATCCATTCTAATTCATTAGCACGAATATATCCATTCTAATTCTTTCGTATGATGCATTCTAATTCATTCGTACGATCCATTCTAATTCATTCGCATGAATATATCCATTCTAATTCTTTCTTACGATGCATTCTAATTCGTTCGTACGATCCATTCTAATTCATTCGTACGATCCATTCTAATTCATTCGCACGAATGTATCCATTCTAATTCATTCGTACAATCCATTCTATTTCATTCGTACGATCCATTCTTACTTATTCGTATGATCCATTCTAATTCATTCATACGATCTATTCTAATTCATTCATACAATCCATTCTAATTCGTTCACACGATCCATTCTATTTCATTCGTACGATCCATTCTTACTCATTCGTACGATCCATTCTAATTCATTCACATGAATGTATCCATTCGTACGAATGAATTAGAATAGATTGTACGAATGAATTAGAATGGATCGTACGAATGAATTAGAATGGATCGTATGAATGAATTAGAATGGATCGTACGAATGAATTAGAATGGATCGTGCGAATGAATTAGAATGGATCGTACGAATGAATTAGAATGGATCGTACGAATGAACTAGAATGGATACATTCGTGCGAATGAATTAGAATGGATCGTACGAATGAATTAAAATGGATCCTACGAATGAATTAGAATGGATCGTGTGAAAGAATTAGAATGGATTGTATGAATGAATTAGAATGGATCGTATGAATGAATTAGAATGGATCGTGCGAATGAATTCGAATGGATCGTACGAATTCATTCTAATTCATTCATACAATCCATTCTAATTCTTTCACACGATCCATTCTAATTCATTCGTACGTTCCATTCTAATTCATTAGCACGATCCATGCTAATTCATTCATTCGATCAATTCTAATTCATTCGCACGATCCATTCTAATTCATTCATACGATCCATTCTAATTCATTCATACAATCCATTCTAATTCTTTCATATGATCCATTCTAATTCATTCGTAGGATCCATTCTAATTCATTCGTACAATCCATTCTAAGCCATTCGTACGATCCATTCTAATTCATTCGTACGATCCATTCTAATTCATTCGTACGATCCATTCTAATGGATACATTTGTGTGAATGAATCTAAATGGATTGTATGAATGAATTACAATGGATCGTACGAATGAATTAGAATGGATCGTACGAATGAATTAGAATAGCTCATACGAATGAATTAGAATGAATCGTATGAATGAATTAGAATGGTTACATTCGTGCGAATGAATTAGAATAGATCGTACGAATGAATTATAATGGATCGTACGAATAAATTAGAATGGATCGTGGGAATGAATTAGAATGGATCGTACGAATGAATTAGAATGGATCCACCGAATGAGTTAGAATGGATAATACGAATGAATTAGAATGGATTGTACGAATGAATTAGAATGGATTGTGCGAATGAATTAGAATGGATCGTATGAATGAATAAGAATGGATCATACGAATGAATCAGAATGATTAGAATGGATCGTATGAGTGAATTAGAATGGATCATACGAATTAATTAGAATGGATCCTTCGAATGAATTAGAATGGATCGTACGAATGAATTAGAATGGATACATTCGTGCGAATGAATTAGAATGGATTGTGCGAATGAATAAGAACAGATCGTGCGAATGAATTAGAATGGATCATACGAATGAATTAGAATGGATCGTGCGAATGAATTAGAATGGATCGTACGAATGAATTAGAATGGATCGTGTGAAAGAATTAGAGTGGATCGTACGAATGAATTAGAATGGATCGTGCGAATGAATTAGAATGGATCGTACGAATGAATTAGAATGGATACATTCGTGCGAATGAATTAGAATGGAAGGTACGAATGAATTAGAATGGACCGTACGAATGAATTAGAATAGATCGTACGAATGAATTAGAATGGATCGTACGAAGGAATAAGAATGGATCGTACGAATGAATTAGAATGGATATATTCCTGCAAATGAATTAGAATGGATCGTATGAATGTATTAGAATGGATCGTATGAGTGAATTAGAATGGATCGTACAAATGAATTAGAATGGATCGTATGAATGAATTAGAACTGATCGTACGAATGAATTAGAATGGATCGTACGAATGAATTAGAATGGATACATTTGTGCGAATGAATTAGAATGGATCGTACGAATGAATTAGAATGGATCGTATGAATGAATTAGAATGGATACATTCGTGCGAATGAATTAGAATGGATCGTGCGAATCCATTAGACTGGATCGTGCGAATGAATAAGAATGGATCATATGAATGAATTAGAATAGATCGTACGAATTAATTAGAATGGATACATTCGTGCGAATGAATTAGAATGGATTGTATGAATGAATTAGAATGGATCGTACGAATGAATTAGAATGGATCATACAAATTAATTAGAATGGATCATACGAATGAATTAGAATGGATCGTACGAATGAATTAGAATAGATCGGACGAATGAACTAGAATGGATCGTACGAATGAACTAGAATGGATACATTCGTGCGAATGAATTAGAATGGATCGTACGAATGAATTATAATGGATCGTACGATTCATTCTAATTCATTCAAACGATCCATTCTAATACATTCGTACGATTCATGCTAATTCATTCGCACGATCCATTCTAATTCATTCGTACGATCTATTCTTATTCATTCATACGATCCATTTTAATTCATTCGCACAATCCATTCTAATTCATTCGTACAATCCATTCTAATTCATTCGTATGATCAATTCTAACTCATTCGGTGGATCCATTCTAATTCATTCGTACGATCCATTCTAATTCATTCCCACGATCCATTCTAATTTATTCGTGCGATCCATTCTAATTCATTCGTACGATCTATTCTAATTCATTTGCACGAATGTGACCATTCTAATTAATTCATACGATTCATTCTAATTCATTCGTATGAACTATTCTAATTCATTCGTACGATCCATTCTAATTCATTAATAGAATGTACGAATGAATTAGAATGGATCGTGTGAAAGAATTAGAATGGATTTTATGAATGAATTAGAATGAATTCGTACGATCCATTCTAATTCATTAGCACGATCCATTCTAATTCGTTCATACGATCCATTCTAATTCATTCGCACGATCCATTCTAATTCATTCATACAATCCATTCTAATTTTTTCACACGATCCATTCTTATTGATTCGTAGGATCCATTCTAATTCATTCGTACAATCTATTCTATTTCATTCGTACGATCCATTCTTACTCATTCGTATGATCCATTCTAATTCATTCGGACGAATGTATCCATTCTAATTTATTCGTACGATCCATTCTAATTCATTCGTACGATCCATTCTAATTCATTCGTATGATCCATTCTAATTCATTCGTCCGATCCATTCTAATTCATTCGCACGAATGTATCGATTCTAATTCATTCGTACGGTCCATTCTAATTCATTCACACAATCCATTCTATTTCATTCGTACGATCCATTCTTACTCATTCGTATGATCCATTATGGATACATTCGTGCGAATGAATTAGAATGGATCATACGAATGAGTAAGAATGGATCGTACGAATGAAATAGAATGGATTGTGCGAATGAATTAGAATGGATCGTACTAATGAATAAGAATGGATCGTGCGAAAGAATTAGAATGGATTGTATGAATGAATTAGAATAGATCGTATGAATGAATTAGAATGGATCATACGAATGAATTAGAATGGATCGTACAAATGAATTAGAATGGATCGTACGAATGAATTAGAATGGATCTTACGAATGAATTAGAATGGATCGTACGAATGAATTAGAATGGATCGTACGAATAAATTAGAATGGATACATTCGTCCGAATGAATTAGAATGGATCATACGAATGAGTAAGAATGGATCGTACGAATGAAATAGAATAGATTGTACGAATGAATTAGAATGGATCCTACGAATGAATTAGAATGGATCGTGTGAAAGAATTAGAATGGATTGTATGAATGAATTAGAATGGATCGTGCGAATCAATTAGAATGGATCGTACGAATGAATTAGAATGGATCGTGCTAATGAATTAGAATTGATCGAACGAATGAATTAGCATGGATCGTGCTAATGAATTAGAATGGAACGTACGAATGAATTAGAATGGATCGTGCGAAAGAATTAGAATGGATTGTATGAATGAATTAGAATGAATTCGTACGATCCATTCGAATTCATTCGCATGATCCATTCTAATTCATTTATACGATCCATTCTAATTCATTCATACAATCCATTCTAATCCATTCGTACGATCCATTCTAATTCATTCGTAAGATCCATTCTAATTCATTCGTACGATCCATTCTAATTCATTCGTAGGATCCTTTCTAATTCATTCGTTCGATCCATTCTAATTCATTCACACGAATGTATCCATTCTAATTCATTCGCACAATCCATTCTATTTCATTCGTACGATCCATTCTTACTCATTCATATGATCCATTCTAATTCATTCGTTTGATCCATTCTAATTCATTCATACGATCCATTCTAATTCATTCGTACGATCCATTCTAATTCATTCGCACGATCCATTCTAATTCATTCATACGATCCATACTAATTCATTCGTACAATCCATTCTAATTCATTCGCCCGATCCATCTAATTCATTCATACGATCCATTCTATTCGAATGGATCATGCGATCCATTCGAATTCATTTGCACGATCTATTCTAATTCATTCATACGATCCATTCTAATTCATTCATACAATGCATTCTAATTCTTTCACACGATCCATTCTAATTCATTCGTACGATCCATTCTAATTCATTCGTACAATCCATTCTATTTCATTTGTACGATCCATTCTTACTCATTCGTATGATCCATTCTAATTCATTCGTACGATCCATTCTAATTCATTTGTACGATCAATTCTAATTCTTTCACACGATCCATTCTAATTCATTCGTAGGATCCATTCTAATTCATTCGTACAATCTATTCTATTTCATTCGTACGATCCATTCTTACTCATTAGTATGATCCATTCTAATTCATTCGGACGAATGTATCCATTCTAATTTATTCGTACGATCCATTCTAATTCATTCGTACGATCCATTCTAATTCATTCGTACGATCCATTCTTACTCATTCGTATGATCCATTCTAATTCATTCGTACGATCCATTCTAATTCATTCGTACGATCCATTCTAATTCATTCGCACAATCTATTCTAATTCATTCGTACGATCCATTCTAATTCATTCGTACGATCGTACGAATGAATTAGAATGGATCGTACGGAATGAATTATAATGGATTGTATGAATGAATTAGAATGGATACATTCGTGCGAATGAATTAGAATGGATCATACCAATGAGTAAGAATGGATCGTACGAATGAAATAGAATGGATTGTACGAATGAATTAGAATGGATCGTACAAATGAATTAGAATGGATCGTACGAATGAATTAGAATGGATCATACGAATGAGTAAGAATGGATCGTACAAATGAAATAGAATGGATTGTACGAATGAATTAGAATGGATCGTACGAATGAATTAGAATGGATCGTGTGAAAGAATTAGAATGCATTGTATGAATGAATTAGAATGGATCGTGCGAATGAATTAGAATGGATCGTACGAATAAATTAGAATAGATCGTGTGAAAGAATTAGAATGGATCGTTCGAATGAATTAGAATGGATCGTGCGATTGAATTAGAATGGATCGTACGAATGAATTAGAATGGATACATTTGTGCGAATGAATTAGAATGGATCGTACGAATGAATTAGAAGGGATCGTATGAATGAATTAGAATGGATCGTATGAATGAATTAGAATGGATCGTGCGAATGAATTAGAATGGATCGTACGAACGAATTAGAATGGATCGTACGAATGAACTAGAATGGATACATTCGTGCGAATGATTTAGAATGGATCGTATGAATGAATTAGAATGGATCGTACGAATGAATTAGAATGGATCTTACGAATGAATTAGAATGGATCGTACGAATGAATTAGAATGGATTGTAGAATGAATTAGAATGGATCTTACGAATGAATTAGAATGGATCGTACGAATGAATTAGAATGGATCTTACGAATGAATTAGAATGGATCGTACGAATGAATTAGAATGGATCGTACGAATGAATTAGAATGGATCGTACGAATGAATTAGAATGGATCGTACGAATAAATTAGAATGGATACATTCGTCCGAATGAATTAGAATGGATCATATGAATGAGTAAGAATGGATCGTACGAATGAAATAGAATAGATTATACGAATGAATTAGAATGGATCCTATGAATGAATTAGAATGGATCGTGTGAAAGAATTAGAATGGATTGTATGAATGAATTAGAATGGATCGTATGAATGAATTAGAATGGATCGTGCGAATGAATTCGAATGGATCGTATGAATTCATTCTAAATCATTCATACAATCCATTCTAATTCTTTCACACGATCTATTCTAATTCATTCGTAGGATCCATTCTAATTCATTCGTACAATCTATTCTATTTCATTCGTATGATCCATTCTAATTCATTCGTACGATCCATTCTAATTCATTCGTACGATCCATTCTAATTCATTCGTACGATCCATTCTAATACATTCATATGATCCATTCTAATTTATTCGCACAAATGTATCCATTCTAATTCATTCGTACGATCCTTTCTAATTCATTCGCACGATCCATTCTAATTCATTCGTACGATCCAATCTAATTCATTCGCACGATCTGTTCTTATTCATTCGCACAATCCATTCTAATTCATTCGCACGAATGTATCCATTCTAATTCATTCGTACGATCCATTCTAATTCATTCGTACGATCCATTCTAATTCATTCGTATGATCTATTCTAATTAATTCGTATGATCCATTCTAATTCATTCGTACGATCCATTCTAATTCATTCATACAACCCATTCTAATTCATTCGCACGAATGTATCCATTCTAATTCATTTGTATGATCCATTCTAATTCATTCGCACAATCCATTCTATTTCATTCGTACGATCCATTCTTACTCATTGGTACGATCCATTCTAATTCATTCGCACGAATGTATCCATTCTAATTCATTCATACGAATCCATTCTAATTTATTCGTACAATCTATTCTATTTCATTCGTACGATCCATTCTTACTCATTCGTATGATCCATTCTAATTCATTCGGATGAATGTATCCATTCTAATTTATTCGTACGATCCATTCTAATTCATTCGTACGATCTATTCTAATTCATTCGTACGATCCATTCTAATTCATTCGTCCGATCCATTCTAATTCATTCGCACGAATGTATCCATTCTAATTCATTCGTACGATCCATTCTAATTCATTCGTACGATCCATTCTAATTCATTCGTAAGATCCATTCTAATTCATTCGTACGATCCATTCTAATTCATTCGTACGATCCATTCTAATTTATTCGCACAAATGTATCCATTCTAGTTCATTCGTACGATCTATTCTAATTCATTCGCATGGATCGTGCATTCGTACGTTCCATTCTAATTCATTCGTAAGATCCATTCTAATTTATTCGTACGATCCATTCTAATTCATTCGTACGATCTATTCTAATTGATTCGCACGAATGTATCCGTTCTAGTTCATTCGTACGATCCATTCTAATTCATTCGTACGATCCATTCTAATTCATTCATACGATCTATTCTAATTCATTCATACAAAGCATTCTAATTCTTTCACACGATCCATTCTAATTCATTCGTACGATCCATTCTAATTCATTCACACAATCCATTCTATTTCATTTGTACGATCCATTCTTACTCATTCGTATGATCCATTCTAATTCATTCGCACGAATGTATCCATAATGGATCATACGAATGAGTAAGCATGGATCGTACGAATGAAATAGAATGGATTGTGCGAATGAATTAGAATGGACCGTACGAATGAATTAGAATGGATACATTTGTGCAAATGAATTTGAATGGATCGGACGAATGAATTAGAATGGATCGTACGAATGAATTAGAATGGATCGTACGAATGAATTAGAATGGATCGTAAGAATAAATTAGAATGGATACATTCGTCCAAATGAATTAGAATGGATCATACGAATGAGTAAGAATGGATCGTACGAATGAAATAGAATAGATTGTACGAATGAATTAGAATGGATCCTACGAATGAATTAGAATAGATCGTGTGAAAGAATTAGAATGGATTGTATGAATGAATTAGAATGAATTCGTACGATCCATTCGAATTCATTCACATGATCCATTCTAATTCATTCATACGATCCATTCTAATTCATTCATACAATCCATTCTAATTCTTTCACACGATCCATTCTAATTCATTCGTAGGATCCATTCTAATTCATTCGTACAATCTATTCTATTTCATTCGGACGATCCATTCTTACTCATTCGTATGATCCATTCTAATTTATTCGGACGAATGTATCCATTCTAATTTATTTGTACGATCCATTCTAATTCATTCGTACGATCCATTCTAATTCATTCATACGATACATTCTAATTTATTCGTCCGATCCATTCTAATTCATTCGCACGAATGTATCCATTCTAATTCATTTGTACGATCCATTCTAATTCATTCGTACGATCCATTCTAATTCATTCGTAAGATCCATTCTAATTCATTCATACGATCCATTCTAATTCATTCGTACGATCCATTCTAATTCATTCGCACGAATGTATCCATTCTAGTTCATTCATACGATCCATTCTAATTTATTCGCACGATCCATTCTAATTCATTCGTACGATCCATTCTAATTCATTCATACGATCCATTCTAATTCATTCGTACGATCCATTCTAATTCATTAGCACAAATATATCCATTCTAATTCATTCGTACGATCCATTCTAATTCATTCGCACGATCCATTCTAATTTATTCGTACGATCCATTCTAATTAATTCGTACGATCCATTCTAATTCATTCATACAATCCATTCTAATTCATTCGCACGAATGTATCCATTCTAATTCATTCGTACGATCAGTTCTAATTCATTCACAAAATCTATTCTAATTCATTCATACGATCCATTCTAATTCATTCACACGAATGTATCCATTCTAATTCATTTATACGATCCATTATAATTCATTCGTACGATCCATTCTTATTCACTCATACGATCCATTCTAATACATTCATACGATCCATTCTAATTCATTTGCACGAATATATCTATTCTAATTCATTCATACGATCCATTCTAATTCCTTCGTACGATCCATTCTAATTCATTCGTACGATCTATTCTATTTCATTCGTATGATCCATTCTTACTCATTCGTACGATCCATTCTAATTGATTCGTCAGATCCATTCTAATTTATTCGCACGATTGTATCCATTCTAATTCATTCGTTCGATCAATTCTAATTCATTCGCACGATCCATTCTAATTCATTCATAGGATCCATTCTAATTCATTCATACGATCTATTCTAATTCATTCGCACGAATGTATCCATTCTAATTCATTCATACGATCCATTTTAATTCATTTGTACGATCCATTCTAATTCATTCGTACGATCCATTCTAATTCATTCATACGATCCATTCTAATTCATTCGTACGATCCATTCTAATTCATTCGCACGAATGTATCCATTCTAGTTCATTCGTACGATCTATTCTAATTCATTCGCATGGATCGTGCATTCGTACGATCCATTCTAATTCATTCGTAAGATCCATTCTAATTCATTCGTACGATCCATTCTAATTCATTCGTACGATCCATTCTAATTCATTCGCATGAATGTATCCATTCTAGTTCATTCGTACGATCCATTCTAATTCATTCGTACAATCCATTCTAATTCATTCATACGATCTATTCTAATTCATTCATACAATCCATTCTAATTCTTTCACACGATCCATTCTAATTCATTCGTACGATCCATTCTAATTCATTCACACAATCCATTCTATTTCATTCGTACGATTCATTCTTACTCATTCATATGATCCATTCTAATTCATTCGCACGAATGTATCCATAATGGATCATACGAATGAGTAAGAATGGATCGTACAAATGAAATAGAATGGATTGTGCGAATGAATTAGAATGGACCGTACGAATGAATTAGAATGGATACATTCGTGCGAATGAATTAGAATGGATCGGATGAATGAATTAGAATGGATCGTACGAATGAATTAGAATGGATCATACGAATTAATTAGAATGGATCGTACGAATAAATTAGAATGGATACATTCGTCCGAATGAATTTGAATGGATCATACGAATGAGTAAGAATGGATCGTACGAATGAAATAGAATAGATTGTATGAATGTATTAGAATGGATCCTTCGAATGAATTAGAATAGATCGTGTGAAAGAATTAGAATGGATTACATGAATGAATTAGAATGAATTCGTACGATCCATTCGAATTCATTCGCACGATCCATTCTAATTCATTCATACGATCCATTCTAATTCATTCATACAATCCATTCTAATTCTTTCATACGATCCATTCTAATTCATTCGTAGGATCCATTCTAATTCGTTCGTACAATCTATTCCATTTCATTCGTACGATCCATCTTACTCATTCGTATGATCCATTCTAATTCATTCGGACGAATGTATCCATTCTAATTTATTCGTACGATCCATTCTAATTCATTCGTACGATCCATTCTAATTCATTCGTCCGATCCATTCTAATTCATTCGCACGAATGTATCCATTCTAATTCATTCGTACGATCCATTCTAATTCATTCGTAAGATCCATTCATTCGTACGATCCATTCTAATGGATACATTTGTGCGAATGAATCTAAATGGATTGTATGAATGAATTACAATGGATCGTACGAATGAATTAGAATGGATCGTACGAATGAATTAGAATAGCTCATACGAATGAATTAGAATGAATCGTATGAATGAATTAGAATGGTTACATTCGTGCGAATGAATTAGAATAGATCGTACGAATGAATTAGAATGGATCGTACGAATAGATTAGAATGGATCGTGGGAATGAATTAGAATGGATCGTACGAATGAATTAGAATGGATCCACCGAATGAGTTAGAATGGATTATACGAATGAATTAGAATGGATTGTACGAATGAATTAGAATGGATTGTGCGAATGAATTAGAATGGATCGTATGAATGAATAAGAATGGATCGTACGAATGAATTAGAATGATTAGAATGGATCGTATGAGTGAATTAGAATGGATCATACGAATTAATTAGAATGGATCAGACGAATGAATTAGAATGGATCGTACGAATGAATTAGAATGGATCGTACGAATGAATTAGAATGGATACATTCGTGCGAATGAATTAGAATGGATTGTGCGAATGAATAAGAACAGATCATGCGAATTAATTAGAATAGATTGTACGAATGAATTAGAATGGATCGTGCGAATAAATTAGAATGGATCGTACGAATGAATTAGAATGGATCGTGTGAAAGAATTAGAATGGATCGTACGAATGAATTAGAATGGATCGTGCGAATGAATTAGAATGGATCGTACGAATGAATTAGAATGGATACATTCGTGCGAATGAATTAGAATGGATCATACGAATGAATTAGAATGGATCGTACGAATGAATTAGAATAGATCGTACGAATGAATTAGAATGGATCGTACGAAAGAATTAGAATGGATCATACGAATGAATTAGAATGGATATATTCGTGCAAATGAATTAGAATGGATCGTATGAATATATTAGAATGGATCGTATGAGTGAATTAGAATGGATCGTACGAATGAATTAGAATGGATCGTATGAATGAATTAGAACTGATCGTACGAATGAATTAGAATGGATCGTACGAATGAATTAGAATGGATACATTTGTGCGAATGAATTAGAATGGATCGTACTAATGAATTAGAATGGATCGTATGAATGAATTAGAATGGATACATTCGTGCGAATGAATTAGAATGGATCGTGCGAATCCATTAGACTGGATCGTGCGAATGAATAAGAATGGATCATACGAATGAATTAGAATGGATCGTATGAATTAATTAGAATGGATACATTCGTGCGAATGAATTAGAATGGATTGTATGAATGAATTAGAATGGATCGTACGAATGAATTAGAATGGATCATACGAATTAATTAGAATGGATCATACGAATGAATTAGAATGGATCGTACGAATGAATTAGAATGGATCGTACGAATGAACTAGAATGGATCGTACGAATGAACTAGAATGGATACATTCGTGTGAATGAATTAGAATGGATCGTACGAATGAATTAGAATGGATCGTACGATTCATTTTAATTCATTTGTACGATCCATTCTAATACATTCGTACGATTCATGCTAATTCATTCGCACGATCCAATCTAATTCATTCGTACGATCCATTCTTATTCATTCATATGATCCATTCTATTTCATTCGTACAATTCATTCTAATTCCTTCGTACGATCCATTCTAATTCATTCGCACGATCCATTCTAATCCATTCTAATTCATTTGTACGATCCATTCTAATTCTTTCACACGATCCATTCTAATTCATTCTAATCCATTCTAATTCATTCGTACAATCTATTCTATTTCATTCGTACAAATGAACTAGAATGGATACATTCGTACGAATGAATTAGAATGGATCATACGAATTAATTAGAAAGGATCATACGAATGAATTAGAATCGATCGTACGAATGAATTAGAATGGATCGTACGAAGGAATTAGAATGGATCGTACGAATGAACTAGAATGGATTAGAATGGATCGTACGAATGAATTAGAATGGATCGTACGAATGAATTATAATGGATCGTACGAATGAATTAGAATGGATCATACGAATTAATTAGAATGGATCGTACGAATGAATTAGAATGGACACATTCGTGCGAATGAATTAGAATGGATAGTGCGAATGAATAAGAACAGATCGTGCGAATGAATTAGAATGGATTGTACGAATGAATTAGAATGGATCGTGCGAATGAATTAGAATGGATCGTACGAATGAATTAGAATGGATACATTTGTGCGAATGAATTAGAATGGATCGTACGAATGAATTAGAATGGATCCTACGAATGAATTAGAATGGATCGTATGAATGAATTAGAATGGATCGTACGAATGAATTAGAATGGATCGTGCGAATGAATTAGAATGGATCGTACGAATGAATTAGAATAGATCGTACGAATGAACTAGAATGGATACATTCGTGCGAATGAATTAGAATGGATCGTACGAATGAATTAGAATGGATCGTACGAATGAATTAGAATGGATCTTACGAATGAATTAGAATGGATCGTACGAATGAATTAGAATGGATCGTACGAATGAATTAGAATGGATCATACGAATTAATTAGAATGGATCATACGAATGAATTAGAATGGATCGTACGAATGAATTAGAATGGATCGTACGAATGAATTAGACTGGACACATTCGTGCGAATGAATTAGAATGGATTGTGCGAATGAATAAGAACAGATCATGCGAATGAATTAGAATGGATCGTACGAATGAATTCGAATGGATCGTGCGAATGAATTAGAATGGATCGTACGAATGAATTAGAATGGATACATTTGTGCGAATGAATTAGAATGGATCATACGAATGAATTAGAATGGATCGTACGAATGAATTAGAATCGATCGTGCGAATGAATTAGAATGGATCGTACGATCCATTCGAATTCATTTGCACAATCCTTTCTAATTCATTCGTACGATCCATTCTAATTCATTCATACGATCCATTCTAATTCATTCGTACGATCCATTCTAATTCATTCGCAATCTATTCTAATTCATTCGTACGAATGGATATATTCGTGTGAATGAATTAGAATGGATCGTGTGAAAGAATTAGAATGGATGTACGAATGAATTAGAATGGATCATACGAATGAATTAGAATGGTTACATTCATGCGAATGAATTAGAATAGATCGTGCGAATGAATTAGAATGGATTTGTACGAATGAATTAGAATGGATACATTCGTGCGAATGAATTCTAATTCATTCGCATGAATGTATCCATTCTAATTCATTCGTACGATGCTGAATTATAATGGATCGTACGAATGAATTAGAATGGATACCTTTGTGCATATGAATTAGAATGGATCGTACGAATGAATTAGAATGGATCATATTAATTAATTAGAATGGATCGTACGAATGAAATAGAATGGATTGTGCGAATGAATTAGAATGGATCGCACGAATGTATCCATTCTAATTCATTCGTACGATCCATTCTAATTCATTCGTACGATCCATTCTAATTCATTCGTATGATCCACTCTAATTAATTCGTATGATCCATTCTAATTCATTCGTACGATCCATTCTAATTCATTCATACAATCCATTCTAATTCATTCGTACGATCCATTCTAATTCACTCATACGATCCATTCTAATACATTCATACGATCCATTCTAATTCATTTGCACGAATATAACCATTCTAATTCATTCGTACGATCCATTCTAATTCATTCGTACGATCCATTCTAATTCATTCGTACGATCTATTCTAATTCATTCGTACGATCCATTCTAATTCATTCGTACGAATGAATTAGAATGGATACATTCGTGCGAATGAATTAGAATGGATACATTCGTGCGAAAGAATTTGAATAGATCGTATGAATGAATTAGAATGGATCCTATGAATGAATTAGAATGGATCGTGCGAATGAATTAGAATGGATCGTACGAATGAATTAGAATGGATCGTGCTAATGAATTAGAATTGAGCGAACGAATGAATTAGCATGGATCGTGCTAATGAAATAGAATGGATCGTACGAATGAATTAGAATGGATCAAATGAATGAATTAGAATGGTTACATTCATGCGAATGAATTAGAATGGATCGTACGAATGGATTAGAATGGATCATACGAATGGATTAGAATAGATACATTCGAGCGAATGAATTAGAATGGATCGTACGAATGAATTAGAATGGATCGTACGAATAAATTAGAATGGATACATTCGTCCGAATGAATTAGAATGGATCATACGAATAAGTAAGAATGGATCGTACGAATGAAATAGAATAGATTGTACGAATGAATTAGAATGGATTCGTACGAATGAATTAGAATGGATCGTACGAATGAATTAGAATGGATCGTACGAATTAATTAGAATGGATCGTACGAATGTGTTAGAATGGATCATACGAATGAATTAGAATGGATACATTCGTGCGAATGAATTAGAATGGATCGGACGAATGAATTAGAATAGATCGTACGAATGAATTAGAATGGATCGTACGAATGGATTAGAATGGATACATTCGTGCGAATGAATTAGAATGGATTGAATGAATGAATTAGAATGGATCGTACGAATGAATTAGAATGGATCATACGAATGAATTAGAATGGATCGTACGAATGGATTAGAATGGATTGTACGAATGAATTAGAATGGACCCTACGAATGAATTAGAATGGATCGTGTGAAAGAATTAGAATGGATTGTATGAATGAATTAGAATGGATCGTATGAATGAATTAGAATGGATCGTGCGAATGAATTAGAATTGATCGAACGAATGAATTAGCATGGATCATGCTAATGAATTAGAATGGAACGTACGAATGAATTAGAATGGATCGTGTGAAAGAATTAGAATGGATTGTACGAATGAATTAGAATGAATTCGTACGATCCATTCGAATTCATTCGCACGATCCAATCTAATTCATTCATACGATCCATTCTAATTCATTCATACAATCCATTCTAATTCTTTCACACGATCCATTCTAATTCATTCGTAGGATCCATTCTAATTCATTCGTACAATCCATTCTTATCCATTCGTACGATCCATTCTAATTCATTCGTACGATCCATTCTAATTCATTCGTACGATCCATTCTAATTCATTCATACAATCCATTCTAATTCATTCGCACAAATGTATCCATTCTAATCCATTCGTACGATCCATTCTAATTCATTCGTAAGATCCATTCTAATTCATTCGTACGATCCATTCTAATTCATTCGTACAATCCATTCTAATTCATTCGTACGATCCATTCTAATTCATTCGCACGAATGTATCCATTCTAATTCATTCGTACAATCCATTCTATTTCATTCGTACGATCCATTCTTACTCATTCGTATGATCCATTCTAATTCATTCGTACGATCCATTCTAATTCATTCGTACGATCCATTCTTTTTGAATGGATCATGCGATCCATTCGAATTCATTCGCACGATCCATTCTAATTCATTCATACGATCCATTCTAATTCATTCATACAATGCATTGTAATTCTTTCTCACGATCCATTCTAATTCATTCGTACGATTCATTCTAATTCATTCGTACAATCCATTCTATTTCATTTGTACGATCCATTCTTACTCATTCGTATGATCCATTCTAATTCATTCGTACGATCCATTCTAATTCATTTGTACGATCCATTTTAATTATTTCACACGATCCATTCTAATTCATTCGTACGATCCATTCTAATTCATTCGTAAGATCCATTCTAATTATTCGTACGATCCATTCTAATTCACTCGTACGATCCATTCTAATTCATTCGCACGAACGTATCCATTCTAGTTCATTCGTACATTCTATTCTAATTTATTCGTACGATCCATTCTAATTCATTCATACGATCCGTTCTAATTCATTCGTACGATCCATTCTAATTCTTTCACACGATCCATTCTAATTCATTCGTACGATCCATTCTAATTCATTCGTACGATCCATTCTAATTCATTCGTACGATCCATTCTAATTCCTTCGTACGATCCATTCTAATTCATTCATACAATCTATTCTAATTCATTCATACAATCCATTCTAATTCTTTCACACGATCCATTCTAATTCATTCGTACGATCCATTCTAATTCATTCATACAATCCATTCTAATTCTTTCACACGATCCATTCTAATTCATTCGTACGTTCCATTCTAATTCATTAGCACGATCCATGCTAATTCATTCGTTCGATCAATTCTAATTCATTAGCACGATCCATTCTAATTCATTCGTACGATCCATTCTAATTCATTCGCACGATCCTTTATATTTGATTCATAGGATCCATTCTAATTCATTCATACGATCTATTCTAATTCTTTCGCACGAATGTATCCATTCTAATTCATTCGCACGAATGTATCCATCCTAATTCATTCGTACGATCCATTCTAATTCATTCGTACGATCCATTCTAATTCATTCATACGATCTATTCTAATTCATTCATACAATCCATTCTAATTCTTTCACACGATCCATTCTAATTCATTCGTACGATCCATTCTAATTCATTCGCACAATCCATTCTATTTCATTCGTTCGATCCATTCTTACTCATTGGTACGATCCATTCTAATTCATTCGCACGAATGTATCCATTCTAATTCATTCGTACGAATCCATTCTAATTCATTCGTACAATCCATTCTATTTCATTCGTACGATCCATTCTTACTCATTCGTATGATCCATTCTAATTCATTCGCATGAATGTATCCATTCCAAATCATTCGTACGTTCCATTCTAATTCATTCGTACGATCCATTCTAAATCATTCGTACAATCCATTCTATTTCATTCGTACGATCAATTCTAATTCATTAGCACGATCCATTCTAATTCATTCGTACGATCTATTCAAATTCATTCGCACGATCCATTCTAATTCATTCGTACAATCCATTCTATTTCATTCGTACGATCCATTCTTACTCATTCGTATGATCCATTCTAATTCATTCGTACGATCCATTCATATTTATTCATACGATCGTACGAATGAATTAGAATGGATCGTACGGAATGAATTAGAATGGATTGTATGAATGAATTAGAATCGATACATTCGTGCGAATGAATTAGAATGGATCATATGAATGAGTAAGAATGGATCGTACGAATGAGTAAGAATGGATCGTACGAATGAATTAGAATAGATCGTACGAGTGAATTGGAATGGATCGTACGAATGAATTAGAATGGATACATTCGTGCGAATGAATTAGAATGGATCGGACGAATGAATTAGAATGGATCGTACGAATGAACTAGAATGGATATATTCGTGCGATTGAATTAGAATGGATCGTACGAATGAATTAGAATGGATCGTACGAATGAATTAGAATGGATCTTACGAATGAATTAGAATGGATCGTACGAATGAATTAGAATGGATACATTCGTGCGAATGAATTAGAATGGATCGGACGAATAAATTAGAATGGATCGTACGAATGAATTAGAATGGATCAAATGAATGAATTAGAATGGTTACATTCATGCGAATGAATTAGAATGGATCGTACGAATGGATTAGAATGGATACATTCGAGCGAATAAATTAGAATGGATCGTACGAATGAATTAGAATGGATCGTATGAATGGATTAGAATGGATCCTACGAATGGATTAGAATGGATACCTTTGTGCATATGAATTAGAATGGATCGTACGAATGAATTAGAATGGATCATATTAATGAATTTGAATGGATCGTACGAATGAATTAGAATGTATACATTCGTGCGAATGAATTAGAATGGATCATGCGAATCCATTAGACTGGATCGTGCGAATGAATAAGAATGGATCATACGAATGAATTAGAATGGATCATACGAATTAGAATGAATTAGAATGAATTAGAATGAATCGTATGAATTAGAATGGATCGTATGAATGAATTAGAATGGATCGTACGAATGAATTAGAATGGATCGTGCGAATGAATTAAAATGGATCGTACCAATGAGTAAGAATGGATCGTACGAATGAATAGAATGGATCGTATGAATGAATTAGAATGGATACATTCGTGTGAATGAATTAGAATGGATCGTATGAATGAATTAGAATAGATTTTGTGAAAGAATTAGAATGGATTAGAATGGATCGTACGAATGAATTAAAATGGATACATTCGTGCGAATGAATTAGAATGGATCGGACGAATGAATTAGAATGGATCGTACGAATGAGTTAGAATGGATCGTAGGAATGAATTAGAATAGATTGTACAAATGAATTAGAATGGATCAAATGAATGAATTAGAATGGTTACATTCATGCGAATGAATTAGAATGGATCGTACGAATGGATTAGAATGGATCGTACGAATGGATTAGAATGGATACATTCGTGCGAATGAATTAGAATGGATCGTACAAATGAATTAGAATGGATCGTCCGTATGAATTAGAATGGATCTTACGAATGAATTAAAATGGATCGTACGAATGAATTAGAATGGATCGTACGAATGAATTAGAATGGATACATTCGTGCGAATGAATTAGAATGGATCGGACGAATGAATTAGAATGGATCGTACGAATGAATTAGAATGGATCAAATGAATGAATTTGAATGGTTACATTCTTGCGAATGAATTAGAATGGATCGTACGGAATGAATTAGAATGGATTGTATGAATGAATTAGAATGGATACATTCGTGCGAATCAATTAGAATGGATCATACGAATGAGTAAGAATGGATCGTACGAATGAAATAGAATGGATTGTACGAATGAATTAGAATGGAGCGTACAAATGTATCATAATGGATCGTACGAATGAATTAGAATGGATCGTACGAATGAATTAGAATGGATCGTTCGAATGAATTAGAATGGATCGTACCAATGAGTAAGAATGGATCGTACAAATCAATAGAATGGATCCTATAAATGAATTAGAATGGATACATTCGTGTGAATGAATTAGAATGGATCGTATGAATGAGTAAGAATGGATCGTACGAATGAAATAGAATAGATTGTATGAATGAATTAGAATGGATCCTACGAATGAATTAGAATGGATCGTGTGAAATACGAATGAATTAGAATGGATATATTCGTGCAAATGAATTAGAATGGATCGTATGAATGTATTAGAATGGATCGTATGAGTGAATTAGAATGAATCATGCGAATGAATTAGAATGGATTGTATGAATGAATTAGAATGGATCGTACGAATGAATAAGAATGGATCGTACGAATGAATTAGAATGGATCGTATGAATAAACTAGAATGGATACATTCGTGCGAATGAATTAGAATGGATCGTACGAATGAATTAGAATGGATCGTGCGAATGAATTAGAATGGATCGTGCGAATGAATTAGAATGGATCGTATGAATGAATTAGAATGGATCGTACGAATGAATTAGAATAGATCATACGAATGAATTAGAATGGATGGTACGAATGAATTAGAATGGATCATACGAATTAATTAGAATGGATCCTACGAATGAATTAGAATGGATCGTACGAATGAATTAGAATAGAGCGTACGAATGAATTAGAATGGATCGTAAGAATGAATTAGAATGGATCGTGTGGAAGAATTAGAATGGATCGTACAAATGAATTAGAATGGATTAGAATGGATCGTGCGAATGAATTAAAATGGATCATACGAATGAATTAGAATGGATTGTATGAATGAATTAGAATGGATCTTACAAATGAATTAGAATGGATCGTACGAATGAATTAGAATGGATCCTACGAATGAATTAGAATGGATACATTCGTGCGAATGAACTAGAATGGATCGGACGAATGAATTAGAATGGATCGGATAAATGAATTAGAATGGATCGCACGAATAAATTAGAATGGATACATTCATCCGAATGAATTAGAATGGATCATACGAATGAGTAAGAATGGATCGTACGAATGAAATAGAATAGATTGTACGAATGAATTAGAATGGATCCTACGAATGAATTAGAATGGATCGTGTGAAAGAATTAGGATGGATTGTATGAATGAATTAGAATGGATCGTATGAATGAATTAGAATGGATCGTGCGAATGAATTCGAATGGATCGTACGAATTCATTCTAATTCATTCATACAATCCATTCTAATTCTTTCACACGATCAATTCTAATTCATTCGTAGGATCCATTCTAATTCATTCGTACAATCTATTCTATTTCATTCGTACGATCCATTCTTACTCATTCGTATGATCCATTCTAATTCATTCGGACGAATGTATCCATTCTAATTCATTTGTACGATCCATTCTAATTCATTCGTACGATCCATTCTAATTCATTCGTACGATCCATTCTAATTCATTCGCACGAATGTATCCATTCTAATTCATTCGTACGGTCCATTCTAATTCATTCGCACAATCCATTCTATTTTATTCGTACGATCCATTCTTACTCATTCGTATGATCCATTATGGATACATTCGTGCGAATGAATTAGAATGGATCATACGAATGAGTAAGAATGGATCTTACGAATGAAATAGAATGGATTGTGCAAATGAATTAGAATGGATCGTACGAATGAATTAGAATGGATCGTGTGAAAGAATTAGAATGGATTGTATGAATGAATTAGAATAGATCGTATGAATGAATTAGAATGGATCGTACGAATGAATTAGAATGGATCGTACGAATGAACTAGAATGGATACATTCGTGCGAATGAATTAGAATGGATCGTACGAATGAATTAGAATGGATCATACGAATGAATTAGAATGGATCTTACGAATGAATTAGAATGGATCGTACGAATGCATGATCCATGCTAATTCATTCGTTCGATCAATTCTAATTCATTAGCACGATCCATTCTAATTCATTCGTACGATCCATTCTAATTCATTCGCATGATCCATTCTAATTCATTCGTACGATCCATTCTATTTCTTTCACACGATCCATTCTAATTCATTCGTACGATCCATTCTAATTCATTCGTACGATCTATTCTAATTCATTCATACGATTCATTCTAATTCATTCGTACGATCCATTCTAATTCCTTCGTATGATCCATTCTAATTCATTCATACAATCCATTCTAATTCTTTCACACGATCCATTCTAATTCATTTGTACGATCCATTCTAATTCATTCGTGCAATCCATTCTATTTCATTCATACGATCCATTCTTACTCATTCGTACGATCCATTCTAATTCATTCACACGAATGTATCCATTCGTACGAATGAATTAGAATAGATTAGACAAATGAATTAGAATGGATCGTACGAATGAATTAGAATGGATCGTATGAATGAACTAGAATGGATCGTACGAATAAATTAGAATGGATCGTGCGAATGAATTAGAATGGATACATTCGTGCGAATAAATTAGAATGGATCGGACGAATGAATTAGAATGGATCGTACGAATGAATTAGAATGGATCGTACGAATAAATTAGAATGGATACATTTGTCCGAATGAATTAGAATGGATCATACGAATGAGTAAGAATGGATCGTACGAATGAAATAATATAGATTGTACGAATGAATTAGAATGGATCCTACGAATGAATTCGAATGGATCGTGCGAATGAATTAGAATGGATTGGATCCATTCTAATTCATTCGCATGAATGTAACCATTCTAATTCATTCATTTGATCCATTCTAATTCATTCGTACGATCATTCTAATTCATTCGTCCGATCCATTCTAATTCATTTGCACTATCTGTTCTTATTCATTCGCACAATCCATTCTAATTCATTCGCACGAATGTATCCATTCTAATTCATTCGTATGATCCATTCTAATTCATTCGTACAATCCATTCTAATTCATTTGTATGATCCATTCTAATTAATTCGTACGATCCATTCTAATTCATTCATACGATCCATTCTAATTCATTCGTACGATCCATTCTAATTCATTCGCACGATCCATTCTAATCCATTCTAGTTCATTCGTACGATCCATTCTAATTCCTTCGTACGATCCATTCTAATTCATTCGTACGATCCATTCTAATTCATTCGTACGATCCATTCTAATTCATTCGTACGATCCATTCTAATTCATTCGTATGATCCATTCTAATTAATTCGTATGATCCATTCTAATTCATTCGTATGATCCATTCTAATTCATTCATACAATCCATTCTAATTCATTCGCACGAATGTATCCATTCTAATTAATTCGTACGATCCATTCTAATTCATTCGTATGATCCATTCTAATTCATTCGCACAATCCATTCTATTTCATTCGTACGATCCATTCTTACTCATTGGTACGATCCATTCTAATTCATTCGCATGAATGTATCCATTCTAATTCATTCGTACGAATCCATTCTAATTCATTCGTACAATCTATTCTATTTCATTCGTACGATCCATTCTTACTCATTCGTATGATCCATTCTAATTCATTCGGACGAATGTATCCATTCTAATTTATTCGTACGATCCATTCTAATTCATTCGTACGATCCATTCTAATTCATTCGTACGATCCATTCTAATTCATTCGTCCGATCCATTCTAATTCATTCGCACGAATGTATCCATTCTAATTCATTCGTACGATCCATTCTAATTCATTCGTACGATCCATTCTAATTCATTCGTAAGATCTATTCTAATTCATTCGTACGATCCATTCTAATTCATTCTAATTCATTCTAATTCTTTCGTACGATCCATTCTAATTCATTCGTATGATCTATTCTTATTCATTCGCACGATCCAGTCTAATTGATTCGCACGATCCAATCTAATTCATTCGCACGAATTTATCCATTCTAATTCATTCGTACGATCCATTCTAATTCATTAATATGATCCATTCTAATTCATTCGTACGATCCATTCAAATTCATTCGTATGATCTATTCTTATTCATTCGCACGATCCAGACTAATTGATTCACACGATCCATTCTAATTCATTCGCACGAATGTATCCATTCTAATTCATTCGTACGATCCATTCTAATTCACTAATATGATCCATTCTAATTCATTCGTACAATCCATTCTAATTCATATGCACAAAGGTATCCATTCTAATCCATTCGTAGGATCCATTCTAATCCATTTGTACGATCCATTCTAATTCATTTGTACAATCCATTCTAATTCATTCGCTCGAATGTATCCATTATAATCCATTCGTACGATCCATTCTAATCCATTCGTACGATCCATTCTAATTCATTCGCATCAATGTAACCATTCTAATTCATTCATTTGATCCATTCTAATTCATTCATACGATCCATCCTAATTCATTCGTCAGATCCATTCTAATTCATTAGCACGATCCATTCTAATTCATTCGTACGATCCATTCTAATTCATTCGCACGATCCATTCTAATTCATTCATAGTATCCATTCTAATTCATTCATACGATCTATTCTAATTCTTTCGCACGAATGTGTCCATTCTAATTCATTCGCACGAATGTATCCATTCTAATTCATTCGTACGATCCATTCTAATTCATTTGTACGATCCATTCTAATTCATTCGTAAGATCTATTCTAATTCATTCGTACGATCCATTCTAATTCATTCTAATTCATTCGTATGATCCATTCTAATTCATTCGTATGATCTATTCTTATTCATTCGCACGATCCAGTCTAATTGATTTGCACGATCCATTCTAATTCATTCGCACGAATGTATCCATTCTAATTCATTCGTACGATCCATTCTAATTCATTAATATGATCCATTCTAATTCATTCGTACGATCCATTCTAATTCATTCGTATGATCTATTCTTATTCATTCGCACGATCCGGTCTAATTGATTCGCACGATCCATTCTAATTCATTCGCACGAATGTATCCATTCTAATTCATTCGTACGATCCATTCTAATTCATTAATATGATCCATTCTAATTCATTCCTACGATCCATTCTAATTCATATGCACAAATGTATCCATTCTAATCCATTCGTAGGATCCATTCTAATCCATTCGTACGATCCATTCTAATTCATTCGTACGATCCATTCTAATTCATTCGCTCGAATGTATCCATTCTAATCCATTCATACGATCCATTCTAATCCATTCGTACGATCCATTCTAATTCATTCGCATGAATGTAACCATTTTAATTCATTCATTTGATCCATTCTAATTCATTCGTACGATCCATTCTAATTCATTCGTCCAATCCATTCTAATTCATTCGCACGAATGGATACATTCTAGTTCATTCTTACGATCCATTCTAATTCATTCGTACGATCCATTCTAATTCATTCGTACGATCCATTCTAATTCATTCATACAATCCATTCTAATTCATTCGCACGATCCATTCTAATTCACTCATATGATCCATTCTAATACATTCATACGATCCATTCTAATTCATTTGCACGAATATATCCATTCTAATTCATTCGTGCGATCCATTCTAATTCCTTCGTACGATCCATTCTAATTCATTTGTACGATCCATTCTAATTCATTCATACGATCCATTCTAATTCATTCGTACGATCCATTCTAATTCATTCGCACAAATGTATCCATTCTAATTCATTCGTACGATCCATTCTAATTCATTCGTACGATCCATTCTAATTCATTCGTAAGATCCATTCTAATTCATTCGTACGATCCATTCTAATTCATTCGTACGATCCATTCTAATTCATTCGTACGATCCATTCTAATTCATTCATACGATCTATTCTAATTCATTCATACAATCCATTCTAATTCTTTCACACGATCCATTCTAATTCATTCGTACGATCCATTCTAATTCATTCGTACGATCCATTCTAATTCATTCATACAATCCATTCTAATTCATTCGCACGAATGTATCCATTCTAATCCATTCGTACGAACCATTCTAATCCATTCGTACGATCCATTCTAATTCATTCGCATGAATGTAACCATTCTAATTCATTCATTTGATCTATTCTAATTCATTCGTACGATCCATTCTAATTCATTCGTCCGATCCATTCTAATTCATTCGCACGAATATATCCATTCTAATTTATTCGTACGATCCATTCTAATCCATTCTAATTCTTTCACACGATTCATTCTAATTCATTCGTAGGATCCATTCTAATTCATTCGTACAATCTATTCTATTTCATTCGTACGATTCATTCTTACTCATTCGTATGATCTATTATAATTCATTCGGACGAATGTATCCATTCAAATTTATTCGTACGATCCATTCTAATTCATTCGTAAGATCCGTTCTAATTCATTCGTACGATCCATTCTTACTCATTCGTATGATCCATTCTAATTCATTTGCACGAATGTATCCATTCTAATTCATTCATACAATCCATTCTAATTCATTCCGTACGATCCATTCTAATTCATTCGCACAAATGTAACCATTCTAATTCATTCGTACGATCCGTTCTAATTCATTCGTACGATCCATTCTAATTCCTTCGTACGATCCATTCTAATTCCTTCGTACGATCCATTCTAATTCCTTCGTACGATCCATTCTATTTCATTCGTATGATCCATTCTAATTCCTTCGTACGATCCATTCTAACTCCTTCGTATCCATTCTAATTCACTCATACAATCCATTCTAATTCATTCGTACGATCCATTCTAATTCATTCATACAATCCATTCTAATTCATTCGCACGAATATATCCATTCTAATTCATTCGTACGATCAGTTCTAATTCATTCACAAAATCTATTCTAATTCATTCATACGATCCATTCTAATTCATTCACACGAATGTATCCATTCTAATTCATTCATACGATCCATTCTAATTCATTCATACGATCCATTCTAATTCACTCATACGATCCATTCTAATACATTCATACGATCCATTCTAATTCATTTGAACGAATATATCCATTCTAATTCATTCATACGATCCATTCTAATTCCTTCGTACGATCCATTCTAATTCATTCGTACGATCCATTCTAATTCATTCGTACGATCCATTCTAATTCATTCGTACGAATGGATTAGAATGAATTAGAATGGATCGTACGAATGAATTAGAATGGATCGTATGAGTGAATTAGAATGGATACGAAGGAATTAGAATGGATCGTACGAAGGAATTAGAATGGATCATATGATCCATTCTAATTCCTTCGTACAATCCATTCTAATTCATTCATACAATCCATTCTAATTATTTCATTCGTACGATCCATTCTTACTCATTAGTACGATCCATTCTAATTCATTCGCACGAATGTATCCATTCTAATTCATTCGTACGAATCCATTCTAATTCATTCGTACAATCTATTCTATTTGATTCGTACGATCCATTCTTACTCATTCGTATGATCCATTCTAATTCATTCGGACGAATGTATCCATTCTAATTAATTCGTACGATCCATTCTAATTCATTCGTACGATCCATTCTAATTCATTCGTCCGATCCATTCTAATTCATTCGCACGAATGTATCCATTCTAATTCTTTCGTACGATCCATTCTAATTCATTCGTAAGATCCATTCTAATTCATTCGTACGATCCATTCTAATTCATTCGTACGATCCATTCTAATTTATTCGCACGAATGTATCCATTCTAGTTCATTCGTACGATCCATTCTAATTCATTCGTACAATCCATTCTAATTCATTCGTACGATCCATTCTAATTCATTCGCACAAATGTATCCATTCTAATTCATTCGTACGATCCATTCTAATTCATTCGTAAGATCCATTCTAATTCATTCGTACGATCCATTCTAATTCATTCGCACGAATGTATCCATTCTAGTTCATTCGTACGATCCATTCTAATTCATTCGTACGATCCATTCTAATTCATTCGCACGATCCATTCTAATTCATTCGTACGATCCATTCTAATTCATTCATACGATCCATTCTAATTCATTCGTATGATCCATTCTAATTCATTCGCACAAATGTATCCATTCTAATTCATTCGTACGATCCATTCTAATTCATTCGCTCGAATGTATCCATTCTAATCCATTCGTACGATCCATTCTAATCCATTCGTACGATCCATTCTAATTCATTCGCATGAATGTAACCATTCAAATTCATTCATTTGATCCATTCTAATTCATTCGTACGATCCATTCTAATTCATTCGTCCGATCCATTCTAATTCATTCGTACGAATGAATAAGAATGGATCGTATGAAGGAATTAGAATGGATCGTATGAATGAATTAGAATGGATCGTACGAATGAATTAGAATAGATCATACGAATGAATTAGAATGGATCGTACGAAGGAATTTGAATGGATCGTACGAATGAATTAGAGTGGATATATTCGTGCAAATGAATTAGAATGGATCGTATGAATGTATTAGAATGGATTGTATGAGTGAATTAGAAGGGATCGTACGAATGAATTAGAATGGATTGTATGAATGAATTAGAATGGATCGTACGAATGAATTAGATTGGATCATACGAATTAATTAGAATGGATCATACGAATGAATTAGAATAGATCGTACGAATGAATTAGAATAGATCGTACGAATGAATTAGAATGGATACATTCGTGCGAATGAATTAGAATGGATTGTGCGAATGAATAAGAACAGATCGTGCGAATGAATTAGAATGGATCGTACGAATGAATTAGAATGGATCGTGCGAATGAATTAGAATGGATCGTACGAATGAATTTGAATGGATACATTTGTGCGAATGAATTAGAATGGATCGTACGAATGAATTAGAATGGATCGTACGAATGAATTAGAATGGATCGTACGAATGAATTAGAATGGATCGTACGAATGAATTAGAATGGATCGTGCGAATGAATTAGAATGGATCATGTGAAAGAATTAGAATGGATCGTACGAATGAATTAGAATGGATCGTGCGAATGAATTACAATGGATCGTACGAATGAATTAGAATGGATACATTTGTGCGAATGAATTAGAATGGATCGTACGAATGAATTAGAATGGATCGTATGAATGAATTAGAATGGATCGTACGAATGAATTAGAATGGCTCGTGCGAATGAATTAGAATGGATCGTACGAATGAATTAGAATGGATCGTATAAATGAACTAGAATGGATACATTCGTGCGAATGAATTAGAATGGATCGTACGAATGAGTTAGAATGGATCGTACGAATGAATTAGAATGGATCTTATGAATGAATTAGAATGGATCGTACGAATGAATTAGAATGGATCGTACGAATGAATTAGAATGGATACATTCGTGCGAATAAATTAGAATGGATCGTACGAATGAATTAGAATAGACCGTACGAATGAATTAGAATGGATCGTACGAAAGAATTAGAATGGATCGTACGAATAAATTAGAATGGATATATTCGTCCGAATGAATTAGAATGGATCATACGAATGAGTAAGAATGGATCGTACGAATGAAATAGAATAGATTGTACGAATGAATTAGAATGGATGCTACGAATGAATTAGAATGGATCGTGTGAAAGAATTAGAATGGATTGTTTGAATGAATTAGAATGGATCGTATGAATGAATTAGAATGGATCATGCGAATGAATTCGAATGGATCGTACGAATTCATTCTAATTCATTCATACAATCCATTCTAATTCTTTCACACGATCCATTCTAATTCATTCGTACGTTCCATTCTAATTCATTAGCACGATCCATGCTAATTCATTCGTTCGATCAATTCTAATTCATTAGCACGATCCATTCTAATTCATTCGTACGATCCAATCTAATTCATTCGCACGATCCATTCTAATTCATTCATAGGATCCATTTTAATTCATTCATACGATCTATTCTAATTCTTTCGCACGAATGTATCCATTCTAATTCATTCGCACGAATATATCCATTCTAATTCATTCGTACGATCCATTCTAATTCATTCGTACGATCCATTCTAATTCATTCGTACGATCCATTCTAATTCATTCGTACGATTAATTCTAATTCATTTGCACGAGTGTATCCATTCTAATTCATTCGCACGACTGTATCCATTCTAATTCATTTGTATAATCCATTCTATTTCATTCGTACGATCCATTCTTACTCATTCGTATGATCCATTGTAATTCATTCGCACGAATGTATCCATTCTAATTCATTCGTACGATCCATTCTAATTCATTCGCACAATCCATTCTATTTCATTCGTACGATCCATTCTTACTCATTCGTACGATCCATTCTAATTCCTTCGTACGATCCATTCTATTTCATTCGTATGATCCATTCTAATTCCTTCGTACGATCCATTCTAATTCCTTCGTATCCATTCTAATTCACTAAAACGATCCATTCTAATTCATTCGTACGATCCATTCTAATTCATTTGCACGAATATATCCATTCTAATTCATTCGCATGATCTATTCTAATTCATTCGCACGATCCATTCTAATTAATTCGTACGATCGTGCTAGTGAATTAGAATGGATCGTACGAATGAATTATAATGGATACATTCGTGCGAATCCATTCTATTTCATTTGTACGATCCATTCTAATTCATTCGTACGATCCATTCTCACTCATTTGTACGATCCATTCTAATTCATTCATACGATCCATTCTAATTCATTTGTACGATCCATTCTAATTCATTCGTACAATCCATTCTAATTCTTTCACACGATCCATTCTAATTCATTCGTACGATCCATTCTAATTCATTCATACAATTCATTCTAATTCATTTGCACGATCCATTCTACTTCATTTGTACGATCCATTCCAAGATTCATTCAAATTCATTCGTACGATCCATTCCAATTCATTCGTATGATCCATTCTAATTCATTCGTACGATCCATTCTAATTCATTCGTACGATCCATTCTAATTCCTTCCATTCTAATTCATTCGTACGATCCATTCTAATTCATTCGCACGATCCATTCTAATTTATTCATACGATCCATTCTAATTTATTCGTATGATCCATTCTAATTCATTCGTACGATCCATTCTAATTCCTTCGTACGATCCATTCTAATTCCATAGTACGATCCATTCTACTTCCTTTGTACGATCCATTCTAATTACTTCGTACGATCCATTCTAATTCAATCATACGATCCAATCTAATTCATTCTTACGATCCATCTTAATTCATTCGCACGATCCATTCTAATTCATTCGCACGATCTATTCTAATTCATTCGTACGATCCATTCTAATTCCTTCGTACGATCCATTCTAATTCATTCGCACGATCCATTCTAATTCATTCATACGATCCAATCTAATTCATTCATACGATCCATTCTAATTCATTCGTATGATCCATTCTAATTAGAATGGATCGTGCGAATGAATTAGAATGGATCGTACGAATTAATTAGAATAGATTATGCGAATGAATTAGAATGGATCGTGCGAATGAATTAGAATGGATCGTACGGTACGATCCTTTCTAATTTATTCGCACGATCCATTCTAATTCATTCATACGATCCAATCTAATTCATTCATACGATCCATTCTTACTCATTCGTATGATCCATTCTAATTCATTCGTACAATCCATTCCTATTCATTCGTACAATCCATTCTATTTCATTCGTACGATCGATTCTAATTCATTCGTACAATCCATTCTAATTCATTCGTACGATCCATTCTACGATCCATTCTAATTCATTCGTATATTCCATTCTTATTCATTAGCACGATCCATGCTAATGAATTAGAATGGATCGTACAATCCAATCTAATTCATTCATACGATCCATTCTTACTCATTCGTATGATCCATTCTAATTCAATCGTACGATCCATTCAAATTCATTCGTACGATCCATTCTAATTCCTTCGTACGATCCATTCTAATTCATTCGTACGATCCATTCTAATTCGTTCGTACGATCCATTCTAATTCCTTCGTACGATCCATTCTAATTCATTCGTACGATCCATACTAATTCATTCGCGCAATCTATTCTAATTCATTCGTATGATCCATTCTAATTCATTCGTACGATCCTTTCTAATTTATTCATACAATCCATTCTAATTTATTCGCACGAATGTATCCATTCTAATTCATTCGTACGATCCATTCTAATTCATTCGCACAATCTATTCTAATTCATTCATACGATCCATTCTAATTCATTCGCACGAATGTATCCATTCTAATTCATTCATACGATCCATTCTACTTCATTCGTACTATCCGTTCTAATTCACTCATACGATCCATTCTAATTCATTCATACGATCCATTCTAATTCATTTGCACGAATATATCCATTCTAATTCATTCGTACGATCCATTCTAATTCCTTCGTACGATCCATTCTAATTCCTTCATACGATCCATTCTATTTCATTCGTATGATCTATTCTAATTCCTTCGTACGATCCATTCTAATTCCTTCGTATCCATTCAGATTCACTCATACGATCCATTCTAATTCATTCGTACGATCCATTCTAATTCATTCATACAATACATTCTAATTCATTCGCACGAATGTATCCATTCTAATTCATTCGTACGATGAGTTCTAATTCATTCACAAAATCTATTCGAATTCATTCATACGATCCATTCTAATTCATTCACACGAATGTATCCATTCTAATTCATTCATACGATCCATTCTAATTCATTCGTATGATCCATTCTAATTCACTCATACGATCCATTCTAATACATTCATACGATCCATTCTAATTCATTTGCACGAATATATCCATTCTAATTCATTCGTACGATCCATTCTAATTCCTTCGTACGATCCATTCTAATTCATTCGTACGATCTATTCTAATTCATTCGTACGATCGATTCTAATTCCTTCGTACGATCCATTCTAATTCCTTCGTACGATACATTCTAATTCATTCGTACGATCCATTCTAATTCATTCGTACAATCTATTCTAATTCATTCGTACGAATGGATACATTCGTGTGAATGAATTAGAATAGATCGTACGAATGAGTAAGAATGAATCATACGAATGAAATAGAATGGATTGCACGAATGAATTAGTATGGATCGTACGAATGAATTAGAATGGATCGTGTGAAAGAACTAGAATGGATTGTATGAATGAATTAGAATGGATCGTACGAATGAATTAGAATGGATCGTACGAATGAATTAGAATGGATACATTCGTGCGAATGAATTAGAATGGATCATACGAATGAGTAAGAATGGATCGTATGAATGAAATAGAATGGATTGTACGAATGAATTAGAATGGATCATACGAATGAATTAGAATAGATTGTATGAATGAATTGGAATGTATCCATTCTAATTGATACGTACGATCCATTCTATTTCATTCGTACGATCCATTCTAATTCATTCATACGATCCATTCTAATTCATTCATACAATCCATTCTAATTCTTTCACACGATCCATTCTAATTCATTCGTACGATCCATTCCAATTCATTCGTACAATCCATTCTATTTCATTCGTACGATCGATTCTAATTCATTCGTACAATCCATTCTAATTCATTCGTACGATCCATTCTACGATCCATTCTAATTCATTCGTATATTCCATTCTAATTCATTAGCACGATCCATGCTAATGAATTAGAATGGATCGTACAATCCAATCTAATTCATTCATACGATCCATTCTTACTCATTCGTATGATCCATTCTAATTCAATCGTACGATCCATTCTAATTCATTCGTACGATCCATTCTAATTCCTTCGTACGATCCATTCTAATTCATTCGTACGATCCATTCTAATTCGTTCGTACGATCCATTCTAATTCCTTCGTACGATCCATTCTAATTCATTCGTACGATCCATTCTAATTCATTTGCGCAATCTATTCTAATTCATTCGTATGATCCATTCTAATTCATTCGTACGATCCATTCTAATTTATTCATACAATCCATTCTAATTTATTCGCACGAATGTATCCATTCTAATTCATTCGTACGATCCATTCTAATTCATTCGCACAATCTATTCTAATTCATTCATACGATCCATTCTAATTCATTCGCACGAATGTATCCATTCTAATTCATTCATACGATCCATTCTACTTCATTCGTACTATCCGTTCTAATTCACTCATACGATCCATTCTAATTCATTCATACGATCCATTCTAATTCATTTGCATGAATATATCCATTCTAATTCATTCGTACGATCCATTCTAATTCCTTCGTACGATCCATTCTAATTCCTTCATACGATCCATTCTATTTCATTCGTATGATCCATTCTAATTCCTTCGTACGATCCATTCTAATTCCTTCGTATCCATTCTGATTCACTCATACGATCCATTCTAATTCATTCGTACGATCCATTCTAATTCATTCATACAATACATTCTAATTCATTCGCACGAATGTATCCATTCTAATTCATTCGTACGATGAGTTCTAATTCATTAACAAAATCTATTCTAATTCATTCATACGATCCATTCTAATTCATTCACACGAATGTATCCATTCTATTTCATTCATACGATCCATTCTAATTCATTCGTACGATCCATTCTAATTCACTCATACGATCCATTCTAATACATTCATACGATCCATTCTAATTCATTTGCACGAATATATCCATTCTAATTCATTCGTACGATCCATTCTAATTCCTTCGTACGATCCATTCTAATTCATTCGTACGATTTATTCTAATTCATTCGTACGATCCATTCTAATTCCTTCGTACGATCCATTCTAATTCCTTCGTACGATCCATTCTAATTCATTCGTACGATCCATTCTAATTCATTCGTACAATCTATTCTAATTCATTCGTACGAATGGATACATTCGTGTGAATGAATTAGAATAGATCGTACGAATGAGTAAGAATGGATCGTACGAATGAAAAAGAATGGATTGCACGAATGAATTAGTATGGATCGTACGAATGAATTAGAATGGATCGTGTGAAAGAACTAGAATGGATTGTATGAATGAATTAGAATGGATCGTACAAATGAATTAGAATGGATCGTACGAATGAATTAGAATGGATACATTCGTGCGAATGAATTAGAATGGATCATACGAATGAGTAAGAATGGATCGTATGAATGAAATAGAATGGATTGTACGAATGAATTAGAATGGATCATACGAATGAATTAGAATAGATTGTATGAATGAATTGGAATGTATCCATTCTAATTGATACGTACGATCCATTCTATTTCATTCGTACGATCCATTCTAATTCATTCATACGATCCATTCTAATTCATTCATACAATCCATTCTAATTCTTTCACACGATCCATTCTAATTCATTCGTACGATCCATTCCAATTCATTCGTACAATCCATTCTATTTCATTCGTACGATCCATTTTTACTCATTCGTACGATCCATTCTAATTCAATCCATTCTAATTCTTTCACACGATCCATTATAATTCATTCATACGATCCATTCTAATTCATTCGTATGATCCATTCTAATTCCTTCATACGATCCATTCTATTTCATTCATACGATGCAGTCTTACTCATTCGTATGATCCATTCTAATTCATTTGCATGAATATATCCATTCTAATTCATTCGTACAAATGAAATAGAATGGATTGTACGAATGAATTAGAATGGATCGTACGAATGAATTAGAATGGATACATTCGTGCGAATGAATTAGAATGGATCGTATGAATGAATTAGAATGGATCGTACGAATGAATTAGAATGGATCGTATGAATGAATTAGAATAGATTGTGCGAATGAATTAGAATGGATCGTAAGAATGAATTAATGAATTAGAATGGATCGTACGAAGGAATAAGAATGCATTGTACGAATGAATTAGAATGGATCATACGAATGAATTAGAATGGATACATTCGTGCGAATGAATTAGAATGGATCGTGCGAATGAATTCGAATGGATCGTGCGAATGAATTAGAATGGATCGTGTGAATCAATTAGAATGGATCGTGCGAATGAATTCGAATGGATCGTGCGAATGAATTAGAATGGATTGTATGAATGAATTAGAATGGATCGTCTGAATGAATTAGAATGGATCGTACGAATGAATTAGAATGGATCGTACGAATGAATTAGAATGGATACATTCGTGCGAATGAATTAGAATGGATCATACAAATGAGTAAGAATGGATCGTACGAATGAAATAGAATGGATTGTATGAATGAATTAGAATGGATCGTACGAATGAATTAGAATGGATCGTGTGAAAGAATTAGAATGGATTGTATGAATGAATTAGAATGGATCGTACGAATGAATTAGAATGGATACAATCGTGCGAATGAATTAGAATGGATCATACGAATGAGTAAGAATGGATCGTACGAATGAAATAGAATGGATTGTACGAATGAATTAGAATGGATCGTGCGAATGAATTTGAATGGATCTTACGAATGAATTAGAATGGATCATGCTAATGAATTAGAATTGATCGTACGAATGAAATAGAATGGATTGTACAAATGATTTAGAATGGATCGTACGAATGAATTAGAATGGATCGTACGAATGATTTAGAATGGATACATTCGTGCGAATGAATTAGAATGGATCATACGAATGAGAAAGAATGGATCGTACGAATGAAATAGAATGGATTGTACGAATGAATTAGAATAGATTCGTAAGAATGAATTAGAATGGATACATTCGTGCGAATGAATTAGAATGGATCGTACCAATAAGTAAGATGGATCGTACGAATGAAATAGAATGGATTGTGCGAATGAATTAGAATGGATCGTACGAATGAATTAGAATGGATCGTGTGAAAGAATTAGAATGGATTGTATGAATAAATTAGAATAGATCGTATGAATGAATTAGAATGGATCGTACGAATGAATTAGCATAGATCGTACGAATGAATTAGAATGGATACATTCGTGCGAATTAATTAGAATGGATACATTCGTGCGAAAGAATTAGAATAGATCGTATGAATGAATTAGAATGGATCCTATGAATGAATTAGAATGGATCGTGCGAATGAATTAGAATGGATCGTACGAATGAATTAGAATGGATCGTGCTAATGAATTAGAATTGAACGAACGAATGAATTAGCATGGATCGTGCTAATGAATTAGAATGGAACGTACGAATGAATTAGAATGGATCGTGTGAAAGAATTAGAATGGATTGTATGAATGAATTAGAATGAATTCGTACGATCCATTCGAATTCATTCGCACGATCCATTCTAATTCATTCATACGATCCATTCTAATTCATTCATACAATCCATTCTAATTCTTTCACACGATCCATTCTAATTCATTCGTAGGATCCATTCTAATACATTCGTACAATCTATTCTATTTCATTCGTACGATCCATTCTTACTCATTCGTATGATCCATTCTAATTCATTCGGACGAATGTATCCATTCTAATTTATTCGTACGATCCATTCTAATTCATTCGTACGATCCATTCTAATTCATTCATACGATCCATTCTTACTCATTCGTTTGATCCATTCTAATTCATTCGTACGATCCATTCTAATTCATTCGTACGATCCATTCTAATTCATTCGCACAATCTATTCTAATTCATTCGTACGATCCATTCTAATTCATTCGTACGATCGTACGAATGAATTAGAATGGATCGTACGGAATGAATTAGAATGGATTGTATGAATGAATTAGAATGGATACATTCGTGCGAATGAATTAGAATGGATCATACGAATGAGTAAGAATGGATCGTACGAATGAAATAGAATGGATCGTACAAATGAATTAGAATGGATCGTACGAATGAATTAGAATGGATCATACGAATGAGTAAGAATGGATCGTACAAATTAAATAGAATGGATTGTACGAATGGATTAGAATGGATCGTACGAATGAATTAGAATGGATCGTGTGAAAGAATTAGAATGCATTGTATGAATGAATTAGAATGGATCGTATGAATGAATTAGAATGGACCGTGCGAATGAATTCGAATGGATCGCATGATCCATTCGAATAGAATGGATCGTATGAATGAATTAGAATGGATCGGGCGAATGAATTAGAATGGATTGTAGGAATGAATTAGAATGGATCGTATGAATGAATTAGAATGGATCGTGCGAATGAATTAGAATGGATCGTACGAATGAATTAGAATGGATCGTACGAATGAATTAGAATGGATCATACGAATGAATTAGAATGGATCGTACGAATGACTAAGAATGGATCGTACGAATGAAATAGAATGGACTGTACGAATGAATTAGAATGGATACATTCGTGCGAATGAATTAGAATGGATCGTACGAATGAATTAGAATGGATCGTACGAATGAATTAGAATGGATCGTACGAATGAATTAGAATGCATCGTACGAAAGAATTAGAGTGGATATATTCGTGCGAATGAATTAGAATGGATCGTACGAATGAATTAGACTGGATCGTACGAATGAATTTGAATAGATACATTTGTGCGAATGAATCTAAATGGATTGTATGAATGAATTACAATGGATCGTACGAATAAATTAGAATGGATCATACGAATGAATTAGAATAGCTCATACGAATGAATTAGAATGAATCGTATGAATGAATTAGAATGGTTACATTCGTGCGAATAAATTAGAATAGATCGTACAAATGAATTAGAATGGATCGTACGAATAAATTAGAATGGATCGTGGGAATGAATTAGAATGGATCGTACGAATGAATTAGAATGGATCCACAGAATGAGTTAGAATGGATCATACGAATGAATTAGAATGGATTGTACGAATGAATTAGAATGGATTGTGCGAATGAATTAGAATGGATCGTATGAATGAATAACAATGGATCGTACGAATGAATTAGGATGGATCGTGCAAATGAATTAGCATGAATCGTACGAATGTATTAGAATGGATCGTACGAATGAATTAGAATGAATCGTACGATCCATTCAAATTCATTCGTACGATCCATTCTAATTCATTCGCACAAATGTATCCATTCTAGTTTATTCGTACGATCCATTCTAGTTCATTCGTACGATCCATTCTAATTCATTCGTACGATCCATTCTAATTCATTCGTATGATCCATTCTAATTAATTCGTATGATCCATTCTAATTCATTCGTACGATCCATTCTAATTCATTCATACAATCCATTCTAATTCATTCACATGAATGTATCCATTCTAACTAATTCGTACGATCCATTCTAATTCATTCGTATGATCCATTCTTATTCATTCGCATGATCCAGTCTAATGGATTCGCACGATCCATTCTAATTCATTCGCACGAATGTATCCATTCTAATTCATTCGTACGATCCATTCTAATTCATTAATATGATCCATTTTAATTCATTCGCACGATCCATTCTAATTCATTCGTACGATCTATTCTAATTCATTCGTACGATCCATTCTAATTCATTCGCACGATCCATTCTAATTTATTCGTACAATCTATTCTATTTCATTCGTACGATCCATTCTTACTCATTCGTATGATCCATTCTAATTCATTCGGACGAATGTATCCATTCTAATTTATTCGTACGATCCATTCTAATTCATTCGTACGATCCATTCTAATTCATTCGTACGATCCATTCTAATTCATTCGTCCGATCCATTCTAATTCATTCGCACGAATGTATCCATTCTAATTTATTCGTACGGTCCATTCTAATTCATTCGCACAATCCATTCTATTTCATTCGTACAATCCATTCTTACTCATTCGTATGATCCATTATGGATACATTCGTGCGAATGAATTAGAATGGATCATACGAATAAGTAAGAATGGATCGTACGAATGAAATAGAATGGATTGTGTGAATTAATTAGAATGGATCGTACGAATGAATTAGAATGGATCGTGTGAAAGAATTAGAATGGATATTATGAATGAATTAGAATAGATCGTATGAATGAATTAGAATGGATCGTACGAATGAATTAGAATGGATCGTACGAATGAATTAGAATGGATCTTACGAATGAATTAGAATGGATCGTACGAATGCACGATCCATGCTAATTCATTCGTTCGATCAATTCTAATTCATTAGCACGATCCATTCTAATTCATTCGTACGATCCATTCTAATTCATTCGCACGATCCATTCTAATTCATTCGTACGATCCATTCTAATTCTTTCACACGATCCATTCTAATTCATTTATACGATCCATTCTAATTCATTCGTACGATCTATTCTAATTCATTCGTACAATCCATTCTAATTTCATTCGTACGATCCATTCTAATTCATTCGCTCGAACGTATCCATTCTAATCCATTCGTATGATCCATTCTAATCCATTCGTACGATCCATTCTAATTCATTAGCATGAATCTAATCATTCTAATTCATTCATTTGATCCATTCTAACTCATTCGTACGATCCATTCTAATTCATTCGTCCGATCCATTCTAATTCATTCGCACGAATGTATCCATTCTAATCCATTTGTAAGATCCATTCTAATTCATTCGTACGATCCATACTAATTCATTCGTACGATCCATTCTAATTCATTAATATGATCCATTCTAATTCATTCGTACGATCCATTCTAATTCATATGCACAAAGGTATCCATTCTAATTCATTCATACGATCCATTCTAATTCAGGATCGTACGAATGAATTAGAATGGATGCATTCGTGCGAATGAATTAGAATTGATCGTACGAATGAATTAGAATGGATCATGCTAATGAATTAGAATGGATCATACGAATGAATTAGAATGGATCGTACGAATGAACTAGAATGGATACATTCGTGCGAAAGAATTAGAATGGATCGTACGAATGAATTAGAATGGATCGTACGAATGAATTAGAATGGATCTTACGAATGAATTAGAATGGATCGTACGAATGAATTAGATTTGATCGTACGAATGAATTAGAATGGATACATTCGTGCGAATGAATTAGAATGGATCGGACGAAAGAATTAGAATGGATCGTACGAATGAATTAGAATGGATCAAATGAATGAATTAGAATGGTTACATTCATGCGAATAAATTAGAATGGATCGTACGAATGGATTAGAATGGATACATTCGAGCGAATGAATTAAAATGGATCGTACGAATGAAATTAGAATGGATCGTACGAATGAATTAGAATAGATCGTACGAATGAATTAGAAATGATCGTACGAATGAATTAGAATGGATCGTACAAATAAATTAGAAAGGATACATTCGTCCGAATGAATTAGAATGGATCATACGAATGAGTAAGAATGGATCGTACGAATGAAATAGAATAGATTGTACGAATGAACTAGAATGGATCCTACGGATGAATTTGAATGGATCCTGTGAAAGAATTAGAATGGATTGTATGAATGAATTAGAATGGATCGTATGAATGAATTAGAATGGATCGTGCGAATGAATACGAATGGATCGTACGAATTCATTCTAATTTATTCATACAATCCATTCTAATTCTTTCACACGATCCATTCTAATTCATTCGTATGTTCCATTCTAATTCATTAGCACGATCCATGCTAATTAATTCGTTCGATCAATTCTAATTCATTAGCATGATCCATTCAAATTCATTCGTACGATCCATTCTATTTCCTTCGTAAGATCCATTCTAATTCATTCGTACGATCCGTTCTAATTCATTCGTACGATCTATTCTAATTCATTCGCACGAATGTATCCATTCTAGTTCATTCGTACGAACCATTCTAGTTCATTCGTACGATCCATTCTAATTCATTCGTAGATCCATTCTAATTCATTCGTACGATCCATTCTAATTAATTCGATTGATCCATTCTAATTCATTCGTACGATCCATTCTAATTCATTCATACAATCCATTCTAATTCATTCGCACGAATGTATCCATTCTAATTAATTCGTACGATCCATTCTAATTCATTCGTATGATCCATTCTTATTCATTCGCACGATCCAGTCTAATGGATTCGCACGATCCATTCTAATTCATTCGCACGAATGTACCCATTCTAATTCATTCGTACCATCCATTCTAATTCATTAATATGATCCATTCTAATTCATTCATACGATCCATTCTAATTCATATGCACAAAGGTATCCATTCTAATCCATTCGTAGGATCCATTCTAATCCATTCGTACGATCCATTCTAATTCATTCGTACGATTCCTTCTAATTCATTTGCTCGAATGTATCCATTCTAATCCATTCGCATGATCCATTCTAATCCATTCGTACGATCCATTCTAATTCATTCGCATGAATGTAACCATTCTAATTCATTCATTTGATCCATTCTAATTCATTCGTACGATCCATTCTAATTCATTCGTCCGATCCATTCTAATTCATTCGCACGAATGTATCCATTCTAATTCATTCGTACGATCCATTCCAATTCATTCGTACGATCCATTCTAATTCATTCGTAAGATCCATTCTAATTCATTCGTACGATCCATTCTAATTCATTCATACGATCCATTCTAATTCATTCGCACGAATGTATCCATTCTAGTTCATTCGTACGATCCATTCTAATTCATTCGTACGATCCATTCTAATTCATTCGCACGATCCATTCTAATTCATTCGTACGATCAATTCTAATTCATTCGCACGAATGTATCCATTCTAATTCATTCATACGATCCATTCTAATTCATTCGTACGATCCATTCTAATTCACTCAAACGATCCATTCTAATACATTCATACGATCCATTCTAATTCATTTGCACGAATATATCCATTCTAATTCAATCGTACGATCCATTCTAATTCCTTCGTACGATCCATTCTAATTCATTCGTACGATCTATTCTAATTCATTCATAGATCCATTCTAATTCATTCGTACGATCCATTCTAATTCCTTCGTACGATCCATTCTAATTCATTCGTACGATCCATTCTAATTCATTCGTACAATCTATTCTAATTCATTCGTACTAATGGATACATTCGTGTGAATGAATTAGAATGGATCATACGAATGAGTAAGAATGGATCATACGAATGAAATAGAATGGATTACAGAAATGAATTAGAATGGATCGTACGAATGAATTAGAATGGAAAGTGTGAAAGAATTAGAATGGATTGTATGAATGAATTAGAATGGATCGTACGAATGAATTAGAATGGATCGTACGAAGGAATTAGAATGGATCGTACGCATTCGTACGATCCATTCTAATTCCTTTGTACGATCCATTCTAATTCATTCGTACGATCCATTCTAATTCATTCGCGCAATCTATTCTAATTCATTCGTACGATCCATTCTAATTCATTCGTACGATCCATTCTAATTCATTCATACAATCTATTCTAATTTATTCGCACGAATGTATCCATTCTAATTCATTCATACGATCCATTCTAATTCATTCGCACAATCTATTCTAATTCATTCATACGATCCATTCTAATTCATTCGCACGAATGTATCCATTCTAATTAATTCATACGATCCATTCTACTTCATTCGTACTATCCGTTCTGATTCACTCATACGATCCATTCTAATTCATTCATACGATCCATTCTAATTCATTTGCACGAATATATCCATTCTAATTCATTCGTACGATCCATTCTAATTCCTTCGTATGATCCATTCTAATTCCTTCGTACGATCCATTCTAATTCCTTTGTACGATCCATTCTATTTCATTCGTATGATCCATTCTAATTCCTTCGTACGATCCATTCTAATTCCTTCGTATCCATTCTAATTCACTCATACGATCCATTCTAATTCATTCGTACGATCCATTCTAATTCATTCATACAATCCATTCTAATTCATTCGCACGAATGTATCCATTCTAATTCATTCGTACAATCAGTTCTAATTCATTCACAAAATCTATTCTAATTCATTCATACGATCCATTCTAATTCATTCACACGAATGTATCCATTCTAATTCATTCATACGATCCATTCTAATTCATTCGTACAATCCATTCTAATTCACTCATACGATCCATTCTAATACATTCATACGATCCATTCTAATTCATTTGCACGAATATATCCATTCTAATTCATTCGTACGATCCATTCTAATTCCTTCGTACGATCCATTCTAATTAATTCGTACGATCCATTCTAATTCATTTGCACGAATATATCCATTCTAATTCATTCGTACGATCCATTCTAATTCCTTCGTACGATCCATTCTAATTCATTCGTACGATCTATTCTAATTCATTCGTACGATCTATTCTAATTCATTTGTACGATCCATTCTAATTCCTTCGTACGATCCATTCTAATTCATTCGTACGATCCATTCTAATTCATTCATACAATCCATTCTCATTCTTTCACACGATCCATTCTAATTCTAATTCATTCGCACAAATGTATCCATTCTAGTTCATTCATACGATCCATTCGAATTCATTCGCACGATCCATTCTAATTCATTCATACGATCCATTCTAATTCATTCATACAATCCATTCTAATTCTTTCGCACGAATGTATCCATTCTAATTCATTCGTACGATCCATTCTAATTCATTCGTACGATCCATTCTAATTCATTCATTGATCTATTCTAATTCATTCATACAATCCATTCTAATTCTTTCACACGATCCATTCTAATTCATTCGTACGATCCATTCTAATTCATTCGCACAATCCATTCTATTTCATTCGTACGATCCATTCTTACTCATTGGTACGATCCATTCTAATTCATTCGCACGAATGTATCCATTCTAATTCATTCGTACGATCCATTCTAATTCATTCGCATGAATGTAACCAGTCTAATTCATTCATTTGATCCATTCTAATTCATTCGTACGATCCATTCTAATTCATTCGTCCGATCCATTCTAATTCATTCGCACGAATGTATCCATTCTAATTCATTCGTACGATCCATTCTAATTCATTCGTACAATCCATTCTAATTCTTTCACACGATCCATTCTAATTCATTCGTACGATCCATTCTAATTCATTCGCACAATCCATTCTATTTCATTCGTACGATCCATTCTTACTCATTGGTACGATCCACTCTAATTCATTCGCACGAATGTATCCATTCTAATTCATTCGTATGAATCCATTCTAATTCATTCGTACAATCTATTCTATTTCATTCGTACGATCCATTCTTACTCAATCGTATGATCCATTCTAATTCATTCGGACGAATGTATCCATTCTAATTTATTCGTACGATCCATTCTAATTCAGTCGTACGATCCATTCTAATTCATTCGTACGATCCATTCTAATTCATTCGTCCGATCCATTCTAATTCATTCGCCGAATGTATCCATTGTAATTCATTCGTACGATCCATTCTATATCATTCGTACGATCCATTCTAATTCATTCGTAAGATCCATTCTAATTCATTCGTACGATCCATTCTAATTCATTCGTACGATCCATTCTAATTCATTCGCACGACTGTATCCATTCTAGTTCATTCGTATGATCCATTCTAATTCATTCGTACGATCCATTCTAATTCATTCGCACGATCCATTCTAATTCATTCGTACGATCCATTCTAATTCATTCATTCGTTCCATTCTAATTCATTCGTACTATCCATTCTAATTCATTCGCACAAATGTATCCATTCTAATTCATTCGTATGATCCATTCTAATTCATTCGCACGATCCATTCTAATTCATTCGGACGATCCATTCTAATTCTTTCACACGATCCATTCTAATTCATTCGTACGATCCATTCTAATTCATTCGCATGATCCATTCTAATTCATTCGTACGATCCATTCTAATTCATTCATACGATCCATTCTAATTCATTCGTACGATCCATTCTAATTCATTCGCACAAATGTATCCATTCTAATTCATTCGTACGATCCATTCTAATTCATTCGCACAAATGTATCCATTCTAATTCATTCGTAAGATCCATTCTAATTCATTCGCACGATCCATTCTAATTCATTCGTACGATCCATTCTAATTCATTCGTATGATCCATTCTAATTAATTCTTATGATCCATTCTAATTCATTCGTACGATCCATTCTAATTCATTCTTACAATCCATTCTAATTCATTCGCACGAATGTATCCATTCTAATTAATTCGTACGATCCATTCTAATTCATTCGTATGATCTATTCTTATTCATTCGCACGATCCAGTCTAATTGATTCGCATGATCCATTCTAATTCATTCGCACGAATGTATCCATTCTAATTGATTCGTACGATCCATTCTAATTCATTAATATGATCCATTCTAATTTATTCGTACTATCCATTCTTCTAATTCATATGCACAAAGGTATCCATTCTAATTCATTCGCACGAAAGAATTAGAATGGATTGTATGAAAGAATTAGAATGGATCGTGCGAATGAATTAGAACGGATCGTACGAAGGAATTAGAATGGATCGTACGAAGGAATTAGAATCGATCGTACGAATGAGTAAGAATGGATCGTACGAATGAATTAGAATGGATCGTACGAATGAATTAGAATGGATACATTCGTCCGAATTAATTAGAATGGATCATACGAATGAGTAAGAATGGATCGTACGAATGAAATAGAATAGATTGTACGAATGAATTAGAATGGATCCTACGAATGAATTAGAATGGATCGTGTGAAAGAATTAGAATGGATTGTATGAATGAATTAGAATGAATTCGTACGATCCATTCGAATTCATTCGCACGATCCATTCTAATTCATTCATACGATCCATTCTAATTCATTCATACAATCCATTCTAATTCTTTCACACGATCCATTCTAATTCATTCGTAGGATCCATTCTAATTCATTCGTACAATCTCTTCTATTTCATTCGTACGATCCATTCTTACTCATTCGTATGATCCATTCTAATTCATTCGGACGAATGTATCCATTCTAATTTATTCGTACGATCCATTCTAATTCATTCGTACGATCCATTCTAATTCATTCGTACGACCCATTCTAATTCATTCGTCCGATCCATTCTAATTCATACGCACGAATGTATCCATTCTAATTCATTCGTACGATCCATTCTAATTCATTCGTACGATCCATTCTAATTCATTCGTAAGATCCATTCTAATTCATTCGTACGATCCATTCTAATTCATTCATATGATCCATTCTAATTCATTCGCACGAATGTATCCATTCTAGTTCATTCGTACGATCCATTCTAATTCATTCGTACGATCCATTCTAATTCATTCGCACGATCCATTCTAATTCATTCGTACGATCAATTCTAATTCATTCATACGATCCATTCTAATTCATTCGCACCAATGTATCCATTCTAATTCATTCGTACGATCCATTCTAATTCATTCGCACGATCCATTCTAATTCATTCGTACGATCCATTCTAATTCATTCACACGATTTGCTCTTATTCATTCGCACAATCCATTCTAATTCATTCGCACGAATGTATCCATTCTAATTCATTCATACGATCCATTCTAATTCATTCGTACGATCCATTCTAATTCACTCATACGATCCATTCTAATAATACATTCATACGATCCATTCTAATTCATTTGCACGAATATATCCAATCTAATTCATTCGTACAATCCATTCTAATTCCTTCGTACGATCCATTCTAATTCATTCGTACGATCTATTCTAATTCATTCGTACGATCCATTCTAATTCATTCGTACGACCCATTCTAATTCCTTCGTACGATCCATCCTAATTCATTCGTACGATCCATTCTAATTCATTCGTACAATCTATTCTAATTCATTCGTACGAATGGATACATTCGTGTGAATGAATTAGAATGGATCGTACGAATGAGTAAGAATGGATCATACGAATGAAATAGAATGGATTGCACGAATGAATTAGAATGGATCGTACGAATGAATTAGAATGGATCGTGTGAAAGAATTAGAATGGATTGTATGAATGAATTAGAATGGATCGTACGAATGAATTAGATTGGATCGTACGAATGAATTAGAATGGATCGTACGAATGAATTAGAATAGATCGTACGAATGAATTAGAATGGATCGTACGAAGGAATTAGAATGGATCGTACGAATGAATTAGAATGGATCATACGAATGAATTAGAATGGATCGTACGAAGGAATTAGAATGGATCGTACGAATGAATTAGAATGGATCGTACGAATGAATTAGAATAGATCGTACGAATGAATTAGAATGGATCGTACGATCCATTCTAATTCATTAGCATGGATCGTGCTAATGAATTAGAATGGAATATACAAATGAATTAGAATGGATCATAGAATGGATCGTACTAATGAATAAGAATGAATTAGAATGGATCGTACAAATGAATTAGAGTAGATCATAGGAATGAATTAGAATGGATCGTGCAAATGAATTAGAATGGATACATTCGTGCGAATGAATTAGAATGGATCGTGCGAATGAATTAGAATGGATCGTACGAATGAATTTGAATGGATATATTTGAACGAATAAATTAGAATGGATCATACAAATGAATTAGAATGGATCGTACGAATAAATTATAATGAATAGTGGGAATGAATTAGAATCGATCGTACGAATGAATTAGAATGGATCATATGAATGAATTAGAATGGATCATACGAATGAGTAAGAATGGATCGTACGAATGAATTAGAATGTATCGTACGAATGAATTAGAATGGATCGTACGAATAAATTAGAATGGATACATTCGTGCGAATGAATTAGAATGGATCGTGCGAATCCATTAGACTGGATCGTGCGAATGAATTAGAATGGATCATACGAATGAATTAGAATGGATCGTACGAATTAATTAGAATGGATACATTCGTGCGAATGAATTAGAATGGATTGTATGAATGAATTAGTATGGATCGTACAAATGAATTAGAATGGATCATACGAATTAATTAGAATGGATCGTACGAATGAATTAGAATGGATCGTACGAATGAACTAGAATGGATCGTACGAATGAATTAGAATGGATCGTACGAATGAATTAGAATGGATCTTACGAAAGAATTAGAATGGATCATACGAATGAATTAGAATGGATCGTACGAATAAATTAGAATGGATACATTCGTCCGAATGAATTAGAATAGATCATACGAATGAGTAAGAATGGATCGGACGAATGAATTAGAATGGATCGTACGAATGAATTAGAATGGATCAAATGAATGAATTAGAATGGTTATATTCATGCGAATGAATTAGAATGGTTACATTCATGCGAATGAATTAGAATGGATCGTACGAATGGATTAGAATAGATCGTACGAATGGATTAGAATGGATACATTCGAGCGAATGAATTAGAATGGATCGTACGAATGAATTAGAATGGATCGTACGAATGGATTAGAATGGATCCTACGAATGGATTAGAATGGATACCTTTGTGCATATGAATTAGAATGGATCGTACGAATGAATTAGAATGGATCATATTAATGAATTAGAATGGATCGTACGAATGAATTAGAATGGATACATTCGTGCACGATCCATTCTAATTCATTCGCACGAATGTATCCATTCTAATTCATTCGTACGATCCATTCTAATTCAATAATATGATCCATTCTAATTCATTCGTACGATCCATTCTAATTCATATGCACAAAGGTATCTATTCTAATTCATTCGTACGATCCATTCTAATTCAGGATTGTACGAATGAATTAGAATGGATACATTCGTGCGAATGAATTAGAATTGATCGTACGAATGAATTAGAATGGATCGTGTGAATAAATTAGAATGGATCGTACGAATGAATTAGAATGGATCGTACGAATGAACTAGAATGGATACATTCGTGTGAATGAATTAGAATGGATCGTACGAATGAATTAGAATGGATCGTACGAATGAATTAGAATGGATCATACGAATGAATTAGAATGGATCGTACGAATGAATTAGAATGGATCGTACGAATGAATTAGAATGGATCGTATGAATGAACTAGAATGGATCGTACGAATGAACTAGAATGGATACATTCATGCGAATGAATTAGAATGGATCGTACGAATGAATTAGAATGGATCGTACGAATGAATTAGAATGGATCTTACAAATGAATTAGAATGGATCGTATGAATGAATTAGAATGGATCGTGGAATGAACTCAAATGGATCGCATGATCCATTCGAATAGAATGGATCGTATGAATGAATTAGAATGGATCGGGCGAATGAATTAGAATGGATTGTAGGAATGAATTAGAATGGATCGTATGAATGAATTAGAATGGATCGTACGAATGAATTAGAATGGATCGTACGAATGAAATAGATTGGATTGTACGAATGAATTAGAATGGATACATTCGTGCAATTAATTAGAATGGATCGTATGAATGAATTAGAATGGATCGTATGAATGAATTAGAATGGATCGTACGAATGTATTAGAATGCATCGTACGAAAGAATTCGAATGGATATATTCGTGCGAATGAATTAGAATAGATCGTACGAATGAATTAGACTGGATCGTACGAATGAATTTGAATGGATACATTAGTACGAATGAATCTAAATGGATTGTATGAATGAATTACAATGGATCGTACGAAAGAATTAGAACGGATCGTACGAATGAATTAGAATAGCTCATACGAATGAAATAGAATGAATCGTATGAATGAATTAGAATGGTTACATTCGTGCGAATGAATTAGAATAGATCGTACGAATGAATTAGAATGGATCGTACTAATAAATTAGAATGGATCGTGGGAATGAATTAGAATGGATCGTATGAATGAATTAGAATGGATCCACCGAATGAGTTAGAATGGATCATACGAATGAATTAGAATAGATTGTACGAATGAATTAGAATGGATTGTGCTAATGAATTAGAATGGATCTTATGAATGAATAAGAATGGATCGTACGAATGAATTAGAATGGATCGTGCGAATGAATTAGCATGAATCGTACGAATGCATTAGAATGGATCGTACGAATGAATTAGAATGAATCGTACGATCCATTCTAATTCATTTGTACGATCCATTCTAATTCATTAGCACGAATGTATCCATTCTAGTTCATTCGTACGATCCATTCTACTTCATTCGTACGATCCATTCTAATTCATTCGTACGATCCATTCTAATTCATTTGTATGATCCATTCTAATTAATTCGTATGATCCATTCTAATTCATTCGTACGATCCATTCTAATTCATTCATACAATCCATTCTAATTTATTCGCACGAATGTATCCATTCTAATTAATTCGTACGATCCATTCTAATTCATTCGTATGATCCATTCTTATTCATTCGCACGATCCAGTTTAATGGATTCGCACGATCCATTCTAATTCATTCGCACGAATGTATCCATTCTAATTCATTCGTACGATGCATTCTAATTCATTAATATGATCCGTTCTAATTCATTTGCACGATCCATTCTAATTCATTCGTACGATCCATTCTAATTCATTCGCACGATCCATTCTAATTCATTCATACAATCTATTCTGTTTCATTCGTACGATCCATTCTTACTCATTCGTATGTTCCATTCTAATTCATTCGGACGAATGTATCCATTCTAATTTATTCGTACGATCCATTCTAATTCATTCGTACGATCCATTCTAATTCATTCGTCCGATCCATTCTAATTCATTCGCAAGAATGTATCCATTCTAATTCATTCGTACGGTCCATTCTAATTCATTCGCACAATCCATTCTATTTCATTCGTACGATCCATTCTTACTCATTCGTATGATCCATTATGGATACATTCGTGCGAATGAATTAGAATGGATCATACGAATGAGTAAGAATGGATCGTACGAATGAAATAGAATGGATCGTACGAATGAACTAGAATGGATCGTACGAATGAACTAGAATGGATACATTCGTGCGAATGAATTAGAATGGATCGTACGAATGAATTAGAATGGATCTTACGAATGAATTAGAATGGATCGTACGAATGAATTAGAATGGATCTTACGAATGAAATAGAATGGATCGTACGAATGCACGATCCATGCTAATTCATTCGTTCGATCAATTCTAATTCATTAGCACGATCCATTCTAATTCATTCGTACGATCCATTCTAATTCATTCGCACGATCCATTCTAATTCATTCGTACGATCCATTCTAATTCTTTCACACGATCCATTCTAATTCATTCGTACGATCCATTCTAATTCATTCGTACGATCTATTCTAATTCATTCGTACGATCCATTCTAATTTCATTCGTACGATCCATTCTAAATCATTCGCTCGAATGTATCCATTCTAATCCATTCGTACGATCCATTCTAATCCATTCGTACGATCCATTCTAATTCATTCGCATGAATGTAACCATTCTAATTCATTCATTTGATCCATTCTAATTCATTCGTACGATCCATTCTAATTCATTCGTCCGATCCATTCTAATTCATTCGCACGAATGTATCCATTCTAATCCATTCGTAAGATCCATTCTAATTCATTCGTACGATCCATTCTAATTCAGCCGTACGATCCATTCTAATTAATTAATATGATCCATTCTAATTCATTCGTACGATCCATTCTAATTCATATGCACAAAGGTATCCATTCTAATTCATTCGTACGATCCATTATAATTCAGCATCGTACGAATGAATTAGAATGGATACATTCGTGCGAATGAATTAGAATTGATTGTACGAATGAATTAGAATGGATCGTGCGAATGAATTAGAATGGATCGTACGAATGAACTTGAATAGATACATTCGTGCGAATGAATTATAATAGATCGTACGAATGAATTAGAACGGATCTTACGAATTAATTAGAATGGATCGTACGAATGAATTAGAATAGATCATACGAATGAATTAGAATGGATACATTCATGCGAATGAATTAGAATGGATCGGATGAATGAATTAGAATGGATCGTACGAATGAATTAGAATGGATCAAATGAATTAATTAGAATGGTTACATTCATGCGAATGAATTAGAATGGATCGTACGAATGGATTAGAATGGATACATTCGAGCGAATGAATTAGAATGGATCGTACGAATGAAATTAGAATGGATCGTACGAATGAATTAGAATAGATCGTACGATTGAATTAGAATGGATCGTACGAATGAATTAGAATGGATCGTACGAATAAATTAGAATGGATACATTCGTCCGAATGAATTAGAATGGATCATATGAATGAGTAAGAATGGATCGTACGAATGAAATAGAATAGATTGTACGAATGAATTAGAATGGATCCTACGAATTAATTAGAATGGATCCTACGAATTAATTAGAATGGATCGTGTGAAAGAATTAGAATGGATTGTATGAATGAATTCGAATGGATCGTATGAATGAATTAGAATAGATCATGCGAATGAATTCGAATAGATCGTACGAATTCATTCTAATTCATTCATACAATCCATTCTAATTCTTTCACACGATCCATTCTAATTCATTCGTACGTTCCATTCTAATTCACTAGCACGATCCATGCTAATTCATTCGTTCGATCAATTCTAATTCATTAGCACGATCCATTCTAATTCATTCGTACGATCCATTCTAATTCCATCGTACGATCCATTCTAATTCATTCGTACGATCTATTCTAATTTATTCGTACGATCCATTCTAATTCATTCGTACGATCCATTCTAATTCCTTCGTACGATCCATTCTAATTCATTCGTACGATCCATTCTAATTCATTCGTGCAATCCATTCTATTTCATTCGTACGATCCATTCTTACTTATTCGTACAATCCATTCTAATTCATTCACACGAATGTATCCATTCGTAACAATGAATTAGAATAGATTGTACGAATGAATTAGAATGGATCGTACGAATGAATTAGAATGGATCGTACGAAGGAATTAGAATGGATCGTACGAATGAATTAGAATGGATCGTACAAATGAAATATAATAGATCGTACGAATGAATTTGAATGGGTCGTACAAAGGAATTAGAAAGGATCGTACGAATGAATTAGAATGGATATATTCGTGCAAATGAATTAGAATGGATCGTATGAATGTATTAGAATGGATCGTATGAGGGAATTAGAATGGATCGTACGAATGAATTAGAATGGATTGTATGAATGAATTAGAATGGATCGTACGAATGAATTAGAATGGATCATACGAATTAATTAGAATGGATCATACAAATGAATTAGAATGGATCGTACGAATGAATTAGAATGGATACATTCCTGTGATCCATTCTAATTCATTCGCACAATCCATTCTATTTTATTCGTACGATCCATTCTTACTCATTGGTACAATCCATTCTAATTCATTCGCTTGAATGTATCCATTCTAATTCATTCGTACGAATCCATTCTAATTCATTCGTACAATCTATTCTATTTCATTCGTACGATCCATTCTTACTCATTCGTATGATCCATTCTAATTCATTCGGACGAATGTATCCATTCTAATTTATTCGTACGATCCATTCTAATTCATTCGTACGATCCATTCTAATTCTTTCGTCCGATCCATTCTAATTCATTCGCACGAATGTATCCATTCTAATTCATTCGTACGATCCATTCTAATTCATTAGTATGATCCATTCTAATTCATTCATACAATCCATTCTAATTCATTCGCACGAATGTATCCATTCTAATTCATTCATACGATCAGTTCTAATTCATTCACAAAATCTATTCTAATTCATTCATACGATCCATTCTAATTCATTCACACGAATGTATCCATTCTAATTCATTCATACGATCCATTCTAATTCATTCGTACGATCCATTCTAATTCACTCATACGATCCATTCTAATACATTCATACGATCGATTCTAATTCATTTGCACGAATATATCCATTCTAATTCATTCGTACGATCCATTCTAATTCCTTCGTACGATCCATTCTAATTCATTCATACGATCTATTCTAATTCATTCGTACGATCCATTCTAATTCATTTGTCCGATCCATTCTAATTCATTCGGACGAATGTATCCATTGTAATTCATTCGTACGATCCATTCTAATTCATTCGCACAAATATATCCATTCTAATTCATTCGTACGATCCATTCTAATTCATTCGTACGATCCATTCTAATTCATTCGCACGAATGTATCCATTCTAGTTCATTCGTACAATCCATTCTAATTCATTCGTACGATCCATTCTGATTCATTCGCACGATCCATTCTAATTCATTCGTACGATCAATTCTAATTCATTCATACGATCCATTCTAATTCATTCGCACAAATGTATCCATTCTAATTCATTCGTACGATCCATTCTAATTCATTCGCACGATCCATTCTAATTCATTCGTACGATCCATTCTAATTCATTCACACGATTTGTTCTTATTCATTCGCACAATCCATTCTAATTCATTCGCACGAATGTGTCCATTCTAATTCATTAATACGATCCATTCTAATTCATTCGTACGATCCATTCTAATTCACTCATACGATCCATTCTAATAATACATTCATACGATCCATTCTAATTCATTTGCACGAATATATCCAATCTAATTCATTCGTACAATCCATTCTAATTCCTTCGTACGATCCATTCTAATTCATTCGTACGATCTATTCTAATTCATTCGTACGATCCATTCTAATTCATTCGTACGATCCATTCTAATTCCTTCGTACGATCCATTCTAATTCATTCGTACGATCCATTCTAATTCATTCGTACAATCTATTCTAATTCATTCGTACGAATGGATACATTCGTGTGAATGAATTAGAATAGATCGTACGAATGAGTAAGAATGGATCATACGAATGAAATAGAATGGATTGCACGAATGATTTAGAATGGATCGTACGAATGAATTAGAATGGATCGTGTGAAAGAATTAGAATGGATTGTATGAATGAATTAGAATGGATCGTACGAATGAATTAGATTGGATCGTACGAATGAATTAGAATGGATCGTACGAATGAATTAGAATAGATCGTACGAATGAATTAGAATGGATCGTACGAAGGAATTAGAATGGATCGTACGAATGAATTAGAATGGATCATACGAATGAATTAGAATGGATCGTACGAAGGAATTAGAATGGATCGTACGAATGAATTAGAATGGATCGTATGAATGAATTAGAATAGATCGTACGAATGAATTAGAATGGATCGTACGATCCATTCTAATTCATTAGCATGGATCGTGCTAATGAATTAGAATGGAATATACGAATGAATTTGAATGGATCATAGAATGGATCGTACAAATGAATTAGAGTAGATCATAGGAATGAATTAGAATGGATCGTGCAAATGAATTAGAATGGATACATTCGTGCGAATGAATTAGAATGGATCGTGCGAATGAATTTGAATGGATCGTACGAATGAATTTGAATGGATATATTTGAACGAATAAATTAGAATGGATCATACGAATGAATTAGAATGGATCGTACGAATGAATTAGAATGGATAGTGGGAATGAATTAGAATCGATCGTACGAATGAATTAGAATGGATCGTACGAATGAATTAGAATGGATCATACGAATGAGTAAGAATGGATCGTACGAATGAATTAGAATGGATCGTACGAATGAATTAGAATATATCGTACGAATGAATTAGAATGGATCGTACGAATAAATTAGAATGGATACATTCGTGCGAATGAATTAGAATGGATCGTGCGAATCCATTAGATTGGATCGTGCGAATGAATAAGAATGGATCATACGAATGAATTAGAATGGATCGTACGAATTAATTAGAATGGATACATTCGTGCGAATGAATTAGAATGGATTGTATGAATGAATTTGTATGGATCGTACAAATGAATTAGAATGGATCATACGAATTAATTAGAATGGATCGTACGAATGAATTAGAATGGATCGTACGAATGAACTAGAATGGATCGTACGAATGAATTAGAATGGATCGTACGAATGAATTAGAATGGATCTTACGAATGAATTAGAATGGATCATACGAATAAATTAGAATGGATCGTACGAATAAATTAGAATGGATACATTCGTCCGAATGAATTAGAATAGATCATACGAATGAGTAAGAATGGATCGGACGAATGTATTAGAATGGATCGTACGAATGAATTAGAATGGATCAAATGAATGAATTAGAATGGTTACATTCATGCGAATGAGTTAGAATGGTTACATTCATGCGAATGAATTAGAAAGGATCGTACGAATGGATTAGAATAGATCGTACGAATGGATTAGAATGGATACATTCGAGCGAATGAATTAGAATGGATCGTACGAATGAATTAGAATGGATCGTACGAATGGATTAGAATGGATCCTACGAATGGATTAGAATGGATACCTTTGTGCATATGAATTAGAATGGATCGTACGAATGAATTAGAATGGATCATATTAATGAATTAGAATGGATCGTACGAATGAATTAGAATGGATACATTCGTGCACGATCCATTCTAATTCATTCGCACGAATGTATCCATTCTAATTCATTCGTACGATCCATTCTAATTCAATAATATGATCCATTCTAATTCATTCGTACGATCCATTCTAATTCATATGCACAAAGGTATCCATTCTAATTTATTCGTATGATCCATTCTAATTCAGGATCGTGCGAATGAATTAGAATGGATACATTCGTGCGAATGAATTAGAATTGATCGTACGAATGAATTAGAATGGATCGTGTGAATGAATTAGAATGGATCGTACGAATGAATTAGAATGGATCGTACGAATGAACTAGAATGGATACATTCGTGCGAATGAATTAGAATGGATCGTACGAATGAATTAGAATGGATCGTACGAATGAATTAGAATGGATCATACGAATGAATTAGAATGGATCGTACGAATGAATTAGAATGGATCGTACGAATGAACTAGAATGGATCGTACGAATGAACTAGAATGGATACATTAATGCGAATGAATTAGAATGGATTGTAGGAATAAATTAGAATGGATCGTATGAATGAATTAGAATGGATCGTACGAATGAATTAGAATGGATCGTACGAATGAAATAGATTTGATTGTACGAATGAATTAGAATGGATACATTCGTGCAATTAATTAGAATGGATCGTACGAATGAATTAGAATGGATCGTATGAATGAATTAGAATGGATCGTACGAATGTATTAGAATGCATCGTACGAAAGAATTCGAATGGATATATTCGTGCGAATGAATTAGAATAGATCGTACGAATGAATTAGACTGGATCGTACGAATGAATTTGAATGGATACATTTGTGCGAATGAATCTAAATGGATTGTATGAATGAATTACAATGGATCGTACGAATGAATTAGAACGGATCGTACGAATGAATTAGAATAGCTCATACGAATGAATTAGAATGAATCATATGAATGAATTAGAATGGTTACATTCGTGCGAATGAATTAGAATAGATCGTACGAATGAATTAGAATGGATCGTACTAATAAATTAGAATGGATCGTGGGAATGAATTAGAATGGATCGTATGAATGAATTAGAATGGATCCACCGAATGAGTTAGAATGGATCATACGAATGAATTAGAATGGATTGTACGAAAGAATTAGAATGGATTGTGCTAATGAATTAGAATGGATCGTATGAATGAATAAGAATGGATCGTACGAATGAATTAGAATGGATCGTGCGAATGAATTAGCATGAATCGTACGAATGTATTAGAATGGATCGTACGAATGAATTAGAATGAATCGTACGATCCATTCTAATTCATTTGTACGATCCATTCTAATTCATTAGCACGAATGTATCCATTCTGGTTCATTCGTACGATCCATTCTACTTCATTCGTACGATCCATTCTAATTCATTCGTACGATCCATTCTAATTCATTCGTATGATCCATTCTAATTAATTCGTATGATCTATTCTAATTCATTCATATGATCCATTCTAATTCATTCATACAATCCATTCTAATTTATTCGCACGAATGTATCCATTCTAATTAATTCGTACGATCCATTCTAATTCATTCGTATGATCCATTCTTATTCATTCGCACGATCCAGTCTAATGGATTCGCACGATCCATTCTAATTCATTCGCACGAATGTATCCATTCTAATTCATTCTTACGATCCATTCTAATTCATTAATATGATCCGTTCTAATTCATTTGCACGATCCATTCTAATTCATTCGTACGATCCATTCTAATTCATTCGTACGATCCATTCTAATTCATTCGCACGATCCATTCTAATTCATTCATACAATCTATTCTGTTTCATTCGTACGATCCATTCTTACTCATTCGTAGGTTCCATTCTAATTCATTCGGACGAATGTATCCATTCTAATTTATTCGTACGATCCATTCTAATTCATTCGTACGATCCATTCTAATTCATTCGTATGATCCCTTCTAATTCATTCGTCCGATCCATTCTAATTCATTCGCAAGAATGTATCCATTCTAATTCATTCGTACGGTCCATTCTAATTCATTCGCACAATCCATTCTATTTCATTCGTACGATCCATTCTTACTCATTCGTATGATCCATTATGGATACATTCGTGTGAATGAATTAGAATGGATCATACGAATGAGTAAGAATGGATCGTACGAATGAAATAGAATGGATCGTACGAATGAACTAGAATGGATCGTACGAATGAACTAGAATGGATACATTCGTGCGAATGAATTAGAATGGATCGTACGAATGAATTAGAATGGATCTTACGAATGAATTAGAATGGATCGTACGAATGAATTAGAATGGATCTTACGAATGAAATAGAATGGATCGTACGAATGCACGATCCATGCTAATTCATTCGTTCGATCAATTCTAATTCATTAGCACGATCCATTCTAATTCATTCGTACGATCCATTCTAATTCATTCGCACGATCCATTCTAATTCATTCGTACGATCCATTCTAATTCTTTCACACGATCCATTCTAATTCATTCGTACGATCCATTCTAATTCATTCGTACGATCTATTCTAATTCATTCGTACGATCCATTCTAATTTCATTCGTACGATCCATTCTAATTCATTCGCTCGAATGTATCCATTCTAATCCATTCGTACGATCCATTCTAATCCATTCGTACGATCCATTCTAATTCATTCGCATGAATGTAACCATTCTAATTCATTCATTTGATCCATTCTAATTCATTCGTCCGATCCATTCTAATTCATTCGCACGAATGTATCCATTCTAATCAATTCGTAAGATCCATTCTAATTCATTCGTACGATCCATTCTAATTCAGCCGTACGATCCATTCTAATTCATTAATATGATCCATTCTAATTCATTCGTACGATCCATTCTAATTCATATGCACAAAGGTATCCATTCTAATTCATTCGTACGATCCATTATAATTCAGGATCGTACGAATGAATTAGAATGGATACATTCGTGCGAATGAATTAGAATTGATCGTACGAATGAATTAGAATGGATCGTGCGAATGAATTAGAATGGATCGTATGAATGAACTTGAATGGATACATTCTTGCGAATGAATTATAATAGATCGTACGAATGAATTAGAACGGATCTTACGAATTAATTAGAATGGATCGTACGAATGAATTAGAATGGATCATACGAATGAATTAGAATGGATACATTCGTGCGAATGAATTAGAATGGATCGGACGAATGAATTAGAATGGATCGTACGAATGATTTAGAATGGATCAAATGAATGAATTAGAATGGTTACATTCATGCGAATGAATTAGAATGGATCGTACGAATGGATTAGAATGGATACATTCGAGCGAATGAATTAGAATGGATCGTACGAATGAAATTAGAATGGATCGTACGAATGAATTAGAATAGATCGTACGATTGAATTAGAATGGATCGTACGAATGAATTAGAATGGATCGTACGAATAAATTAGAATGGATACATTCGTCCGAATGAATTAGAATGGATCATATGAATGAGTAAGAATGGATCGTACGAATGAAATAGAATAGATTGTACGAATGAATTAGAATGGATCCTACGAATTAATTAGAATGGATCGTGTGAAAGAATTAGAATGGATTGTATGAATGAATTAGAATGGATCGTATGAATGAATTAGAATAGATCGTGCGAATGAATTCGAATAGATCGTACGAATTCATTCTAATTCATTCATACAATCCATTCTAATTCTTTCACACGATCCATTCTAATTCATTCGTACGTTCCATTCTAATTCATTAGCACGATCCATGCTAATTCATTCGTTCGATCAATTCTAATTCATTAGCACGATCCATTCTAATTCATTCGTACGATCCATTCTAATTCCATCGTACGATCCATTCTAATTCATTCGTACGATCTATTCTAATTCATTCGTACGATCCATTCTAATTCATTCATACGATCCATTCTAATTCCTTCGTACGATCCATTCTAATTCATTCGTACGATCCATTCTAATTCATTCGTGCAATCCATTCTATTTCATTCGTACGATCCATTTTTACTTATTCGTACAATCCATTCTAATTCATTCACACGAATGTATCCATTCGTACCAATGAATTAGAATAGATTGTACGAATGAATTAGAATGGATCGTATGAATGAATTAGAATGGATCGTACGAAGGAATTAGAATGGATCGTACGAATGAATTAGAATGGATCGTACAAATGAAATAGAATAGATCGTACGAATGAATTAGAATGGGTCGTACAAAGGAATTAGAAAGGATCGTACGAATGAATTAGAATGGATATATTCGTGCAAATGAATTAGAATGGATCGTATGAATGTATTAGAATGGATCGTATGAGGGAATTAGAATGGATCGTACGAATGAATTAGAATGGATTGTATGAATGAATTAGAATGGATCGTACGAATGAATTAGAATGGATCATACGAATTAATTAGAATGGATCATACAAATGAATTAGAATGGATCGTACGAATGAATTAGAATGGATCATACGAATGAATTAGAATGGATACATTCGTGCGATCCATTCTAATTCATTCGCACAATCCATTCTATTTTATTCATACGATCCATTCTTACTCATTGGTACAATCCATTCTAATTCATTCGCTTGAATGTATCCATTCTAATTCATTCATACGAATCCATTCTAATTCATTCGTACAATCTATTCTATTTCATTCGTACGATCCATCCTTACTCATTCGTATGATCCATTCTAATTCATTCGGACGAATGTATCCATTCTAATTTATTCGTACGATCCATTCTAATTCATTCGTACGATCCATTCTAATTCATTCGTACGATCCATTCTAATTCTTTCGTCCGATCCATTCTAATTCATTCGCACGAATGTATCCATTCTAATTCATTCGTACGATCCATTCTAATTCATTCGTATGATCCATTCTAATTCATTCATACAATCCATTCTAATTCATTCGCACGAATGTATCCATTCTAATTCATTCATACGATCAGTTCTAATTCATTCACAAAATCTATTCTAATTCATTCATACGATCCATTCTAATTCATTCACACGAATGTATCCATTCTAATTCATTCATACGATCCATTCTAATTCATTCACACGAATGTATCCATTCTAATTCATTCATACGATCCATTCTAATTCATTCGTACGATCCATTCTAATTCACTCATACGATCCATTCTAATACATTCATACGATCCATTCTAATTCATTTGCACGAATATATCCATTCTAATTCATTCGTACGATCCATTCTAATTCCTTCGTACGATCCATTCTAATTCATTCATACGATCTATTCTAATTCATTCGTACGATCCATTCTAATTCATTTGTCCGATCCATTCTAATTCATTCGGACGAATGTATCCATTCTAATTCATTCGTACGATCCATTCTAATTCATTCGCACAAATATATCCATTCTAATTCATTCGTACGATCCATTCTAATTCATTCGTACGATCCATTCTAATTCATTCGTCAAATCCATTCTAATTCATTCGTACGATCCATTCTAATTCATTCGTACGATCCATTCTAATTCATTCGCACAAATGTATTCATTCAAATTTATTCGTACGATCCATTCTAATTCATTCGTACGATCCATTCTAATTCAATCGTCCGATCCATTCTAATTCATTCGGACGAATGTATCCATTCTAATTCATTCGTACGATCCATTCTAATTCATTTGCACAAATGTATCCATTCGTACGATCCATTCTAATTCATATACACAAAGGTATCCATTCTAATTCATTCGTACGATCCATTCTAATTCAGGATCGTACGAATGAATTAGAATGGATACATTCGTGCGAATGAATTAGAATTGATCGTACGAATGAATTAGAATGGATCGTGCGAATGAATTAGAATGGATCATACGAATGAATTAGAATGGATCGTACGAATGAACTAGAATGGATACATTCGTGCGAATGAATTAGAATAGATCGTACGAATGAATTAGAATGGATCGTACGAATGAATTAGAATGGATCGAACGAATGGATTAGAATGGATCATACGAATGAATTAGAATGGATCGTGCGAATGAATTAGAATGGATCGAACGAATGAATTAGAATGGATTTATTCGAGCAAATGAATTAGAATAGATCGTAGGAATGAATTAGAATGGATCATATGAATGAATTAGAATGGATCGTACGAACGAATTAGAATGGATCGTACGAACGAATTAGAATGGATTATATGAACGAATTAGAATGGATCGTATGAATGAATTAGAATGGATACATTTGAGCGAATGAATTAGAATGGATCGTACGAATGAATTAGAATAGATCATAGGAATGAATTAGAATGGATCGTGCAAATGAATTAGAATGGATACATTCGTGCGAATGAATTAGAATGGATCGTGCGAATGAATTAGAATGGATCGTACGAATGAATTAGAATGGATATATTTGAACGAATAAATTAGAATGAATCATACGAATGAATTAGAATGGATCATACGAATGAATTAGAATGGATAGTGCGAATGAATTAGAATCGATCGTACGAATGAATTAGAATGGATCGTACGAATGAATTAGATCGTACGTATGAATTAGAATGGATCGTACGAATGAATTAAAATGGATACATTCGAGCGAATGAATTAGAATAGATCGTAGGAATGAATTAGAATGGATCGTACGAATGAATTAGAATGGATACATTTGTGAGAATGAATTAGAATGGATCGTACGAATGAATTAGAATACATCGTACAAAAGAATTAGAATGGATATATTCGTGCGAATGAATTAGAATGGATCGTACGAATGAATTAGACTGGATCGTACGAATGAATTTGAAAGGATACATTTGTGCGAATGAATCTAAATGGATTGTATGAATGAATTACAATGGATCGTACTAATGAATTAGAATGGATCGTACGAATGAATTAGAATAGCTCATAAGAATGAATTAGAATGAATCGTATGAATGAATTAGAATGGTTACATTCGTGCGAATGAATTAGAATAGATCGTACGAATGAATTAGAATGGATCGTATGAATAAATTAGAATGGATCATGGGAATGAATTAGAATGGATCGTACGAAGGAATTAGAATGGATCCACCGAATGAGTTAGAATGGATCATACGAATGAATTAGAATGGATTGTACGAATGAATTAGAATGGATTGTGCGAATGAGTTAGAATGGATCGTATGAATGAATAAGAATGGATCGTACGAATGAATTAGAATGGATCGTGCGAATGAATTAGCATGAATCGTACGAATGTATTAGAATGGATCGTACGAATGAATTAGAATGAATCGTACGATCCATTCTAATTCAATCGTCCGATCCATTCTAATTCATTCGCATGAATGTATCCATTCTAATTCATTCGTACAATCGATTCTATTTCATTCGTACGATCCATTCTTACTCATTCGTATGATCCATTCTAATTCATTCGTACGATCCATTCTAATTCATTCGTATGATCCATTCTAATTCATTCGCACGATCCATTCTAATTCATTCATACGATCCATTCTAATTCATTCATACAATCCATTCTAATTCATTCGCCCGATCCATTCTAATTCATTCATACGATCCATTCTATTCGAATGGATCATGCGATCCATTCGAATTCATTCGCACGATCCATTCTAATTCATTCATACGATCCATTCTAATTCATTCATACAATGCATTCTAATTCTTTCACACGATCCATTCTAATTTATTCGTACGATCCATTCTAATTCATTCGTACAATCCATTCTATTTTATTTGTACGATCCATTCTTACTCATTCGTATGATCCATTCTAATTCATTCGTACGATCCATTCTAATTCATTTGTACGATCCATTCTAATTCAATCGTACAATCCATTCTATTTCATTCGTACGATCCATTCTTACTCATTCGTATGATCCATTCTAATTCATTCGCACGAATGTATCCATTCTAATTCATTCATACAATCCATTCTAATTCATTCCGTACGATCCATTCTAATTCATTCATACAATCCATTCTAATTCATTCCGTATGATCGTACGAATGAATTAGAATGGATCGTACGAATGAATTAGAATAGATTGTGCGAATGAATTAGAATGGATCGTACGAATGAATTAGAATGGATCGTACGAATGAATTAGAATGGATCATACGAATGAGTAAGAATGGATCGTAGGAATGAATTAGAATGGATCGTACGAATGAATTAGAATGGATCGTACGAATAAATTAGAATGGATACATTCGTCCGAATGAATTAGAATAGATCATACGAATGAGTAAGAATGGATCGTACGAATGAAATAGAATAGATTGTACGAATGAATTAGAATGGATCCTACGGATGAATTAGAATGGATCGTGCGAATGAATTCGAATGGATCGTACGAATGAATTCGAATGGATCGTACGAATGAATTAGAATGGATACATTCGTGCGAATGAATTATAATGGATACATTCGTGCGAAAGAATTAGAATAGATCGTATGAATGAATTAGAATGGATCCTATGAATGAATTAGAATGGATCGTGCGAATGAATTAGAATGGATCGTACGAATGAATTAGAATGGATCGTGCTAATGAATTAGAATGGATCGAACGAATGAATTAGCAAGGATCGTGCTAATGAATTAGAATGGATCATGTTAATGAATTAGAATGGATCCGACGAATGAATTAGAATGGATCGTGTGAAAGAATTAGAATGGATTGTATGAATGAATTAGAATGGATCGTATGAATGAATTAGAATGGATCGTGCAAATGAATTCGAATGGATCGTACGAATTCATTCTAATTCATTTATACAATCCATTCTAATTCTTTCACACGATCCATTCTAATTCATTCGTACGTTCCTTTCTAATTCATTAGCACGATCCACGCTAATTCATTCGTTCGATCAATTCTAATTCATTAGCATGATCCATTCTAATTCATTCGCACGATCCATTCTAATTCATTCATAGGATCCATTCTAATTCATTCATACGATCTATTCTAATTCTTTCGCACGAATGTATCCATTTTAATTCATTCGCACGAATGTATCCATTCTAATTCATTCGTATAATCCATTCTAATTCATTCGTACGATCTATTCTAATTCATTCGTAAGATCCATTCTAATTCTTTCACACGATCCATCCTAATTCATTCGTACGATCCATTCTAATTCATTCATACGATCCATTCTAATTCATTCATACGATCCATTCTAATTCATTCCTACAATCTATTCTAATTCATTCGCCCGATCCATTCTAATTCATTCATACGATCCATTCTATTCGAATGGATCATGCGATCCATTCGAATTCATTCGCACGATCCATTCTAATTCATTCATACGATCCATTCTAATTCATTCATACAATGCATTCTAATTCATTCATACGATCCATTCTAATTCATTTGCACGAATATATCCATTCTAATTCATTCGTACGATCCATTCTAATTCCTTCGTACGATCCATTCTAATTCATTCGTACGATCCATTCTAATTCATTCGTACGATCCATTCTAATTCCTTCGTACGATCCATTCTAATTCATTCGTACGATCCATTCTAATTCATTCATACGATCCATTCTAATTCATTAATATGATCCATTCTAATTCATTCGTACGATCCATTCTAATTCATAAGCACAAAGGTATCCATTCTAATCCATTCGTAGGATCCATTCTAATTCATTCGTACGATCCATTCTAATTCATTCGTACGATCCATTCTAATTCATTCGCTCGAATCTATCCATTCTAATCCATTCGTATGATCCATTCTAATCCATTCGTACGATCCATTCTAATTCATTCGCATGAATCTAACCATTCTAATTCATTCATTTGATCCATTCTAATTCATTCGTACGATCCGTTCTAATTCATTCGTCCGAAACATTCTAATTCATTCGCACGAATGAATCCATTCTAATTCATTCATACGATCCATTCGAATTCATTTGTACGTTCCATTCTAATCCATTCGCACAAATGTATCCATTCTAATCCATTCGTACGATCCATTCTAATCCATTCGTACGATCCATTCTAATTCATTCGCATGAATGTATCCATTCTAATACATTCACACGATCCATTCTAATTCATTCGTACGATCCATTCGAATTCATTCGTACGATCCATTGTAATTCATTCATATGATCCATTCTAATTCATTCCTACGATCTATTCTAATTCATTCGCTCGAATATATCCATTCTAATTCATTCGTTCGATCCATTCTAATTCATTCGCACGATCCATTCTAATTCATTCGTATGATCCATTCTAATCCATTCGTACGATCCATTCTAATTCATTCGTACGATCTATTCTAATTCATTCGCACGAATGTATCCATTCTAGTTCATTCGTACAATCCATTCTAATTCATTCGTACGATCCTTTCTAATTCATTCGCACGATCCATTCTAATTCATTCGTACGATCCATTCTAATTCATTCATACGATCCATTCTAATTCATTCATACGATCCATTCTAATTCATTCGTACGATCCATTCTAATTCATTCATACAATCCATTCTAATTCATTCGTACGATCCATTCTAATTCACTCATACAATCCATTCTAATACATTCATACGATCCATTCTAATTCATTTGCACGAATATATCCATTCTAATTCATTCGTACGATCCATTCTAATTCCTTCGTACGATCCATTCTAATTCATTCGTACGATCTATTCTAATTCATTCATACGATCCATTCTAATTCATTCGCACGATCCATTCTAATTCATTCGTATGATCCATTCTAATTCATTCATACGATCCATTCTAATTCATTCGCATGATCCATTCTAATTCATTCATACGATCCATTCTAATTCATTCATACGATCCATTCTAATTAATTCCTACAATCCATTCTAATTCATTCGCCCGATCCATTCTAATTCATTCATACGATCTATTCTATTCAAATGGATCATGCGATCCATTCGAATTCATTCGCACGATCCATTCTAATTCATTCATACGATCCATTTTAATTCATTCATACAATGCATTCTAGTTTATTCATACGATCCATTCTATTTCATTTGCACGAATATATCCATTCTAATTCATTCGTACGATCCATTCTAATTCATTTGTACGATCTATTCTAATTCATTCGTACGATCCTTTCTAATTCCTTCGTACGATCCATTCTAATTCATTCGTACGATCCATTCTAATTCATTCGTATGATCTATTCTAATTCATTCGTACGATCCATTCTAATTCATTAATATGATCCATTCTAATTCATTCGAACGATCCATTCTAATTCATATGCACAAAGGTATCCATTCTAATCCATTCTAATCCATTCGTACGATCCATTCTAATTCATTCGTACGATCCATTCTAATTCATTCGCTCGAATGTATCCATTCTAATCCATTCGTACGATCCATTCTAATGCATTCGTACGATCCATTCTAATTCATTCGCATGAATGTAACCATTCTAATTCATTCATTTGATCCATTCTAATTCATTCGTACGATCCATTCTAAGTCATTCGTCCGATCCATTCTAATTCATTCGCACGAATATATCCATTCTAATTCATTCATACGATCCATTCTAATTCATTTGTACGATCCATTCTAATTCATTCGCACAAATGTATCCATTCTAATTTATTCGTACGATCCATTCTAATTCATTCGCACGATCCATTCTAATTCATTCGTACAATCCATTCTAATTCTTTCACACGATCCATTCTAATTCATTCGTACGATCCATTCTAATACATTCATACGATCCATTCTAATTCATTTGGACGAATATATCCATTCTAATTCATTCGTACGATCCATTCTAATTCATTCGTACGATCTATTCTAATTCATTCGTACGATCCATTCTAATTCATTCGCACGATCCATTCTAATTCCTTTGTACGATCCATTATAATTCATACGTACGATCCATTCTAATTCATTTATACAATCCATTCTAATTCTTTCACACGATCTATTCTAATTCATTCGTAGGATCCATTCTAATTCATTGGTACAATCTATTATATTTCATTCGTACGATCCATTCTTACTCATTCGTATGATCCATTCTAATTCATTTGCACGAATATATCCATTCTAGTTCATTCGTACGATCCATTCTAATTCCTTCGTACGATCCATTCTAATTCCTTCGTATGATCCATTCTAATTCATTCGTACGATCTATTCTAATTCATTCGCACGATCCATTCTAATTCATTCGTAAGATCCATTCTAATTCTTTCACACGATCCATTTTAATTCATTCGTACGATCCATTCTAATTCATTCGTGCAATCCATTCTATTTCATTCGTACGATCCATTCTTACTCATTCGTACGATCCATTCTAATTCATTCACACGAATGTATCCATTCGTACGAATGAATTAGAAAAGATTGTACGAATGAATTAGAATGGATCGTACGAATGAATTAGAATGGATCATACGAAGGAAATAGAATGGATCGTACGAATGAATTAGAATGGATATATTCATGCAAATGAATTAGAATGGATCGTATGAATGTATTAGAATGGATCATATGAGTGAATTAGAATAGATCGTACGAATGAATTAGAATGGATTGTATGAATGAATTAGAATGGATCGTATGAATGAATTAGAATGGATCATACGAATTAATTAGAATGGATCATACGAATGAATTAGAATGGATCGTACGAATGAATTAGAATGGATCATACGAATGAATTAGAATGGATCGTATGAATGTATTAGAATGGATCGTATGAGTGAATTAGAATGGATCGTACGAATGAATTAAAATGGACTGTATGAATGAATTAGAATGGATCGTACGAATGAATTAGAATGGATCATACGAATGAATTAGAATGGATCGTACGAATGAATTAGAATGGATAAATTCGTGCGAATGAATTAGAATGGATTGTGCGAATGAATAAGAACAGATCGTGAGAATGAATTAGAATGGATCGTACGAATGAATTAGAATGGATCGTGCGAATGAATTAGAATGGATCGTACGAATGAATTAGAATGGATACATTTGTGCGAATGAATTAGAATGTATCGTACGAATGAATTAGAATGGATCGTATGAATGAATTAGAATGGATCGTACGAATTAATTAGAATGGATCGTGCGAATGAATTAGAATGGATCTTACGAATGAATTAGAATGGATCGTGTGAAAGAATTAGAATGGATCGTACGAATGAATTAGAATGGATCGTGCGAATGAATTAGAATGGATCGTACGAATGAATTAGAATGGATACATTTGTGCGAATGAATTAGAATGGATCGTACGAATGAATTAGAATGGATCGTATGAATGAATTAGAATGGATCGTACGAACGAATTAGAATGGATCGTGCGAATGAATTAGAATGGATCGTACGAATGAACTAGAATGGATACATTCGTGCGAATAAATTAGAATGGATTGTACGAATGAATTAGAAAGGATCGTACGAATGAATTAGAATGGATCTTACGAATGAATTAGAATAGATCGTACGAATGCACGATCCATGCGAATGAATTAGAATAGATCGTACGAATGAACTAGAATGGATACATTCGTGCGAATGAATTAGAATGGATCGTACGAATGAATTAGAATGGATCTTAAGAATGAATTAGAATGGATCGTACGAATGAATTAGAATGGATACATTCGTGCGAATGAATTAGAATGGATCGGACGAATGAATTAGAATGTATCGTATGAATGAATTAGAATGGATCGTACGAATGAATAAGAATGGATTGTACGAATAAATTAGAATGGATACATTCGTCCGAATGAATTAGAATGGATCATACGAATGAGTAAGAATGGATCGTACGAATGAAATAGAATAGATTGAACGAATGAATTAGAATGGATTCGTACGAATGAATTAGAATGGATACATTCGTGCGAATGAATTAGAATGGATCGTACCAATGAGTAAGAATGGATCGTACGAATGAAATAGAATGGATTATGCGAATGAATTAGAATGGATCATACGAATCAATTAGAATGGATCGTACGAATTAATTAGAATTGATACATTCGTGCGAATGAATTAGAATGGATTGTATGAATGAATAAGAATGGATGGTACGAATGAATTAGAATTGATCATACAAATTAATTAGAATGGATTATATGAATGAATTAGAATGGATCGTACGAATGAATTAGAATGGATCATACGAATGAATTAGAATGGATACATTCGTGCGAATGAATTAGAATGGATTGTGCGAAAGAATAAGAACAGATCGTGCGAATGAATTAGAATGGATCGTACGAATGAATTAGAATGGATCGTGCGAATGAATTAGAATGGATCGTACGAATGAATTAGAATGGATACATTTGTGCGAATGAATTAGAATGGATCGTACGAATGAATTAGAATGGATCGTATGAATGAATTAGAATGGATCGTACGAATGAATTAGAATGGATCGTGCGAATGAATTAGAATGGATCGTACGAATGAATTAGAATGGATCGTACGAATGAATTAGAATGGATCGTACGAATAAATTAGAATGGATACATTCGTCCGAATGATTTAGAATAGATCATACGAATGAGTAAGAATAGATCATACGAATGAAATAGAATAGATTGTACGAATGAATTAGAATGGATCCTACGAATGAATTAGAATGGATCGTGTGAAAGAATTAGAATGGATTGTATGAATGAATTAGAATGGATCGTATGAATGAATTAGAATGGATCGTGCGAATGAATTCGAATGGATCGTATGAATTCATTCTAATTCATTCATACAATCCATTCTAATTCTTTCACACGATCTATTCTAATTAATTCGTAGGATCTATTCTAATTCATTCGTACAATCTATTCTATTTCATTCGTACGATCCATTCTTACTCATTCATATGATCCATTCTAATTCATTCGGACGAATGTATCCATTCTAATTCATTCATACGATCCATTCTAATTCATTCGTATGATCCATTCTAATTCATTCGTCCGATCCATTCTAATTCATTCGCACGAATGTATCCATTCTAATTCATTCGTACGGTCCATTCTAATTCATTCGCACAATCCATTCTATTTCATTCGTACGATCCATTCATACTCATTCGTATGATCCATTATGGATACATTCTTGCGAATGAATTAGAATGGATCATACGAATGAGTAAGAATGGATCGTACGAATGAAATAGAATGGATTGTGCGAATGAATTAGATTGGATCGTACGAATGAATTAGAATGGATCGTGTGAAAGAATTAGAATGGATTGTATGAATGAATTAGAATAGATCGTATGAATGAATTAGAATGGATCGTACGAATGAATTAGAATGGATCGTACGAATGAACTAGAATGGATACATTCGTGCGAATGAATTAGAATGGATCGTACGAATGAATTAGAATGGATCGTATGAATGAATTAGAATGGATCTTACGAATGAATTAGAATGGATCGTACGAATCCACGATCCATGCGAATGAATTAGAATAGATCGTACGAATGAACTAGAATGGATACATTCGTGCGAATGAATTAGAATGGATCGTACGAATGAATTAGAATGGATCGTATGAATGAATTAGAATGGATCGTACGAATGAATTAGAATGGATCGTATGAATGAATTAGAATGGATCGTACGAATGAATTAGAATGGATACATTCATGCGAATGAATTAGAATGGATACTTTCGTGCGAAAGAATTAGAATAGATCGTATGAATGAATTAGAATGGATCCTATGAATGAATTAGAATGGATCGTGCGAATGAATTAGAATGGATCGTACGAATGAATTAGAATGGATCGTGCTAATGAATTAGAATTGATCGAACGAATAAATTAGAATGGATACATTCGTGCGAATGAATTAGAATGGATCGGACGAATGAATTAGAATTGATCGTACGAATGAGTACGAATGGATCGTACGAATGAAATAGAATAGATCGTACGAATCAATTCGAATGGATCATACGAAGGAATTAGAATGGATCGTACGAATGAATTAGAATGGATATATTCATGCAAATGAATTAGAATGGATCGTATGAATGTATTAGAATGGATCGTATGAGTGAATTAGAATGGATCGTACGAATGAATTAGAATGGATACATTCGTGTGAATGAATTAGAATGGATCGTACGAAGGAATTAGAATGGATCGTACGAATGAATTAGAATGGATATATTCGTGCAAATGAATTAGAATGGATCGTATGAATGAATTAGAATGGATCGTATGAGTGAATTAGAACGGATAGTACGAATGAAGTAGAATGGATCGTATGAATGAATTAGAATGGATACATTCGTGTGAATGAATTAGAATGGATCGTATGAATGAATTAGAATAGATTGTGCGAATGAATTAGAATGGATCGTACGAATGAATTAGAATGAATACATTCGTGCGAATAAATTAGAATGGATTGTACGAATGAATTAGAATGGATCGTACGAATGATCTAGAATGGATCGTACGAATGAATTAGAATAGATTGCGCGAATGAATTAGAATGGATCGTACGAATGAATTAGAATGGATCGTACGAAGGAATTAGAATGGATCGTACGAATGAATTAGAATGGATCGTACGAAGGAATTAGAATGGATCATACGTATGAATTGGAATGGATCGTACGATTGAATTAGAATGGATCATACGAATGAGTAAGAATGGATCGTATGAATGAATTAGATTGGATCGTACGATCCATTCTAATTCATTAGCATGGATCGTGCTAATGAATTAGATTGGAATATACGAATGAATTAGAATGGATCGTAGAATGGATCGTTCGAATGAATTAGAATGGATCGTACGAATGAATTGGAATAGATCATAGGAATGAATTAGAATGGATCGTGCAAATGAATTAGAATGGCTACATTCGTACGAATGAATTAGAATGGATCGTACGAATGAATTAGAATGGATCGTACGAATGAATTCGAATGGATCGTACTATCCATTCTAATTCATTCATACAATCCATTCTAATTCATTCGCACGAATAAATCCATTCTAATCCATTCGTACGATCCATTCTAATCCATTCGTACGAAACATTCTAATTCATTCGCATGAATGTAACCATTCTAATTCATTCACACGATCGTATGAATTAGAATGGATACATTCGTGCGAATGAATTAGAATGGATCGTGCAAATCGATTAGACTGGATCGTGCGAATGAATAAGAATGGATCAGACGAATGAATTAGAATGGATCGTACGAATTAATTAGAATGGATACATTCGTGCGAATACATTAGAATGGATTGTATGAATGAATTAGAATGGATCATACGAATGAATTAGAATGGATCATACGAATTAATTAGAATGCATCATACGAATGAATTAGAACGGATCGTACGAATGAACTAGAATGGATCGTACGAATGAACTAGAATGGATACATTCGTGCGAATGAATTAGAATGGATCATACGAATGAATTAGAATGGATCGTACGATTTATTCTAATTCATTCGTACGATCCATTCTAATACATTCGTACGATCCATTCTAATACATTCGTACGATTCATGCTAATTCATTCGCACGATCCATTCTAATTCATTCATACGATCCATTCTTATTCATTCATACGATCCATTCTAATTCATTCGCACAATCCATTCTAATTCATTCGTACAATCCATTCTAATTCATTCATATGATCCATTCTAACTCATTCGGTGGATCCATTCTAATTCATTCGTACGATCATACGAATGAATTAGAATGGATCGTACGAATGAATTAGAATGGATCGTACGAATGAATTAGAATGGATCGTGCGAATGAATTAGAATGGATCGTACGAATGAATTAGAATGGATACATTTGTGCGAATGAATTAGAATGGATCATACGAATGAATTAGAATGGATCGTATGAATGAATTAGAATGGATCGTACGAATGAATTAGAATGGATCGTGCGAATGAATTAGAATGGATCGTACGAATGAATTAGAATGGATCGTGTGAAAGAATTAGAATGGATCGTACGAATGAATTAGAATGGATCGTGCGAATGAATTAGATTGGATCGTACGAATGAATTAGAATGGATACATTCGTGCGAATGAATTAGAATGGATCGGACGAATGAATTAGAATGGATCGTACGAATGAGTAAGAATGGATCGTACGAATGAAATAGAATAGATCGTACGAATGAATTAGAATGGATCGTACGAAGGAATTAGAATGGATCGTACGAATGAATTAGAATGGATATATTCGTGCAAATGAATTAGAATGGATTGTATGAATGTATTAGAATGGATCGTATGAGTGAATTAGAATGGATCGTACGAATGAATTAGAATGGATCGTATGAATGAATTAGAATGGATACATTCGTGTGAATGGATTAGAATGGATCGTATGAATGAATTAGAATGGATTGTATGAATGAATTAGAATGGATTGTATGAATGAATTAGAATGGATCGTATAAATGAATTAGAATGGATCGTGCGAATGAATTCGAATGGATCGTACGAATTCATTCTAATTCATTCATACAATCCATTCTAATTCTTTCACACGATCCATTCTAATTCATTCGTACGTTCCATTCTAATTCATTAGCACGATCCATGCTAATTCATTCGTTCGATCAATTCTAATTCATTAGCACGATCCATTCTAATTCATTCGTACGATCCATTCTAATTCATTCGTATGATCCATTCTAATTCATATGCACAAAGGTATCCATTCTAATCCATTCGTAGGATCCATTCTAATCCATTCGTACGATCCATTCTAATTCATTCGTACGATCTATTCTAATTCATTCGCTCGAATGTATCCATTCTAATCCATTCGTATGATCCATTCTAATCCATTCGTACGATCCATTCTAATTCATTCGCATGAATGTAACCATTCTAATTGATTCATTTGGTCCATTCTAATTCATTCGTACGATCCATTCTAATTCATTCGTCTGATCCATTCTAATTCATTCGCACGAATGTATCCATTCTAATTCATTCGTACGATCCATTGTAATTCATTCGTAAGATCCATTCTAATTCATTCGTACGATCCATTCTAATTCATTCGTATGATCCATTCTAATTCATTCGCACGAATGTATCCATTCTAATTCATTCATACGATCCATTCTACTTCATTCGTACTATCCATTCTAATTCACTCATACGATCCATTCTAATTCATTCATACGATCCATTCTAATTCATTTGCACGAATATATCCATTCTAATTCATTCGTACGATCCATTCTAATTCCTTCGTACGATCCATTCTAATTCCTTCGTACGATCCATTCTATTTCCTTCGTATGATCCATTCTAATTCCTTCGTACGATCCATTCTAATTCCTTCGTATCCATTCTAATTCACTCATACGATCCATTCTAATTCATTCGTACGATCCATTCTAATTCATTCATACAATCCATTCTAATTTATTTGCACGAATGTATCCATTCTAATTCATTCGTACGATCAGTTCTAATTAATTCACAAAATCTATTCTAATTCATTCCTACGATCCATTCTAATTCATTCACACGAATGTATCCATTCTAATTCATTCATACGATCCACTCTAATTCATTCGTACGATCCATTCTAATTCACTCATACGATCCATTCTAATACATTCATACGATCCATTCTAATTCATTTGCACGAATATATCCATTCTAATTAATTCGTACGATCCATTCTAATTCCTTCGTACGATCCATTCTAATTCATTCGTACGATCTATTCTAATTCATTCGTCCGATCCATTCTAATTCATTCGCACGAATGTATCCATTCTAATTCATTCGTACGATCCATTCTAATTCATTCGTACGATCCAGTCTAATTCATTCATTTGATCCATTCTAATTCATTCGTACGATCCATTCTAATTCATTCGTCCGATCCATTCTAATTCATTCGCACGAATGTATCCATTCTAATTCATTCGTACGATCCATTCTAATTCATTCGTACGATCCATTCTAATTCATTCGTACGATCCATTCTAATTCATTCGCACGAATGTATCCATTCTAGTTCATTCGTACGATCCATTCTAATTCATTCGTATGATCCATTCTAAATCATTCGCACGATCCATTCTAATTCATTCGTACGATCAATTCTAATTCATTCGCACGAATGTATCCATTCTAATTCATTCGTACGATCCTGAATTAGAATGGATCGTACGAATGAATTAGAATGGATACATTTGTGCATATGAATTAGAATGGATCGTATGAATGAATTAGAATGGATCATATTAATGAATTAGAATGGATTGTACGAATGAATTAGAATGGATACATTCGTGCGAATGAATTAGAATGGATCGTGCGAATCAATTAGACTGGATCGTGCGAATGAATAAGAATAGATCATACGAATGAATTAGAATGGATCATACGAATTAATTAGAATGGATACATTCGTGCGAATGAATTAGAATGGATTATATGAATGAATTAGAATGGATCGTACGAATGAATTAGAATGGATCATACGAATGAATTAGAATGGATCATACGAATGAATTAGAATGGATACATTCGTGCGAATGAATTAGAATGGATCGGACGAATGAATTAGAATAGATCGTACGAATGAATTAGAATGGATCGTACGAAGGAATTAGAATGGATCGTACGAATGAATTAGAATGGATATATTCGTGCAAATGAATTAGAATGAAATAGAATGGATCGTGCGAATGAATTAGGATGGATCGTACGAATGAATTAGAATGGATCGTGCTAATGAATTAGAATTGATCGAACGAATGAATTAGCATGGATCGTGCTAATGAATTAGAATGGAACGTACGAATGAATTAGAATGGATCGTACGAATTAATTAGAATGGATCGTACGAATGAATTAGAATGGATCGTACGAAGGAATTAGAATGGATCGTACGAATGAACTAGAATGGATTAGAATGGATCGTACGAATGAATTAGAATGGATCATACGAATGAATTAGAATGGATCGTACGAATGAATTGGAATGGATCATACGAATTAATTAGAATGGATCATACTAATGAATTAGAATGGATCATACGAATGAATTAGAATGGATCGTACGAATGAATTAGAATGGATACATTCGTGCGAATGAATTAGAATGGATTGTGCGAATGAATAAGAACAGATCGTGCGAATGAATTAGAATGGATCGGACGAATGAATTAAAATGGATTGTACGAATGAATTAGAATGGATCAAATGAATGAATTAGAATGGTTACATTCATGCGAATGAATTAGAATGGATCGTACCAATGAGTAAGAATGGATTGTACGAATGATTAGAATGGATCGTATGAATGAATTAGAATGGATACATTCGTGTGAGTGAATTAGAATGGATCGTATGAATGAATTAGAATAGATTTTGTGAAAGAATTAGAATGGATTAGAATGGATTATATGAATGAATTAGAATGGATATATTCGTGCGAATGAATTAGAATGGATCATACGAATGAGTAAGAATGGATCGTACGAATGAAATAGAATGGATTGTACGAATGAATTAGAGTGGATCGTACAAATGAATTAGAATGGATCGTACGAATGAATTAGAATGGATCATACGAATGAATTAGAATGGATTGTGTGAAAGAATTAGAATGGATTGTATGAATGAATAAGAATAGATCGTATGAATGAATTACAATGGATCGTACGAATGAATTAGAATGGATCGTACGAATGAACTAGAATGGATACATTCGTGCGAATGAATTAGAATGGATCGTATGAAGGAATTAGAATTGATCGTACGAATGAATTAGAATGGATCGTACGAATGAATTAGAATAGATCGTACGAATGAATTAGAATGGATCGTACGAAGGAATTAGAATGGATCGTACGAATGAATTAGAATGGATATATTCGTGCAAATGAATTAGAATGGATTGTATGAATGAATTAGAATGGATACATTCGTGCGAATGAATTAGAATGGATCGGACGAATGAATTAGAATGGATCGTACGAATGAATTAGAATGGATCATCCGAATGAATTAGAATGGATTGTACGAATAAATTAGAATGGATACATTCGTCCGAATGAATTAGAATGGATCATACGAATGAGTAAGAATGGATCGTATGAATGAAATAGAATAGATTGTACGAATGAATTAGAATGGATTCGTACGAATGAATTAGAATGGATACATTCGTGCGAATGAATTAGAATGGATCGTACCAATGAGTAAGAATGGATCATACGAATGAAATCGAATGGATTGTGCGAATGAATTAGAATGGATCGTACGAATGAATTAGAATGAATCATGTGAAAGAATTAGAATGGATTGTATGAATGAATTAGAATAGATCGTATGAATGAATTAGAATGGATCGTACGAATGAATTAGAATGGATCGTACGAATGAACTAGAATGGATACATTCGTTCGAATGAATTAGAATGGATCGTACGAATGAATTAGAATGGATCATACGAATGAATTAGAATAGATCTTACGAATGAATTAGAATGGATCGTATGAATGCACGATCCATGCTAATTCATTCGTTCGATCAATTCTAATTCATTAGCACGATCCATTCTAATTCATTCGTACGATCCACTCTAATTCATTTGCACGATCCGTTCTAATTCATTCGTACGATCCATTCTAATTCTTTCACACGATCCATTCTAATTCATTCGTACGATCCATTCTAATTCATTCGTGCAATCCATTCTATTTCATTCGTACGATCCATTCTAATTCATTCACACGAATGTATCCATTCATACGAATGAATTAGAATAATTGTATGAATGAATTAGAATGGATCGTACGAATGAATTAGAATGGATCGTATGAATGAATTAGAATGGATCGTACGAATGAATTAGAATGGATCATGCGAATGAATTAGAATGGATCGTACGAATGAACTAGAATGGATCGTACGAATGAACTAGAATGGATCATGCGAATGAATTAGAATGGATCATGCGAATGAATTAGAATGGATCATACGAATGAATTAGAATGGATCATATGAATGCACGATCCATGCTAATTCATTCGTTCGATCAATTCTATGAATGCACGATCCATTCTAATTCATTCGTACGATCCATTCTAATTCATTCGTGCAATCCATTCTATTTCATTCGTACGATCCATTCTAATTCATTCACACGAATGTATCCATTCATACGAATGAATTAGAATAATTGTATGAATGAATTAGAATGGATCGTACGAATGAATTAGAATGGATCGTATGAATGAATTAGAATGGATCGTACGAATGAATTAGAATGGATCATGCGAATGAATTAGAATGGATCGTACGAATGAATTAGAATGGATCGTACGAATGAACTAGAATGGATCATGCGAATGAATTAGAATGGATCATACGAATGAATTAGAATGGATCGTACGAATGAATTAGAATAATTGTATGAATGAATTAGAATGGATCGTACGAATGAATTAGAATGGATCGTATGAATGAATTAGAATGGATCATACGAATGAATTAGAATGGATCATGCGAATGAATTAGAATCGATCGTACGAATGAATTAGAATGGATCCTACGAATGAATCATACGAATGAATTAGAATGGATCCTGTGAAAGAATTAGAATGGATTGTATGAATGAATTAGAATAGATCGTATGAATGAATTAGAATGGATCGTACGAATGAATTAGAATGGATCGTACGAATGAACTAGAATGGATACATTCGTGCGAATGAATTAAATTGGATCGTACGAATGAATTAGAATGGATCATACAAATGAATTAGAATGGATCTTACGAATGAATTAGAATGGATCGTACGAATGCACGATCCATGCGAATGAATTAGAATAGATCGTAAGAATGAACTAGAATGGATACATTTGTGCGAATGAATTAGAATGGATCGTACGAATGAATTAGAATGGATTGTACGAATGAATTAGAATGGATCTTACGAATGAATTAGAATGGATCGTACGAATGAATTAGAATGGATACATTCGTGCGAATGAATTAGAATGGATCGGACGAATGAATTAGAATGGATCGTGCGAATGAATTAGAATGGATCGTACGAATAAATTAGAATGGATACATTCGTCTGAATGAATTAGAATAGATCGTACGAATGAATTAGAATATATCGTATGAATGAATTAGAATGGATCGTACGAATGAATTAGAATGGATCGTACGAATGAATTAGAATGGATATATTCGTGCGAATGAATTAGAATGGATACATTCGTGCGAAAGAATTAGAATAGATCATATGAATGAATTAGAATGGATCCTATGAATGAATTATAATGGATTGTACAAATGAATTAGAATGGATCGTACGAACGAATTAGAATGGATCGTACGAATGAATTAGAATGGATCGTGCTAATGAATTAGAATTGATCGAACTAATGAATTAGCATGGATCGTGCTAATGAATTAGAATGGAACGTACGAATGAATTAGAATGGATCGTGTGAAAGAATTAGAATGGATTAGAATGGATCGTGTGAAAGAATTAGAATGAAATAGAATGGATCGTACGAATGAATTAGAATGGATTGTGCGAATGAATTTGAATGGACCGTACGAATGAATTAGAATGGATCGTATGAATGAATTAGAATGGATACATTCGTGCGAATGAATTAGAATGGATCGTACGAATGAATTAGAATAGATCAAATGAATGAATTAGAATGGTTACATTCATGCGAATGAATTAGAATGGATCGTACGAATGGATTAGAATGGATCGTACGAATGAATTAGAATGGATCATACGAATGAGTAAGAATGAATCATATGAATGAATTAGAATGGATACATTCGTACGAATGAATTAGAATGGATCGTATGAATGAATTAGAATGGATCGTGCGAATGAATTCGAATGGATCGTACGAATTCATTCTAATTCATTGATACAATCCATTCTAATTCTTTCACACGATCCATTCTAATTCATTCGTACGTTCCATTCTAATTCATTAGCACGATCCATGCTAATTCATTCGTTCGATCAATTCTAATTCATTAGCACGATCCATTCTAATTCATTCGTACGATCCATTCTAATTCATTCGCACGATCCATTCTAATTCATTCATATGATCCATTCTAATTCATTCATACGATCTATTCTAATTCTTTCGCACGAATGTATCCATTCTAATTCATTCGCACGAATGTATCCATTCTAATTCATTCGTATGATCCATTCTAATTCATTCGTACGATCCATTCTAATTCATTCGTACGATCCATTCTAATTCATTCATACGATCTATTCTAATTCATTCATACAATCCATTCTAATTCTTTCACACGATCCATTCTAATTCATTCGTACGATCCATTCTAATTCTTTCGTACGATCCATTCTAATTCATTCGTACGATCTATTCTAATTCATTCGTACGATCCATTCTAATTCATTCGTACGATTCATTCTAATTCCTTCGTATGATCCATTCTAATTCATTCGTACGATCCATTCTAATTCATTCGTACAATCTATTCTAATTCATTCGTACGAATGGATACATTCATGTGAATGAATTAGAATGGATCGTATGAATGAGTAAGAATGGATCGTACGAATGAAATAGAATGGATTGCACGAATGAATTAGAATGGATCGTACGAATGAATTAGAATGGATAACGTGAAAGAATTAGAATGGATTGTATGAATGAATTAGAATGGATCGTACGAATGAATTAGAATGGATCGTACTAGGATCCATTCTAATTCATTCGTACAATCTATTCTATTTCATTCGTACGATCCATTCTTACTCATTCGTATGATCCATTCTAATTCATTCGGACGAATGTATCCATTCTAATTTATTCGTACGATCCATTCTAATTCATTCGTACGATCCATTCTAATTCATTCGTACGATCCATTCTTACTCATTCGTATGATCCATTCTAATTCATTCGTACGATCCATTCTAATTCATTCGTACGATCGATTCTAATTCATTCGCACTATCCATTCTAATTCATTCGTACGATCCATTCTAATTCATTCGTATGATCCATTCTAATTTATTCGTTCAAATATATCCATTCTAATTCATTCGTACGATCCATTCTAATTTATTCGCACGATCCATTCTAATACATTCGCACGAATGTATCCATTCTAATTCATTTGCACGATCCATTCTAATTCATTCCTATGATCTATTCTAATTCATTCGTACGATCCATTCTAATTCATTCGTACGATCCATTCTACGATCCATTCTAATTCATTCGTATATTCCATTCTAATTCATTAGCACGATCCATGCTAATGAATTAGAATGGATCGTACGATCCAATCTAGTTCATTCATACGATCCATTCTTACTCATTCGTTTGATCCATTCTAATTCAATCGTACGATCCATTCTAATTCATTCGTACGATCCATTCTAATTCCTTCGTAGAATCCATTCTAATTCATTCGTACGATCCATTCTAATTCATTCGTACGATCCATTCTAATTCCTTCGTACGATCCATTCTAATTCATTCGTACGATCCATTCTAATTTATTCGCGCAGTCTATTCTAATTCATTCGTACGATCTATTCTAATTCATTCCTATGATCTATTCTAATTCATTCGTACGATCCATTCTAATTCATTCTAATTCATTCATACGATCCATTCTACGATCCATTCTAATTCATTCATACGATCCATTCTAATTCATATGCACAACGGTATCCATTCTAATCCATTCGTAGGATCCATTCTAATCCATTCGTACGATACATTCCAATTCATTCGTACGATCCATTCTAATTTATTCGCACGAATGTATCCATTCTAATTCATTCGTACGATCCAATCTAAATCATTCGCACAATCTATTCTAATTCATTCATACGATCCATTCTAATTCATTCGCACGAATGTATCCATTCTAATTCATTCATACGATCCATTCTACTTCATTCGTACTATCCGTTCTAATTCACTCATACGATCCATTCTAATTCATTCTTACGATCCATTCTAATTCATTTGCACGAATATATCCATTCTAATTCATTCGTACGATCCATTCTAATTCCTTCGTACGATCCATTCTAATTCCTTCGTACGATCCATTCTAATTCCTTTGTACGATCCATTCTATTTCATTCGTATGATCCATTCTAATTCCTTCGTACGATCCATTCTAATTCCTTCGTATCCATTCTAATTCACTCATACGATCCATTCTAATTCATTCGTACGATCCATTCTAATTCACTCATATGATCCATTCTAATACAATCATACGATCCATTCTAATTCATTTGCACGAATATATCCATTCTAATTCATTCGTACGATCCATTCTATTTCATTCTAATTCATTCATTTGATCCATTCTAATTCATTCGTACGATCCATTCTAATTCATTCGTCCGATCCATTCTTATTCATTCGTATGATCCATTCTAATTCATTCGCACGATCCATTCTAATTCATTCGTACGATCCATTCTAATTCATTCGTACGATCCATTCTAATACATTCGCACGATCCATTCTAATTCATTCATGCGATCCATTCTAATTCATTCATACGATCCATTCTATTCGAATGTATCATGCAATCCATTCGAATTCATTCGCACGATCCATTCTAATTCATTCATAATGCATACATTCGTGCGAATGAATTAGAATGGATCGTATGAATGAATTAGAATGGATCGTACGAATGAATTAGAATGGATCGTGCAAATGAATTAGAATGGATCATACGAATGAATTAGAATGGATCGTACGAATGAACTAGAATGGATACATTCGTGCGAATGAATTAGAATGGATCGTATGAATGAATTAGAATTGATCGTACGAATGAATTAGAATGGATCGTACGAATGAAATAGAATGGATCGTACGAATGAATTAGAATGGATACATTCGTGCAAATGAATTAGAATGGATCGGACGAATAAATTAGAATGGATCGTACGAATGAATTAGAATGGATCGTACGAATAAATTAGAATGGATACATTCGTCCGAATGAATTAGAATGGATCATACGAATGAGTAAGAATGGATCGTACGAATGAAATAGAATAGATTGTACGAATGAATTAGAATGGATCCTACGAATGAATTAGAATGGATCGTTTGAAAGAATTAGAATGGATTGTATGAATGAATTAGAATAGATCGTATGAATGAATTAGAATGGATCGTATAAGTGAATTAGAATGGATACGAAGGAATTAGAATGGATCGTACGAAGGAATTAGAATGGATCATACGAATGAAATAGAATGGATCGTACGACGGAATTAGAATGGATCGTACGAAGGAATTAGAATGGATCGTACGAATGAATTAGAATGGATATATTCGTGCAAATGAATTAGAATGGATCGTATGAATGAATTAAAATGGATCGTATGAGTGAATTAGAACGGATAGTACGAATGAAGTAGAATGGATCGTATGAACGAATTAGAATGGATACATTTGTGCGAATGAATTAGAATGGATCGTATGAATGACGATCCATTCTAATTCATTCGTACGATCCATTCTAATTCATTCGCACAAATGTATCCATTCTAATTCATTCGTACGATCCATTCTAATTCATTCGTACGATCCATTCTAATTCATTCGTAATATCCATTCTAATTCATTCGTACGATCCATTCTAATTCATTCGTACGATCCATTCTAATTCATTCGCGAATGTATCCATTCAAATTCATTCGTACGATCCATTCTAATTCATTCGTACGATCCATTCTAATTTATTCGTACGATCCATTCTAATTCATTCATACGATCTATTCTAATTCATTCATACAATCCATTCTAATTCTTTCACACGATCCATTCTAATTCATTCGTGCGATCCATTCTAATTCATTCGCACAATCCATTCTATTTCATTCGTACGATACATTCTTACTCATTCGTATGATCCATTCTAATTCATTCGCACGAATGTATCCATAATGGATCATACGAATGAGTAAGAATGGATCGTACGAATGAAATAGAATGGATTGTGCGAATGAATTAGAATGTACCGTACGAATGAATTAGACGTACGAATGAATTAGAATGGATACATTCGTGCGATCCATTCTAATTCATTCTAATCCATTCTAATTCATTCATACAATCCATTCTAATTTATTCACACGAATGTATCCATTGTAATTCATTCGTACTATCCATTCCAATTCATTCGCACAATCTATTCTAATTCATTCATACGATCCATTCTAATTCATTCGCACGAATGTATCCATTCTAATTCATTCATACGATCCATTCTACTTTATTCGTACGATCCATTCTAATTCATTCGCATGAATGTAACCATTCTAATTCATTCAATTGATCCATTCTAATTCATTCGTACGATCCATTCTAATTCATTTGTCCGATCCATTCTTACTCATTCGTATGATCAATTCTAATTCATTCGCACGAATGTATCCATTCTAATTCATTCGTACGATCCTGAATTAGAATGGATCGTACGAATGAATTAGAATGGATACCTTTGTGCATATGAATTAGAATGGATCATACGAATGAAATAGAATGAATTCGTACGATCCATTCGAATTCATTCGCACGATCCATTCTAATTCATTCATACAATCCATTCTAATTCATTCATACAATCCATTCTAATTCTTTCACACGATCCATTCTAATTCATTCGTAGGATCCATTCTAATTCATTCGTACAATCTATTCTATTTCATTCGTACGACCCATTTTTACTCATTCGTATGATCCATTCTAATTCATTCGGACGAATGTATCCATTCTAATTTATTCGTACGATCCATTCTAATTGATTCGTACGATCCATTCTAATTCATTCGTCCGATCCATTCTAATTCATTCGCACGAATGTATCCATTCTAATTCATTCGTATGATCCATTCTAATTCATTCGTACGATCCATTCGTAATATCCATTCTAATTCATTCGTACGATCCATTCTAATTCATTCGTACGATCCATTCTAATTCATTCGCACGAATGTATCCATTCTAGTTCATTCGTACGATCCATTCTAATTCATTCGTACGATCCATTCTAATTCATTCGCACGATCCATTCTAATTCATTCGTACGATCCATTTTAATTCATTCGTACGATCCATTCTAATTCATTCGCACAAATGTATCCATTCTAATTCATTCGTACGATCCATTCTAATTCATTCGTACGATCAATTCTAATTCATTCGCACCAATGTATCCATTCTAATTCATTCGTACGATCCATTCTAATTCATTCGTACGATCCATTCTAATTAATTCGTATGATCCATTCTAATTCATTCGTATGATCCATTCAAATTCATTCGTACGATCCATTCTTACTCATTCGTACGATCCATTCTAATTCCTTCGTACGATCCATTCTAATTCCTTCGTACGATCCATTCTAATTCATTCGCACGATCCATTCTAATTCTTTCATACAATCCATTTTAATTCTTTCGTGCGAATGAATTAGAATGGATACCTTTGTGCATATGAATTAGAATGGATCGTACGAATGAATTAGAATGGATCATATTAATGAATTAGAATGGATCATATGAATGAATTAGAATGGATACATTCGTGCGAATGAATTAGAATGGATCATGCGAATCAATTAGACTGGATCGTGCGAATGAATAAGTATAGATCATACGAATGAATTAGAATGGATCGTACAAATTAATTAGAATGGATACATTCGTGCGAATGAATTAGAATGGATTGTATGAATGAATAAGAATGGATCGTACGAATGAATTAGAATGGATCATACGAATGAATTAGAATGGATCATACGAATGAATTAGAATGGATAAGAATGGATCATACAAATTAATTAGAATGGATCATACGAATGAATTAGAATGGATCATACGAATGAATTAGAATGGATCGTACGAATGAATTAGAATGGATCGTGCGAATCAATTAGAATGGATCGTACGAATGAATTAGAATGGATACATTTGTGCGAATGAATTAGAATGGATCGTACGAATGAATTAGAATGGATCGTATGAATGAATTAGAATGAATCGTACGAATGAATTAGAATGGATCGTGCGAATGAATTAGAATGGATCGTACGAATGAATTAGAATGGATCGTGTGAAACAATTAGAACAGATCGTACGAATGAATTAGAATAGATCGTGCGAATGAATTAGAATGGATCGTACGAATGAATTAGAATGGATACATTTGTGCGAATGAACTAGAATGGATCGTACGAATGAATTAGAATGCATCGTATGAATGAATTAGAATGGATCGTACGACTGAATTAGAATGGATCGTGCGAATGAATTAGAATGGATCGTACGAATGAATTAGAATGGATCGTACGAATGAACTAGAATGGATACATTCGTGCGAATGAATTAGAATGGATCGTACGAATGAATTAGAATGGATCATACGAATGAATTAGAATGGATCTTACGAATGAATTAGAATGGATCGTACGAATGAATTAGAATGGATCATATGAATGAATAAGAATGGATACATTCGTGCGAATGAATTAGAATGGATCGGACGAATGAATTAGAATGGATCGTATGAATGAATTAGAATGGATCGTACGAATAAATTAGAATGGATGCATTCGTCCGAATGAATTAGAATGGATCATATGAATGAGTAAGAATGGATCGTACGAATGAAATAGAATAGATTATACGAATGAATTAGAATGGATTCGTACGAATGAATTAGAATGGATATATTCGTGCGAATGAATTAGAATGGATCGTACCAATGAGTAAGAATGGATCGTACGAATGAAATAGAATGGATTGTGCGAATGAATTAGAATGGATCGTACGAATGAATTAGAATGGATCGTGTGAAAGAATTAGAATGGATTGTATGAATGAATTAGAATAGATCGTATGAATGAATTAGAATGGATCGTACGAATGAATTAGAATGGATCGTACGAATGAATTAGAATGGATCGTACGAATGAATTAGAATGGATACATTCGTGCGAATGAATTAGAATGGATACATTCGTGCGAAAGAATTAGAATAGATCGTATGAATGAAATAGAATGAATCCTATGAATGAATTAGAATGGATCGTGCGAATGAATTAGAATGGATCGTACGAATGAATTAGAATGGATCGTGCTAATGAATTAGAATTGATCGAATGAATGAATTAGCATGGATCGTGCTAATGAATTAGAATGGAACGTACGAATGAATTAGAATGGATCGTGTGAAAGAATTAGAATGGATTGTATGAATGAATTAGAATGAATTTGTACGATCCATTCGAATTCATTCGCACGATCCGTTCTAATTCATTCATACGATCCATTCTAATTCATTCGTACGATCCATTCTAATTCATTCGCACAAATGTATCCATTCTAATTCATTCGTACGATCCATTCTAATTCATTCGCACGATCCATTCTAATTCATTCGTATGATCCATTCTAATTCATTAGCACGATCCATGCTAATTCATTCGTTCGATCTATTCTAATAAATTAGCACGATCCATTCTAATTCATTCGTACGAGCCATTCTAATTCATTCGCACGATCCATTCTAATTCATTCGTACGATCCATTCTAATTCTTTCACACGATCCATTCTAATTCATTCATACGATCCATTCTAATTCATTCACATGATCCATTCTAATTCATTCGTACGATCCATTCTAATTCATTCGTACGATCCATTCTAATTCATTCGTACGATCCATTCTAATTCATTCGCACAAATGTATCCATTTTAATTCATTCGTATGATCCATTCTAATTCATTCGCACTATCCATTCTAATTCATTCGTACGATCCATTCTAATTCATTTGCACGATCTGTTCTTATTCATTTACATAATCCATTCTAATTCATTCGCACGAATGTATCCATTCTAATCCATTCATACGATCCATTCTAATTCATTCGTACGATCCACTCTAATTCATTCGTATGATCCATTCTAATTAATTCGTATGATCCAATCTAATTCATTCGTACGATCCATTCTAATTCATTCATACAATCCATTCTAATTCATTCGTATGATCCATTCTAATTCACTCATACGATCCATTCTAATACATTCATATGATCCATTCTAATTCATTTGCACGAATATATCCATTCTAATTCATTTGTACGATCCATTCTAATTCCTTCGTACGATCTATTCTAATTCATTCGTACGATCTATTATAATTCATTCGCACGATCCATTCTAATTCATTCATAGGATCCATTCTAATTCATTTATACGATCTATTCTAATTCTTTCGCACGAATGTATCCATTCTAATTCATTCGCACGAATGTATCCATTCTAATTCATTCGTACGATCCATTCTAATTCATTCGTACGATCCATTCTAATTCATTCGTACGATCAATTCTAATTCATTCATACGATCTATTCTAATTCATTCATACAATCCATTCTAATTCTTTCACTCGATCCATTCTAATTCATTCGTACGATCCATTCTAATTCATTCGCACAATCCATTCTATTTCATTCGTATGATCCATTCTTACTCATTGGTACGATCCATTCTAATTCATTCGCACGAATGTATCCATTCTAATTCATTCGTACGAATCCATTCTAATTCATTCGTACAATCTATTCTATTTCATTCGTACGATCCATTCTAATTCATTCGTCCGATCCATTCTAATTCATTCGCACGAATGTATCCATTCTAATTCATTCGTACGATCCATTCTAATTAATTCGTACGATCCATTCTAATTCATTCGTACGATCCATTCTAATTCATTCGTACGATCCATTCTAATTAGAATGGATCATACGAATGAATTAGAATGGATCGTATGAATGAATTAGAATGGATCGTACGAATGAATTAGAATGGATCGTATGAATGAATTAGAATGGATACATTCGTGCGAATGAATTAGAATGGATTGTGCGAATGAATAAGAACAGATTGTGCGAATGAATTAGAATGGATCGTACGAATGAATTAGAATGGATCGTGCGAATGAATTAGAATGGATCGTACGAATGAATTAGAATGGATACATTTGTGCGAATGAATTAGAATGGATCGTACGAATGAATTAGAATGGATCGTATGAATGAATTAGAATGGATCGTACAAATGAATTAGAATGGATCGTGCGAATGAATTAGAATGGATCGTACGAATGAATTAGAATGGATCATGTGAAAGAATTAGAATGGATCGTACAAATGAATTAGAATGGATCGTGCGAATGAATTAGAATGGATCGTACGAATGAATTAGAATGGATACATTTGTGCGAATGAATTAGAATGGATCGTACGAATGAATTAGAATGGATCGTATGAATGAATTAGAATGGATCGTACGAATGAATTAGAATGGATCGTGAAATGAATTAGAATGGATCATATGAATGAACTAGAATGGATACATTCGTGCGAATGAATTAGAATGGATCGTACGAATGAATTAGAATGGATCGTACGAATGAATTAGAATGGATCTTACGAATGAATTAGAATTGATCGTACGAATGAATTAGAATGGATCGTACGAATGAATTAGAATGGATGCATTCGTGCGAATGAATTAGAATGGATCGTACGAATAAATTAGAATGGATCGTTGAATGGTTTAGAATAGATACATTCGTGCGAATGAATTAGAATGGATCGGACGAATGGATTAGAATGGATCGTAAGAATGAATTAGAATGGATCAATTGAATGAATTAGAATGGTTACATTCATGCGAATGAATTAGAATCGATCGTACGAATGGATTAGAATGGATCGTACGAATGGATTAGAATGGATACATTCGTGCGAATGAATTAGAATGGATCATACGAATGAGTAAGAATGGATCGTACGAATGAAATAGAATGGATTGTACGAATGAATTAGAATGGATCGTGCGAATGAATTTGAATGGATCGTACGAATGAATTAGAATGGATCGTGCTAATGAATTAGAATTGATCGTACGAATTAATTAGAATGGATTGTATGAATGATTTAGAATGGATCGTACGAATGAATTAGAATAGATCGTACGAATGATTTAGAATGGATACATTCGTGCGAATGAATTAGAATGGATCATACGAATGAGTAAGAATGGATCGTACGAATGAAATAGAATGGATCATATTAATGAATTAGAATGGATCGTACGAATGAATTAAAATGGATACATTCGTGCGAATGAATTAGAATGGATCGTGCATGAATGTATCCCTTCTAATTCATTCGTACGATCCATTCTAATTCATTAATATGATCCATTCTAATTCATTCGTACGATCTATTCTAATTCATAGGCACAAAGGTATCCATTCTAATCCATTCGTAGGATCCATTCTAATCCATTCGTACGATCCATTCTAATTCATTCATACGTTCCATTCTAATTCATTCGCTCGAATGTATCCATTCTAATCCATTCGTACGATCCATTCTAATCCATTCGTATGATCCATTCTAATTCATTTGCATGAATGTAACCATTCTAATTCATTCATTTGATCCATTCTAATTCATTCGTACGATCCATTCTAATTCATTCGTCCGATCCATTCTAATTCATTCGCACGAATGTATCCATTCTAATTCATTCGTACGATCCATTCTAATTCATTCATACAATCCATTCTAATTCATTCGTAAGATCCATTCTAATTCATTCGTACGATCCATTCTAATTCATTCGTACGATCCATTCTAATTCATTCGTAAGATAAATTCTAATTCATTTGTACGATCTATTCTAATTCATTCGTACGATACATTCTAATTCATTAGCATGGTTCGTGCGAATGAATTAGAATGGATCGTACGAATGAATTAGAATGGATCGTACGAATGAATTAGAATGGATCTTACGAATGAATTAGAATGGATCGTACGAATGAATTAGAATGGATCGTACGAAGGAATTAGAATGGATCTTACGAATGAATTAGAATCGATCGTACGAATGAATTAGAATGGATCGTACGAATGAATTAGACTGGATACATTCGTGCGAATGAATTAGAATGGATCGGACGAATGAATTAGAATGGATCGTACGAATGAATTAGAATGGATCGTACGAATAAATTAGAATGGATACATTCGTCCGAATGATTTAGAATGGATCATACGAATGAGTAAGAATGGATCGTACGAATGAAATAGAATAGATTGTACGAATGAATTAGAATGGATTCGTACGAATGAATTAGAATGGATACATTCGTGCGAATGAATTAGAATGGATCGTACCAATGAGTAAGAATGGATCGTAGGATCCATTCTAATTCATTCATACGATCCATTCTAATTCATTCGTACGATCCATTCTAATTCACTCATACGATCCATTCTAATACATTCATACGATCAATTCTAATTCATTTGCACGAATATATCCATTCTAATTTATTCGTACGATCCATTCTAATTACTTCGTACGATCCATTCTAATTCATTCGTACGATCTATTCTAATTCATTCGTACGATCCATTCTAATTCATTCGTACGATCCATTCTAATTCCTTCGTACGATCCATTCTAATTCATTCGTACGATCCATTCTAATTCATTCGTACAATCTATTCTAATTCATTCGTACGAATGGATACATTCGTGTGAATGAATTAGAATAGATCGTACGAATGAGTAAGAATGGATCGTACGAATGAAATAGAATGGATTGCACGAATGAATTAGAATTGATCGTACGAATGAATTAGAATGGATCGTGTGAAAGAATTAGAATGGATTGTATGAATGAATTAGAATGGATCGTACGAATGAATTAGAATGGATCATACGAATGAATTAGAATGGATCGTACGAATGAATTAGAATAGATCGTACGAATGAATTAGAATGGATCGTACGAAGGAATTAGAATGGATCTTACGAATGAATTAGAATGGATATATTCGTGCAAATGAATTAGAATGGATCGTATGAATGTATTAGAATGGATCGTATGAGTGAATTAGAATGGATCGTACGAATGAATTTGAATGGATCGTATGAATGAATTAGAATGGATACATTCGTGTGAATGAATTAGAATGGATCGTATGAATGAATTAGAATAGATTTTGTGAATGAATTAGAACTGATCGTACGAATGAATTAGAATGGATACATTCGTGCGAATGAATTAGAATGGATTATATGAATGAATTAGAGTGGATCGTACGAATGAATTAGAATGGATCGTATGAGTGAATTAGAATGGATACGAAGGAATTAGAATGGATGGTACGAAGGAATTAGAATGGATCATTCGAATGAAATAGAATGGATCGTACGAAGGAATTAGAATGGATCGTACGAAGGAATTAGAATGGATCGTACGAAGGAATTAGAATGGATCGTACGAATGAATTAGAATGGATATATTCGTGCAAATGAATTAGAATGGATCGTATGAATGAATTAGAATGGATCGTATGAGTGAATTAGAACGGATAGTACGAATGAAGTAGAATGGATCGTATGAATGAATTAGAATGGATACATTCGTGCGAATGAATTAGAATGGATCGTATGAATGAATTAGAATAGATTGTGCGAATGAATTAGAATGGATCATACGAATGAATTAGAATGGATACATTCGTGCGAATAAATTAGAATGGATTGTATGAAAGAATTAGAATGGATTGTATTAATGAATTAGAACGGATCGTACGAATGAATTAGAGTAGATTGCGCGAATGAATGAATTAGAATGGATCGTACGAATGAATTAGAATGGATCGTACGAAGGAATTAGAATGGATCGTACGAATGAATTAGAATGGATCGTACGAAGGAATTAGAATGGATCGTACGAATGAATTAGAATGGATCGTACGATTGAATTAGAATGGATCATACGAATGAGTAAGAATGGATCGTACGAATGAAATAGAATGGATTGTACGAATGAATTAGAATGGATACATTCGTGCGAATGAATTAGAATGGATCGTGCGAATGAATTGGAATGGATCATACGAATGAATTAGAATGGATATATTTGAACGAATAAATTAGAATGGATCATACGAATGAATTAGAATGCATCGTACGAATGAATTAGAATGGAGAGTGCGAATGAATTAGAATCGATCGTACGAATGAATTAGAATGGATCGTACGAATGAATTAGATCGTATGAATGAATTAGAATGGATCGTACGAATGAATTAAAATGGATACATTCGAGCGAATGAATTAGAATAGATCGTAGGAATGAATTAGAATGGATCTTACGAATGAATTAGAATGGATACATTTGTGAGAATGAATTAGAATGGATCGTACGAATGAATTAGAATGCATCGTACGAAAGAATTAGAATGGATATATTCATGCGAATGAATTAGAATGGATCGTACGAATGAATTAGACTGGATCGTACGAATGAATTTGAATAGATACATTTGTGCGAATGAATCTAAATGGATTGTATGAATGAATTACAATGGATCGTACGAATGAATTAGAATGGATCGTATGAATGAATTAGAATAGCTCATACGAATGAATTAGAATAAATCGTATGAATGAATTGGAAAGGTTACATTCGTGCGAATGAATTAGAATAGATCGTATGAATGAATTAGAATGGATCGTACGAATAAATTAGAACGGATCGTGGGAATGAATTAGAATGGACCTTACGAATGAATTAGAATGGATCGTACGAATGAATTAGAATGGATCGTACGAATGAATTAGAATGGATACATTCGTGCGAATGAATTAGAATGGATCGGACGAATGAATTAGAATGGATCGTACGAATGAATTAGAATGGATCAAATGAATGAATTAGAATGGTTACATTCATGCGAATGAATTAGAATGGATCGTACGAATGGATTAGAATGGATTAGAATGGATACATTCGTGCGAATGAATTAGAATGGATTGTATGAATGAATTAGAATGGATCGTACGATCCATTCGAATTCATTCGCACGATCCATTCCAATTCATTCATACGATCCATTCTAATTTATTCATAAAATCCATTCTAATTCTTTTACACGATCCATTCTAATTCATTCGTAGGATCCATTCTAATTCATTCGTACAATCTATTCTATTTCATTCGTACGATCCATTCTTACTCATTCGTATGATCCATTCTAATTCATTCGGACGAATGTATCCATTCTAATTTATTCGTACGATCCATTCTAATTCATTCGCACGATCCATTCTAATCCATTCTTACTCATTCGTATGATCCATTCTAATTCATTCGTATGATCCATTCTAATTCCTTCGTATGATCCATTCTAATTCATTCGTACGATCCATTCTAATGCATTCGTACGATCCATTCTAATTCCTTCGTACGATCCATTCTAATTCATTCGTACGATCCATTCTAATTCATTCGCGCAATCTATTCTAATTCTTTCGTACAATCCATTCTAATTCATTCGTACGATCCATTCTAATTCATTCATACAATCCATTCTAGTTCATTCGTACGATCCATTCTAATTCATTCGTACGATCCATTCTAATTCATTCATACAATCCATTCTAATTTATTCGCACGAATGTATCCATTCTAATTCATTCGTACGATCCAATCTAATTCATTAATATGATCCATTCTAATTCATTCGAACGATCCATTCTAATTCATTCGTACGATCCATTCTAATTCATTCGCACAATCTATTCTAATTCATTCATACGATCCATTCTAATTCATTCGCACGAATGTATCCATTCTAATTCATTCATACGATCCATTCTTCTTCATTCGTACTATCCCTTCTAATTCACTCATACGATCCCTTCTAATTCATTCATACGATCCATTCTAATTCATTTGCACGAATATATCCATTCTAATTCATTCGTACGATCCATTCTAATTCCTTCGTACGATCCATTCTAATTCCTTCGTACGATCCATTCTATTTCTTTCGTATGATCCATTCTAATTCCTTCGTACGATCCATTCTAATTCCTTCGTATCCATTCTAATTCACTCATACGATCCATTCTAATTCATTCGTACGATCCATTCTAATTCATTCATACAATCCATTCTAATTCTTTCACACGATCCATTCTAATTCATTCGTACGATCCATTCTAATTCATTCGCACAATCCATTCTATTTCATTCGTACGATCCATTCTTACTCATTCGTATGATCCATTCTAATTCATTCGCACGAATGTATCCATAATGGATCATACGAATGAGTAAGAATGGATCGTACGAATGAAATAGAATGGATTGTGCGAATGAATTAGAATGGACCGTACGAATGAATTAGAATGGATACATTCGTGCGAATGAATTAGAATGGATCGGACGAATGAATTAGAATGGATCGTACGAATGAATTAGAATGGATCGTACGAATGAAATAGAATGGATCGTACGAATAAATTAGAATGGATACATTCGTCCGAATGAATTAGAATGGATCATACGAATGAGTAAGAATGGATCGTACGAATGAAATAGAATAGATTGTACGAATGAATTAGAATGGATTCGTACGAATGAATTAGAATGGATACATTCATGCGAATGAATTAGAATGGATCGTACCAATGAGTAAGAATGGATCGTATGAATGAAATAGAATGGATTATGTGAATGAATTAGAATGGATCGTACGAATGAATTAGAATGGATCGTGTGAAAGAATTAGAATGGATTGTATGAATGAATTAGAATAGATCGTATGAATGAATTAGAATGGATCGTACGAATGAATTAGAATGGATCGTACGAATGAATTAGAATGGATACATTCGTGCGAATGAATTAGAATGGAAACATTCGTGCGAAAGACTTAGAATAGATCGTATGAATGAATTAGAATGGATCCTATGAATGAATTAGAATGGATCATGCGAATGAATTAGAATGGATCATACGAATGAATTAGAATGGATCGTGCTAATGAATTAGAATTGATCGACCGAATGAATTAGCATGGATCGTACTAATGAATTAGAATGGAACGTACGAATGAATTAGAATGGATCGTGTGAAAGAATTAGAATGGATTGTATGAATGAATTAGAATGAATTCGTACAATCCATTCGAATTCATTCGCACGAACCATTCTAATTCATTCATATGATCCATTCTAATTCATTCGTACGATCCATTCTAATTCATATGCACAAAGGTATCCATTCTAATCCATTCGTAGGATCCATTCTAATCCATTCGTACGATCCATTCTAATTCATTCGTACGATCCATTCTAATTAATTCGCACGATCCATTCTAATTCATTCATACTATCCATTCTAATTCATTCGCACGAATGTATCCATTCTAATTCATTCTTACATACGATTCATTCTAATTCATTCGCACGAATGTATCCATTACGATCTATTTTAATTCATTCATACAATCCATTCTAATTCTTTCACACGATCCATTCTAATTCATTCGTACGATCCATTCTAATTCATTCGCACAATCCATTCTATTTCATTCGTACGATCCATTCTTACTCATTGGTACGATCCATTCTAATTCATTCGCACGAATGTATCCATTCTAATTCATTCGTACAATCTATTCTATTTCATTCGTACGATCCATTCTTACTCATTCGTATGATCCATTCTAATTCATTCGGACGAATGTATCCATTCTAATTTATTCGTATGATCCATTCTAATTCATTCGTACGATCCATTCTAATTCATTCGTACGATCCATTCTAATTCATTCGTCCGATCCATTCTAATTCATTCGCATGAATGTATCCATTCTAATTCATTCATACGATCCATTCTAATTCATTCGTACGATCCATTCTAATTCATTCGTAAGATCCATTCTAATTCATTCGTATGATCCATTCTAATTCATTCGTACGATCCATTCTAATTCATTCGCACGAATGTATCCATTCTAGTTCATTCGTACGATCCATTCTAATTCATTTGTACGATCCATTCTAATTCATTCGCACGATCCATTCTAATTCATTCGTACGATCCATTCTAATTCATTCATACGATCCATTCTTATTCATTCGCACAAATGTATCCATTCTAATTCATTCGTACGATCCATTCTAATTCATTCGCACGATCCATTCTAATTCATTCGTACGATCCATTCTAATTCATTCGCACGATCCATTCTAATTTATTCGTACGATCCATTCTAATTCATTCATACGATCCATTCTAATTCATTCGTACGATCTATTCTAATTCATTCGCACAAATCTATCCATTCTAATTCATTCGCACGATCCATTCTAATTCATTCGTACGATCCATTCTAATTCATTCGTACGATCCATTCTAATTCATTTGTATGATCCATTCTAATTAATTCGTAGGATCCATTCTAATTAATTCGTACGATCCATTCTAATTCATTCATACAATCCATTCTAATTCATTCATACAATCCATTCTAATTCATTCGCACGAATGTATCCATTCTAATTAATTCGTACGATCCATTCTATTTCATTTGTATGATCTATTCTTATTCATTCGCACGATCCAGTCTAATTGATTCGCACGATCCATTCTAATTCATTTGCACGTATGTGTCCATTCTAATTCATTCGTACGATCCATTCTAATTCATTAATATGATCCATTCTAATTCATTCGTACGATCCATTCTAATTCATATGCACAAAGGTATCCATTCTAATTCATTCGCACGAAAGAAATAGAATGGATTGTATGAAAGAATTAGAATGGATCGTGCGAATGAATTAGAATGGATCGTACGAAGGAATTAGAGTGGATCGTACGAAGGAATTAGAATGGATCGTACGAATGAGTAAGAATGGATCGTTCGAATGAATTAGAATGGATCGTACGAATGAATTAGAATGGATCGTACGAATGAATTAGAATGGATCGTACAAATGAATTAGAATGGATCGTACGAATGAATTAGAATGGATACATTCGTGCGAATGAATAGGAATGGATCGTACGAATGAATTAGAATGGATTGTACGAATGATTTAGAATGGATACATTTGTGCCAATGAATTAGAATGGATCGTACGAATGAATTAGAATGGATCGTATGAATGAATTAGAATGGATCGTACGAATGAATTAGAATGGATCGTGCGAATGAATTAGAATGGATCGTACGAATGAACTAAAATGGATACATTCGTGCTAATGAATTAGAATGGATCGTACGAATGAATTAGAATGGATCTTACGAATGAATTAGAATGGATCGTACGAATGAATTAGAATGGATCGTACGAATGAATTAGAATAGATACTTTCGTGCGAATGAATTAGAATGGATCGGACGAATGAATTAGAATGGATCGTACGAATGAATTAGAATGGATCGTACGAATAAATTAGAATGGATACATTCGTCCGAATGAATTAGAATGGATCATACGAGTAAGTAAGAATGGATCGTACGAATGAAATAGAATAGATTGTATGAATGAATTAGAATGGATCCTACGAATGAATTAGAACGGATCGTGTGAAAGAATTAGAATGGATTGTATGAATGAATTAGAATGGATCGTATGAATGAATTAGAATGGATCGTGCGAATGAATTCGAATGGATCGTACGAATTCATTCTAATTCATTCATACAATCCATTCTAATTCTTTCACACGATCTATTCTAATTCATTCGTAGGATCCATTCTAATTCATTCGTACAATCTATTCTATTTCATTCGTACGATCCATTCTTACTCATTCGTATGATCCATTCTAATTCATTCGCACGAATGTATCCATTCTAATTCATTCGTACGAATCCATTCTAATTCATTCGTACAATCCATTCTATTTCATTCGTACGATCCATTCTTACTCATTCGTATGATCCATTCTAATTCATTCGTACGAATGTATCCATTCTAATTCATTCGTACGATCCATTCTAATTCATTCGTACGATCCATTCTTATTCATTCATACGATCCATTCTAATTTATTCGCACAATCCATTCTATTTCATTCGTACAATCCATTCTAATTCATTTGTATGATCCATTCTAACTCATTCGGTGGATCCATTCTAATTCATTCGCACGAATGAATTAGAACTGATCGTACGAATGAATTAGAATGGATACATTCGTGCGAATGAATTAGAATGGATTGTATGAATGAATTAGAATGGATCGTACGAATGAACTAGAATGGATACATTCATGCGAATGAATTAGAATGGATCGTACGAATGAATTAGAATGGATCTTACGAATGAATTAGAATGGATCGTGCGAATGAATTAGAATGGATCGTACGAAGGAATTAGAATGGATCGGACGAATGAAATAGAATGGATTGTGCGAATAAATTAGAATGGATCGTATGAATGAATAAGAATGGATCGTACGAATGAATTAGAATGGATACATTCGTGCGAATGAATTAGAATGGATCATATGAATGAGTAAGAATGGATCGTACGAATGAAATAGAATGGATTGTACGAATGAATTAGAATGGATTCGTACGAATGAATTAGAATGGATACATTCGTGCGAATGAATTAGAATGGATCGGACGAATGAATTAGAATGGATCGTACGAATGAGTAAGAATGGATCGTACGAATGAAATAGCATAGATCGTACGAATGAATTAGAATGGATCGTACGAAGGAATTAGAATGGATCGTACGAATGAATTAGAATCGATATATTCGTACAAATGAATTAGAATGGATCGTATGAATGTATTAGAATGGATCGTATGAGTGAATTAGAATGGATCGTACGAATGAATTAGAATGGATCATATGAATGAATTAGAATGGATACATTCGTGTGAATGAATTAGAATGGATCGTATGAATGAATTAGAATAGATTTTGTGAATGAATTAGAACAGATCGTACGAATGAATTAGAATGGATACATTCGTGCGAATGAATTAGAATGGATTGTATGAATGAATTAGAATGGATCCTATGAATGAATTAGAATCGATCGTGCGAATGAATTAGAATGGATCATACGAATGAATTAGAATGGATCGTGCTAATGAATTAGAATTGATCGAACGAATGAATTAGCATGGATCGTGCTAATGAATTAGAATGGATCGTACGAATGAATTAGAATGGATCTTACGAATGAATTAGAATGGATCATACGAATGAATTAGAATGGATCGTACGAATGAATTAGAATGGATACATTCATGCGAATGAATTAGAATGGATCGGACGAATGAATTAGAATGGATCGTACGAATGAATTAGAATGGATCAAATGAATGAATTAGAATGGATCGTACGAATGAATTAGAATGCATCGTACGAAAGAATTAGAATGGATATATTCGTGCGAATGAATTAGAATGGATCGTACGAATGAATTAGAATGGATCGTACGAATGAACTAGAATGGATACATTCATGCGAATGAATTAGAATGGATCGTACGAATAAATTAGAATGGATCGTGCGAATGAATTAGAATGGATCGTACGAATGAATTAGAATGGATCGTACGATTCATTCTAATTCATTCGTATGATCCATTCTAATACATTCGTACGATTCATGCTAATTCATTCGCACGATCCATTCTAATTCATTCGTACGATCCATTTTTATTCATTCATACGATCCATTCTAATTCATTCACACAATCCATTCTAATTCATTCGTATAATCCATTCTAATTCATTCGTATGATCCATTCTAACTCATCCAGTGGATCCATTCTAATTTATTCGTACGATCCATTCTAATTCATTCCCATGATCTATTCAAATTTATTCGTACGATCCATTCTAATTCATTCGTACGATCTATTCTAATTCATTCGCACGAATGTAACCATTCTAATTCATTCATACGATTCATTCTAATTCATTCGTATGAGCTATTCTAATTCATTCGTACGATCCATTCTAATTCATTAGTATGATCCATTGTAATTCATTCATACAATCCATTTAGATTCATTCGCACAAATGTATCCATTCAAATTCATTCGTACGATCCAGTCTAATTCATTCGTACGATCCATTCTAATTCATTCGCACGAATATATCCATTCTAATTCTTTCGTACGATGCATTCTAATTCATTCGTACGATCCATTCTAATTCAGTCATTTGATCCATTCTAATTCATTCGTACGATCCATTCTAATTCATTCGTCCGATCCATTCTAATTCATTCGCACGAATGTATCCATTTTAATTCATTCGTACGATCCATTCTAATTCATTCGTACGATCCATTCTAATTCATTCGTACGATCCATTCTAATTCATTCACACGAATGTATCCATTCTAGTTCATTCGTACGATCCATTCTAATTCATTCGTACAATCCATTCTATTTCATTCGCACGATCCATTCTAATTCATTCGTACGATCAATTCTAATTCATTCGCACGAATGTATCTATTCTAATTCATTCATACGATCCTGAATTAGAATAGATCGTACGAATGAATGGATCGTGCTAATGAATTAGAATGGAATATACGAATGAATTAGAATGGATCATACGAATTAATTAGAATGGATCATACGAATGAATTAGAATGGATCGTACGAATGAATTAGAATGGATCGTACAAATGAATTAGAATGGATCGTGCGAATGAATTAGAATGGATCGTACGAATGAATTAGAATGGATACATTTGTGCGAATGAATTAGAATGGATCAGACGAATGAATTAGAATGGATCGTATGAATGAATTAGAATGGATCGTACGAATGAATTAGAATGGATCGTGCGAATGAATTAGAATGGATCGTACGAATGAATTAGAATGGATCGTGTAAAAGAATTAGAATGGATCGTACGAATGAATTAGAATGGATCGTGCGAATGAATTAGAATGGATCGTACGAGTGAATTAGAATGGATACATTCGTGCGAATGAATTAGAATGGATCGGACGAATGAATTAGAATGGATCGTACGAATGAGTAAGAATGGATCGTACGAATGAAATAGAATAGATCGTACGAATGAATTAGAATGGATCGTACGAAGGAATTAGAATGGATCGTACGAATGAATTAGAATGGATATATTCGTGCAAATGAATTAGAATGGATCGTATGAATGTATTAGAATGGATCGTATGAGTGAATTAGAATGGATCATACGAAAGAATTAGAATGGATCGTATGAATGAATTAGAATGGATACATTCGTGTGAATGAATTAGAATGGATCGTATGAATGAATTAGAATGGATCGTGCGAATGAATTAGAATGGATCGTACGAATGAATTAGAATGGATACATTTGTGCGAATGAATTAGAATGGATCGTACGAATGAATTAGAATGGATCTTACGAATGAATTAGAATGGATCGTACGAATGAATTAGAATGGATCGTACGAATGAATTAGAATGGATCTTACGAATGAATTAGAATGGATCGTGCGAATGAATTAGAATGGATCGTACGAATGAATTAGAATGGATCATACGAATGAGTAAGAATGGATCGTACGAATGAAATAGAATAGATTGTACGAATGAATTAGAATGGATTCGTACGAATGAATTAGAATGGATTGTACGAATGAATTAGAATGGATCATACGAATTAATTAGAATGGATCGTACGAATGAATTAGAATGGATCGTACGAATGAATTAGAATGGATACATTTGTGCGAATGAATTAGAATGGATCGGACGAATGAATTAGAATAGATCGTACGAATGAATTAGAATGGATCGTACGAATGGATTAGAATGGATACATTCGTGCGAATGAATTAGAATGGATTGTATGAATGAATTAGAATGGATCGTACGAATGAATTAGAATGGATCGTACAAATGAATTAGAATGGATCGTACGAATGGATTAGAATGGATTGTACGAATGAATTAGAATGGATCCTACGAATGAATTAGAATGGATCGTGTGAAAGAATTAGAATGGATTGTATGAATGAATTAGAATGGATCGTATGAATGAATTAGAATGGATCGTGCGAATGAATTAGAATTGATCGAACGAATGAATTAGCATGGATTGTATGAATGAATTAGCATGGATTGTATGAATTAGAATGAAAGAATTAGAATGGATTGTATGAATGAATTAGAATGAATTCGTACGATCCATTCGAATTCATTCGCACGATCCATTCTAATTCATTCATACGATCCATTCTAATTCATTCTTACAATCCATTCTAATTCTTTCACACGATCCATTCTAATTCATTCGTAGGATCCATTCTAATTCATTCATACAATCCATTCTAATCCATTCGTACGATCCATTCTAATTCATTCGTACGATCCATTCTAATTCATTCGTACGATCCATTCTAATTCATTCATACAATCCATTCTAATTCATTCGCACGAATGTATCCATTCTAATCCATTCGTACGATCCATTCTAATTCATTCGTAAGATCTATTCTAATTCATTCGTACGATCCATTCTAATTCATTCATACGATCCATTCAAATTCATTCGTACGATCCATTCTAATTCATTCGCACGAATGTATCCATTCTAATTCATTCGTACAATCCATTCTATTTCATTCGTATGATCCATTCTTACTCATTTGTATGATCCATTCTAATTCATTCGTACGATCCATTCTAATTCATTCGTACGATCCATTCTAATTCATTCGCACGATCCATTCTAATTCATTCATACGATCCATTCTAATTCATTCATACGATCCATTCTAATTCATTCATACGATCCATTCTATTCGAATGTATCATGCGATCCATTCGAATTCATTCGCACGATCCATTCTAATTCATTCGTACAATCCATTCTATTTCATTTGTACGATCCATTCTTACTCATTCGTATGATCCATTCTAATTCATTCGTACGATCCATTCTAATTCATTTGTACGATCCATTCTAATTCTTTCACACGATCCATTCTAATTCATTCGTAGGATCCATTCTAATTCATTCGTACAATCTATTCTAATTCATTCGTACGATCCATTCTAATTCATTCGTACGATCGTACGAATGAATTAGAATGGATCGTACGGAATGAATTAGAATGGATTGTATTAATGAATTAGAATGGATACATTCGTGCGAATGAATTAGAATGGATCATACGAATGAGTAAGAATGGATCGTACGAATGAAATAGAATGGATTGTACGAATGAATTAGAATGGATCGTACAAATGAATTAGAATGGATCGTACGAATGAATTAGAATGGATCATACGAATGAATTAGAATGGATCGTGTGAAAGAATTAGAATGGATTGTATGAATGAATTAGAATAGATCGTATGAATGAATTAGAATGGATCGTACGAATGAATTAGAATGGATCGTACGAATGAACTAGAATGGATACATTCGTGCAAATGAATTAGAATGGATCGTACGAAGGAATTAGAATGGATCGTACGAATGAATTAGAATGGATCATACGAATGAATTAGAATAGATCGTACGAATGAATTAGAATGGATCGTTCGAAGGAATTAGAATGGATCGTACGAATGAATTAGAATGGATATATTCGTGCAAATGAATTAGAATGGATCGTATGAATGTATTAGAATGGATCGTACAAATGAATTAGAATGAATTCGTACGAATGAATTAGAATGGATACATTCGTGCGAATGAATTAGAATGGATCGTACCAATGAGTAAGAATGGATCGTACGAATGAATAGAATGGATCGTATGAATGAATTAGAATGGATACATTCGTGTGAATGAATTAGAATGGATCGTATGAATGAATTAGAATAGATTTTGTGAACGAATTAGAACTGATCGTACGAATGAATTAGAATGGATACATTCGTGCGAATGAATTAGAATGGATTGTATGAATGAATTAGAATGGATCCTATGAATGAATTAGAATGGATCGTACTAATGAATTAGAATGGATCGTACGAATGAATTAGAATGGATCTTACGAATGAAATAGAATAGATTGTACGAATGAATTAGAATGGATTCGTACGAATGAATTAGAATGGATACATTCGTGCGAATGAATTAGAATGGATCGTACCAATAAGTAAGAATGGATCGTACGAATGAAATAGAATGGATTGTGTGAATGAATTAGAATGGATCGCACGAATGTATCCATTCTAATTCATTCGTACGATCCATTCTAATTCATTTGTACGATCCATTCTAATTCATTCCTATGATCCATTCTAATTAATTCGTATGATCCATTCTAATTCATTTGTACGATCCATTCTAATTCATTCATACAATCCATTCTAATTCATTCGTACGATCCATTTTAATTCACTCATACGATCCATTCTAATACATTCATACGATCCATTCTAATTCATTTGCACGAATATATCCATTCTAATTCATTCGTACGATCCATTCTAATTCCTTTGTACGATCCATTCTAATTCATTCGTACGATCTATTCTAATTCATTTGTACGATCCATTCTAATTCATTCGTACGATCCATTCTAATTCCTTCGTACGATCCATTCTAATTCATTCGTACGATCTATTCTAATTCATTTGTACAATCTATTCTAATTCATTCGTACGAATGGATACATTCGTGTGAATGAATTAGAATGGATCGTACGAATGAAAAAGAATGGATCGTACGAATGAAATATAATGGATTGCACGAATGAATTAGAATGGATCGTATGAATGAATTAGAATGGATCGTACGAAGGAATTAGAATGGATCGTACGAATGAATTAGAATGGATCGTACGAATGAATTAGAATAGATCGTACGAATGAATTAGAATGGATCGTACGAAGGAATTAGAATGGATCGTACGAATGAATTAGAATGGATCGTGCTAATGAATTAGAATTGATCGAACGAATGAATTAGCATGGATCGTGCTAATGAATTAGAATGGAACGTACGAATGAATTAGAATGGATCGTGTGAAAGAATTAGAATGGATTGTATGAATGAATTAGAATGAATTCGTACGATCCATTCGAATTCATTCGCACGATCCATTCTAATTCATTCATACGATCCATTCTAATTCATTCATACAATCCATTCTAATTCTTTCACACGATCCATTCTAATTCATTCGTAGGATCCATTCTAATTCATTTGTACAATCTATTCTATTTCATTCGTACGATCCATTCTTACTCATTCGTATGATCCATTCTAATTCATTCGGACGAATGTATCCATTCTAATTTATTCGTACGATCCATTCTAATTCATTCGTACGATCCATTCTAATTCATTCATACGATCTATTCTAATTCATTCGTACGATCCAATCTAATTTCATTCATACGATCGATTCTAATTCATTCGCTCGAATGTATCCATTCTAATCCATTCGTACGATCCATTCTAATCCATTCGTACGATCCATTCTAATTCATTCGCATGAATATAACCATTCTAATTCATTCATTTGATCCATTCTACTTCATTCGTACGATCCATTCTAATTCATTCGTCCGATCCATTCTAATTCATTCGCACGAATGTATCCATTCTTATTCATTCGTACGATCCATTCTAATTCATTCGTACGATCCATTCTAATTCATTCGTAAGATCCATTCTAATTCATTCGTACGATCCATTCTAATTCATTCGTACGATCCATTCTAATTCATTCGCACAAATGTATCCATTCTTGTTCATTCGTACGATCCATTCTAATTCATTCGTACGATCCATTCTAATTCATTCGCACAATCCATTCTAATTCATTCGTACGATCAATTCTAATTCATTCGCACGAATGTATCCATTCTAATTCATTCGTACGATCCTGAATTACAATGGATCGTACGAATGAATTAGAATGGATACCTTTGTGCATATGAATTAGAATGGATCGTACGAATGAATTAGAATGGATCCTATTAATGAATTAGAATGGATCGTACGAATGAATTAGAATGGATCGTACGAATGAATTAGAATGGATCTTACGAATGGATTAGAATGGATACATTCGTGCGAATGAATTAGAATGGATCGGACGAATGAATTAGAATGGATCGTACGAATGAATTAGAATGGATCAAATGAATGAATTAGAATGGTTACATTCATGCAAATGAATTAGAATGGATCGTACGAATGAATTAGAATGGATCGTACGAATGGATTAGAATGGATCGTACGAATGGATTAGAATGGATACATTCGAGCGAATGAATTAGAATGGATCGTACGAATGAAATTAGAATGGATCGTACGAATGAATTAGAATGGATCGTACAAATGAATTAGAATGGATCGTGGGAAAGAATTAGAATGGATCGTACAAATGAATTAGAATGGATCGTGCGAATGAATTAGAATGGATCGTACGAATGAATTAGAATGGATCGAACGAATGAATTAGCATGGATTATGCATTCGTACGATCCATTCTAATTCATTCGTAAGATCCATTCTAATTCATTCGTACAATCCATTCTAATTCATTCGTACGATCCATTCTGATTCATTCGTACGATCCATTCTAGTTCATTCGTGCAATCCATTCTAATTCATTCGTGCAATCAATTTTATTTCATTCGTACGATCCATTCTTACTCATTCGTACGATCTATTCTAATTCATTCACACGAATGTATCCATTCGTACGAATGAATTATAATAGATTGTACGAATGAATTAGAATGGATCGTACGAATGAATTAGAATGGATCGTACGAAGGAATTAGAATGGATCGTACGAATGAATTAGAATAGATCGTACGAATGAATTAGAATAGATCGTACGAATGAATTAGAATGGATCGTACGAAGGAATTAGAATGGATCGTACGAAGGAATTACAATGGATATATTCGTGCAAATGAATTAGAATGGATCGTATGAATGTATTAGAATGGATCGTATGAGTGAATTAGAATGGATCGTACGAATGAATTAGAATGGATTGTATGAATGAATTAGAATGGATCGTACGAATGAATTAGAATGGATCGTGTGAATGAATTAGAATAGATCGGACGAATGAATTAGAATGGATCGTACGAATGAATTAGAATGGATCGTACGAATAAATTAGAATGTATACATTCGTCCGAATGAATTAGAATGGATCATACAAATGAGTAAGAATGGATCGTACTAATGAAATAGAATAGATTGTACGAATGAATTAGAATGGATCGTGCGAATGTATTAGAATGGATCGTACGAATGAATTAGAATGGATCGTACAAATGAATTAGAATGGATCGTGCGAATGAATTCGAATGGATCATACGAATGAATTAGAATGGATACCTTTGTGCAAATGAATTAGAATGGATCGTATGAATGAATTAGAATGGATCGTATGAGTGAATTAGAACGGATAGTACGAATGAAGTAGAATGGATCGTATGAATGAATTAGAATGTATACATTCGTGCGAATGAATTAGAATGGATCGTATGAATGAATTAGAATAGATTTGTGCGAATGAATTAGAATGGATCGTACGAATGAATTAGAATGGATACATTCATGCGAATAAATTAGAATCGATCGTACGAATGAATTAGAATGTATCGAACGAATGGATTAGAATGGATCATACGAATGGATTAAAAAGGATACCTTTGTGCATATGAATTAGAGTGGATCGTATGAATGAATTACAATGGATCGTAGAATGGATCATATGAATGAATTAGAATGAATTAGAATGGATCGTACGAATGAATTAGAATAGATCATAGGAATGAATTAGAATGGATCGTGCAAATGAATTAGAATGGATACATTCGTGCGAATGAATTAGAATGGATCGGACGAATGAATTAGAATGGATCGTATGAATGAGTAAGAATGGATCGTACGAATGAAATAGAATAGATCGTACGAATGAATTAGAATGGATCGTACGAAGGAATTAGAATGGATCGTACGAATGAATTAGAATGGATATATTCGTACAAATGAATTAGAATGGATCGTATGAATGTATTTGAATGGATCAATTAGAATGGATCGTACGAATGAATTAGAATGGATCGTATGAATGAATTAGAATGGATACATTCGTGTGAATGAATTAGAATGGATCGTATGAATGAATTAGAATAGATTTTGTGAATGAATTAGAACTGATCGTACGAATGAATTAGAATGGATACATTCGTGCGAATGAATTAGAATGAATTAGAATGGATCGGACGAATGAATTAGAATGGATCGTACGAATGAATTAGAATGGACCAAATGAATGAATTAGAATGGTTACATTGCGAATGAATTAGAATGGATCGTACGAATGGATTAGAATGGATCGTACGAATGGATTAGAATGGATACATTCGTGCGAATGAATTAGAATGGATCATAGAATGAGTAAGAATGGATCGTATGAATGAATTAGAATGGATTGTACGAATGAATTAGAATGGATCGTGCGAATGAATTTGAATTGATCGTACGAATGAATTAGAATGGATCGTGCTAATGAATTAGAATTGATCGTACGAATGAAATAGAATGGATTGTACGAATGATTTAGAATGGATCATACGAATGAATTAGAATGGATCGTACGAATGATTTAGAATGGATACATTCGTGCGAATGAATTAGAATGGATCATACGAATGAGTAAGAACGGATCGTACGATCTATTCTAATTCATTCATACGATCTATTCTAATTCATTCATACAATCCATTCTAATTCTTTCACACGATCCATTCTAATTCATTCGTACGATCCATTCTAATTTATTCGCACAATCCATTCTATTTCATTCGTACGATCCATTCTTACTCATTGGTACGATCCATTCTAATTCATTCTCATGAATGTATCCATTCTAATTCATTCGTACGAATCCATTCTAATTCATTCGTACAATCTATTCTATTTCATTCGTACGATCCATTCTTACTCATTCGTATGATCCATTCTAATTCATTCGGACGAATGTATCCATTCTAATTTATTCATACGATCAATTCTAATTCATTCGTCCGATCCATTCTAATTCATTCACACGAATATATCCATTCTAATTCATTCGTACGATCCATTCTAATTCATTCGTACGATCCATTCTAATTCATTCATACGATCCATTCTAATTCATTTGTACGAATCCATTCTAATTCATTCGTACAATCTATTCTATTTCATTCGTACGATCCATTCTTACTCATTCGTATGATCCATTCTAATTCATTTGGACGAATGTATCCATTCTAATTTATTCGTACGATCCATTCTAATTCATTCGTACGATCCATTCTAATTCATTTGTACGATCCATTCTAATTCATTCGTCCGATCCATTCTAATTCATTCGCTCGAATGTATCCATTCTAATTCATTCGTACGATCCATGCTAATTCATTCGTACGATCCATTCTAATTCATTCGTAAGATCCATTCTAATTCATTCATACGATCCATTCTAATTCATTCGTACGATCCATTCTAATTCCTTCGTACGATCCATTCTAATTCATTCGTACGATCCATTCTAATTCATTCGTACGATCCATTCTAATTCCTTCGTACGATCCATTCTAATTCATTCGTACGATCCATATTAATTCATTCGTGCAATCTATTCTAATTCATTCGTACGATCTACTCTAATTCATTCGTACGATCCATTCTAATTCATTCGCACGATCCATTCTAATTCATTCGCGCAATCTATTCTAATTCATTCGCACGATCCATTCTAATTCATTCGTACGATCCATTCTAAATCTTTCACACGATCCATTCTAATTCATTCGTACGATCCATTCTAATTTATTCGTACGATCTATTCTAATTCATTCGTACGATCCATTCTAATTCATTCGTACGATCCATTCTAATTCCTTCGTACGATCCATTCTAATTCATTCATACAATCCTTTCTAATTCTTTCACACGATCCATTCTAATTCATTCGTACGATCCATTCTAATTCCTTCGTGCAATCCATTCTATTTCATTCGTACCATCCATTCTTACTCATTCGTACGATCCATTCTAATTCATTCACACAATTGTATCCATTCGTACGAATGAATTAGAATAGATTGTACGAATGAATTAGAATGGATCGTACGAATGAATTACAATGGATCGTACGAAGGAATTAGAATGGATCGTACGAATGAATTAGAATGGATCGTACGAATGAATTAGAATAGATCGTACGAATGAATTAGAATGGATCGTACGAATGAATTAGAATGGATCGTACGAATGAATTAGAATGGATATATTCGTGCAAATGAATTTGAATGGATCGTATGAATGTATTAGAATGGATCGTTTGAGTGAATTAGAATGGATCGTACGAATGAATTAGAATGGATTGTATGAATGAATTAGAATGGATCGTACGAATGAATTAGAATGGATCGTGTGAATGAATTAGAATGGATCGGACGAATGAATTAGAATGGATCGTACAAATGAATTAGAATGGATCGTACGAATGAATTAGAATGGATCGTACGAATAAATTAGAATGGATACATTCGTCCGAATGAATTAGAATGGATCATACGAATGAGTAAGAATAGATCGTACGAATGAAATAAAATAGATTGTACGAATGAATTAGAATGGATCGTGCGAATGAATTAGAATGGATCGTACAAATGAATTAGAATGGATCGTACGAATGAATTAGAATGGATCGTGCGAATGAATTCGACTGGATCGTACGAATGAATTAGAATGGATACCTTTGTGCAAATGAATTAGAATGGATCGTATGAATGAATTAGAATGGATCGTATGAGTGAATTAGAACGGATAGTACGAATGAAGTAGAATGGATCGTATGAATGAATTAGAGTGGATACATTCGTGCGAATGAATTAGAATGGATCGTATGAATGAATTAGAATAGATTGTGCGAATGAATTAGAATGGATCGTACGAATGAATTAGAATGGATACATTCGTGCGAATAAATTAGAATGGATCGTACGAATGAATTAGAATGTATCGTACGAATGGATTAGAATGGATCCTACGAATGGATTAGAATGGATACCTTTGTGCATATGAATTAGAATGGATTGTATAAATGAATTAGAATGGATCGTAGAATGGATCGTACGAATGAATTAGAATGAATTAGAATGGATCGTACGAATGAAGTAGAATAGATCATAGGAATGAATTAGAATGGATCGTGCAAATGAATTAGAATGGATACATTCGTGCGAATGAATTAGAATGGATCGGACGAATGAATTAGAATGGATCGTACGAATGAGTAAGAATGGATCGTACGAATGAATTAGAATGGATATATTCGTGCAAATGAATTAGAATGGATCGTATGAATGTTTTAGAATGGATCGTATGAGTGAATTAGAATGGATCGTACGAATGAATTAGAATGGATCGTATGAATGAATTAGAATGGATACATTCGTGTGAATGAATTAGAATGGATCGTATGAATGAATTAGAAAAGATTTTGTAAATGAATTAGAACTGATCGTACGAATGAATTAGAGTGGATACATTCGTGCGAATGAATTAGAATGGATCAGACGAATGAATTTAGAATGGATCGTACGAATGAATTAGAATGGATCAAATGAATGAATTAGAATGGTTACATTCATGCGAATGAATTAGAATGGATCGTACGAATGGATTATAATGGATTGTACGAATGGATTAGAATGGATACATTCTTGCGAATGAATTAGAATGGATCATACGAATAAGTAAGAATGGATCGTACGAATGAAATAGAATGGATTGTACGAATGAATTAGAATGGATCGTGTGAATGAATTTGAATGGATCGTACGAATGAATTAGAATGGATCGTGCTAATGAATTAGAATTGATCGTACGAATGAAATAGAATGGATTGTACGAATGATTTAGATTGGATCGTACGAATGAATTAGAATGGATCGTACGAATGATTTAAAATGGATACATTCGTGCTATTGAATTAGAATGGATCATACGAATGAGTAAGAATGGATCATATGAATGAAATAGAATGGATTATACGAATGAATTAGAATGGATTCGTACGAATGAATTAGAATGGATACATTCGTGCGATCCATTCTAATTCATTCATACGATATATTCTAATTCATTCATACAATCCATTCTAATTCTTTCACACGGTCCATTCTAATTCATTCGTACGATCCATTCTAATTCATTCGCACAATCCATTCTATTTCATTCGTACGATCCATTCTTACTCATTGGTACGATCCATTCTAATCCATTCGCACGAATGTATCCATTCTAATTCATTCGTACGAATCCATTCTAATTCATTCGTACAATCTATTCTATTTCATTCGTACGATCCATTCTTACTCATTCGTATGATCCATTATAATTCATTCGGACGAATGTATCCATTCTAATTTATTCGTACGATCCATTCTAATTCAATCGTACGATCCATTCTAATTCATTCGTCCGTTCCATTCTAATTCATTCGCACGAATGTATCCATTTTAATTCATTCGTACGATCTATTCTAATTCATTCGTACGATCTATTCTAATTCATTCATAAGATCCATTCTAATTCATTCGTACGATCCATTCTAATTCATTCGTACGATCTATTCTAATTCCTTCGTACGATCCATTCTAATTCATTCGTACAATCCATTCTAATTCATTCGTACGATCCATTCTAATTCCTTCGTACGATCCATTCTATTTCATTCGTACGATCCATTCTAATTCATTCGCGCAATCTATTCTAATTCATTCGTACAATCCATTCTAATTCTTTCGTACGATCCATTCTAATTCATTCGCACGATCCATTCTAATTCATTCGCGCAATCTATTCTAATTCATTCGCACGATCCATTCTAATTCATTCGTACGATCCATTCTAATTCTTTCACACGATCCATTCTTATTCATTCGTACGATCCATTCTAATTCATTCGTACGATCTATTCTAATTCATTCGTACGATCCATTCTAATTCATTCGTACGATCCATTCTAATTCCTTCGTACGATCCATTCTAATTCATTCATACGATCCATTCTAATTCATTCGTACGATCCATTCTAATTCATTCGTGCAATCCATTCTATTTTATTCGTACGATCCATTCTTACTCATTCGTACGATCCATTCTAATTCATTCACACGAATGTATTCATTCGTACGAATGAATTAGAATAGATTGTACGAATGAATTAGAATGGATCGTACGAATGAATTAGAATGGATCGTACGAAGGAATTAGAATGGATCGTACGAATGAATTAGAATGGATCGTACGAATGAATTAGAATAGATTGTACAAATGAATTAGAATGGATCGTACGAAGGAATTAGAATGGATCGTACGAATGAATTAGAATGGATATATTCGTGCAAATGAATTAGAATGGATCATATGAATGTATTAGAATGGATCGTATGAGTGAATTAGAATGGATCGTACGAATGAATTAGAATTGATTGTATGAATGAATTAGAATGAATCGTACGAATTAATTAGAATGGATCGTGTGAATGAATTAGAATGGATCGGACGAATGAATTAGAATGGATAGGATGAATGAATTAGAATGGATCGTACGAATGAATTAGAATAGATCGTACGAATAAATTAGAATGGATACATTCGTCCGAATGAATTAGAATGGATCATACGAATGAGTAAGAATGGATCGTACGAATTAAATAGAATAGATTGTACGAATGAATTAGAATGGATCGTGCGAATGAATTAGAATGGATCGTACGAATGAATTAGAATGGATCGTACGAATGAATTAGAATGGATCATGCGAATGAATTCGAATGGATCGTACGAATGAATTAGAATGGATACCTTTGTGCAAATGAATTAGAATGGATCGTATGAATGAATTAGAATGGATTGTATGAGTGAATTAGAACGGATAGTACGAATGAAGTAGAATGGATTGTATGAATGAATTAGAATGGATACATTCGTGCGAATGAATTAGAATGGATCGTATGAATGAATTAGAATAGATTGTGCGAATGAATTAGAATGGATCGTACGAATGACTTAGAATGGATACATTCGTGCGAATAAATTAGAATGGATCATACGAATGAAATAGAATGTATCGTACGAATGGATTAGAATGGATCCTACGAATGGATTAGAATGGATACCTTTGTGCATATGAATTAGAATGGATCGTATGAATGAATTAGAATGGATCATAGAATGGATCGTACGAATGAATTAGAATGAATTAGAATGGATCGTACGAATGAATTAGAATAGATCATAGGAATGAATTAGAATGGATCGTGCAAATGAATTAGAATGGATACATTCGTGCGAATGAATTAGAATGAATCGTGCAAATGAATTAGAATGGATACATTCGTGCGAATGAATTAGAATGGATCGGACGAATGAATTAGAATGGATCGTACGAATGAGTAAGAATGAATGGTACGAATGAAATAGAATAGATCGTACGAATGAATTAGAATGGATCATACGAAGGAATTAGAATGGATAGTACGAATGAATTAGAATGGATATATTCGTGCAAATGAATTAGAATGGATTGTATGAATGTATTAGAATGGATCGTATGAGTGAATTAGAATGGATCGTACGAATGAATTAGAATGGATCGTATGAATGAATTAGAATGGATACATTCGTGTGAATGAATTAGAATGGATCGTATGAATGAATTAGAATCGATTTTGTGAATGAATTAGAACTGATCGTACGAATGAATTAGAATGGATACATTCGTGCGAATGAATTAGAATGGATCGGACGAATGAATCAGAATGGATCGTACGAATGAATTGGAATGGATCAAATGAATGAATTAGAATGGTTACATTCATGCGAATGAATTAGAATGGATCGTACGAATGGATTAGAATGGATCGTACGAATGGATTAGAATGGATACATTCGTGCGAATGAATTAGAATGGATCATACGAATGAGTAAGAATGGATCGTACGAATGAAATAGAATGGATTGTAAGAATGAATTAGAATGGATCGTGCGAATGAATTTGAATGGATCGTACGAATGAATTAGAATGGATCATGCTAATGAATTAGAATTGATCGTACGAATGAAATAGAATGGATTGTGCGAATGATTTAGAATGAATCATGCGAATGAATTAGAATGGATCGTACGAATGATTTAGAATGGATACATTCGTGCGAATGAATTAGAATGGATCATACGAATGAGTAAGAATGGATCGTACGAATGAAATAGAATGGATTGTACGAATGAATTAGAATGGATTCGTACGAATGAATTAGAATTGATACATTCGTGCGATCCATTCTAATTCATTCATACGATCTATTCTAATTCATTCATACAATCCATTCTAATTCTTTCACATGATCCATTCTAATTCATTCGTACGATCCATTCTAATTCATTCGCACAATCCATTCTATTTCATTCGTACGATCCATTCTTACTCATTGGTACGATCCATTCTAATTCATTCGCATGAATGTATCCATTCTAATCCATTCGAACGAATCCATTCTAATTCATTCGTACAATTTATTCTATTTCATTCGTACGATCCATTCTTACTTATTCGTATGATCCATTCTAATTCATTCGGACGAATGTATCCATTCTAATTTATTCATACGATCCATTCTAATTCATTCGTCCGATCCATTCTAATTCATTCACACAAATATATCCATTCTAATTCATTCGTACGATCCATTCTAATTCATTCGTACGATCCATTCTAATTCATTCGTACGATCCATTCTAATTCATTCGTACGATCCATTCTAATTCCTTCGTACGATCCATTCTAATTCATTCGTACGATCCATTCTGTTTCATTCGCGCAATCTATTCTAATTCATTCGTACGATCCATTCTAATTCATTCGTACGATCCATTCTAATTCATTTGCACGATCCATTCTAATTCATTCGCGCAATCTATTCTAATTCATTCGCACGATCCATTCTAATTCATTCGCGCAATCTATTCGTATGAGTGAATTAGAATGGATCGTACGAATGAATTATAATGGATTGTATGAATGAATTAGAATGGATCGTACGAATGAATTAGAATGGATCGTGTGAATGAATTAGAATGGATCGTACGAATGAATTAGAATGGATCGTACGAATGAATTAGAATGGATCGTACGAATAAATTAGAATGGATACATTCGTCCGAATGAATTAAAATAGATCATACGAATGAGTAAGAATGGATCGTACGAATGAAATAGAATAGATTATACGAATGAATTAGAATGGATCGTGCGAATGAATTAGAATGGATCGTACGAATGAATTAGAATGGATCGTACGAATGAATTAGAATGGATCGTGCGAATGAATTCGAATGGATCGTACGAATGAATTAGAATGCATAACTTTGTGCAAATGAATTATAACGGATCGTATGAATGAATTAGAATGGATCGTATGAGTTAATTAGAACGGATAGTACGAATGAAGTAGAATGGATCGTATGAATGAATTAGAATGGATACATTCGTGCGAATGAATTAGAATGGATCGTATGAATGAATAAGAATAGATTGTGCGAATGAATTAGAATGGATCGTACGAATGAATTAGAATGGATACATTCGTGCAAATAAATTAGAATGGATCGTACGAATGAATTAGAATGTATCGTACGAATGGATTAGAATGGATCCTATGAATGGATTAGAATGGATACCTTTGTGCATATGAATTAGAATAGATCGTATGAATGAATTAGAATGGATCGTAGAATGGATCGTACGAATGAATTAGAATGAATTAGAATGGATCGTACGAATGAATTAGAATAGATCAGAGGAATGAATTAGAATGGATCGTGCAAATGAATTCGAATGGATACATTCGTGCAAATGAATTAGAATGGATCGGACGAATCAATTAGAATGGATCGTACGAATGAGTAAGAATGGATCGTACGAATGAAATAGAATAGATCGTACGAATGAATTAGAATGGATCGTACGAAGGAATTAGAATGGATCGTACGAATGAATTAGAATGGATTTATTCGTGCAAATGAATTAGAATGGATCGTATGAATGTATTAGAATGGATCATATGAGTGAATTAGAATGGATAGTACGAATGAATTAGAATGGATCGTATGAATGAATTAGAATGGATACATTCGTGTGAATGAATTAGAATGGATCGTATGAATGAATTAGAATAGATTTTGTGAATGAATTAGAACTGATCGTACGAATGAATTAGAATGGAGACATTCGTGCGAATGAATTAGAATGAATTAGAATGGATCGGACGAATGAATTAGAATGGATCGTACGAATGAATTAGAATGGATCAAATTAATGAATTAGAATGGTTACATTCATGCGAATGAATTAGAATGGATCGTACGAATGGATTAGAATGGATACATTCGTGCGAATGAATTAGAATGGATCATACGAATGAGTAAGAATGGATCGTACGAATGAAATAGAATGGATTGTACGAATGAATTAGAATGGATCGTACAAATGAATTAGAATGGATCGTACGAATGAATTAGAATGGAACATATGAATGAGTAAGAATGGATCGTACAAATGAAATAGAATGGATTGTACGAATGAATTAGAATGGATCGTACGAATGAATTAGAATGGATCGTGTGAAAGAATTAGAATGCATTGTATGAATGAATTAGAATGGATCGTATGAATGAATTAGAATGGATCGTGCGAATGAATTAGAATGGATCGTGCTAATGAATTAGAATTGATCGTGCTAATACATTCGTACGATCCATTCAAATTCATTCGTACGATCCATTCTAATTCTTTCGTCCGATCCATTCTAATTTATTCGCACGAATGTATCCATTCTAATTCATTCGTACGATCCATTCTAATTCATTCGTACGATCCATTCTAATTCATTCGTAAGATCCATTCTAATTTATTCGTACGATCCATTCTAATTCATTCGTACGATCCATTCTAATTCCTTCGTACGATCCATTCTAATTCATTCGTACGATCCATTCTAATTCATTCGTACGATCCATTCTAATTCATTCGTACGATCTATTCTAATTCATTCGCACAATCTATTCTAATTCATTCGTACGATCCATTCTAATTCATTCGCACGATCCATTCTAATTCATTCGCACGATCCATTGTAATTCATTCGCGCAATCTATTCTAATTCATTCGCACGATCCATTCTAATTCATTCGTACGATCCATTCTAATTCTTTCACACGACCCATTCTAATTCATTCGTACGATCCATTCTAATTCATTCGTACGATCCATTCTAATTCATTCGTACGATCTATTCTAATTCATTCGTACGATCCATTCTAATTCATTCGTACGATCTATTCTAATTCCTTCGTACGATTCATTCCAATTCATTTATACAATCCATTCTAATTCTTTCACACGATCCATTCTAATTCATTCGTACGATCCATTCTAATTCATTCGTGCAATCCATTCTATTTCATTCGTACGATCCATTCTTACTCATTCGTACGATCCATTATAATTCATTCACACGTATGTATCCATTCGTACGAATGAATTAGAATAGATTGTACGAATGAATTAGAATGGATCGTACGAATGAATTAGAATGGATCGTATGAAGGAATTAGAATGGATCGTACGAATGAGAATTAGAATGGATCGTACGAATGAATTAGAATGGATCGTACGAATGAATTAGAATAGATCGTACGAATGAATTAGAATGGATCATACGAAGGAATTAAAATGGATCCTACGAATGAATTAGAATGGATATATTCGTGCAAATGAATTAGAATGGATCGTATGAATGTGTTAGAATGGATCGTATGAGTGAATTAGAATGGATCGTACGAATGAAATAGAATAGATTGTAAGAATGAATTAGAATGGATCGTGCGAATGAATTAGAATGGATCGTACGAATGAATTAGAATGGATAGTACGAATGAATTAGAATGGATCGTGCGAATGAATTCGAATGGATCGTACGAATGTATTAGAATGGATACCTTTGTGCAAATGAATTAGAATGGATCGTATGAATGAATTAGAACGGATCGTATAAGTGAATTAGAACGGATAGTACGAATGAAGTAGAATGGATCGAATGAATGAATTAGAATGGATACATTCGTGCGAATGAATTAGAATGGATCATATGAATGAATTAGAATAGATTGTCCGGATGAATTAGAATGGATCGTACGAATGAATTAGAATGGATACATTCGTGCGAATAAATTAGAATGGATCGTACGAATGAATTAGAATGTATCGTACGAATGGATTAGAATGGATCCTACGAATGGATTAGTATGGATACCTTTGTGCACATGAATTAGAATGGATCGTATGAATGAATTAGAATGGATCGTAGAATGGATCGTACGAATGAATTAGAATGAATTAGAATGGATCGTACGAATGAATTAGAATAGATCATAGGAATGAATTAGAATGGATCGTGCAAATGAATTAGAATGGATACATTCATGCGAATGAATTAGAATGGATCGGACGAATGAATTAGAATGGATCGTACGAATGAGTAAGAATGGATCGTACGAATGAAATAGAATAGATCGTATGAATGAATTAGAATGGATCGTACGAATGAATTAAAATGGATATATTCGTGCAAATGAATTAGAATGGATCGTATGAATGTATTAGAATGGATCGTATGAGTGAATTAGAATGGATCGTACGAATGAATCAGAAGGGATCGTATGAATGAATTAGAATGGATACATTCGTGTGAATGAATTAGAATGGATCGTATGAATGAATTAGAATAGATTTTGTGAATGAATTAGAACTGATCGTACGAATGAATTAGAATGGATACATTCGTGCGAATGAATTAGAATGAATTAGAATGGATCGGACGAATGAATTAGAATGGATCGTACGAATGAATTAGAGTGGATCAAATGAATGAATTAGAATGGTTACATTCATGCGAATGAATTAGAATGGATCGTACGAATGGATTAGAATGGATACATTCGTGCGAATGAATTAGAATGGATCATACGAATGAGTAAGAATGGATCGTACGAATGAAATAGAATGGATTGTACGAATGAATTAGAATGGATCGTGTGAATGAATTTGAATGGATCGTACGAATGAATTAGAATGGATCGTGCTAATGAATTAGAATTGATCGTACGAATGAAATAGAATGGATTGTACGAATGATTTAGAATGGATCGTACGAATGAATTAGAATGGATCGTACGAATGATTTAGAATGGATACATTCGTGTGAATGAATTAGAATGGATCATACGAATGAGTAAGAATGGATCGTACGAATAAAATAGAATGGATTGTACGAATGAATTAGAATGGATTCGTATGAATGAATTAGAATGGATACATTCGTGCGATCCATTCTAATTCATTCATACGATCTATTCCAATTCATTCATACAATCCATTCTAATTCTTTCACACGATCCATTCTAATTCATTCGTACGATCCATTCTAATTCATTCGCACAATCCATTCTATTTCATTCGTACGATCCATTCTTACTCATTGGTACGATCCATTCTAATTCATTCGCACGAATGTATCCATTCTAATTCATTCGTACAAATCCATTCTAATTCATTCGTACAATCTATTCTATTTCATTCGTATGATCCATTCTTACTCATTCGTATGATCCATTCTAATTCATTCGGATGAATATATCCATTCTAATTTATTCGTACGATCCATTCTAATTCATTCGTACAATCCATTCTAATTCATTCGTCCGATCCATTCTAATTCATTCGCACGAGTGTATCCATTCTAATTCATTCGTACGATCCATTCTAATTCATTCGTACGATCCATTCTAATTCATTCGTAAGATCCATTCTAATTCATTCGTACGATCCATTCTAATTCCTTCGTACGATCCATTCTAATTCATTCGTACGATCCATTCTAATTCATTCGTATGATCCATTCTAATTTAGTCGCACGATCCATTCTAATTCATTCGGGCAATCTATTCTAATTCATTCGCATGATCCATTCTAATTCATTCGTACGATCCATTCTAATTCTTTCGTACGATCCATTCTAATTCATTTGTACGATCCATTCTAATTCATTCGTACGATCTATTCTAATTCATTCGTACGATCCATTCTAATTCCTTCGTACGATCCATTCTAATTCATTCATACTATCCATTCTAATACTTTCACACGATCAATTCTAATTCATTCGTACGATCCATTCTAATTCATTCGTGCAATCCATTCTATTTCATTCGTACGATCCATTCTTACTCATTCGTACGATCCATTCTAATTCATTCATACGAATGTATCCATTCGTACGAATGAATTAGAATAGATTGTACGAATGAATTAGAATGGATCGTACGAATGAATTAGAATGGATCGTACGAAGGAATTAGAATGGATCGTACGAATGAATTAGAATGGATTGTACGAATGAATTAGAATAGATCGTACGAATGAATTAGAATGGATCGTACGAAGGAATTAGAATTGGTCGTACGAATGAATTAGAATGGATATATTCGTGCAAATGAATTAGAATTGATCGTATGAATGTATTAGAATGGATCGTATGAGTGAATTAGAATGGATCGTACGAATGAATTCGAATGGATTGTATGAATGAATTAGAATGGATCGTACGAATGAATTAGAATGGATCGTGTGAATGAATTAAAATGGATCGGACGAATGAATTAGAATGGATCGTACGAATGAATTAGAATGGATCGTACGAATGAATTAGAATGGATCGTACGAATAAATTAGAATGGATACATTCGTCCTAATGAATTAGAATGGATCATACGAATGAATTAGAATGGATCGTACGAATGAATTAGAATGGATCGTACGAATGAATTAGAATGGATCGTGCGAATGAATTCGAATGGATCGTACGAATAAATTAGAATGGATACCTTTGTGCAAATGAATTAGAATGGATCATATGAATGAATTAGAATGGATCGTATGAGTGAATTAGAACGGATAGTACGAATGAAGTAGAATGGATCGTATGAATGAATTAGAATGGATACATTCGTGCGAATGAATTAGAATGCATCGTATGAATGAATTAGAATAGATTGTGCGAATGAATTAGAATGGATCGTACGAATGAATTAGAATGGATACATTCGTGCGAATAAATTAGAATGGATCGTACGAATGAATTAGAATGTATCGTACGAATGGATTACAATGGATACTACGAATGGATTAGAATGGATACCTTTGAGCATATGAATTAGAATGGATCGTATGAAGAAATGGATTAGAATGGATCATACGAATGAATTAGAATAGATCATAGGAATGAATTAGAATGGATCGTGCAAATGAATTAGAATGGATACATTCGTGCGAATAAATTAGAATGGATTATATGAATGATATAGAATGGATACGAAGGAATTAGAATGGATCGTACGAAGGAATTAGAATGGATCATACGAATGAAATAGAATGGATCGTACGTAGGAATTAGAATGGATCGTACGAAGGAATTAGAATGGATCGTACGAAGGAATTAGAATAGATATATTCGTGCAAATGAATTAGAATGGATCGTATGAATGAATTAGAATGGATCGTATGAGTGAATTAGAATGGATCGTACGAATGAATTAGAATGGATCGTATGAATGAATTAGAATGGATCGTGCGAAAGAATTAGAATGCATTGTATGAATGAATTAGAATGGATCGTATGAATGAATTAGAATGGATCGTGTAAATGAATTCAAATGGATCGCATGATCCATTCGAATAGAATGGATCGTATGAATGAATTAGAATGGATCGGGCGAATGAATTAGAATGGATTGTAGGAATGAATTAGAATGGATCGTATGAATGAATTAGAATGGATCGTATGAATGAATTAGAATGGATCGTGCGAATGAATTAGAATGGATCGTACGAATGAATTAGAATGGATCGTACGAACGAATTAGAATGGATCATACGAATGAATTAGAATGGATCATACGAATGAGTAAGAATGGATCGTACGAATGAAATAGAATGGATTGTACGAATGAATTAGAATGGATACATTCATGCGAATGAATTTGAATGGATCGGACGATTGAATTAGAATGGATCGTACGATTCATTCTAATTCATTCGTATGATCCATTCTAATACATTCGTACGATTCATGCTAATTCATTCGCACGATCCATTCTAATTCATTCGTACGATCCATTCTTATTCATTCATACGATCCATTCTAATTCATTCGCACAATCAATTCTAATTCATTCGTACAATCCATTCTAATTCATTCGTATGATCCATTCTAACTCATTCGGTGGATCCATTCTAATTCATTCGTACGATCCATTCTAATCCATTCGCATGATCCATTCTAATTTATTCGTACGATCCATTCTAATCCATTCGTACGATCTATTCTAATTCATTCGCACGAATGTAACCATTCTAATTCATTCATACGATTCATTATAATTCACTCGTATGAGCTATTCTATTTCATTCGTACGATCCATTCTAATTCATTCGTACAATCCATTGTAATTAATTCATACAATCCATTTAGATTCATTCGCACAAATGTATCCATTCAAATTCATTCGTACGATCCATTCTAATTCATTCGTACGATCCATTCTAATTCATTCATACGATCTATTCTAATTCATTCATACAATCCATTCTAATTCTTTCACACAATTCATTCTAATTCATTCGTACGATCCATTCTAATTCATTCGTACGATCCATTTTAATTCACTCATACGATCCATTCTAATACAATCATACGATCCATTCTAATTCATTTGCATGAATATATCCATTCTAAGTCATTCGTACGATCCATTCTAATTCATTCATACGGTCCATTCTAATTCATTTGCACGAATATATCCATTCTAATTCATTCGTACGATCCATTCTAATTCCTTCGTACGATCAATTCTAATTCGTTCGTATGATCCATTCTAATTCATTCGTACGATCCATTCTAATTCATTAATATGATCCATTCTAATTCATTCGTATGATCCATTCTAATGAATTAGAATTGATCGTACGAATGAAATAGAATGGATTGCACGAATGATTTAGAATGGATCGTACGAATGAATTAGAATGGATCGTGTGAAAGAATTAGAATGGATTGTATGAATGAATTAGAATGGATCGTACGAATGAATTAGAATGGATCTTACAAATGAATTAGAATGGATTAGAATGGATTGTGCGAATGAATTAGAATGGATTGTATAAATGAATAAGAATGGATCGTACGAATGAATTAGAATGGATTGTGCGAATGAATTAGCATGAATCGTACAAATGTATTAGAATGGATCATACGAATGAGTAAGAATGGATCGTACGAATGAAATAGAATGGATTGTACGAATGAATTAGAATAGATACATTCGTGCGAATGAATTAGAATCGATCGTACGAATTAATTAGAATGGATCATACGAATGAATTAGAATGGATCGTACGAATGAATTAGAATGGATCGTGCGGATGAATTAGAATGGATCGTACGAATGAATTAGAATAGATATATTTGTGCGAATGAATTAGAATGGATCGTACGAATGAATTAGAATGGATCGTATGAATGAATTAGAATGGATCGTACGAATGAATTAGAATGGATCATGCAAATGAATTAGAATGGATCATACGAATGAATTAGAATGGATCATGCGAATGAATTAGAATGGATCGTACGAATGAATTAGAATGGATCGTGTGAAAGAATTAGAATGGATCGTACGAATGAATTAGAATGGATCACGCGAATAAATTAGAATGGATCATGCGAATGAATTAGAATGGATCGTACGAATGAATTAGAATGGATACATTTGTGCGAATGAATTAGAATGCATCGTACGAATGAATTAGAATGGATCGTATGAATGAATTAGAATGGATCGTACGAATGAATTAGAATGGATCGTGCGAATGAATTAGAATGGATCGTACGAATGAATTAGAATGGATCGTACGAATGAACTAGAATGGATACATTCGTGCGAATGAATTAGAATGGATCGTACGAATGAATTAGAATGGATCGACGAATGAATTAGAATGGATCTTACGAATGAATTAGAATGGATCGTACGAATGAATTAGAATGGATCGAACGAATGAATTAGAATGGATACATTCGTGCGAATGAATTAGAATGGATCGGACGAATGAATTAGAATGGATCGTACGCTCGAATGTATCCATTCTAATCCATTCGTACGATCCATTCTAATCCATTCGTACGATCCATTCTAATTCATTCGCATGAATGTAACCATTCTAATTCATTCATTTGATCCATTCTAATTCATTCGTACGATCCATTCTAATTCATTCATACGATCCATTCTAATTCATTCGTACGATCCATTCTAATTCATTCGCATGAATGTAACCATTCTAATTCATTCATTTGATCCGTTCTAATTCATTCGTACGATCCATTCTAATTCATTCGTCCGATCCATTCTAATTCATTCGCACGAATGTATCAATTCTAATTCATTCGTACGATCCATTCTAATTCAATCGTACGATCAATTCTAATTCATTCGTAAGATCCATTCTAATTCATTCGTACGATCCATTCTAATTCATTCGTACGATCCATTCTAATTCATTCGCATGATTCATTCTAATTCATTTGCACGAATATATCCATTCTAATTCATTCATACGATCCATTCTAGTTCCTTTGTACGATCCATTCTAATTCATTCGTACGATCTATTCTAATTCATTCGTACGATTCATTCTAAATCATTCGCACGATCCATTCTAATTCATTCATAGGATCCATTCTAATTCATTTATACGATCTATTCTAATTCTTTCGCACGAACGTATCCATTCTAATTCATTCGCACGAATGTATCCATTCTAATTCATTCGTACGAATCCATTCTAATTCATTCGTACAATCTATTCTATTTCATTCGTACGATCCATTCTAGTTCATTCGTACGATCCATTCTAATTCATTCATGCATATTTTATTCGTACGATCCATTCTTACTCATTCGTATGATCCATTATGGATACATTCGTGCGAATGAATTAGAATGGATCATAGGAATGAGTAAGAATGGATCGTACGAATGAAATAGAATGGATTGTGCGAATGAATTAGAATGGATCGTAGAATGGATCAGAATAGATCGTGTGAAAGAATTAGAATGGATTGTATGAATGAATTAGAATTCATTCGTACGATCCATTCGAATTCATTCGCACGATCCATTCTAATTCATTCATACGATCCATTCTAATTCTTTCACACGATCTATTCTGATCCATTCTACGATCCATTCTAATTCATTCGCACAATCCATTCTATTTCATTCGTATGATCCATTCTTACTCATTCGTATGATCCATTCTAATTCATTCGCACGAATGTATCCATAATGGATCATACGAATGAGTAAGAATGGATCGTACGAATGAAATAGAATGGATTGTATGAATGAATTAGAATGGATCGTGCGAATGAATTATAATGGATCGTACGAATGAATTAGAATGGATCGTACGAATGAACTAGAATGGATACATTCGTGCGAATGAATTAGAATGGATCGTACGAATGAATTAGAATGGATCGTACGAATGAATTAGAATGGATCATACGAATGAGTAAGAATGGATCGTACGAATGAAATAGAATGGAATGTGCGAATGAATTAGAATGGATCGTACGAATGAATTAGAATGGATCGTACGAATGAATTAGAATGTGTACGAATGAATTAGAATGGATCCTACGAATGAATTAGAATAGATCGTGTGAAAGAATAAGAATGGATTGTATGAATGAATTAAAATGAATTCGTACGATCCATTCGAATTCATTCGCACGATCCATTCTAATTCATTCATACGATCCATTCTAATTCATTCATACAATCCATTCTAATTCTTTCACACGATCCATTCTAATTCATTCGTAGGATCCATTCTAATTCATTCGTACAATCTATTCTATTTCATTCGTACGATCCATTCTTACTCTTTCGTATGATCCATTCTAATTCATTCGGACGAATGTATCCATTCTAATTTATTTGTACGATCCATTCTAATTCATTCATACGATCCATTCTAATTTATTCGTACGATCCATTCTAATTCATTCGTCCGATCCATTCTAATTTATTCGCACGAATGTATCCATTCTAATTCATTCGTACGATCCATTCTAATTCATTCGTACGATCCATTCTATTCTATTTTATTCGTACGATCAATTCTAATTCATTCGTACGATCCATTCTAATTAATTTGCACAATCCATTCTAATTCATTCGTACGATCAATTCTAATTCATTCGCACGAATGTATCGATTCTAATTCATTCGTATGATCCATTCTAATTCATTCGTACGATCCATTCTAATTCATTCATACAATCCATTCTAATTCTTTCACACGATCTATTCTAATTCATTCGTGGGATCCATTCTAATTCATTCGTACACATTCTAATTCATTCGTACGATCCATTCTAATTCATTCGTACGATCCATTCTAATTCATTCGCACATTGCATTCTATTTCATTCGTACGATCCATTCTTACTCATTCGTATGATCCATTCTAATTCATTCGCACGAATGTATCCATAATGGATCATACGAATGAGTAAGAATGGATCGTACGAATGAAATAGAATGGATTGTGCGAATGAATTAGAATGGACCGTACGAATGAATTAGACGTACGAATGAATTAGAATGGATACATTCGTGTGAATAAATTAGAATGGATCATACGAATGAGTGATCCATTCTAATTCATTCGTATGATCCATTCTAATTCATTCGTACGATCCATTCTAATTCATTCGTACGATCCATTCTAATTCATTCGTAAGATCCATTCTAATTCATTCGTACGATCCATTCTAATTCATTCGTACGATCCATTCTAATTCATTCGCGAATGTATCCATTCTAATTCATTCGTACGATCCATTCTAATTTATTCGTACGATCCATTCTAATTCATTCGTACGATCCATTCTAATTCCTTCGTACGATCCATTCTAATTCATTCGTACGATCTATTATAATTCATTCGTACGATCCATTCTAATTCCTTCGCACGATCCATTCTAATTCATTCGTACGATCCATTCTAATTAATTCATATGATCCATTCTAATTAATTCGTACGATCCATTCTAATTCATTCGTTTGAATTAGAATGGAACATACGAAGGAATTAGAATGGATCGTACGAATGAATTAGAATGGATCGTACGAAGGAATTAGAATGGATCGTACGAATGAATTAGAATGGATCGTACGAATGAATTAGAATAGATCGTACGAATGAATTAGAATGGATCGTACGAAGGAATTAGAATGGATCGTACGAATGAATTAGAATGGATCGTACGAATGAATTAGAATGGATCGTACGAATGAATTAGAATGGATACATTTGTGCGAATGAATTAGAATGGATCGTACGAATGAATTAGAATGGATCGTACGAATGAATTAAGATGGATCGTACGAATGAATTAGAATGGATCGTACGAATGAATTAGAATGGATCATACGAATGAATTTGAATTGATCATACGAATGAGTAAGAATGGATCATATGAATGAATTAGAATGGATCATGTGAAAGAATTAGAATGGATCATACGAATGAATTAGAATGGATCGTGCGAATGAATTAGAATGGATCGTACGAATGAATTAGAATGGATACATTTGTGCGAATGAATTAGAATGGATCGTACGAATGAATTAGAATGGATCGTGTGAAAGAATTAGAATGGATTGTACGAATGAATTAGAATGAATCCGATGAATGAATTAGAATGGATCGTGCGAATGAATTAGAATGGATCGTACGAATGAATTAGAATGGATCAAATGAATGAATTAGAATGTACGAATGGATTAGAATGGATCGTACGAATGGATTAGAATGGATACATTCGTGCAAATGAATTAGAATGGATTGTATGAATGAATTAGAATGGATCGTACGATCCATTCGAATTCATTCGCACGATCCATTCTAATTCATTCGTACTATCCACTCTAATTCATTCATACGATCCATTCTAATTCATTCGTACGATCCATTCTAATTCATTCGTATATTCCATTCTAAGATCCTACGAATGAATTAGAATGGATCGTACGAATGAATTAGAATGGATCGTACGAAGGAATTAGAATGGATCGTGCGAATGAATTAGAATGGATACATTCGTGCGAATGAATTAGAATGGATCGGACGAATGAATTAGAATGGATCGTACGAATGAATTAGAATGGATCAAATGAATGAATTAGAATGGTTACATTCATGCGAATGAACTAGAATGGATCGTACGAATGGATTAGAATGGATCGTACGAATGAACTAAAATGGATACATTCGTGCGAATGAATTAGAATGGATCGTACGAATGAATTAGAATGGACCGTACGAATGAATTAGAATGGATCTTACGAATGAATTAGAATGGATCGTACGAATGAATTATAATGGATCGTACGAATGAATTAGAATGGATACATTCGTGCGAATGAATTAGAATGGATCGGACGAATGAATTAGAATGGATCGTACGAATGAATTAGAATGGATCAAATGAATGAATTAGAATGGTTACATTCATGCGAATGAATTATAATGGATCGTACGAATGGATTAGAATGGATCGTACGAATGGATTAGAATGGATACATTCGAGCGAATGAATTAGAATGGATCGTACGAATGAATTAGAATGGATCGTACGAATGGATTAGAATGGATCCTACGAATGGATTAGAATGGATACCTTTGTGCAGAATGGATCGTACGAATGAATTAGAATGGATACATTCGTGCACGATCCATTCTAATTCATTCGCACGAATGTATCGATTCTAATTCATTCGTACGATCCATTCTAATTCATTAATATTATCCATTCTAATTCATTCGTACGATCCATTCTAATTCATTTGTATGATCCATTCTAATTCATTCGGACGAATGTGTCCATTCTAATTTATTCGTACGATCCATTCTAATTCTTTCGTACGATCCATTCTAATTCATTCGTACGATCCATTCTAATTCATTCGTCCGATCCATTCTAATTCATTCGCACGAATGTATCCATTCTAATTCATTCGTACGATCCATTCTAATTCATTCTTACGATCCATTCTAATTCATTCGTAAGATCCATTCTAATTCATTCGTACGATCCATTCTAATTCATTCGTACGATCCATTCTAATTCATTCGCACGAATGTATCCATTCTAGTTCATTCGTACGATCCATTCTATTTCATTCGTACGATCCATTCTTACTCATTCGTATGATCCATTCTAATTCATTCGGACGAATGTATCCATTCTAATTTATTCGTACGATCCATTCTAATTCATTCGTACGATCCATTCTAATTCATTTGTCCGATCCATTCTAATTCATTCGCACGAATGTATCCATTCTAATTCATTCGTACGATCCATTCTAATTCATTCGTACGATCCATTCTAATTCATTCGTAAGATCCATTCTAATTCATTCGTACGATCCATTCTAATTCATTCGCACGAATGTATCCATTCTAGTTCATTCGTACGATCCATTCTAATTCATTCGTACGATCCATTCTAACTCATTCGCACGATCCATTCTAATCCATTCGTACGATCAATTCTAATTCATTCGCACGAATGTATCCAATCTAATTCATTCGTACGATCCATTCTAATTCATTCGTACGATCCATTCTAATTCATTCGGACGATCCATTCTAATTCATTTGCACGAATATATCCATTCTAATTCATTCGTACGATCCATTCTAATTCCTTCGTACGATCCATTCTAATTCATTCGTACAATCCATTCTAATTCTTTCACACGATCCATTCTAATTCATTCGTAGGATCCATTCTAATTCATTCGTACAATCTATTCTATTTCATTCGTACGATCCATTCTTACTCATTCGTATGATCCATTCTAATTCATTCGCACGAATGTATCCATTCTAATTCATTCGTACGAATCCATTCTAATTCATTCGTACAATCCATTCTATTTCATTCGTACGATCCATTCTTACTCATTCGCACGATCCATTCTAATTCATTCGTAAGATCCATTCTAATTCATTCGTACGATCCATTCTAATTCATTCGTACGATCAATTCTAATTCATTTGCACGAATGTATCCATTCTATTTCATTCATACGATCCATTCTAATTCATTCGTACGATCCATTCTAATTCACTCATACGATCCATTCTAATACATTCATACGATCCATTCTAATTCATTTGCACGAATATATCCATTCGAATTCATTCGTACGATCTATTCTAATTCATTCGTACGATCCATTCTAATTCATTCTATTTCATTCGTACGATCCATTCTAATTCATTCGTACGATCCATTCTAATCCATTCTAATTTCATTCGTACGATCCATTCTAATTTATTCGTACGATCCATTCTAATTCATGTGAATGAATTAGAATGGATCGTGTGAATGAATTAGAATGGATCGTATGAATGAATTAGAATAGATTTCGTGAATGAATTAGAACTTATCGTACGAATGAATTAGAATGGATACATTCGTGCGAATGAATTAGAATGGATTGTATGAATGAATTAGAATGGATCGTACGAATGAATTAGAATGGATCGTATGAGTGAATTAGAATGGATACGAAGGAATTAGAATGGATCGTACGAATGAATTAGAATGGATCGTACGAATGAATTAGAATGGATCGTACGAATGAATTAGAATAGATCGTACGAATGAATTAGAAAGAATCGTACGAAGGAATTAGAATGGATCGTACGAATAAATTAGAATGGATCGTACGAATGAATTAAAATGGATCGTACGAATAAACTAGAATGGATACATTCGTGCGAATGAATTAGAATGGATCGTACGAATGAATTAGAATGGATCGTACGAATGAATTAGAATGGATCTTACGAATGAATTAGAATGGATCGTACGAATGAATTAGAATGGATCGTACGAATGAATTAGAATGGATACATTCGTGCGAATGAATTAGAATGGATCGGACGAATGAATTAGAATGGATCGTACGAATGAATTAGAATGGATCGTACGAATGAATTAGAATGGATCGTACGAATAAATTAGAATGGATACATTCGTCCGAATGAATTAGAATGGATCATACGAATGAGTAAGAATGGATCGTACGAATGTATTAGAATAGATTGTACGAATGAATTAGAATGGATTAGACGAATGAATTAGAATGGATCGTGTGAAAGAATTAGAATGGATTGTATGAATGAATTAGAATGGATCGTATGAATGAATTAGAATGGATCGTGCGAATGAATTGGAATGGATTGTACGAATTCATTCTAATTCATTCATACAATCCATTCTAATTCTTTCACACGATCTATTCTAATTCATTCGTTGGATCTATTCTAATTTATTCATACAATCTATTCTATTTCATTCGTACGATCCATTCTTACTCATTCGTATGATCCATTCTAATTCATTCGTACGAATGTATATATTCTAATTTATTCGTACGATCCATTCTAATTCATTCGTACGATCCATTCTAATTCCTTCGTATGATCCATTCTAATTCATTCATACGATCCATTCTAATTTATTCGTACAAATGTATCAATTCTAATTCATTCGTACGAAGGAATTAGAATGGATCGTACGAATGAATTAGAATGGATCGTACAATTGAATTAGAATGGATCGTACGAATGAATTAGAATGGATCGTACGAATGAATTAGAATGGATATATTTGTGCAAATGAATTAGAATGGATCGTATGAATGTATTAGAATGGATCGTATGAGTGAATTAGAATGGATCGTACGAATGAATTAGAATGGATCGTATGAATAAATTAGAATGGTTACATTCGTGCGAATGAATTAGAATAGATCGTACGAATGAATTAGAATGGATCGTACGAATAAATTAGAATGGATCGTGGGAATGAATTAGAATGGATCGTAGGAATGAATTAGAATGGATCCACCGAATGAGTTAGAATGGATCATACGAATGATCCATTCTAATTCATTCATACGATCCATTCTAATTCATTTGCACGAATATATCCATTCTAATTCCTTCGTACGATCCATTCTAATTCCTTCGTACGATCCATTCTAATTCCTTCGTACGATCCATTCTATTTCATTCGTATGATCCATTCTAATTCCTTCGTACGATCCATTCTAATTCCTTCGTATCCATTCTAATTCACTCATACGATCCATTCTAATTCATTCATACGATCTATTCTAATTCATTCATACAATCCATTCTAATTCTTTCACACGATCCATTCTAATTCATTCGTACGAACCATTCTAATTCATTCGCACAATCCATTCTATTTCATTTGTGCGATCCATTCTTACTCATTGGTATGATCCAATCTAATTCATTCGCATGAATGTATCCATTCTAATTCATTCATACGAATGAATTAGAATGTACCGTGCGAATGAATTAGAATGGATCGTACGAATGAACTAGAATGGATACATTCGTGCGAATGAATTAGAATGGATCGTACGAATGAATTTGAATGGATCGTACGAATGAATTAGAATGGATCTTACGAATGAATTGTAATGGACCGTACGAATAAATTAGAATGGATCGTATGAATGGTTTAGAATGGATACATTCGTGCGAATGAATTAGAATGGATCGGACGAATGAATTAGAATGGATCGTACGAATGAATTAGAATGGATCAAATGAATGAATTAGAATGGTTATATTCATGCGAATGAATTAGAATGGATCGTACGAATGGATTAGAATGGATCGTACGAATGGATTAGAATGGATACATTCGTGTGAATGAATTAGAATGGATCATACGAATGAGTAAGAATGGATCGTACGAATGAAATAGAATGGATTGTACGAATGAATTAGAATGGATCGTGCGAATGAATTTGAATGGATCGTACGAATGAATTCGAATGGATCATGCTAATGAATTAGAATTGATCGTACGAATGAAATAGAATGGATTGTACGAATGATTTAGAATGGATCGTACGAATGAATTAGAATGGATCATACGAATAATTTAGAATGGATACATTCGTGCGAATGAATTAGAATGGATCATACGAATGAGTAAGAATGGATCGTACGAATGAAATAGAATGGATTGTACGAATGAATTAGAATGGATTCGTACGAATGAATTAGAATGGATACATTCGTGCGAATGAATTAGAATGGATCGTACCAATGAGTAAGAATGGATCGTACGAATGAAATAGAATGGATTGTGCGAATGAATTAGAATGGATCATACGAATGAATTAGAATGGATCGTGTGAAAGAATTAGAATGGATTGTATGAATGAATTAGAATAGATCGTATGAATGAATTAGAATGGATCGTACGAATGAATTAGAATGGATCGTACGAATGAATTAGAATGAATCGTACGAATGAATTAGAATGGATCGTGTGAAAGAATTAGAATGGATTGTATGAATGAATTAGAATAGATCGTATGAATGAATTAGAATGGATCGTACGAATGAATTAGAATGAATCGTACGAATGAATTAGAATGGATACATTCGTGCGAATGAATTAGAATGGATACATTCGTGTGAAAGAATTAGAATGGATCGTATGAATGAATTAGAATGGATCCTATGAATGAATTAGAATGGATCGTGCGAATGACTTAGAATGGAACGTACAAATGAATTAGCATGGATCGTACTAATGAATTAGAATGGAACGTACAAATGAATTAGAATGGATCGTGTGAAAGAATTAGAATGGATTGTATGAATGAATTAGAATGAATTCGTACGATCCATTCGAATTCATTCGCACGATCCATTCTAATTCATTCATACGATCCATTCTAATTCATTCATACAATCCATTCTAATTCTTTCACACGATCCATTCTAATTCATTCGTAGGATCCATTATAATTCATTCGTACAATCTATTCTATTTCATTCGTACGATCCATTCTTACTCATTCGTATGATCCATTCTAATTCATTCGGACGAATGTATTCATTCTAATTTATTCGTACGATCCATTCTAATTCATTCGTACGATCCATTCTAATTCATTCGTCCGATCCATTCTAATTCATTCGCACGAATATATCCATTCTAATTCTTTCGTACGATCCATTCTAATTCATTCGTACGATCCATTCTAAGTCATTCGTACGATCCATTCTAATTCATTCGCACGAATGTATCCATTCTAGTTCATTCGTACGATCCATTCTAATTCATTCGTACGATCCATTCTAATTCATTCGCACGATCCATTCTAATTTATTCGTACAATCCATTCTATTTCATTCGTACGATCCATTCTTACTCATTCGTATGATCCATTATGGATACATTCGTGCGAATGAATTAGAATGGATCATACGAATGAGTAAGAATGGATCGCACGAATGAAATAGAATGGATTGTGCGAATGAATTAGAATGGATCATAGAATGGATCAGAATAGATCGTGTGAAAGAATTAGAATGGATCGTATGAATGAATTAGAATGGATCGTGTGAATGAATTCGAATGGATCGTACGAATTCATTCTAATTCATTCATACAATCCATTCTAATTCTTTCACACGATCTATTCTGATCCATTCTACGATCCATTCTAATTCATTCGCACAATCCATTCTATTTCATTCGTACGATCCATTCTTACTCATTCGTATGATCCATTCTAATTCATTCGCACGAATGTATCCATAATGGATCATACGAATGAGTAAGAATGGATCGTACGAATGAAAAACGTACGAATGAATTAGAATGGATCGTACGAATGAACTAGAATGGATCGTACGAATGAAATAGAATAGATTGTACGAATGAATTAGAATGGATTCGTATGAATGAATTAGAATGGATACATTCGTTCGAATGAATTAGAATGGATACATTCGTGCGAAAGAATTAGAATAGATCGTATGAATGAATTAGAATGGATCCTATGAATGAATTAGATTGGATCATGCGAATGAATTAGAATGGATCGTACGAATGAATTAGAATAGATCGTACGAATGAATTAGAATGGATCGTACGAAGGAATTAGAATGGATCGTACGAATGAATTATAATGGATATATTCGTGCAAATGAATTAGAATGGATCGTGCGAATGAATTAGAATGGATCGTACGAATGAATTAGAATGGATCGTACGAATGAATTAGAATGGATCTTACGAATGAATTAGAATGGATCGTACGAATAAATTAGAATAGATCGTACGAATGAATTAGAATGGATACATTCGTGCGAATGAATTAGAATGGATCGGACGAATGAATTAGAATGGATCGTACGAATGAATTAGAATGGATCAAATGAATGAATTAGAATGGTTACATTCATGCGAATGAATTAGAATGGATCGTACGAATGGATTAGAATGGATACATTCGAGCGAATGAATTAGAATGGATCGTACGAATGAATTAGAATGGATCGTACGAATAGATTAGAATGGATCCTACGAATGGATTAGAATGGATACCTTTGTGCATATGAATTAGAATGGATCGTACGAATGAATTAGCATGGATCATATTAATGAATTAGAAAGGATACATTCGTGCGAATGAATTAGAATGGATCGTACGAATGAATTAGAATGGATCGTACGAATGAATTAGAATGGATCTTATGAATGAATTAGAATGGATCGTACGAATGAATTAGAATAGCTCATACAAATAAATTAGAATGAATCGTATGAATGAATTAGAATGGTTACATTCGTGCGAATGAATTAGAATAGATCGTACGAATGAATTAGAATGGATCGTACGAATAAATTAGAATGGACCGTGGGAATGAATTAGAATGGATCGTACGAATGAATTAGAATGGATCCACCGAATCAGTTAGAATGGATCATACGAATGAATTAGAATGGATTGTACGAATGAATTAGAATGGATTGTGCGAATGAATTAGAATGGATCGTATGAATGAATAAGAATGGATGAAATAGAATGGATCGTATGAATGAATTAGAATGGATACATTCGTGTGAATAAATTAGAATGGATCGTATGAATGAATTAGAATAGATTTTGTGAATGAATTAGAACTGATCGTACGAATGAATTAGAATGGATACATTCGTGCGAATGAATTAGAATGGATTGTATGAATGAATTAGAATGGATCGTACGAATGAACTAGAATGGATACATTCGTGCGAATGAATTAGAATGGATCGTACGAATGAATTAGAATGGATCGTACGAATGAATTAGAATGTATCTTACGAATGAATTAGAATGGATCGTACGAATGAATTAGAATGGATCATACGAATGAATTAGAATGGATACATTCATGTGAATGAATTAGAATGGATCGGACGAATGAAATAGAATGGATCGTACGAATGAATTAGAATGGATCGTACGAATAAATTAGAATGGATACATTCGTCCGAATGAATTAGAATGGATCATACGAATGAGTAAGAATTGATCGTATGAATGAAATAGAATAGATTGTACGAATGAATTAGAATGGATCCTACGAAATAATTAGAATGGATCGTGTGAAAGAATTAGAATGGATCGTACGAAGGAATTAGAATGGATCGTACGAATGAATTAGAATGAATTGTATGAGTGAATTAGAATAGATAGTGCGAATGAATTAGAATGGATCGTATGAATGAATTAGAATGGATCGTGCGAATGATTTCGAATGGATCGTACGAATGAGTAAGTATGGATCGTACGAATGAAATAGAATGGATCGTACGAATGAATTAGAATGGATCGTATGAATAAATTAGAATGGATACATTCGTCCGAATGAATTAGAATGGATCATACGAATGAGTAAGAATGGATCGTACGAATGAAATAGAATAGATTGTACGAATGAATTGGAATAGATCCAACGAATGAATTAAAATGGATCATGTGAAAGAATTAGAATGGATTGTATGAATGAATCAGAATGGATCCTATGAATGAATTAGAATGGATCATGCGAATGAATTAGAATGGATCGTACGAATGAATTAGAATGGATCGTGCTAATGAATTAGAATTGATCGAACGAATGAATTAGCATGGATCATGCTAATAAATTAGAATAGAACGTACGAATGAATTAGAATGGATCGTGTGAAAGAATTAGAATGATTGTATGAATGAGTTAGAATGAATTCGTACGATCCATTCGAATTCATTCGCACGATCCATTCTAGTTCATTCATATGATCCATTCTAATTCATTCATACAATCCATTCTAATTCTTTCACACGATCCATTCTAATTCATTCGTAGGATCCTTTCTAATTCATTCGTACAATCTATTCTATTTCATTCGTACGATCCATTCTTACTCATTCGTATGATCCATTCTAATTCATTCGGAAGAATGTATCCACTCTAATTTATTTGTACGATCCATTCTAATTCATTCGTACGATCCAATCTAATTCAATCGAACGATCCATTCTAATTCATTCGTCCGATCCATTCTAATTCATTCGTATGAATGTATCCATTCTAATTCATTCATACGATCCTTTCTAATTCATTTGTACGATCCATTCTAATTCATTCGTACGATCCATTCTAATTCGATCGCACGAATGTATCCATTCTAGTTCATTCGTACGATCCATTCTAATTCATTCGTACGATCCATTCTAATTCATTCGCACGATCCATTCTAATTCATTCGTACAATCCATTCTATTTCATTCGTACGATCCATTCTTACTCATTCGTATGATCCATTATGGATACATTCGTGCGAATGAATAAGAATGGATCATACGAATCAGTAAGAATGGATCGTACGAATGAAATAGAATGGATTGTGCGAATGAATTAGAATGGATCGTAGAATGGATCAGAATAGATCGTGTGAAAGAATTAGAATGGATCGTACGAATGAATTAGAATGGATTGTGCGAATGAATTCGAATGGATCGTACGAATTCATTTTAATTCATTCATACAATCCATTCTAATTCTTTCACACAATCTATTCTGATCCATTCTACGATCCATTCTAATTCATTCGCACAATCCATTCTATTTCATTCGTACGATCCATTCTTACTCATTCGTATGATCCATTCTAATTCATTCGCACGAATGTATCCATAATGGATCATACGAATGAGTAAGATTGGATCGTACGAATGAAATACGTACGAATGAATTAGAATGGATCGTACGAATGAACTAGAATGGATCGTACGAATGAAATAGAATAGATTGTACGAATGAATTAGAATGGATTCGTACGAATGAATTTGAATGGATACATTCGTGTGAATGAATTAGAATGGATACATTCGTGCGAAAGAATTAGAATAGATCGTATGAATGAATTAGAATGGATCCTATGAATGAATTAGAATGGATCGTGCGAATAAATTAGAATGGATCGTACGAATGAATTAGAATGGATCGTACGAAGGAATTAGAATGGATCGTACGAATGAATTAGAATGGATATATTCGTGCAAATGAATTAGAATGGATCGTCCGAATGAATTAGAATGGATCGTACGAATGAATTAGAATGGATCGTACGAATGAATTAGAATGGATCGTACGAATGAATTAGAATAGATCGTACGAATGAATTAGAATGGATACATTCGTGCGAATGAATTAGAATGGATCGGACGAATGAATTAGAATGGATCGTACGAATGAATTAGAATGGATCAAATGAATGAATTAGAATGGTTACATTCATGCGAATGAATTAGAATGGATCGTACGAATGGATTAGAATGGATCGTACGAATGGATTAGAATGGATACATTCGAGCGAATGAATTAGAATGGATCGTACGAATGAATTAGAATGGATCGTACGAATGGATTAGAATGGATCATACGAATGGATTAGAATGGATACCTTTGTGCATATGAATTAGAATGGATCGTAAGAGTGAATTAGAATGGATCATATTAATGAATTAGAATGGATACATTCATGCGAATGAATTAGAATGGATCGTACGAATGAATTAGAATGGATCTTACGAATGAATTAGAATGGATCGTACGTATGAATTAGAATAGCTCATACGAATGAATTAGAATGAATCGTATGAATGAATTAGAATGGTTATATTCGTGCGAATGAATTAGAATAGATCGTACGAATGAATTAGAATGGATCGTACGAATAAATTAGAATGGATCGTGGGAATGAATTAGAATGGATCGTACGAATGAATTAGAATGGATCCACCGAATGAGTTAGAATGGATCTTACGAATGAATTAGAATGGATTGTACGAATGAATTAGAATGGATTGTGCGAATGAATTAGAATGGATCATATGAATGAATAAGAATGGATCGTATGAATAAATTAGAATGGATACATTCGTGTGAATAAATTAGAATGGATCGTATGAATGAATTAGAATAGATTTTGTGAATGAATTAGAACTGATCGTACGAATGAATTAGAATGGATACATTCGTGCGAATGAATTAGAATGGATTGTATGAATGAATTAGAATGGATCGTACGAATGAACTAGAATGGATATATTCGTGCGAATGAATTAGAATGGATCGTACGAATAAATTAGAATGGATCGTACGAATGAATTAGAATGGATCTTACGAATGAATTAGAATTGATCGTACTAATGAATTAGAGTGGATCGTACGAATGAATTAGAATGGATACATTCGTGCGAATGAATTAGAATGGATCGGACGAATGAAATAGAATGGATCGTACGAATGAATTAGAATGGATCGTACGAATAAATTAGAATGGATACATTCGTTCGAATGAATTAGAATGGATCATACGAATGAGTAAGAATGGATCGTACGAATGAAATAGAATAGATTGTACGAATGAATTAGAATGGATCCTACGAAATAATTAGAATGGATCGTGTGAAAGAATTAGAATGGATCCTACGAAGGAATTAGAATGGATCGTACGAATGAATTAGAATGGATCGTATGAGTGAATTAGAATGGATAGTGCGAATGAATTAGAATGCATCGTATGAATGAATTAGAATGGATCGTGTGAATGAATTCGAATGGATCGTACGAATGAGTATGAATGGATCGTACGAATGAAATAGAATGGATCGTACGAATGAATTAGAATGGATCGTATGAATAAATTAGAATGGATACATTCGTCCGAATGAATTAGAATGGATCATACAAATGAGTAAGAATGGATCGTACGAATGAAATAGAATAGATTGTACGAATGAATTAGAATAGATCCTACGAATGAATTAGAATGGATCATGTGAAAGAATTAGAATGGATTGTATGAATGAATTAGAATGGATTGTATGAATGAGTTAGAATGGATCCTATGAATGAATTAGAATGGATCGTGCGAATGAATTAGAATGGATCGTATGAATGAATTAAAATGGATCGTGATAATGAATTAGAATTGATCGAACGAATGAATTAGCATGGATCGTGCTAATAAATTAGAATGGAACGTACGAATGAATTAGAATGGATCGTGTGAAAGAATTAGAATGGATTGTATGAATGAATTAGAATGAATTCGTACGATCCATTCGAATTCATTCGCACGACCCATTCTAGTTCATTCATACGATCCATTCTAATTCATTCATACAATCCATTCTAATTCTTTCACACGATCCATTCTAATTCATTCGTAGGGTCCATTCTAATTCATTCGTACAATCTATTCTATTTCATTCGTACGATCCATTCTTACTCATTCGTATGATCCATTCTAATTCATTCGGACGAATGTATCTATTCTAATTTATTCGTACGATCCATTCTAATTCATTCGTACGATCCAATCTAATTCATTTGTCCGATCCATTCTAATTCATTCGCACGAATGTATCCATTCTAATTCATTCGTACGATCCATTCTAATTCATTCGTATGATCCATTCTAATTCATTCGTAAGATCCATTCTAATTCATTCGTACGATCCATTCTAATTCATTCGTATGATCCATTCTAATTCATTCGCACGAATGTATCCATTCTAGTTCATTCATACGATCCATTCTAATTCATTCATACAATCCATTCTAATTCATTAGAATGGATCATGCGAATGAATGAGAATGGATCGTACGAATGAACTAGAATAGATTGTATGAATGAATTAGAATGAATTCGTACGATCCATTCGAATTCATTCGCACGATCCATTCTAATTCATTCATACGATCCATTCTAATTCATTCATACAATCCATTCTAATTCTTTCACACGATCCATTCTAATTCATTCGTAGGATCCATTCTAATTCATTCGTACAATCTATTCTATTTCATTCGTACGATCCATTCTTACTCATTGGTACGAACCATTCTAATTCATTCCATTCTAATTCATTCGCTCGAATGTATCCATTCTAATCCATTCGTACGATCCATTCTAATCCATTCGTACGATCCATTCTAATTCATTCACATGAATGTAACCATTCTAATTCATTCGTACGATCCATTCTAATTCATTCGTACGATCCATTCTAATTCATTCGCACGAATGTATCCATTCTAATTCATTCATATGATCCATTCTAATTCATTCATACAATCCATTCTAATTCTTTCACACGATCCATTCTAATTCATTCGTACGATCTATTCTAATTCATTCGTACAATCTATTCTAATTCATTTGCACGAATGTATCCATTCTAATTCATTCATACGATCCATTCTAATTCATTCGTACGATCCATTCTAATTCATTCGCACGATCTATTCTAATTCATTCGTACGATCCATTCTAATTCATTCGTAATATCCATTCTAATTCATTCGTACGATCCATTCTAATTCATTCGTACGATCCATTCTAATTCATTCGCACGAATGTATCCATTCTAGTCCATTCGTACGATCCATTCTAATTCATTCGTACGATCCATTCTAATCCATTCGTACAATCCATTCTAATTCTTTCACACGATCCATTCTAATTCATTCGTAGGATCCATTCTAATTCATTCGTACAATCTATTCTATTTCATTCGTACGATCCATTCTTACTCATTCGTATGATCCATTCTAATTCATTCGGACGAATGTATCCATTCTAATTTATTCATACGATCCATTCTAATTCATTCGTACGATCCATTCTAATTCATTCGTACGATCTATTCTTACTCATTCGTATGATCCATTCTAATTCATTCGTACGATACATTCTACTTCATTCATACGATCGATTCTAATTCATTCGCACTATCCATTCTAATTTATTCGTACGATCCATTCTAATTCATTCGTATGATCCATTCTAATTTATTCGTTCAAATATATCCATTCTAATTCATTCCGTACGATCCATTCTAATTCATTCGTACGATCCATTCTGATTCATTCGTACGAATGTATCCATTCTAATTCATTCGTACGATCCATTCTAATTCATTCGTACGATCCATTCTAATTCATTCATATGATCCATTCTAATTCATTCGGACGAATGTATCCATTCTAATTTATTCGTACGATCCATTCTAATTCATTCATTTGATCCATTCTAATTCATTCGTACGATCCATTCTAATTCATTCGTCCGATCCATTCTAATTCATTCGCATGAATGTATCCATTTGAATTCATTCGTACGATCCATTCTAATTAATTCGTAAGATCGATTCTAATTCATTCGTACCATCCATTCTAATTCATTCGTACGATCCATTCTAATTCATTCGCACGAATGTATCCATTCTAGTTCATTCGTACGATCCATTCTAATTCATTCGTATGATCCATTCTAATTTATTCGCACGATCCATTCTAATTCATTCGTACGATCCATTTTAATTCATTCATACGATCCATTCTAATTCATTCGCACGAATGTATCCATTCTAATTCATTCATACGATCCATTCTACTTCATTCGTTTTATCCGTTCTAATTCACTCATACGATCCATTCTAATTCATTCATACGATCCATTCTAATTCATTTGCACGAATATATCCATTCTAATTCATTCGTAGGATCCATTATAATTCCTTCATACGATCCATTCTAATCCCTTCGTACGATCCATTCTAATTCCTTCGTATGATCCATTCTATTTCATTCGTACGATCCATTCTAATTCCTTCGTACGATCCATTCTATTTCATTCGTACGATCCATTCTAATTAATTCGTACGATCCATTCTAATTCATTCGTATGATCCATTCTAATTCATTCGTACAATCCATTCTTACTCATTCGTACGATCCATTCTAATTCATTCATACAATCCATTCTAATTCATTCCGTACGATCCATTCTAATTCATTCATACGATCTATTCTTTCATACAATCCATTCTAATTCTTTCATGCGAATGAATTAGAATGGATACCTTTGTGCATATGAATTAGAATGGATCGTACGAATGAATTAGAATAGATCATATTAATGAATTGGAATGGATCGTACGAATGAATTAGAATGGATACATTCATGCGAATGAATTAGAATGGATCGTGCGAATCAATTAGACTGGATCGTGCGAATGAATAAGAATAGATCATACGAATGAATTAGAATGGATCGTACGAATTAATTAGAATGGGTACATTCGTGCAAATGAATTAGAATGGATTGTATGAATGAATTAGAATGGATCGTACGAATGAATTAGAATGGATCATACGAATGAATTAGAATGGATCGTACGAATGAATTAGAATGGATCGTACGAATGAATTAGAATGGATCGTACGAATGAATTAGAATGGATCGTGCAAATAAATTAGAATGGATCGTACGAATGAATTAGAATGGATACATTTGTGCGAATGAATTAGAATGGATCGTACGAATGAATTAGAATGGATCGTGTGAATGAATTAGAATGGATCGTACGAATGAATTAGAATGGATCGTGCGAATGAATTAGAATGTATCGTACGAATGAATTAGAATGGATCGTGTGAAAGAATTAGAATGGATCGTACGAATGAATTAGAATGGATCGTACGAATGATTTAGAATGGATCGTACGAATGAATAAGAATGGATACATTTGTGCAAATGAATTAGAATGGATCGTACGAATGAATTAGAATGGATCGTAAGAATGAATTAGAATGGATCGTACGAATAAATTAGAGTGGATCGTGCGAATGAATTAGAATGGATCGTACGAATGAATTAGAATGGATCGTACGAATGAACTAGAATCGATACATTCGTGCGAATAAATTAGAATGGATCGTACGAATGAATTAGAATGGATCGTACGAATGAATTAGAATGGATCGTACGAATGGATTAGAATGGATCATACGAATGAATTAGAATGGATCGTGTGAATGAATTAGAATGGATCGAATGAATGAATTAGAATGGATATATTCGAGCGAATGAATTAGAATAGATCGTAGGAATGAATTAGAATGGATCATACGAATGAATTACAATGGATCGTACGAATGAGTTAGAATGGATCGTACGAATGAATTAGAATGGATCGTGTGAATGTATTAGAATGGATGCATTCATGCGAATGAATTAGAATGGATCGTACGAATGGATTAGAATGGATCGTACGAATGAATTAGAATGGATACATTTGTGCGAATGGATTAGAATGGATCGTACGAATGAATTAGAATGGATCATATGAATAAATTAGAATGGATACATTCGTGCGAATGAATTAGAATGGATCGGACGAATGAATTAGAATGGATCGTACGAATGAATTAGAATGGATCAAATGAATGAATTAGAATGGTTACATTCATGCGAATAAATTAGAATGGATCGTACGAATGGATTAGAATGGATCGTACGAATGGATTAGAATGGATACATTCGAGCGAATGAATTAGAATGGATCGTACGAATGAATTAGAATGGATCGTACGAATGGATTAGAATGGATCCTACGAATGGATTAGAATGGATACCTTTGTGCATATGAATTAGAATGGATCGTACGAATGAATTAGAATGGATCGTACGAAGGAATTAGAATGGATCGTACGAATGAATTAGAATGGATCGTACGAATGAATTAGAATAGATCGTACGAATGAATTAGAATGGATCATACGAAGGAATTAGAATGGATCGTACGAATGATTTAGAATAGATATATTCGTGCAAATGAATTAGAATGGATCGTATGAATGAATTAGAATGCATTGTATCAATGAATTAGAATGCATTGTATGAATGAATTAGAATGGATCGTATGAATGAATTATAATGGATCGTGCGAATGAATTCGAATGGATCGCATGATCCATTCGAATAGAATGGATCGTATGAATGAATTAGAATGGATCGGGCGAATGAATTAGAATGGATTGTAGGAATAAATTAGAATGGATCGTATGAATGAATTAGCATGGATCGTATGAATGAATTAGAATGGATCGTGCGAATGAATTAGAATGGATCGTACGAATGAAATAGAATGGATCGTACGAATGAATTAGAATGGATGATACGAATGAATTAGAATAGATCGTACAAATGAATTAGAATGGATCGTACGAAGGAATTAGAATTTGATCGTACGAATGAATTAGAATGGATCGGACGAATGAATTAGAATGGATCGTACGAATGAATTAGAATGGATCAAATGAATGAATTAGAATGGTTACATTCATGCGAATTAATTAGAATGGATCGTAGGATTGTATGAATGAATTAGAATGGATCGTGCGAAAGAATTAGAATAGATCGTATGAATGAATTAGAATGGATCGTACGAATGAATTAGAATGGATCGTACGAATGAATTAGAATGGATCGTACGAAGGAATTAGAATGGATCGTACGAATGAATTAGAATGGATATATTCGTGCAAATGAATTAGAATGGATCGTATGAATGTATTAGAATGGATCGTACGAATGAATTAGAATGGATTCGTACGAATGAATTAGAATGGATACATTCGTACGAATGAATTAGAATGGATACATTCGTACGAATGAATTAGAATGGATCGTACCAATAAGTAAGATTGGATCGTACGAATGAATTAGAATGGATCGTGTGAAAGAATTAGAATGGATTGTATGAATGAATTAGAATGAATTCGTTCGATCAATTCTAATTCATTAGCACGATCCATTCTAATTCATTCGTAAGATCCATTCTAATTCCTTCGTATCCATTCTAATTCACTCATACGATCCATTCTAATTCTTTCACACGATCCATTCTAATTCATTCGTACAATCCATTCTAATTCATTCGCACAATCCATTCTATTTCATTCATACGATCAATTCTAATTCATTAGAATGGATCGTACGAATGAATTAGAAATGATCATATTAATGAATTAGAATGGATCGTACGAATGAATTAGAATGGATCGTACGAATGTATTAGAATGGATCTTACAAATGAATTAGAATAGATCGTACGAATGAATTAGAATGGATCATACGAATGAATTAGAATGGATCGTACGAATGAATTAGAATGATTTAGAATGGATCGTACGAATGAATTAGAATGGATCGTACGAATGAATTTAAATGGATCGTACGAATGAAATAGAATGGATCGTGTGAAAGAATTAGAATGGATTGTATGAATGAATTAGAATGGATCGTATGAATGGATCGTACGAATGGAATGGATACATTCGTGCGAATGAATTAGAATGGATCGTACAAATGAATTAGAATGGATCATACGAATGAGTAAGAATGGATCGTACGAATGAATTAGAATGGATCGTACGAATGAATTAGAATGGATCGTACGAATAAATTAGAATGGATACATTCGTCCGGATGAATTAGAATGGATCATACGAATGCATTCTAATTCCTTCGTACGATCCATACTAATTCCTTCGTACGATCCATTCTGTTTCATTCGTATGATCCATTCTAATTCCTTCGTACGATCCATTCTAATTCCTTCGTATCCATTCTAATTCACTCATACGATCCATTCTAATCCATTTGTACGATCCATTCTAATTCATTTGCATGAATGTAACCATTCTAATTCATTCATTTGATCCATTCTAATTCATTCGTACGATCCATTCTAATTCATTCGTACGATCCATTGTAATTCATTCATACAATCCATTTAGATTCATTCGCACAAATGTATCCATTCAAATTCATTCGTACGATCCAGTCTAATTCATTCGTACGATCCATTCTAATTCATTCGCACGAATATATCCATTCTAATTCTTTCGTACGATGCATTCTAATTCATTCGTACGATCCATTCTAATTCATTCGTACGATCCATTCTAATTCATTCGTACGATCCATTCTAATTCATTCGCACGAATGTATCCATTCTAATTCATTCGTACAATCCATTCTATTTCATTCGTACGATCCATTCTTACTCATTCGTATGATCTATTCTAATTCATTCGTATGATCCATTCTAATTCATTCGTACGATCCATTCTAATTCATTCGTACGATCAATTCTAATTCATTCGCATGATCCATTCTAATTCATTCATACGATCCATTCTAATTCATTCATACGATCCATTCTATTCGAATGGATCATGCGATCCATTCGAATTCATTTGCACGATCCATTTTAATTCATTCATACGATCCATTCTAATTCATTCACACAATGCATTCTAATTCTTTCACACGATCCATTCTAATTCATTCGTATGATCCATTCTAATTCATTAATATGATCGTACGAATGAATTAGAATGGATCATACGAATGGATTAGAATGGATACATTTGTGCGAATGAATTAGAATGGATCGTACGAATGAATTAGAATGGATCGTATGAATGAATTAGAATGGATCGTACGAATGAATTAGAATGGATCGTGCGAATGAATTAGAATGGATCGTACGAATGAATTAGAATGGATTGTACGAATGAATTAGAATGGATCATAATAATGAATTAGAATGGATCGTACGAATGAATTAGAATGGATCGTACGAAAAAATTAGAATGGATACATTCGTCCGAATGAAATAGAATGGATCATACGAATGAGTAAGAATGGATCGTACTAATGAAATAGAATAGATTGTACGAATGAATTAGAATGGATCCTACGAATGAATTAGAATAGATCATGTGAAAGAATGTATCGTACGAATGAATTAGAATGGATCATACGAATGAGTAAGAATGGATCGTACGAATGAATTAGAATGGAATAGAATAGATTGTACGAATGAATTAGAATGGATCGTACGAATTAATTAGAATGGATCGTACGAATGAATTAGAATGGATCGTACGAATGAATTAGAATGGATCATACGAATGAATTAGAATGGATACATTTGTGCGAATGAATTAGAAAGGATCGTACGAATGGATTAGAATGGATCGTACGAATGGATTAGAATGGATACATTCGTGCGAATGAATTAGAATGGATTGTATGAATGAGTTAGAATGGATCGTACGATCCATTCGAATTCATTCGCACGATCCATTCTAATTCATTCATACGATCCATTCTATTTCATTCATACAATCCATTCTAATTCTTTCACACGATCCATTCTAATTCATTCGTAGGATCCATTCAAATTCATTTGTACAATCTATTTTATTTCATTCGTACGATCCATTCTTACTCATTCGTATGATCCATTCTAATTCATTCGGATGAATGTATCCATTCTAATTTATTCGTACGATCCATTCTAATTCATTCGTACGATCCATTCTAATTCATTCGTACGATCCATTCTTACTCATTCGTATGATCCATTCTAATTCATTCGTACGATCCATTCTAATTCATTCGTACGATCCATTCTAATTCATTCGCACAATCTATTCTAATTCATTCGTACGATCCATTCTAATTCATTCTTACGATCGTACGAATGAATTAGAATGGATCGTACGGAATGAATTAGAATGGATTGTATGAATAAATTAGAATGGATACATTCGTGCGAATGAATTAGAATGGATCATACGAATGAGTAAGAATGGATCGTATGAATGAAATAGAATGGATTATACGAATGAATTATAATGGATAGTACAAATGAATTAGAATGGATCGTACGAATGAATTAGAATGGATCATACGAATGAGTAAGAATGGATCATACAAATGAAATAGAATGGATTGTACGAATGAATTAGAATGGATCGTACGAATGAATTAGAATGGATCGTGTGAAAGAATTAGAATGCATTGTATGAATAAATTAGAATGGATCGTATGAATGAATTAGAATGGATCGTGCGAATGAATTCTAATGGATCGCATGATCCATTCGAATAGAATGGATCGTATGAATGAATTAGAATGGATCGGGCGAATGAATTAGAATGGATTGTAGGAATGAATTAGAATGGATCGTATGAATGAATTAGAATGGATCGTATGAATGAATTAGAATGGATCGTGCGAATGAATTAGAATGGATCGTACGATCTATTCTAATTCATTCGCACGAATGTAACCATTCTAATACATTTATACGATTCATTCTAATTCATTCGTATGAGCTATTCTAATTCATTCGTACGATCCATTCTAATTCATTCGTACGATCCATTGTAATTCATTCATACAATCCATTTAGATTCATTCGCACAAATATATCCATTCAAATTCATTCGTACGATCCAGTCTAATTCATTCGTACAATCCATTCTAATTCCTTCGTACGATCCATTCTAATTCATTCGTACGATCTATTCTAATTCATTCGTACGATCCATTCTAATTCATTCGTACGATCCATTCTAATTCCTTCGTACGATCCATTCTAATTCATTCGTACGATCCATTCTAATTCATTCTTACAATCTATTCTAATTCATTCGTAAGAATGGATACATTCGTGTGAATGAATTAGAATGGATCGTACGAATGAGTAAGAATGGATCGTACGAATGAAATAGAATGGATTGCACGAATGAATTAGAATGGATCGTACGAATGAATTAGAATGGATCGTGTGAAAGAATTAGAATGGATTGTATGAATGAATTAGAATGGATTGTACGAATGAATTAGAATGGATCGTACAAAGGAATTAGAATGGATCGTACGAATGAATTAGAATGGATCGTACGAATGAATTAGAATAGATCGTACGAATGAAATAGAATGGATCATACGAATGAGTAAGAATGGATCGTATGAATGAATTAGATTGGATACATTTGTGCGAATCAATTAGAATGGATCGTACGAATGAATTAGATTGGATCGTATGAATGAATTAGAATGGATCGTACGAATGAATTAGAATGGATCGTACGAATGAATTAGAATGGATCGTACGAATGAATTAGAATGGATCGTGTGAAAGAATTAGAATGGATCGTACGAATGAATTAGAATGGATCGTGCGAATGAATTAGAATGGATCGTATGAATGAATTAGAATAGATTTTGTGAATAAATTAGAACTGATCGTACGAATGAATTAGAATGGATCGTACGAAAGAATTAGAATGGATACATTTGTGCGAATGAATTAGAATGGATCGTACGAATGAATTAGAATGGATCGTATGAATGAATTAGAATGGATACATTCGTGCGAATGAATTCGAATGGATCGTGCGAATCCATTAGACTGGATCGTGCGAATGAATAAGAATGGATCATACGAATGAATTAGAATGGATCGTACGAATTAATTAGAATGGATACAATCGTGCGAATGAATTTGAATGGATTGTATGAATGAATTAGAATGGATCGTACGAATGAATTAGAATGGATCATACGAATTAATTAGAATGGATCATACGAATGAATTAGAATGGATCGTACGAATGAACTAGAATGGATCGTACGAATGAAATAGAATAGATTGTACGAATGAATTAGAATGGATTCGTACGAATGAATTAGAATGGATACATTCGTGCGAATGAATTAGAATGGATACATTCGTGCGAAAGAATTAGAATAGATCGTATGAATGAATTAGAATGGATCCTATGAATGAATTAGAATGGATCGTGCGAATGAATTAGAATGGATCGTACGAATGAATTAGAATGGATCGTGCTAATGAATTAGAATTGATCGAACGAATGAATTAGCATGGATTGTGCTAATGAATTAGAATGGATCGTACGAATGAATTAGAATGGATCAAATGAATGAATTAGAATGGTTACATTCATGCGAATGAATTAGAATGGATCGTACGAATGGATTAGAATGGATCGTACGAATGGATTAGAATGGATACATTCGAGCGAATGAATTAGAATGGATCGTACGGAATGAATTAGAATGGATTGTATGAATGAATTAGAATGGATCGTGCGAATGAATTAGAATGGATCGTACGAATGAATTAGAATGGATCTTACGAATGAATTAGAATGGATCGTATGAATGAGTAAGAATGGATCGTACGAATGAAATAGAATGGATTGTACGAAATGAATTAGAATGGATTCTTACGAATAAATTAGAATGGATACATTCGTGCGAATGAATTAGAATGGATCATACGAATGACTAAGAATGGATCGTACGAATGATATAGAATAGATTGTACGAATGAATTAGAATGGATCCTACGAATGAATTAGAATGGATCGTGTGAAAGAATTAGAATGGATTATATGAATGAATTAGAATGGATCGTACGAATGAATTAGAATGGATCGTACGAATGAATTAGAATGGATAAATTCGTGCGAATGAATTAGAATTGATCGTACGAATGAATTAGAATGGATCGTGCGAATGAATTAGAATGGATCGTACGAACGAATTAGAATGGATCGTACGAATGAACTCGAATGGATACATTCGTGCGAATGAATTAGAATGTATCGTACGAATGAATTAGAATGGATCGTACGAATGAATTAGAATGGATCTTACGAATGAATTAGAATGGATCGTACGAATGAATTAGAATGGATCGTACGAATGAATTAGAATGGATACATTCGTGCGAATGAATTAGAATGGATCGGACGAATGAATTAGAATGGATCGTACGAATGAATTAGAATGGATCATACGAATAAATTAAAATGGATACATTCGTCCGAATGAATTAGAATGGATCATACGAATGAGTAAGAATGGATCGTACGAATGAAATAGAATGGATCGTACGAATGAACTAGAATGGATACATTCGTGCGAATGAATTAGAATGGATCGGACGAATGAATTAGAATGGATCGTACGAATGAATTAGAATGGATCGTACGAATGAATTAGAATGGATCGTATGAATGAATTAGACTGGATACATTCGTGCGAATGAATTAGAATTGATCGTACAAATGAATTAGAATCGATTGTGCGAATGAATTAGAATGGATCGTACGAATGAATTAGAATGGATCATACGAATGAACTTGAATGGATACATTCGTGCGAATGAATTAGAATGGATCGTACGAATGAATTAGAATGGATCGTACGAATGAATTAGACGTACGATCATTCTAATTCATTCGTACGTTCCATTCTAATTCATTAGCACGATCCATTCTAATTCATTCGTACGTTCAATTCTAATTCATTAGCACGATCCATTCTAATTCATTCGTACGATCCATTCTAATTCATTCGCACGATCCATTCTAATTCATTCATAGGATCCATTCTAATTCATTCATACGATCTATTCTAATTCTTTCACATGAATGTATCCATTCTAATTCATTCGTACGATCCATTCTAATTCATTCGTACGATCCATTCTAATTCATTCATATAATCCATTCTAATTCTTTCACACGATCCATTCTAATTCATTCGTAGGATCCATTCTAATTCATTCGTACAATCTATTCTATATCATTCGTACGATCCATTCTTAGTCATTCGTATGATCCATTCTAATTCATTCGCACGAATGTATCCATTCTAATTTATTCGTAAGAATCCATTCTAATTCATTTCGTACAATCCATTCTATTTCATTCGTACGTTCCATTCTAATTCATTAGCACGATCCATGCTAATTCATTCGTTCGATCAATTCTAATTCATTAGCACGATCCATTCTAATTCATTCGTACGATCCATTCTAATTCATTCGCACGATCCATTCTAATTCATTCATAGGATCCATTCTAATTCATTCATACGATCTATTCTAATTCTTTCGCATGAATGTATCCATTCTAATTCATTCGCACGAATGTATCCATTCTAATTCATTCATACGATCCATTCTAATTCATTCATACGATCTATTCTAATTCATTCATACAATCCATTCTAATTCTTTCATACGATCCATTCTAATTCATTCGTACGATCCATTCTAATTCATTCGCACAATCCATTCTATTTCATTCGTACGATCCATTCTTACTCATTCGTATGATCCATTCTAATTCATTCGCACGAATGTATCCATAATGGATCATACGAATGAGTAAGAATGGATCGTACGAATGAAATAGAATGGATTGTGCGAATGAATTAGAATGGACCGTACGAATGAATTAGACGTACGAATGAATTAGAATGGATACATTCGTGCGAATAAATTAGAATGGATCATACGAATGAGTAAGAATGGATCGTCATTCTAATTCATTCGTATGATCCATTCTAATTCATTCGCGCAATCTATTCTAATTCATTCGTACGATCCATTCTAATTCATTCGTACGATCCATTCTAATTCATTCATACAATCCATTCTAATTTATTCGCACGAATGTATCCATTCTAATTCATTCGTACGATCCATTCTAATTCATTCGCACAATCTATTCTAATTCATTCATACGATCCATTCTAATTCATTCGCACGAATTATTCTAATTCATTTGTAAGATCCATTCTAATTCATTCGTACGATCCATTCTAATTCATTCGTACGATCCATTCTAATTCATTAATATGATCCATTCTAATTCATTCGTACGATCCATTCTAATGAATTAGAATTGATCGTACGAATGAAATAGAATGGATTGCACGAATGATTTAGAATGGATCGTACGAATGAATTAGAATGGATCGTGTGAAAGAATTAGAATGGATTGTATGAATGAATTAGAATGGATCGTACGAATGAATTAGAATAGATCGTACGAAGGAATTAAAATGGATCGTACGAATGAATTAGAATGGATCGTACGAATGAATTAGAATGGATCATACGAATGAGTAAGAATGGATCGTACGAATGAAATAGAATGGATTGTACGAATGAATTAGAATGGATACATTCGTGCGAATGAATTAGAATGGATCGTACGAATGAATTAGAATGGATCGTACGAATGAATTAGAATGCATCGTACGAAAGAATTAGAATGGATATATTCGTGCGAATGAATTAGAATGGATCGTACGAATGAATTAGACTGGATCGTACGAATGAATTTGAATGCATACATTTGTGCGAATGAATCTAAATGGATTGTATGAATGAATTACAATGGATCGTACGAATAAATTAGAATGGATCGTACGAATGAATTAGAATGGATCAAATGAATAAATTAGAATGGTTACATTCATGCGAATGAAATAGAATCGATCGTACGAATGGATTAGAATGGATCGTATGAGTGAATTAGAATGGATACGAAGGAATTAGAATGGATCGTACGAAGGAATTAGAATGGATCATACGAATGAAATAGAATAGATCGTACGAAGGAATTAGAATGGATCGTATGAAGGAATTAGAATGCATTCGTATGATCCATTCTAATTCATTCGGACGAATGTATCCATTCTAATTTATTCGTACGATCCATTCTAATTCATTCGTACGATCCATTCTAATTCATTCGTACGATCCATTCTTACTCATTCGTATGATCCATTCTAATTCATTTGTACGATCCATTCTAATTCATTCGCACGAATGTATCCAATCCAATCGTACGATCCATTCATGCGATCCATTCTAATTCATTCATACAATCCATTCTAATTTATTCGCACGAATGTATCCATTCTAATTTATTCGTACGATCCATTCATACGATCTATTCTAATTCATTCGCACGAATGTATCCATTCTAATTCATTCGTACGAATCCATTCTAATTCATTCGTACAATCTATTCTATTTCATTCGTACGATCCATTCTAATCCATTCTAATTCATTCGTACGATCCATTCTTACTCATTCGTATGATCCATTCTGATTCATTCGTACGATCCATTCTAATTCATTCGCACGAATGTATCCATGCCATTCGTACGATCCATTCTAATTCATTCGTACGATCCATTCTAATTCATTCGTACGATCCATTCTAATTCATTCTAATTCCTTCGTACGATCCATTCTACGATCCATTCTAATTCATTTGTGTCCATTCTATTTCATTCACACGATCCATTCTAATTCATTCGCACAATCTATTCTAATTCATTCGTACGATCCATTCTAATTCATTCGTACGATCCATTCTAATTCATTCATACAATCCATTCTAATTTGTTCGCACGAATATATCCATTCTAATTCATTTGCACGATCCATTCTAATTCATTCCTATGATCTATTCTAATTCATTCGTACGATCCATTCTAATTCATTCTAATTCATTCGTACGATCCATTCTAATTCATTTGTATATTCCATTCTAATTCATTAGCACGATCCATGCTAATGAATTAGAATGGATCGTACGATCCAATCTAATTCATTCATACGATCCATTCTTACTCATTCGTATGATCCATTCTAATTCAATCGTACGATCCATTCTAATTCATTCGTACGATCCATTCTAATTCCTTCGTACGATCCATTCTAATTCATTCGTATGATCCATTCTAATTCATTCGTACAATCCATTCTAATTCCTTCGTACGATCAATTCTAATTCATTCATACGATCCATTCTAATTCATTCGCACGATCCATTCTAATTCATTCGTACGATCCATTCTAATTCATTCATACGATCCATTCTAATTCATTCGCACGAATGTATCCATTCTAATTCATTCGTACGATCCATTCTAATTCATTCGTATGATCCATTCTAATTCCTTCGTACGATCCATTCTAATTCCTTCGTATCCATTCTAATTCACTCCTACGATCCATTCTAATACATTTATACGATCTATTCTAATTCATTCGTACAATCCATTCTAATACTTTCACACGATCCATTCTAATTCATTCGTACGATCCATTCTAATTCATTCGCACAATCCATTCTAATTCATTCGCACGAATGTATCCATTCTAAATCATTCGTACAATCCATTCTATTTTATTCGTACGATCCATTCTTTCTCATTGTACGAATGAATTAGAATGGATTCTACGAATGAATTAGAATGGATCGTGTGAAAGAATTAGAATGGATCGTACGAATGAATTAGAATGGATACATTCGTGCGAATGAATTAGAATGGATACATTCGTGCGAAAGAATTAGAATAGATCGTATGAATGAATTAGAATGGATCCTATGAATGAATTAGAATTGATCGTACAAATGAAATAGAATGGATTGCACGAATGATTTAGAATGGATCGTACGAATGAATTAGATTGGATCGTGTGAAAGAATTAGAATGGATTGTATGAAAGAATTAGAATGGATCGTACGAATGAATTAGAATGGATCGTACGAATGAATTAGAATGGATCGTACGAATGTATTATAATGGATCCTATGAATGAATTAGAATGGATCGTGCGAATGAATTAGAATGGATCGTACGAATGAATTAGAATGGATCGTGCTAATGAATTAGAATTGATCGAACGAATGAATTAGCATGGATCGTGCTCATGAATTAGAATGGATCGTGCGAATGAATTAGAATGGATCGTACGAATGAATTAGAATGGATCGTACGAATGAACTAGAATGGATACATTCGTGCGAATGGATTAGAATGGATCGTACGAATGAATTAGAATGGATCGTACGAATGAATTAGAATGGATACATTCGTGCGAATGAATTAGAATGGATCGTACGAATGAATTAGAATGGATCGTGCGAATGAATTAGAATGGATCGTACGAATGAATTAGAATGGATTCGTACGAATGAATTAGAATGGATCGTGCGAATGAATTAGAATGGATCGTACGAATGAATTAGAATGGATTCGTAAGAATGAATTAGAATGGATACATTCGTGCGTACGAATGAATTAGAATGGATCGTACGAATGAATTAGAATGGATCGTATGAATGAATTAGAATGGATCGTACGAATGAATTAGAATGGATCGTGCGAATGAATTATAATGGATATATTCGTGCTAATGAATTAGAATGGATCGTGCGAATGAATTAGAATGGATCGTATGAATGAATTAGAATGGATCGTACGAATGAATTAGAATGGATCGTGCGAATGAATTAGAATGGATATATTCATGCTAATGAATTAGAATGGATCGTGCGAATGAATTAGAATGGATCGTATGAATGAATTAGAATGGATACATTCGTGCGAATGAATTAGAATGGATCGTATGAATGAATTAGAATAGATCGTGCTAATGAATTAGAATTAGAATGGATATATTCGTGCAAATGAATTAGAATGGATCGTACGAATGAATTAGAATAGATCATACGAATTAATTAGAATGGATCGTACAAATGAATTAGAATGGATCGTACGAATGAATTAGAATGGATCGTGCGAATGAATTAGAATGGATTATACAAATGAATTAGAATGGATACATTCGTACGAATGAATTAGAATGGATCGTACGAATGAATTAGAATGGATCGTACGAATGAACTAGAATGGATACATTCGTGCGAATGAATTAGAATGGATCGTACGAATGAATTAGAATGGATCGTACAAATGAATTAGAATGGATCTTACGAATGAATTAGAATGGATCGTACGAATGAGTAAGAATGGATCGTACGAATGAAATAGAATGGATTGTACGAATGAATTAGAATGGATTCGTACGAATGAATTAGAATGGATACATTCGTGCGAATGAATTAGAATGGATCATACGAATGAGTAAGAATGGATCGTACGAATGAAATAGAATAGATTGTACGAATGAATTAGAATGGATCCTACGAATGAATTAGAATGGATCATGTGAAAGAATTAGAATAGATTGTATGAATGAATTAGAATGGATCGTATGAATGAATTAGAATGGATTCGTGCGAATGAATTAGAATTGATCGTACGAATGAATTAGAATGGATCGTGCGAATGAATTAGAATGGATCGTACGAATGAATTAGAATGGATCGTACGAATGAACTAGAATGGATACATTCGTGCGAATGAATTAGAATGGATCGTACGAATGAATTAGAATGGATCGTACAAATGAATTAGAATGGATCTTACGAATGAATTAGAATGGATCATACGAATGAATTAGAATGGATCATACGAATGAATTAGAATGGATACATTCGTGCGAATGAATTAGAATGGATCAGACGAATGAATTAGAATGGATCGTATGAATGAATTAGAATGGATCGTACGAATGAATTAGAATGGATCGTATGAATAAATTAGAATGGATACATTCGTCCGAATGAATTAGAATGGATCATACGAATGAGTAAGAATGGATCGTACGAATGAAACAGAATGGATCGTACGAATGAACTAGAATGGATACATTCGTGCGAATGAATTAGAATGGATCGTACGAATGAATTAGAGTGGATCGTACAAATGAATTAGAATGGATCTTACGAATGAATTAGAATGGATCTTACGAATGAATTAGAATGGATCGTACGAATGAATTAGAATGGATCGTACGAATAAATTAGAATGGATACATTCGTCCAAATGAATTAGAATGGATCATACGAATGAATTAGAATGGGTCGTACGAATGAATTAGAATGGATCATATTAATGAATTAGAATGGATCGTACGAATGAATTAGAATGGATACATTCGTGCGAATGAATTAGAATAGATCGTGCACGAATGTATCCATTCTAATTCATTCGTACGATCCATTCTACACAAAGGTATCCATCCTAATCCATTCATAGGATCCATTCTAATCCATTCGTATGATCCATTCTAATTCATTCGTATGATCCATTCTAATTCATTCGCTCGAATGTATCCATTCTAATCCATTTGTACGATCCATTCTAATCCATTCGTACGATCTATTCTAATTCATTCGCATGAATGTAACCATTCTAATTCATTCATTTGATCCATTCTAATTCATTCGTACGATCCATTCTAATTCATTCGTCCGATCCATTCAAATTCATTCGCACGAATGTATCCATTCTAATTCATTCGTACGATCCATTCTAATTCATTCGTACGATCCATTCTAATTCATTCGTAAGATCCATTCTAATTCATTCGTACGATCCATTCTAATTCATTCGTACGATCCATTCTAATTCATTCGCACGAATGTATCCATTCTAGTTCATTCGTACGATCCATTCTAATCCATTTGTACGATCCATTCTAATTCATTCGCATGAATGTAACCATTCTAATTCATTCATTTGATCCATTCTAATTCATTCGTACGATCCATTCTAATTCATTCGTCCAATCCATTCCAATTCATTCGCAGGAATGTATCCATTCTAATTCATTCGCACGATCCATTCTAATTCATTCGTACGATCCATTCTAATTCATTCGTACGATCCATTCTAATTCATTCGTAGGATCTTAGAATGGAATATACGAATGAATTAGAATGGATCGAACGAATGAATTAGAAAGGATCGTATGAATGAATTAGAATGGATCGTACGAATGAATTAGAATGGATCGTGCGAATGAATTCGAATGGATCGTACGATCCATTCTAATTCATTCAAACAATCCATTCTAATTCATTCGCACGAATGTATCCATTCTAATCCATTCGTACGATCCATTCTAATCCATTCGTACGATCCATTCTAATTCATTCGCACAAATGTATCCATTCTAATTCATTCGTACGATCCATTCTAATTCATTCGTAAGATCCATTCTAATTCATTCGTACGATCCATTCTAATTCATTCGCACGAATGTATCCATTCTAGTTCATTCGTACGATCCATTCTAATTCATTCGTACGATCCATTCTAATTCCTTCGTACGATCCATTCTAATTCATTCGTAATTCATTCTATTTCATTCATACAATCCATTCAAATTCTTTCACACGATCATTCTAATTCATTCGTACGTTCCATTCTAATTCATTAGCACGATCCATGCTAATTCATTCGTTCGATCAATTCTAATTCATTAGCACGATCCATTCTAATTCATTCATACGATCCATTCTAATTCATTCGCACGATCCATTCTAATTCATTCATAGGATCCATTCTAATTCATTCATACGATCTATTCTAATTCTTTCGCATGAATGTATCCATTCTAATTCATTCGCACGAATGTATCCATTCTAATTCATTTGTACGATCCATTCTAATTCATTCATACGATCCATTCTAATTCATTCATACGATCTATTCTAATTCATTCATACAATCCATTCTAATTCTTTCACATGATCCATTCTAATTCATTCGTACGATCCATTCTAATTCATTCGCACAATCCATTCTATTTCATTCGTACGATCCATTCTTACTCATTCATATGATCCATTCTAATTCATTCGCACAAATGTATCCATAATGGATCATACAAATGAGTAAGAATGGATCGTACGAATGAAATAGAATGGATTGTGCGAATGAATTAGAATGGACCGTACGAATGAATTAGACGTATGAATGAATTAGAATGGATACATTCGTGCGAATAAATTAGAATGGATCATATGAATGAGTAAGAATGGATCGTCATTCTAATTCATTCGTATGATCCATACTAATTCATTCGCGCAATCTATTCTAATTCATTCGTACGATCCATTCTAATTCATTCGTACGATCCATTCTAATTCATTCATACAATCCATTCTAATTTATTCGCACGAATGTATCCATTCTAATTCATTCGTACGATCCATTCTAATTCATTCGCACAATCTATTCTAATTCATTCATACGATCCATTCTAATTCATTCGCACGAATTATTCTAATTCATTTGTAAGATCCATTCTAATTCATTCGTACGATCCATTCTAATTCATTCGTACGATCCATTCTAATTCATTAATATGATCCATTCTAATTCATTCGTACAATCCATTCTAATGAATTAGAATTGATCGTACGAATGAAATAGAATGGATTGCACGAATGATTTAGAATGGATCGTACGAATGAATTAGAATGGATCGTGTGAAAGAATTTGAATGGATTGTATGAATGAATTAGAATGGATCGTACGAATGAATTAGAATAGATCGTACGAAGGAATTAGAATGGATCGTACGAATGAATTAGAATGGATCGTACGAATGAATTAGAATAGATCGTACGAATGAATTAGAATGGATTATACGAATGAGTAAGAATGGATCGTACGAATGAAATAGAATGGATTGTACGAATGAATTAGAATGGATACATTCGTGCGAATGAATTAGAATGGATCGTACGAATGAATTAGAATGGATCGTACGAATGAATTAGAATGGATCGTACGAATGAATTAGAATGCATCGTACGAAAGAATTAGAATGGATATATTCGTGCGAATGAATTAGAATGGATCGTTCGAATGAATTAGACTGGTTCGTACGAATAAATTTGAATGGATACATTTGTGCGAATGAATCTAAATGGATTGTATGAATGAATTACAGTGGATCGTACGAATGAATTAGAATGGATCGTACGAATGAATTAGAATGGATCAAATGAATGAATTAGAATGGTTACATTCATGCGAATGAAATAGAATGGATCGTACGAATGGATTAGAATGGATCGTATGAGTGAATTAGAATGGATACGAAGGAATTAGAATGGATCGTACGAAGGAACTAGAATGGATCATACGAATGAAATAGAATGGATCGTACGAAGGAATTAGAATGGATCGTACGAAGGAATTAGAATGCATTCGTATGATCCATTCTAATTCATTCGGACGAATGTATCCATTCTAATTTATTCGTACGATCCATTCTAATTCATTCGTACGATCCATTCTAATTCATTCGTACGATCCATTCTTACTCATTCGTTTGATCCATTCTAATTCATTTGTACGATCCATTCTAATTCATTCGCACGAATGTATCCATTCCATTCGTACGATCCATTCATATGATCCATTCTAATTCATTCATACAATCCATTCTAATTTATTCGCACGAATGTATCCATTCTAATTTATTCGTACGATCCATTCATACGATCCATTCTAATTCATTCGCACGAATGTATCCATTCTAATTCATTCGTACGAATCCATTCTAATTCATTCGTACAATCTATTCCATTTCATTCGTACGATCCATTCTAATCCATTTTAATCCATTCTAATTCATTCGTACGATCCATTCTTACTCATTCGTACGATCCATTCTAATTCATTCGTACGATCCATTCTAATTCATTCGCACGAATGTATCCATTCCATTCGTACGATTCATTCATACGATCCATTCTAATTCATTTATACAATCCATTCTAATTCTTTCACACGATCCATTCTATTTCATTCGTACGATCCATTCTAATTCATTCGTACGATCCATTCTAATTCATTCTAATTCATTCGTACGATCCATTCTACAATCCATTCTAATTCATTTGTGTCTATTCTATTTCATTCGCACGATCCATTCTAATTCATTCGCGCAATCTATTCTAATTCATTCGTACGATCCATTCTAATTCATTCGTACGATCCATTCTAATTCATTCATACAATCCATTCTAATTTATTCGCACGAATATATCCATTCTAATTCATTTGCACGATCCATTCTAATTCATTCCTATGATCTATTCTAATTCATTCCTACGATCCATTCTAATTCATTCTAATTCATTCGTACAATCCATTCTACGATCCATTCTAATTCATTCGTATATTCCATTCTAATTCATTAGCACGATCTATGCTAATGAATTAGAATGGATCATACGATCCAATCTAATTCATTCATACGATCCATTCTTACTCATTCGTATGATCCATTCTAATTCAATCGTACGATCCATTCTAATTCATTTGTACGATCCATTCTAATTCCTTCGTACGATCCATTATAATTCATTCGTACGATCCATTCTAATTCATTCGTACAATCCATTCTAATTCCTTCGTACGATCCATTCTAATTCATTCATACGATCCATTCTAATTCATTCTAATTCATTCGCACGATCCATTCTAATTCATTCGTACGATCCATTCTAATTCATTCATACGATCCATTCTAATTCATTCGCACGAATGTATCCATTCTAATTCATTCGTACGATCCATTCTAATTCATTCGTATGATCCATTCTAATTCCTTCGTACGATCCATTCTAATTCCTTCGTATCCATTCTAATTCACTCATACGATCCATTCTAATTCATTCATACGATCTATTCTAATTCATTCATACAATTCATTCTAATTCTTTCACACGATCCATTCTAATTCATTCGTACGATCCATTCTAATTCATTCGCACAATCCATTCTAATTCATTCGCACGAATGTATCCATTCTAAATCATTCGTACAATCCATTCTATTTCATTCGTACGATCCATTCTTACTCAATGTACGAATGAATTAGAATAGATTCTACGAATGAATTAGAATGGATCGTGTGAAAGAATTAGAATGGATCGTACGAATGAATTAGAATGGATACATTCGTGCGAATGAATTAGAATGGATACATTCGTGCGAAAGAATTAGAATAGATCGTATGAATGAATTAGAATGGATCCTATGAATGAATTAGAATTGATCGTACGAATGAAATAGAATGGATTGCACGAATGATTTAGAATGGATCGTACGAATGAATTAGATTGGATCGTGTTAAAGAATTAGAATGGATTGTATGAAAGAATTAGAATGGATCGTACGAATGAATTAGAATGGATCGTACGAAGGAATTAGAATGGATCGTACGAATGTATTAGAATGGATCCTATGAATGAATTAGAATGGATCATGCGAATGAATTAGAATGGATCGTACGAATGAATTAGAATGGATCGTGCTAATGAATTAGAATTGATCGAACGAATGAATTAGCATGGATCGTGCTCATGAATTAGAATGGATCGTGCGAATGAATTAGAATGGATCGTACGAATGAATTAGAATGGATCGTACGAATGAACTAGAATGGATATATTCGTGCGAATGGATTAGAATGGATCGTACGAATGAATTAGAATGGATCGTACGAATGAATTAAAATGGATCGTACGAATGAATTAGAATGGATCGTACGAATGAATTAGAATGGATCGTACTAATGAATTAGAATGGATACATTCGTGCGAATGAATTAGAATGGATCGTACGAATGAATTAGAATGGATCGTGCGAATGAATTAGAATGGATCGTACGAATGAATTAGAATGGATTCGTACGAATGAATTAGAATGGATCGTGCGAATGAATTAGAATGGATCGTATGAATGAATTAGAATGGATTCGTACGAATGAATTAGAATGGATACATTCGTGCGTACGAATGAATTAGAATGGATCGTACGAATGAATTAGAATGGATCGTATGAATGAATTAGAATGGATCGTACGAATGAATTAGAATGGATATATTCGTGCTAATATATTAGAATGGATCGTGCGAATGAATTAGAATGGATCGTATGAATGAATTAGAATGGATCGTACGAATGAATTAGAATGGATCGTACGAATGAATTAGAATGGATCGTACGAATGAATTAGAATGGATATATTCGTGCTAATGAATTAGAATGGATCGTGCGAATGAATTAGAATGGATCGTATGAATGAATTAGAATGGATACATTCGTGCGAATGAATTAAAATGGATCGTATGAATGAATTAGAATAGATCGTGCTAATGAATTAGAATTAGAATGGATATATTCGTGCAAATGAATTAGAATGGATCGTACGAATGAATTAGAATGGATCATACGAATTAATTAGAATGGATCATACGAATGAATTAGAATGGATCGTACGAATGAATTAGAATGGATCGTACGAATGAATTAGAATGGATCGTGTGAATGAATTAGAATGGATTATACAAATGAATTAGAATGGATACATTCGTACGAATGAATTAGAATGGATAGTACGAATGAATTAGAATGGATCGTACGAATGAACTAGAATGGATACATTCGTGCGGATGAATTAGAATGGATCGTACGAATGAATTAGAATGGATCGTACAAATGAAATAGAATGGATCTTACGAATGAATTAGAATGGATCGTACGAATAAATAAGAATGGATCAGACGAATGAAATAGAATGGATTGTACGAAAATTAGAATGGATTCGTACGAATGAATTAGAATGGATACATTCGTGCGAATGAATTAGAATGGATCATACGAATGAGTAAGAATGGATCGTACGAATGAAATAGAATAGATTGTACGAATGAATTAGAATGGATCCTACGAATGAATTAGAATGGATCATGTGAAAGAATTAGAATGGATTGTATGAATGAATTTGAATGGATCGTATGAATGAATTAGAATGGATTCGTGCGAATGAATTAGAATTGATCGTACGAATGAATTAGAATGGATCGTGCGAATGAATTAGAATGGATCGTACGAATGAATTAGAATGGATCGTACGAATGAACTAGAATGGATACATTCGTGGGAATTAGAATGGATCGTACGAATGAATTAGAATGGATCGTACAAATGAATTAGAATGGATCTTACGAATGAATTAGAATGGATCATACGAATGAATTAGAATGGATCGTACGAATGAATTAGAATGGATACATTCGTGCGAATGAATTAGAATGGATCAGACGAATGAATTAGAATGGATCGTATGAATGAATTAGAATGGATCGGACGAATGAATTAGAATGGATCGTACGAATAAATTAGAATGGATACATTCGTCCGAATGAATTAGAATGGATCATACGAATGAGTAAGAATGGATCGTACGAATGAAACAGAATGGATCGTACGAATGAACTAGAATGGATACATTCGTGCGAATGAATTAGAATGGATCGTACGAATGAATTAGAATGGATCGTACAAATGAATTAGAATGGATCTTACGAATGAATTAGAATGGATCTTACGAATGAATTAGAAAGGATCGTACGAATGAATTAGAATGGATCGTACGAATAAATTAGAATGGATACATTCGTCCAAATGAATTAGAATGGATCATACGAATGAATTAGAATGGATCGTACGAATGAACTAGAATGGATCATCTTAATGAATTAGAATGGATCGTACGAATGAATTAGAATGGATACATTCGTGCGAATGAATTAGAATGGATCGTGACGAATGTATCCATTCTAATTCATTCGTACGATCCATTCTGCACAAAGGTATCCATTCTAATCCATTCGTAGGATCCATTCTAATCCATTCGTATGATCCATTCTAATTCATTCGTACGATCCATTCTAATTCGTTCGCTCGAATGTATCCATTCTAATCCATTTGTACGATCCATTCTAATCCATTCGTACGATCTATTCTAATTCATTCGCATGAATGTAACCATTCTAATTCATTCATTTGATCCATTCTAATTCATTCGTACGATCCATTCTAATTCATTCATCCGATCCATTCAAATTCATTCGCACGAATGTATCCATTTTAATTCATTCGTACGATCCATTTTAATTCATTCGTACGATCCATTCTAATTCATTCGTAAGATCCATTCTAATTCATTCGTACGATCCATTCTAATTCATTCGTACGATCCATTCTAATTTATTCGCACGAATGTATCCATTCTAGTTCATTCGTACGATCCATTCTAATCCATTCGTACGATCCATTCTAATTCATTCGCATGAATGTAACCATTCTAATTCATTCATTTGATCCATTCTAATTCATTCGTACGATCCATTCTAATTCATTCGTCCAATCCATTCTAATTCATTCGCACGAATGTATCCATTCTAATTTATTCGCACGATCCATTCTAATTTATTCGTACGATCCATTCTAATTCATTCGTACGATCCATTCTAATTCATTCGTAGGATCTTTGAATGGAATATACGAATGAATTAGAATGGATCGTACGAATGAATTAGAATGGATCGTATGAATGAATTAGAATGGATCGTACGAATGAATTAGAATGGATCGTGCGAATGAATTCGAATGGATCGTACGATCCATTCTAATTCATTCAAACAATCCATTCTAATTCATTCGCACGAATTTATCCATTCTAATCCATTCGTACGATCTATTCTAATCCATTCGTACGATCCATTCTAATTCATTCGCACAAATGTATCCATTCTAATTCATTCGTACGATCCATTCTAATTCATTCGTAAGATCCATTCTAATTCATTCGTACGATCCATTCTAATTCATTCGTACGGTCCATTCTAATTCATTCGCATGAATGTATCCATTCTAGTTCATTCGTACGATCCATTCTAATTCATTTGTACGATCCATTCTAATTCCTTCGTACGATCTATTCTAATTCATTCGTAATTCATTCTAATTCATTCATACAATCCATTCTAATTCTTTCACACGATCATTCTAATTCATTCGTACGTTCCATTCTAATTCATTAGCACGATACATGCTAATTTATTCGTTCGATCAATTCTAATTCATTAGCACGATCCATTCTAATTCATCCGTACGATCCATTCTAATTCATTCGCACGATCCATTCTAATTCATTCATAGGATCCATTCTAATTCATTCATACGATCTATTCTAATTCTTTTGCATGAATGTATCCATTCTAATTCATTCGCACGAATATATCCATTCTAATTCATTCGTACGATCCATTCTAATTCATTCATACGATCCATTCTAATTCATTCATATGATCTATTCTAATTCATTCATACAATCCATTCTAATTCTTTCACACGATCCATTCTAATTCATTCGTACGATCCATTCTAATTGATTCGCACAATCCATTCTATTTCATTCGTACGATCCATTCTTACTCATTCGTATGATCCATTCTAATTCATTCGCACGAATGTATCCATAATGGATCATACGAATGAGTAAGAATGGATCGTACGAATGAAATAGAATGGATTGTGCGAATGAATTAGAATGGACCGTACGAATGAATTAGACGTACGAATGAATTAGAATGGATACATTCGTGCGAATAAATTAGAATGGATCATACGAATGAGTAAGAATGGATCGTCATTCTAATTCATTCGTATGATCCATTCTAATTCATTCGCACAATCTATTCTAATTCATTCGTACGATCCATTCTAATTCATTCGTACGATCCATTCTAATTCATTCATACAATCCATTCTAATTTATTCGCACGAATGTATCCATTCTAATTCATTCGTACGATCCACTCTAATTCATTCGCACAATCTATTCTAATTCATTCATACGATCCATTCTAATTCATTCGCACGAATTATTCTAATTCATTTGTAAGATCCATTCTAATTCATTCGTACGATCCATTCTAATTCATTCATACGATCCATTCTAAGTCATTAATATGATCCATTCTAATTCATTCGTACGATCCATTCTAATGAATTAGAATTGATCGTACGAATGAAATAGAATGGATTGCACGAATGATTTAGAATGGATCGTACGAATGAATTAGAATGGATCGTGTGAAAGAATTAGAATGGATTGTATGAATGAATTAGAATGGATCGTACGAATGAATTAGAATAGATCGTACGAAGGAATTAGAATGGATCGTACGAATGAATTAGAATGGATCGTACGAATGAATTAGAATAGATCGTACGAATGAATTAGAATGGATCATACGAATGAGTAAGAATGGATCGTACGAATGAAATAGAATGGATTGTACGAATGAATTAGAATGGATACATTCGTGCGAATGAATTAGAATGGATCGTACGAATGAATTAGAATGGATCGTACGAATGAATTAGAATGGATCGTACGAATGAATTAGAATGCATCGTACGAAAGAATTAGAATGGATATATTCGTGCGAATGAATTAGAATGGATCGTACGAATGAATTAGACTGGATCGTACGAATGAATTTGAATGGATACATTTGTGCGAATGAATCTAAATGGATTGTATGAATGAATTACAATGGATCGTACGAATGAATTAGAATGGATCGTAAATATGAATTAGAATGGATCAAATGAATGAATTAGAATAGTTACATTCATGCGAATGAAATAGAATGGATCGTACGAATGGATTAGAATGGATCGTATGAGTGAATTAGAATGGATACGAAGGAATTAGAATGGATCTTACGAAGGAATTAGAATGGATCATACGAATGAAGTAGAATGGATCGTACGAAGGAATTAGAATGGATCGTACGAAGGAATTAGAATGCATTCGTATGATCCATTCTAATTCATTCGGACGAATGTATCCATTCTAATTTATTCGTACGATCCATTCTAATTCATTCGTACGATCCATTCTAATTCATTCGTACGATCCATTCTTACTCATTCGTATGATCCATTCTAATTCATTTGTACGATCCATTCTAATTCATTCGCACGAATGTATACATTCCATTCGTACGATCCATTCATACGATCCATTCTAATTCATTCATACAATCCATTCTAATTTATTCGCACGAATGTATCCATTCTAATTTATTCGTACGATCCATTCATACGATCCATTCTAATTCATTCGTACGAATCCATTCTAATTCATTCGTACAATCTATTCTATTTCATTCGTACGATCCATTCTAATCCATTCTAATTCATTCGTATGATCCATTCTTACTCATTCGTATGATCCATTCTAATTCATTCGTACGATCCATTCTAATTCATTCGCACGAATGTATCCATTCTATTTGTACGATCCATTCATACGATCCATTCTAATTCATTCATACAATCCATTCTAATTCTTTCACACGATCCATTCTATTTCATTCGTACGATCCATTCTAATTCATTCGTACGATCCATTCTAATTCATTCGTACGATCCATTCTAATTCATTCTAATTCATTCGTACGATCCATTCTACGATCCATTCTAATTCATTTGTGTCCATTCTATTTCATTCGCACGATCCATTCTAATTCATTCGCGCAATCTATTCTAATTCATTCGTACGATCCATTCTAATTCATTCGTACGATCCATTCTAATTCATTCATACAATCCATTCTAATTTATTCGCACGAATATATCCATTCTAATTCATTTGCACGATCCATTCTAATTCATTGCTATGATCTATTCTAATTCATTCGTACGATCCATTCTAATTCATTCTAATTCATTCGTACGATCCATTCTACGATCCATTGTAATTCATTCGTATATTCCATTCTAATTCATTAGCACGATCCATGTTAATGAATTAGAATGGATTGTACGATCCAATCTAATTCATTCATACGATCCATTCTTACTCATTCGTATGATCCATTCTAATTCAATCGTATGATCCATTCTAATTCATTCGTACGATCCATTCTAATTCCTTCGTACGATCCATTCTAATTCATTCGTACGATCCATTCTAATTCATTCGTACAATCCATTCTAATTCCTTCGTACGATCCATTCTAATTCATTCATACGATCCATTCTAATTCATTCGCGCGATCCATTCTAATTCATTCGTACGATCCATTCTAATTCATTCATACGATCCATTCTAATTCATTCGCACGAATGTATCCATTCTAATTCATTCGTACGATCCATTCTAATTCATTCGTATGATCCATTCTAATTCCTTCGTACGATCCATTCTAATTCCTTCGTATCCATTCTAATTCACTCATACGATCCATTCTAATTCATTCATACGATCTATTCTAATTCATTCATACAATCCATTATAATTCTTTCACACGATCCATTCTAATTCATTCGTACGATCCATTCTAATTCATTCGCACAATCCATTCTAATTCATTCGCACGAATGTATCCATTCTAAATCATTCGTACAATCCATTCTATTTCATTCGTACGATCCATTCTTACTCATTGTACGAATGAATTAGAATGGATTCTACGAATAAATTAGAATGGATCGTGTGAAAGAATTAGAATGGATCGTACGAATGAATTAGAATGGATATATTCGTGCGAATGAATTAGAATGGATACATTCGTGCGAAAGAATCAGAATAGATCGTATGAATGAATTAGAATGGATCCTATGAATGAGTTAGAATTGATCGTATGAATGAAATAGAATGGATTGCACGAATGATTTAGAATGGATCGTACGAATGAATTAGATTGGATCGTGTGAAAGAATTAGAATGGATTGTATGAAAGAATTAGAATGGATCGTAGGAATGAATCAGAATGGATCGTACGAAGGAATTAGAATGGATCGTACGAATGTATTAGAATGGATCCTATGAATGAATTAGAATGGATCGTGCGAATGAATTAGAATGGATCGTATGAATGAATTAGAATGGATCGTGCTAATGAATTAGAATTGATCGAACGAATGAATTAGCATGGATCGTGCTCATGAATTAGAATGGATCGTGTGAATGAATTAGAATGGATCGTACGAATGAATTAGAATGGATCGTACGAATGAACTAGAATGGATACATTCGTGCGAATGGATTAGAATGGATCGTACGAATGAATTAGAATGGATCGTACGAATGAATTAGAATGGATCGTACGAATGAATTAGAATGGAGACATTCGTGCGAATGAATTAGAATGGATCGTACGAATGAATTAGAATCGATCGTGCGAATGAATTAGAATGGATCGTACGAATGAATTAGAATGGATTCGTACGAATGAATTAGAATGGATCGTGCGAATGAATTAGAATGGATCGTACGAATGAATTAGAATGGATTCGTATGAATGAATTAGAATGGATACATTCGTGCGTACGAATGAATTAGAATGGATCGGAAGAATGAATTAGAATGGATACATTCGTGCGTACGAATGAATTAGAATGGATCGTACGAATGAATTAGAATAGATTATATGAATGAATTAGAATGGATTGTACGAATGAATTAGAATGGATCATACGAATTAATTAGAATAGATCATACGAATGAATTAGAATGGATCGTACGAATGAATTAGAATGGATACATTCGTGCGAATGAATTAGAATGGATTGCGCGAATGAATTAGAATGAATCATACGAATGAATTAGAATGAATTATATTAATGAATTAGAATGGATCGTACGAATGAATTAGAATGGATACATTCGTGCGAATGAATTAGAATGGATCGTGCACGAATGTATCCATTCTAATTCATTCGTACGATCCATTCTAATTCATTAATATGATCTATTCTAATTCATTCATACGATCCATTCTAATTCATATGCACAAAGGTATCCATTCTAATCCATTTGTAGGATCCATTCTAATCCATTCGTACGATCCATTCTAATTCATTCGTACGATCCATTCTAATTCATTCGCTCGAATGTATCCATTCTAATCCATTCGAACGATCCATTCTAATCCATTCGTACGATCCATTCTAATTCATTCGCATGAATGTAACCATTCTAATTCATTCGTTTGATCCATTCTAATTTATTCGTACGATCCATTCTAATTCATTCGTCCGATCCATTCTAATTCATTCGCACGAAAGTATCCATTCTAATTCATTCGTTCGATCCATTCTTATTCATTCGTACGATCCATTCTAATTCATTCATAAGAACCATTCTAATTCATTCGTACGATCCATTCTAATTCATTCGTACGATTCATTCTAATTCATTCGCACGAATGTATCCATTCTAGTTCATTCGTACGATCCATTCTAATTCATTCGTACGATCCATTCTAATTCATTCGCACGATCCATTCTAATTCATTCGTACGATCAATTCTAATTCATTCGCACGAATATATCCATTCTAATTCATTCATACGATCCATTCTAATTCATTCATACTATCCATTCTAATTCATTCGTACGATCCATTCTAATTCATTCGTCCGATCCATTCTAATTCATTCGCACGAATGTATCCATTCTAGTTCATTCGTACGATCCATTCTATTTCATTCGTACGATCCATTTTTACTCATTCGTATGATCCATTCTAATTCATTCGGACGAATGTATCCATTCTAATTTATTCGTACGATCCATTCTAATTCATTCGTACGATCCATTCTAATTCATTCGTACGATCCATTCTAATTCATTCGTCCGATCCATTCTAATTCATCCGCACGAATGTATCCATTCTAATTCATTCGTACGATCCATTCTAATTCATTCGTAAGATCCTTTCTAATTCATTCGTACGATCCATTCTAATTCATTCGCACGAATGTATCCATTCTAGTTCATTCATACGATCCATTCTAATTCATTCCTACGATCCATTCTAATTCATTCGCACGATCCATTATAATTCATTCGTACGATCAATTCTAATTCATTCGCATGAATGTATCCATTCTAATTCATTCGTACGATCCATTCTAATTCATTCATACAATCCATTCTAATTCTTTCACACGATCCATTCTAATTCATTCGTAGGATCCATTCTAATTCATTCGTACAATCTATTCTACTTCATTCGTACGATCCATACTTACTCATTCGTATGATCCATTCTAATTCATTCGCACGAATGTATCCATTCTAATTCATTCGTACGAATCCATTCTAATTCATTCATACAATCCATTAAATTTCATTCGTACGATCCATTCTTACTCATTCGTACGATCCATTCTAATTCATTCGTAAGATCCATTCTAATTCATTCCTACGATCCATTCTAATTCATTCGCACGATCCATTCTAACTCATTCATACAATCCATTCTAATTCATTCCGTACGATCCATTCTAATTCATTCGCTCGAATGTATCCATTCTAATCCATTCGTACGATCCATTCTAATCCATTCATACGATCCATTCTAATTCATTCGCATGAATGTAACCATTCTAATTCATTCATTTGATCCATTCTAATTCATTCGTACGATCCATTCTAATTAATTAGCACGATCCATGCTAATTCATTTGTTCGATCAATTCTAATTCATTAGCACGATCCATTCTAATTCATTCGTACGATCCATTCTAATTCATTCGCACGATCCATTCTAATTCATTCATAGGATCCGTTCTAATTCATTCATACGATCTATTCTAATTCTTTCGCACAAATGTATCCATTCTAATTCATTCGCACGAATGTATCCATTCTAATTCATTCGTAGGAATCCATTCTAATTCATTCGTACAATCTGTTCTATTTCATTCGTACGATCCATTCTAGTTCATTCGTATGATCCAATCTAATTCATTCGTACGATCCATTCTAATTCATTCGTAGGATCCATTCTAATTAATTCGTATGATCCATTCTAATTCATTCGTACGATCCATTCTAATTCATTCATACAATCCATTCTAATTCATTCGCACGAATGTATCCATTCTAATTAATTTGTACGATCCATTCTAATTCATTCGTATGATCCATTCTTATTCATTCGCACGATCCAGTCTCATGGATTCGCACGATCCATTCTAATTCATTCGCACGAATGTATCCATTCTAATTTATTCATAGGATCCATTCTAACTCATTCGTACGATCCATTCTAATTCATTCGCACAAATGTATCCATTCTAATTTATTCGTACGATCCATTCTAATTCATTCGTACGATCAGTTCTAATTCATTCACAAAATCTATTCTAATTCATTCATACGATCCATTCTAATTCATTCGCACGATCCATTCTAATTCATTCGTACGATCCATTCTAATTCTTTCACACGATCCATTCTAATTCATTCGTACGATCCATTCTAATTCATTTGCACGATCCATTCTAATTCATTCGTATGATCCATTCTAATTCATTCATATGATCCATTCTAATTCATTCGTACGATCCATTCTAATTCATCCGCACAAATGTATCCAATCTAATTCATTCATACGATCCATGCTTACTCATTCGTATGATCCATTCTATTTCCTTCGTACGATCTATTCTAATTCATTCGTACGATCCATTCTAATTCATTCGTACGATCCATTCTAATTCCTTCGTACGATCCATTCTAATTCATTCGTACGATCCATTCTAATTCATTCATACAATCCATTCTAATTCTTTCACACGATCCATTCTAATTCATTCGGACGATCCATTCTAATTCATTCGTGCAATCCATTCTATTTCATTCGTACGATCCATTCTTACTCATTCGTACAATCCATTCTAATTCATTCACACGAATGTATCCATTCCTACGAATGAATTAGAATAGATTGTATGAATGAATTAGAATGGATCGTACGAATGAATTAGAATAGATCGTAGGAAGGAATTAGATTGGATCGTACGAATGAATTAGAATGGATCGTACGAATGAATTAGAATAGATCGTACGAATGAATTAGAATGGATCGTACCAAGGAATTAGAATGGATCGTACGAATGAATTAGACTGGATCGTACAAATGAATTTGAATGGATACATTTGTGCGAATGAATCTAAATGGATTGTATGAATGAATTACAATGGATCGTACGAATGAATTAGAATGGATCGTACGAATGAATTAGAATAGCTCATACGAATGAATTAGAATGAATCGTATGAATGAATTAGAATGGTTACATTCGTGCGAATGAATTAGAATAGATCGTACGAATGTATTAGAATAGATCGTACGAATAAATTAGAATGGATCGTGGGAATGAATTAGAATGGATCGTACGAATGAATTAGAATGGATCCACCGAATGAGTTAGAATGGATCATACGAATGAATTAGAATGGATTGTACGAATGAATTAGAATGGATTGTGCGAATGAATTAGAATGGATCGTATGAATGAATAAGAATGGATCGTATGAATGAATTAGAATGGATCGTGCGAATGAATTAGCATGAATCGTACGAATGTATTAGAATGGATCATACGAATGAATTAGAATGAATCGTACGATCCATTCTAATTCAATTGTCCGATCCATTCTAATTTTTTCGCATGAATGTATCCATTCTAATTTATTCGTACAATCCATTCTATTTCATTCGTACGATCCACTCTTACTCATTCGTATGATCCATTCTAATTCATTCGTATGATCCATTCTAATTCATTCGTATGATCCATTCTAATTCATTCGTACGATCCATTCTAATTCATTCGCACGATCCATTCTAATTCATTCATACGATCCATTCTAATTCATTCCTACAATCCATTCTAATTCATTCGCCCGATCCATTCTAATTCATTCATACGATCCATTCTATTCGAATGGATCATGCGATCCATTTGAATTCATTCGCACGATCCATTCTAATTCATTCATACGATCCATTCTAATTCATTCATACAATGCATTCTAATTCTTTCACACGATCCATTCTAATTCATTCGTACGATCCATTCTAATTCATTAGTACAATCCATTCTATTTCATTTGTACGATCCATTCTTACTCATTCGTATGATCCATTCTAATTCATTCGTACGATCCATTCTAATTCATTTGTACGATCCATTCTAATTCATTCGTACAATCCATTCTATTTCATTCGTACGATCCATTCTTACTCATTCGTATGATCCATTCTAATTCATTCGCACGAATGTATCCATTCTAATTCATTCATACAATCCATTCTAATTCATTCCGTACGATCCATTCTAATTCATTCGTACGATCGTACGAATGAATTAGAATGGATCGTATGAATGAATTAGAATAGATTGTGCGAATAAATTAGAATGGATCATACGAATGAATTAGAATGGATCGTACGAATGAATTAGAATGGATCATATGAATGAGTAAGAATTGATCGTACGAATGAATTAGAATGGATCGTACGAATGAATTAGAATGGATCGGACGAATAAATTAGAATGGATACATTCGTCCGAATGAATTAGAATGGATCATACGAATGAGTTAGAATGGATCGTACGAATGAAATAGAATAGATTGTACGAATGAATTAGAATGGATCCTACGAATGAACTTGAATGGATCGTGTGAAATATTAGAATGGATTGTATGAATGAATTAGAATGGATCGTATGAATCAATTAGAATGGATCGTGCGAATGAATTCGAATGGATCGTACGAATTCATTCTAATTCATTCATACAATCCATTCTAATTCCTTCACACGATCCATTCTAATTCATTCGTACGTTCCATTCTAATTCATTAGCACGATCCATGCTAATTCATTCGTTCGATCAATTCTAATTCATTAGCACGATCCATTCTAATTCATTCGTACGATCCATTCTAATTCATTCATAGGATCCATTCTAATTCATTCATACAATCCATTCTAATTCATTCGCACGAATGTATCCATTCTAATTCATTCGTACGATCAGTTCTAATTCATTCACAAAATCTATTCTAATTCATTCATACGATCCATTCTAATTCATTCACACGAATATATCCATTCTAATTCATTCATACGATCCATTCAAATTCATTCGTACGATCCATTCTAATTCACTCATACGATCCATTCTAATACATTCATACGATCCATTCTAATTCATTTGCACGAATATATCCATTCTAATTCATTTGTACGATCCATTCTTACTCATTCGTACGATCCATTCTAATTCATTCGTCCGATCTATTCTAATTCATTCGTACAATCCATGCTAATTCATTCGTTCGATCAATTCTAATTCATTAGCACGATCCATTCTAATTCATTCGTATGATCCATTCTAATTCATTCGCACGATCCATTCTAATTCATTCATAGGATCCATTCTAATTCATTCATACGATCTATTCTAATTCTTTCGCACGAATGTATCCATTCTAATTCATTCGCACGAATGTATCCATTCTAATTCATTCATACGATCCATTCTAATTCATTCGCACGATCCATTCTAAATCATTCGTACGATCAGATCTAATTCAATAGCATGATCCATTCTAATTCATTCATACGATCCATTCAAATTCATTCGCACGATCCATTCTAATTCATTCGTACAATCCATTCTATTTCATTCGTACGGATCGTACGAATGAATTAGAATGAATCGTACGAATGAGCTAGAATGGATACATTCGTGCGAATGAATTAGAATGGATTATACGAATGAATTAGAATGGATCGTACGAATGAATTAGAATGGATCTTACGAATGAATTAGAATGGATCGTACGAATGAATTAGAATGGATCGTACGAATGAATTAGAATGGATACATTCGTGCGAATGAATTAGAATGGATCGAACGAATGAATTAGAATGGATCGTACGAATGAATTAGAATGGATCAAATGAATGAATTAGAATGGATCGTACGAGTGAATTAGAATGGATACATTCGTGCGAATGAATTAGAATGGATCGTGCACGAATGTATCCATTCTAATTCATTCGTACGATCCATTCTGCACAAAGGTATCCATTCTAATCCATTCGTAGGATCCATTCTAATCCATTCGTACGATCCATTCTAATTCATTCGTACGATCCATTCTAATTCATTCGCTCGAATGAATCCATTCTAATCCATTCGTACGATCCATTCTAATCCATTCGTACGATCCATTCTAATTCATTCGCATGAATGTAACCATTCTAATTCATTCATTTGATCCATTCTAATTCATTCGTACGATCCATTCTAATTCATTCGTCCGATCCATTCTAATTCATTCGCACGAATGTATCCTTTCTAATTCATTCGTACGATCCATTCTAATTCATTCGTACGATCCATTCTAATTCATTCGTACGATCCATTCTAATTCATTCGTACGATCCAATCTAATTCATTCGCACGAATGTATTCATTTTAATTCATTCGTAAAATCCATTCTATTTCATTTGTACGATCCATTCTTACTCATTCGTATGATCCATTCTAATTCATTCGTACGATCCATTCTAATTCATTCGTACGATCCATTCTAATTCATTCGCACGATCCATTCTAATTCATTCATACGATCCATTCTAATTCGTTCATACGATCCATTCTAATTCATTCCTACAATCCATTCTAATTCATTCGCCCGATCCATTCTAATTCATTCATACGATCCATTCTATTCGAATGGATCATGCGATCCATTCGAATTCATTCGCACGATCCATTCTAATTCATTCATACGATCCATTCTAATTCATTCACACGATCCATTCTAATTCATTAGCATGGATCGTGCTAATGAATTAGAATGGATCGTAGAATGGATCGTACGAATGAATTAGAATGAATTAGAATGGATCGTACGAATGAATTAGAATGGATCATACGAATGAGTAAGAATGGATCATACAAATGAAATAGAATGGATTGTACGAATGAATTAGAATGGATCCTACGAATGAATTAGAATGGATCGTGTGAAAGAATTAGAATGGATTGTATGAATGAATTAGAATGGATCGTATGAATGAAATAGAATGGATTGAACGAATGAATTAGAATGGATTGTACAAATGAATTAGAATGGATCGTACAAATGAATTAGAATGGATCATACGAATGAGTAAGAATGGATCGTACGAATGAATTAGAATGGATCGTACGAATGAATTAGAATGGATCGTACAAATAAATTAGAATGGATACATTCGTCCGAATGAATTAGAATGGATCATACGAATGAGTAAGAATGGATCGTACGAATGAAATAGAATAGATTGTACGGACGATTGAATTAGAATGGATCATACGATTCATTCCAATTCATTCGTACGATCCATTCTAATACATTCGTACGATTCATTCTAACTCATTCGGTGGATCCATTCTAATTCATTCGTACGATCCATTCTAATTCATTCCCACGATCCATTCTAATTTATTCGTACGATCCATTCTAATTCATTCGTACGATCTATTCTAATTCATTCGCACGAATGTAACCATTCTAATTCATTCATACGATTCATTCTAACTCATTCGTATGAGCTATTCTAATTCATTCGTACGATCCATTCTAATTCATTCGTACGATCCATTGTAATTCATTCATACAATCCATTTAGATTCATTCGCACAAATGTATCCATTCAAATTCATTCGTACGATCCATTCTAATCCATTCGTACGATCCATTCTAATTCATTCATACGATCTATTCTAATTCATTCATACAATCCATTCTAATTCATTCACACGATCCATTCTAATTCATTCATACGATCCATTCTAATTCATTCGTACGATCCATTCTAATTCACTCATACGATCCATTCTAATACATTCATACGATCCATTCTAATTCATTTGCACGAATATATCCATTCTAATTCATTCCTACGATCCATTCTAATTCATTCATACGATCCATTCTAATTCATTTGCATGAATATATCCATTCTAATTCATTCGTACGATCCATTCTAATTCCTTCGTACGATCCATTCTAATTCGTTCGTACGATCCATTCTAATTCATTCGTACGATCCATTCTAATTCATTAATATGATCTATTCTAATTCATTCGTACGATCTATTCTAATTCATTAGCACGATCCATTCTAATTCATTCTAAGATCCATTCTAATTCATTCGTACGATCCATTCTAATTCATTCATACGATCCATTCTAATTCATTCGTAAGATACATTCTAATTCATTCGTACGATCCATTCTAATTCATTCGTACGATCTATTCTAATTCATTCGCACGAATGTATCCATTCTAGTTCGTACAATCCATTCTAATTCATTCGTACGATCCATTCTAATTCATTCGTACGATCCATTCTAATTCATTCGCACGATCCATTCTTATTCATTCGTACGATCCATTCTAATTCATTCATATGATCCATTCTAATTCATTCGCACGAATGTATCCATTCTAATTCATTCATACGATCCATTCTACTTCATTCGTACTATCCGTTCTAATTCACTCATACGATCCATTCTAATTCATTCATACGATCCATTCTAATTCATTTGCACGAATATATCCATTCTAATTCATTCGTACGATCCATTCTAATTCCTTCGTACGATCCATTCTAATTCCTTCGTACGATCCATTCTATTTCATTCGTATGATCCATTCTAATTAATTCGTACGATCCATTCTAATTCATTCGTAGGATCCATTCTAATTCATTCGTACGATCCATTCTTACTCATTCCTACGATCCATTCTAATTCATTCATACGATCCATTCTAATTCATTCCGTATGATCCATTCTAATTCATTCATACGATCTATTCTTTCATACAATCCATTCTAATTCTTTCATGCGAATGAATTAGAATGGATACCTTTGTGCATATGAATTAGAATGGATCGTACGAATGAATTAGAATGGATCATATTAATGAATTAGAATGGATCGTACGAATGAATTAGAATGGATACATTCGTGCGAATCAATTAGAATGGAACGTGCGAATCAATTAGACTGGATCGTGCGAATGAATAAGAATAGATCGTGCTAATGAATTAGAATTGATCGAACGAATTCATTCTAATTCATTCATACAATCCATTCTAATTCTTTCACACGATCCATTCTAATTCATTCGTACGATCCATTCTTACTCATTGATACGATCCATTCTAATTCATTCGCACGAATGTATCCATTCTAATTCATTCGTACGAATCCATTCTAATTCATTCGTACAATTTATTCTATTCCATTCTAACTCATTCGTACGATCCATTCTTACTCATTCGTACGATCCATTCTAATTCATTCGTACGATCCATTCTATTCTAGTTCATTCGTACGATCCATTCTAATTCATTCATACGATCCATTCTTATTCATTCTTACTCATTCGTATGATCCATTCTAATTCATTCGGACGAATGTATCCATTCTAATTTATTCATACAATCCATTCTAATTCATTCGAACGATCCATTCTAATTCATTCGTACGATCCATTCTAATTCATTCGTACGATCCATTCTAATTCATTTGTACGATCCATTCTAATTCATTCGTACGATCCATTCTAATTCATTCATTCGTACGATCCATTCTAATGTATTCGTACGATCCATTCTAATTCATTCGCACGATCCATTCTAATTCATTCATAGGATCCATTCTAATTCATTCGTACAATCCATTCTAATTCTTTCATACGATCCATTCTAATTCATTCGTACGATCCATTCTAATTCACTCATACGATCCATTCTAATACATTCATACGATCCATTCTAATTCATTTGCACGAATATATCCATTCTAATTCATGAGAATGAATTAGAATGGATCGTACGAATGAATTAGAATGGATCATATGAATGAATTAGAATGGATCGTACGAATGAATTAGAATGGATCGTATGAATGAATTAGAATGGATCGTACGAATGAATTAGAATGGATCGTACGAATGAATTAGAATGGATATATTCGTGCAAATGAATTAGAATGGATCGTATGAATGTATTAGAATGGATCGTATGAATGAATTAGAATAGATCGTACGAATGAATTAGAATGGATCGTACGAAGGAATTAGAATGGATCGTACGAATGAATTAGAACGGATCGTATGAATTAGAATGGATATATTCGTGCAAATGAATTAGAATGGATCGTATGAATGTATTAGAATGGATCGTATGAGTGAATTAGAATGGATCGTACGAATAAATTAGAATGGATCGTATGAATGAATTAGAATGGATACATTCGTGCGAATGAATTTGAATTGATCGTACGAATGAATTAGAATGGATCGTGCGAATGAATTAGAATCGATCATAAGAATGAATTAGAATGGATCGTACGAATGAACTAGAATGGATACATTCGTGCGAATGAATTAGAATGGATCGTACGACTGAATTAGAATGGATCGTACGAATGAATACGAATGGATCGTGCTAATAAATTAGAATGGATCGTACGATCTATTCTAATTCTTTCGCACGAAAGTATCCATTCTAATTCATTCGCACGAATGTATCCATTCTAATTCATTCGTACGATCCATTCTAAATCATTCGTACAATCCATTCTATTTCATTCGTACGATCAATTCTAATTCATTAGCACGATCCATTCTAATTCATTCGTACGATCCATTATAATTCATTCGTACGATCCATTCTAATTCATTCACACGAATGTATCCATTCTAATTCATTCGTACGATCCATTCTAATTCATTCGTACGATCCATTCTAATACATTCGCACGATCCATTCTAATTCATTCGTATGATCAATTCTAATTCATTCGCACGAATGTATCCATTCTAATTCATTCATACGATCCATTCTAATTCATTCGTACGATCCATTCTAATTCACTCATACGATCCATTCTAATACATTAATACGATCCATTCTAATTCATTTGCACGAATATATCCATTCTAATTCATACGATCCATTCTAATTCATTCGTACGATCCATTCTAATTCCTTCGTACGATCCATTCTAATTCATTCGTACGATCTATTCTAATTCATTCGTACGATCCATTCTAATTCATTCGTAAGATCCATTCTAATTCATTCGTACGATCCATTCGAATTCATTCGTACGATCCATTCTAATTCATTCTCATGAATGTATCCATTCTAGTTCATTCGTACGATCCATTCTAATTCATTCGTACGATCCATTCTAATTCATTCGTACGAATGTATCCATTCTAATTCATTTGTATAATCCATTCTAATTCATTCGCACGATCCATTCTAATTCATTCGTACGATCCATTCTAATTCATTCGTACGATCCATTCTAATTCATTCGTATGATCCATTCTAATTAATTCGTATGATCCTTTCTAATTCATTCGTACGATCCATTCTAATTCATTTGCACGAATATATCCATTCTAATTCTAATTCATTAGCACGATTTATTCTAATTCATTCATACGATCCATTCTAATTCATTCGCACGAATGTATCCATTCTAATTCATTCATACGATCCATTCTAATTCATTCGGACGATCCATTCTAATTCATTAGCATGAATATATCCATTCTAATTCATTCGCCCGATCCATTCTAATTCATTCGTATGATCCATTCTAATTCATTCATATGATCCATTCTAATTCATTCGCACGAATATATCCATTCTAATTCATTAGCATGATCCATTCTAATTCATTCATATGATCCATTCTAATTCCTTCGTACGATCCATTCTAATTCCTTCGTATCCATTCTAATTCACTCATACTATCCATTCTAATTCATTCATACGATCTATTCTAATTCATTCATACAATCCATTCTAATTCTTTCACACGATCCATTCTAATTCATTCGTACGATCCATTCTAATTCATTCGCATAATCCATTCTAATTCATTCGCACGAATGTATCCATTCTAAATCATTCGTACAATCCATTCTATTTCATTCGTAGGATCCATTCTTACTCATTGTACGAATGAATTAGAATGGATCGTGTGAAAGAATTAGAATGGACCGTACGAATGAATTAGAATGGATACATTCGTGCGAATGAATTAGAATGGATACATTCGTGCTAAAGAATTAGAATAGATCGTATGAATGAATTAGAATGGATCCTATGAATGAATTAGAATTGATCGTACGAACGAAATAGAATGGATTGCACGAATGATTTAGAATGGATCGTACGAATGAATTAGAATGGATCGTGTGAAAGAATTAGAATGGATTGTATGAATGAATTAGAATGGATCGTACGAATGAATTAGAATGGATCGTACGAAGGAATTAGAATGGATCGTACGAATATATTAGAATGGATCCTATGAATGAATTAGAATGGATCGTGCGAATGAATTAGAATGGATCATACGAATGAATTAGAATGGATCGTGCTAATGAATTAGAATTGATCGAACGAATGAATTAGCATGGATCGTGCTAATGAATTAGAATGGATTGTGCGAATGAATTAGAATGGATCGTATGAATGAATTAGAATGGATCGTACGAATGAACTAGAATGGATACATTCGTGCGAATGAATTAGAATGGATCGTACGAATGAATTAGAATGGATCGTACGAATGAATTAGAATGGATATATTCGTGCGAATGAATTAGAATGGATCGTACGAATGAATTAGAATGGATCGTGCGAATGAATTAGAATAGATCGTACGAATGAATTAGAATGAATTCGTACGAATGAATTAGAATGGATACATTCATGCGTAAGAATGAATTAGAATGGATCGTACGAATGAATTAGAATAGATTGTATGAATGAATTAGAATGGATCGTACGAATGAATTAGAATGGATCATACGAATTAATTAGAATGGATCATACGAATGAATTAGAATGGATCGTACGAATGAATTAGAATGGATCGTACGAATGAATTAGAATGGATACATTCGTGCGAATGAATTAGAAAGGATTGTGCGAATGAATTAGAATGGATCGTACGAATGAATTAGAATGGATCATATTAATGAATTAGAATGGATCGTACGAATTAATTAGAATGGATACATTCGTGCGAATGAATTAGAATGGATCGTGCACGAATGTATCCATTCTAATTCATTCGTACGATCCATTCTAATTCATTAATATGATCCATTCTAATTCATTCGTACGATCCATTCTAATTTATATGCACAAAGGTATCCACTCTAATCCATTCGTAGGATCTATTCTAATTCATTCGTAAGATCCATTCTAATTCATTCGCTCGAATGTATCCATTCTAATCCATTCGTACGATCCATTCTAATTCATTCGCAAGAATGTAACCATTCTAATTCATTCGTTTGATCCATTCTAATTCATTCGTACGATCCATTCTAATTTATTCACACGAATGTATCCATTCTAATTCATTCGTACGATCCATTCTAATTCATTCGTACGATCCATTCTAATTCATTCGTAAGATCCATTCTAATTCATTCGTACGACCCATTCTAATTCATTCGTACGATCCATTCTAATTCATTCGCACGAATGTATCCATTCTAGTTCATTCGTACGATCCATTCTAATTCATTCGTATGATCCATTCTAATTCATTCGCACGATCCATTCTAATTCATTCGTACGATCAATTCTAATTCATTCGCACGAATGTATCCATTCTAAATCATTCGTACGATCCATTCTAATTCATTCGTACGATCCATTCTAATTCATTCGTACGATCCATTCTAATTCATTCGTCCGATCCATTCTAATTCATTCGCACGAATGTATCCATTCTAGTTCATTCGTACGATTCATTCTATTTCATTCGTACGATCCATTTTTACTCATTCGTATGATTCATTCTAATTCATTCGGACAAATGTATCCATTCTAATTTATTCGTACGATCCATTCTAATTCATTCGTACGATCCATTCTAATTCATTCGTACGATCCATTCTAATTCATTCGTCCGATCCATTCTAATTCATTCGCACGAATGTATCCATTCTAATTCAATCGTACGATCCATTCTAATTCATTCGTACGATCCATTCTAATTCATTCGTAAGATCTATTCTAATTCATTCGTACGATCCATTCAAATTCATTCGTACGATCCATTCTAGTTCATTCGCACGAATGTATCCATTCTAGTTCATTCATACGATCCATTCTAATTCATTCATACGATCCATTCTAATTCATTCGCACGATCCATTCTAATTCATTCGTACGATCAATTCTAATTCATTCGCACAAATGTATTCATTCTAATTCATTCGTACGATCCATTCTAATTTATTCGTACGATCCATTCTAATTCATTCATACAATCCATTCTAATTCTTTCACACGATCCATTCTAATTCATTCGTAGGATCCATTCTAATTCATTCGTACAATCTATTCTATTTCATTCGTACGATCCATTCTTACTCATTCGTATGATCTATTCTAATTCATTCGCACGAATGTATCCATTCTAATTCATTCGTACGAATCCATTCTAATTCATTCGTACAATCCATTCTATTTCATTCGTACGATCCATTCTTACTCATTCGTACGATCCATTCTAATTCATTCGTAAGATCCATTCTAATTCATTCGTACGATCCATTCTAATTCATTCGCACGATCCATTCAATTCATTCATACAATCCATTCTAATTTATTCCGTACGATTCATTCTAATTCAGTCGCTCGAATGTATCCATTCTAATCCATTCGTACGATCCATTCTAATCCATTCGTACGATCCATTCTAATTCATTCGCATGAATGTAACAATTCTAATTCATTCATTTGATCCATTCTAATTCATTCGTATAATCCATTCTAATTCATTAGCAAGATCCATGCTAATTCATTCGTTCGATCAATTCTAATTCATTAGCACGATCTATTCTAATTCATTCGTACGATCCATTCTAATTCGTTTGCACGATCCATTCTAATTCATTCATAGGATCCATTCTAATTCATTCATACGATCTATTCGAATTCTTTCGCACGAATGTATCCATTCTAATTCATTCGCACGAATGTATCCATTCTAATTCATTCGTACGAATCCATTCTAATTCATTCATACAATTTATTCTATTTCATTCGTACGATCCATTCTAGTTCATTCGTACGATCCATTCTAATTCATTCGTATGATCCATTCTAATTAATTCGTATGATCCATTCTAATTCATTCGTACAATCGATTCTAATTCATTCGCACGAATGTATTCATTCTAATTAATTCGTACTATCCATTCTAATTCATTCGTATGATCCATTCTTGTTCATTCGCACGATCCAGTCTAATGGATTCGCACGATCCATTCTAATTCATTCGCACGAATGTATCCATTCTAATTTATTCATACGATCCATTCTAATTCATTCGTACGATCCATTCTAATTCATTCGCACAAATGTATCCATTCTAATTCATTCGTACGATCCATTCTAATTCATTCGTATGATCAGTTCTAATTCATTCACAAAATCTATTCTAATTCATTCGTACGATCCATCCTAATTCATTCGCACGATCCATTCTAATTCATTCGTACGATCCATTCTAATCTTTTCACACGATCCATTCTAATTCATTCGTACGATCCATTCTAATTCATTCGCACGATCCATTCTAATTCTTTCGTACGATCCATTCTAATTCATTCATACGATCCATTCTAATTCATTCGTACGATCCATTCTAATTCATTCGCACAAATGTATCCAATCTAATTCATTCATACGATCCATTCTTACTCAGTCGTATGATCCATTCTATTTCATTCGTACGATCTATTCTAATTCATTCGTACGATCCATTCTAATTCATTCGTACGATCCATTCTAATTCCTTCGTACGATCCATTCTAATTCATTCGTACGATCCATTCTAATTCATTCATACAATCCATTCTAATTCTTTCACACGATCCATTCTAATTCATTCGTACGATCCATTCTAATTCATTCGTGCAATCCATTCTATTTCATTCGTACGATCCATTCTTACTCATTCGTACGATCCATTCTAATTCATTCACACAAATGTATCCATTCGTACGAATGAATTAGAATAGATTGTACGAATGAATTAGAATGGATCGTACGAATGAATTAGAATGGATCGTACGAAGGAATTAGAATGGATCGTACGAATGAATTAGAATGGATGGTACGAATGAATTAGAATAGATCGTACGAATGAATTAGAATGGATCGTACGAAGGAATTAGAATGGATCGTACGAATGAATTAGACTGGATCGTACGAATGAATTTGAATGGATACATTTGTGCGAATGAATCTAAATGGATTGTATGAATGAATTACAATGGATCGTACGAATGAATGAGAATGGATCGTACGAATGAATTAGAGTAGCCATACGAATGAATTAGAATGAATCGAATGAATGAATTAGAATGGTTACATTCGTGTGAATGAATTAGAATAGATCGTACGAATGTATTAGAATGGATCGTACGAATAAATTAGAATGGATCGTGGGAATGAATTAGAATGGATCGTACGAATGAATTAGAATGGATCCACCGAATGAGTTAGAATGGATCATACAAATGAATTAGAATAGATTGTACGAATGAATTAGAATGGATAAATGAAATAGAATGGATTGTACGAATGAATTAGAATGGATCGTACGAATGAATTAGAATGGATCGTACGAATGAATTAGAATGGATCGTACGAATGAACTAGAATGGACACATTCGTGCGAATGAATTAGAATGGATCGTATGAATGAATTAGAATGGATCGTACGAATGAATTAGAATGGATCTTACGAATTAATTAGAATGGATCGTACGAATGAATTAGAATGGATCATACGAATAAATTAGAATGGATCGTGGGAATGAATTAGAATGGATCGTACAAATGAATTAGAATGGATCCACCGAATGAGTTAGAATGGATCATACGAATGAATTAGAATGGATCGTACGAATGAATTAGAATGGATCATACGAATGAGTAAGAATGGATCATATGAATGAATTAGATTGGATACATTTGTGCGAATGAATTAGAATGGATCGGACGAATGCATTAGAATTAGAATGGATTGTATGAATGAATTAGAATGGATCGTACGAATGAATTAGAATGGATCATACGAATTAATTAGAATGGATCATACGAATGAATTAGAATGGATCGTACAAATGAATTAGAATGGATCGTACGAATGAATTAGAATGGATACATTCGTGCGAATGAATTAGAATGGATTGTGCGAATGAATATGAACAGATCGTGCGAATGAATTAGAATGGATCGTACGAATGAATTAGAATGGATCGTGCGAATGAATCAGAATGGATCGTACGAATGAATTAGAATGGATACATTTGTGCGAATGAATTAGAATGGATCGTACGAATGAATTAGAATGGATCGTATGAATGAATTATAATGGATCGTACGAATGAATTAGAATGGATCGTGCGAATGAATTAGAATAGATCGTACGAATGAATTAGAATGGATCGTGTGAAAGAATTAGAATGGATCGTACGAATGAATTAGAATGGATCGTGCGAATGAATTAGAATAGATCGTACGAATGAATTAGAATGGATACATTTGTGCGAATGAATTAGAATGGATCGTATGATTGAATTAGAATGGATCGTACGAATGAATTAGGATGGATCGTGCGAATGAATTAGAATGGATCGTACGAATAAATTAGAATGGATCGCACGAATGAACTAGAATGGATACATTCGTACGAATGAATTAGAATGGATCGTACGAATGAATTAGAATGGATCGTACAAATGAATTAGAATGGATCTTACGAATGAATTAGAATGGATCGTACGAATGAATTAGAATGGATACATTCGTGCGAATGAATTAGAATGGATAGGATGAATGAATTAGAAAGGATATATTCGTGCAAATGAATTAGAATGGATCGTATGAATGTATTAGAATGGATCGTATGAGTGAATTAGAATGGATCGTTCGAATGAATTAGAATGGATCGTATAAATGAATTAGAATGGATACATTCGTGCGAATGAATTAGAATTGATCGTACAAATGAATTAGAATGGATCGTGCGAATGAATTAGAATGGATCGTACGAATGAATTAGAATGGATCGTATGAATGAACTAGAATGGATACATTCGTGTGAATGATTTAGAATGGATCGTACGAATGAATTAGAATGGATCGTACGAATGAATTAGAATGGATCGTGCTAATGAATTAGAATTCATCGTACGAATGAAATTGAATGGATTGTACGAATGATTTAGATTGGATCGTACGAATGAATTAGAATGGATACATTCGTGCGAATGAATTAGAATGGATACATTCGTGCAAAAGAATTAGAATAGATCGTATGAATGAATTAGAATGGATCCTATGAATGAATTAGAATGGATCGTGCGAATGAATTAGAATGGATCGTGCTAATGAATTAGAATTGATCGAACGAATGAATTAGCATGGATCGTGCTAATGAATTAGAATGGAACGTACGAATGAATTAGAATGGATCGTGTAAAAGAATTAGAATGGATTGTATGAATGAATTAGATTGGATCGTATGAATGTATTCGAATGGATCGTAAGAATTCATTCTAATTCATTCATATAATCCATTCTAATTCTTTCACACGATCTATTCTGATCCATTCTACGATCCATTCTAACTCATTCGCACAATCCATTCTATTTCATTCTTACGATCCATTCTTACTCATTCGTACGATCCATTCTAATCCATTCTAATTCATTCATACAATCCATTCTAATTCTTTTACACGATCCATTCTAATTCATTTGTAGGATCCATTCTAATTCATTCGTACAATCTATTCTATTTCATTCGTACGATCCATTCTGACTCATTGGTACGATCCATTCTAATTCATTCACTCGAATGTATCCATTCTAATCCATCCGTACGATCCATTCTAATCCATTCGTACGATCCATTCTAATTCATTCTAGTTCATTCATACAATCCATTCTAATTTATTCGCACGAATGTATCCATTCTAATTCATTTGCATGATCGTACGAATGAATCTAAATGGATTGTATGAATGAATTACAATGGATCGTACGAATGAATTAGAATGGATCGTACGAATGAATTAAAATGGATCAAATGAATGAATTAGAATGGTTACATTCATGCGAATGTATTAGAATGGATCGTACGAATGGATTAGAATGGATCGTATGAGTGAATAAGAATGGATACGAAGGAATTAGAATGGATCGTACGAAGGAATTAGAATGGATCATACAAATGAAATATAATGGATCGTACGAAGGAATTAGAATGGATCGTATGAAGGAATTAGAATGCATTCGTATGATCCATTCTAATTCATTCGGACGAATGTATCCATTCTAATTTATTCGTACGATCCATTCTAATTCATTAGTACGATCCATTCTAATTCATTCCTACGATCCATTCTTACTCATTCGTATGATCCATTCTAATTCATTCGTACGATCCATTCTAATTCATTCGCACGAATGTATCCATTCCATTCGTACGATCCATTCATACGATCCATTCTAATTCATTCATACAATCTATTCTAATTCTTTCACACGATCCATTCTATTTCATTCGTACGATCCATTCTAATTCATTCGTACGATCTATTCTAATTCATTCGTACGATCCATTCTAATTCATTCTAATTCATTCGTACGATCCATTCTACGATCCATTCTAATTCATTTGTATCCATTCTATTTCATTCGCACGATCCATTCTAATTCATTCGCGCAATCTATTCTAATTCATTCGTACGATCCATTCTAATTCATTCGTACTATCCATTTTAATTCATTCATGCAATCCATTCTAATTTATTCGCACGAATGTATCCATTCTAATTAATTTGCACGATCCATTCTAATTCATTCCTATGATCTATTCTAATTCATTCGTACGATCCATTCTAATTCATTCTAATTCATTCGTACGATCCATTCTACGATCCATTCTAATTCATTCGTATATTCCATTCTAATTCATTAGCAAGATCCATGCTAATGAATTAGAATGGATCGTACGATCTAATCTAATTCATTCATACGATCCATTCTTACTCATTCGTATGATCCATTCTAATTCAATCGTACTATCCATTCTAATTCATTCGTACGATCCATTCTAATTCCTTCGTATGATCCATTCTAATTAATTCGTATGATCCATTCTAATTCATTCGTATGATCCATTCTAATTCATGGAATTAGAATGGATCCACCGATTGAGTTAGAATGGATCATACGAATGAATTAGAATGGATTGTACGAATGAATTAGAATGGATTGTGCGAATGAATTAGAATGGATCCTACGAATGAATTAGAATGGATCGTGTAAAAGAATTAGAATGGATTGTATGAATGAATTAGAATCCATTCTAATTCTTTCACACGATCCATTCTAATCCATTCTAATTCGTACGATCCATTCTTACTCATTCGTATAATCGATTCTTACTCATTCGTATGATCCATTCTAATTCATTCGGACGAATGTATCCATTCTAATTTATTCGTACGATCCATACTAATTCATTTGTACGATCCATTCTAATTCATTCATGCAATCCATTCTAATTCTTTCACACGATCCATTCTAATTCATTCGCACGATCCATGCTAATTCATTCGTTCGATCAATTCTAATTCATTAGCACGATCCATTCTAGTTCATTCGTACGATCCATTCTAATTCATTCGCACGATCCATTCTAATTCATTCATAGGATCCATTCTAATTCATTCATAAGATCTATTCTAATTCTTTCGCACGAATGTATCCATTCTAATTCATTCGCACGAATGTATCCATTCTAATTCATTCGTACGATCCATTCTAATTCATTCGTACGATCCATTCTAATTCATTCGTACGATCCATTCTTATTCATTCATACGATCTATTCTAATTCATTCATACAATCCATTCTAATTCTTTCACACGATCCATTCTAATTCATTCGTACGATCCATTCTAATTCATTCGCACAATCCATTCTTTTTCATTCGTACGATCCATTCTTACTCATTGGTACGATCCATTCTAATTCATTCGCACGAATGTATCTATTTTAATTCATTCGTACGAATCCATTCTAATTCATTCGTACAATCTATTCTATTACATTCGTACGATCCATTCTTACTCATTCGTATGATCCATTCTAATTCATTCGCACGAATGTATCCATTCTAAATCATTCGTACGATCCATTCTAATTCATTCGTACGATCCATTCTAAATCATTCGTACAATCCATTCTATTTCATTCGTACGATCAATTCTAATTCATTCGTACGATCTATTATAATTCATTCATAAAATCCATTCTAATTCTTTCACACGATCCATTCTAATTCATTCGTTGGATCCATTCTAATTCATTCGTACAATCTATTCTATTTCATTCGTACGATCCATTCTTACTCATTCGTATGATCCATTCTAATTCATTCGGACGAATGTATCCATTCTAATTTATTCGTACAATCCATTCTAATTCATTCGTACGATCCATTCTAATTTATTCGTACGATCCATTCTAATTCATTCGGACGATCCATTCTAATTCATTCGTACGATCCATTCTAATTCATTCGTACGATCCATTCTAATTCATTCATTCGTACGATCCATTCTAATTCATTCGTACGATCCATTCTAATTCATTCATAGGATCCATTCTAATTCATTCATACAATCCATTCTAATTCTTTCACACGATCCATTCTAATTCATTCGTAGGATCCATTCTAATTCATTCGTACAATCTATTCTATTTCATTCGTACGATCCATTCTTACTCATTCGTATGATCCATTCTAATTCATTCGGACGAATGTATCCATTCTAATTTAATTGTACGATCCATTCTAATTCATTCGTACGATCCATTCTAATTCATTCGTACGATCCATTCTTACTCATTCGTATGATCCATTCTAATTCATTCGTACGATCCATTCTAATTCATTCGTACGATCCATTCTAATTCATTCGCACAATCTATTCTAATTCATTCGTACGATCCATTCTAATTCATTCGTACGATCGTACGAATGAATTAGAATGGATCGTATGGAATGAATTAGAATGGATTGTATGAATGAATTAGAATGGATACATTCGTGCGAATGAATTAGAATGGATCATACGAATGAGTAAGAATGGATCGTACGAATGAAATAGAATGGATTGTACGAATGAATTAGAATGGATCGTACAAATGAATTAGAATGGATCGTACGAATGAATTAGAATGGATCATACGAATGAGTAAGAATGGATCGTACAAATGAAATAGAATGGATTGTACGAATGAATTAGAATGGATCGTACGAATGAATTAGAATGGATCGTGTGAAAGAATTAGAATGCATTGTATGAATGAATTAGAATGGATCGTATGAATGAATTAGAATGGATCGTGCGAATGAATTCGAATGGATCGAATGATCCATTCGAATAAAATGGATCGTATGAATGAATTAGAATGGATCGGGCGAATGACTTAGAATGGATTGTAGGAATGAATTAGAATGGATCGTATGAATGAATTAGAATGGATCGTATGAGAATTAGAATGGATCGTGCGAATGAATTAGAATGGACCGTACGAATGAATTAGAATGGATCGTACGAATGAATTAGAATGGATCATACGAATGAGTAAGAATGGATCGTACGAATGAAATAGAATGGATTGTACGAATGAATTAGAATGGATCGTACGAATGAATTAGAATGGATCGTGTGAAAGAATTAGAATGGATTGTATGAATGAATTAGAATGGATCATATGAATGAATTAGAATGGATCGTGCGAATGAATTCGAATGGATCGTACGAATGAATTAGAATGGATCGTACGAATGAATTAGAATGGATACATTCGTGCGATTGAATTAGAATGGATTCATTCGTGCGAAAGAATTAGAATAGATCGTATGAATGAATTAGAATGGATCCTATGAATGAATTAGAATGGATCGTGTGAATGAATTAGAATGGATCGTACGAATGAATTAGAATGGATCGTGCTAATGAATTAGAATTGATCGAACGAATGAATTAGCATGGATCGTGCTAATGAATTAGAATGGAACGTACGAATGAATTAGAATGGATCGTGTGAAAGAATTAGAATGGATTGTATGAATGAATTAGAATGAATTCGTACGATCCATTCGAATTCATTCGCCCGATCCATTCTAATTCATTCATACGATCCATTCTAATTCATTCATACAATCCACTCTAATTCTTTCACACGATCCATTCTAATTCATTCGTAGGATCCATTCTAATTCATTTGTACAATCTATTCTATTTCATTCGTACGATCCATTCTTACTCATTCGTATGATCCATTCTAATTCATTCGGACGAATGTATCCATTCTAATTTATTCGTACGATCCATTCTAATTCATTCGTACGATCCATTCTTACTCATTCGTATGATCCATTCTAATTCATTCGTACGATCCATTCTAATTCATTCGTACGATCCATTCTAATTCATTCGCACAATCTATTCTAATTCATTCGTACGATCCATTTTAATTCATTCGAACGATCGTACGAATGAATTAGAATGGATCGTACGGAATGAATTAGAATGGATTGTATGAATGAATTAGAATGGATACATTCGTGCGAATGAATTAGAATGGATCATACGAATGAGTAAGAATGGATCGTACAAATGCAATAGAATGGATTGTACGAATGAATTAGAATGGATCTTACAAATGAATTAGAATGGATCGTACGAATGAATTAGAATGGATCATACGAATGAGTAAGAATGGATCGTACAAATGAAATAGAATGGATTGTACGAATGAATTAGAATGGATCGTACAAATGAATTAGAATGGGTCGTGTGAAAGAATTAGAATGCATTGTATGAATGAATTAGAATGGATCATATGAATGAATTAGAATGGATCGTGCGAATGAATTTGAATGGATCGCATGATCCATTCGAATAGAATGGATCGTATGAATGAATTAGAATGGATCGGGCGAATGAATTAGAATAGATTGTAGGAATGAATTAGAATGGATCGTATGAATGAATTAGAATGGATCGTATGAATGAATTAGAATGGATCATGCGAATAAATTAGAATGGATCGTACGAATGAATTAGAATGGATTGTACGAATGAATTAGAATGGATCATACGAATAAATTAGAATGGATCATACGAATGAGTGAGAATGGATCGTACGAATGAAATAGAATGGATTGTACGAATGAATTAGAATGGATACATTCATGCGAATGAATTAGAATGGATCGGACGATTGAATTAGAATGGATCGTACAATTCATTCTAATTCATTCGTACGATCCATTCTAATACATTCGTACGATTCATGCTAATTCATTTGCACGATCCATTCTAATTCATTCGTACGATCCATTCTTATTCATTCATACGATCCATTCTAATTCATTCGCACAATCCATTCTAATTCATTCGTACAATCCATTATAATTCATTCGTATGATCCATTCTAACTCATTCGTTGGATCCATTCTAATTCATTCGTACGATCCATTCTAATTCATTCCCACGATCCATTTTAATTTATTCGTACGATCCATTCTAATTCATTCGTACGATCTATTCTAATTCATTCGCACGAATGTAACCATTCTAATCATTCATACGATTCATTCCAATTCATTCATATGAGCTATTCTAATTCATTCGTACGATCCATTCTAATTCATTCGTACGATCCATTGTAATTCATTCATACAATCCATTTAGATTCATTCGCACAAATGTATCCATTCAAATTCATTCGTACGATCCAGTCTAATTCATTCGTACGATCCATTCTAATTCCTTCGTACGATCCATTCTAATTCATTCGTACGATCCATTCTAATTCATTCGTACGATCCATTATAATTCCTTCGTACGATCCATTCTAATTCATTCGTACGATCCATTCTAATTCATTCGTACGATCCATTCTAATTCATTCGTACAATCTATTCTAATTCATTCGTACGAATGGATACATTCGTGTGAATGAATTAGAATGGATCGTACGAATGAGTAAGAATGAATCGTACGAATGAAATAGAATGGATTGCACGAATGAATTAGAATGGATCGTACGAATGAATTAGAATGGATCGTATGAAAGAATTAGAATGGATCGTACGAAGGAATTAGAATGGATCGTACGAATGAATTAGAATGGATCGTACGAATGAATTAGAATGGATCGTGTGAAAGAATTAGAATGGATCGTACGAATGAATTAGAATGGATCGTGCGAATGAATTAGAATTGATCGTATGAATGAACTAGAATAGATTTTGTGAATGAATTAGAACTGATCGTACGAATGAATTAGAATGGATCGTACGAATGAATCAGAATGGATACATTTGTGCTAATGAATTAGAATGGATCGTACGAATGAATTAGAATGGATCGTATGAATGAATTAGAATGGATACATTCGTGCGAATGAATTAGATTGGATCCATTCTAATTCATTCTCACAAATGTATCCATTCTAATTCATTTGTACGATCCATTCTAATTCATTCCTACGAATGTAACCATTCTAATTCATTCATACGATTCTTTCTAATTCATTCATATGAGCTATTCTAATTCATTCGTACGATCCATTCTAATTCATTCGTACGATCCATTGTAATTCATTCATACAATCCATTTAGATTCATTCGCACAAATGTATCCATTCTAATTCATTCGTACGATCTATTCTAATTCATTCGTATGATCCATTCTAATTCATTCGTACGATCCATTCTAATTCCTTCATATGATCCATTCTAATTTATTCGTACGATCCATTCTAATTCATTCGTACAATCTATTCTAATTCATTCGTACGAATGGATACATTCGTGTGAATGAATTAGAATGGATCGTACGAATGAGTAAGAATGGATCGTACGAATGAAATAGAATGGATTGCACGAATGAATTAGAATGGATCGTACGAATGAATTAGAATGGATCGTATGAAAGAATTAGAATGGATCGTACGAAGGAATTAGAATGGATCGTACGAATGAATTAGAATGGATCGTACGAAGGAATTAGAATGGATCGTACGAATGAATTAGAATGGATCGTACGAATGAATTAGAATAGATCGTACGAATGAAATAGAATGGATCATACGAAGGAGTAAGAATGGATTGTATGAATGAATTAGATTGGATACATTTGTGCGAATGAATTAGAATGGATCGTACGAATGAATTAGAATGGATCGTATGAATGAATTAGAATGGATCGTACGAAAGAATTAGAATGGATCGTGCGAATGAATTAGAATGGATCGTACGAATGAATTAGAATGGATCGTGTGAAAGAATTAGAATGGATCGTACGAATGAATTAGAATGGATCGTGCGAATGAATTAGAATGGATCCTATGAATGAATTAGAATAGATTTTGTGAATGAATTAGAACTGATCGTACGAATGAATTAGAATGGATCGTACGAATAAATTAGAATGGATACATTTCTGCTAATGAATTAGAATGGATCGTACGAATGAATTAGAATGGATCGTATGAATGAATTAGAATGGATACATTCGTGCGAATGAATTAGATTGGATCCATTCTAATTCATTCTCACAAATGTATCCATTCTAATTCATTTGTACGATCCATTCTAATTCATTCCTACGATCTATTCTAATTCATTCGCTCGAATGTATCCATTTTAATTCATTCGTACGATCCATTCTAATTCATTCGTACGATCTAATTCATTCGTACGATCCATTCTAATTCATTCGTACGATCGATTCTAATTCATTCACACTATCCATTCTAATTCATTCATACGATCCATTCTAATTCATTCGTATGATCCATTCTTATTTATTCGTTCAAATATATCCATTCTAATTCATTCGTACGATCCATTCTAATTCATTCGCACGATACATTCTAATTCATTTGCACGAATGTATCCATTCTAATTCATTTGCACGATCCATTCTAATTCATTCCTATGATCTATTCTAATTCATTCGTACGATCCATTGTAATTCATTCGCTCGAATGTATCCATTCTAATTCATTCGTACGATCCATTCTAATTCGTTCATATGATCCATTCTAATTCGTTCGTACGATCCATTCTAATTCGTTCGTACGATCTATTCTAATTCATTCGTATGATCCATTCTAATTCATTAATACGATCTATTCTAATTCATTCGGTCGAATATATCCATTCTAATTCATTCGTTCGATCCATTCTAATTCATTCGCACGATCCATTCTAATTCATTCGTATGATCCATTCTAATTCATTCGTACGATCCATTCTAATTCATTCGTACGATCAATTCTAATTCATTCGCACGAACGTATCCATTCTAATTCATTCGTACGATCCTGAATTAGAATGGATCGTACGAATGAATTAGAATGGATACCTTTGTGCATATGAATTAGAATGGATCGTACGAATGAATTAGAATGGATCATATTAATGAATTAGAATGGATCGTACGAATGAATTAGAATGGATACATTCGTGCGAATGAATTAGAATGGATCCTGCGAATCCATTAGACTGGATCGTGCGAATGAATAAGAATGGATCATACGAATGAATTAGAATGGATCGTATGAATTAATTAGAATGGATACATTCGTGCGAATGAATTAGAATGGATTGTATGAATGAATTAGAATGGATCGTACGAATGAATTAGAATGGATCATATGAATTAATTAGAATGGATCATACGAATGAATTAGAATGGATCGTACGAATGAATTAGAATGGATCGTACGAATGAACTTGAATGGATCGTACGAATGAACTAGAATGGATACATTTGTGCGAATGAATTAGAATGGATCGTACGAATGAATTAGAATGGATCGTACGAATGAATTAGAATGGATCTTACGAATGAATTAGAATGGATCGTACGAATGAATTAGAATGGATCATACGAATGAATTAGAATGGATACATTCGTGCGAATGAATTAGAATGGATCGGACGAATGAATTAGAATGGATCGTACGAATGAATTAGAATGGATCAAATGAATGAATTAGAATGGTTACATTCATGCGAATGAATTAGAATGGATCGTACGAATGGATTAGAATGGATCGTACGAATGGATTAGAATGGATACATTCATGCGAATGAATTAGAATGGATTGTATGAATGAATTAGAATAGATCGTACGAATGAATTAGAATGGATCGTATGAGTGAATTAGAATGGATACGAAGGAATTAGAATGGATCGTATGAAGGAATTAGAATGGATCATATGAATGAAATAGAATGGATCGTACGAAGGAATTAGAATGGATCGTACGAAGGAATTAGAATGGATCGTACGAAGGAATTAGAATGGATCGTACGAATGAATTAGAATGGATATATTCGTGCAAATGAATTAGAATGGATCGTATGAATGAATTAGAATGGATCGTATGAGTGAATTAGAACGGATAGTACGAATGAAGTAGAATAGATCGTATGAATGAATTATAATGGATACATTCGTGCGAATGAATTAGAATGGATCGTATGAATGAATTAGAATAGATTGTGCGAATGAATTAGAATGGATCGTACGAATGAATTAGAATGGATACATTCGTGCGATTAAATTAGAATGGATTGTATGAATGAATTAGAAAGGATCGTACGAATGAATTAGAATGGATCGTACGAATGAATTAGAATAGATTGCGCGAATGAATTAGAATGGATCGTGCGAATGAAATAGAATGGATACAAATGAATTAGAATGGATCATACGAATGAATTAGAATGACGATCCATTCTTACTCATTCGTATGATCCATTCTAATTTATTCGCACGAATGTATCCATTCTAATTCATTTGTACGTCTAATTCATTCGTACGGTCCATTCTACATCATTCACACAATCCATTCTATTTCATTCGTACGATCCATTCTTACTCATTCGTATGATCCATTATGGATACATTCATGCGAATGAATTAGAATGGATCATATGAATGAGTAAGAATGGATCGCACGAATGAAATAGAATGGATTGTGCGAATGAATTAGAATGGATCGTACGAATGAATTAGAATGGATCGTGTGAAAGAATTCGAATGGATTGTATGAATGAATTAGAATAGATCGTATGAATGAATTAGAATGGATCGTACGAATGAATTAGAATGGATTGTACGAATGAATTAGAATGGATCGTACGAATGAATTAGAATGGATACATTCGTGCGAATGAATTAGAATGGATACATTCGTGCGAAAGAATTAGAATAGATCGTATGAATGAATTAGAATAGATCCTATGAATAAATTAGAATGGATCGTGCGAATGAATTAGAATGGATCGTACGAATGAATTAGAATGGATCGTGCTAATGAATTAGAATTGATCGAACGAATGAATTAGCATGGATCGTGCAAATGAATTAGAATGGAACGTACGAATGAATTAGAATGGATCGTGTGAAAGAATTAGAATGGATTGTATGAATGAATTAGAATGAATTCGTACGATCCATTCGAATTCATTCGCACGATCCAATCTAATTCATTCATACAATCCATTCTAATTCATTCATACAATCCATTCTAATTCTTTCACACGATCCATTCTATTTCATTCGTAGGATCCATTCTAATTCATTCGTACAATCTATTCTATTTCATTCGTACGATCCATTCTTACTCATTTGTATGATCCATTCTAATTCATTCGGACGAATGTATCCATAATAATTTATTCGTACGATCCATTCTAATTCATTCGTACGATCCATTCTAATTCATTCGTACGATCCATTCTAATTCATTCGTCCGATCCATTGTAATTCATTCGACAAATGTATCCATTCTAATTTATTCGTATGATCCATTCTAATTCATTCGTACGATCCATCCTAATTCATTCGTAAGATCCATTCTAATTCATTCGTACGATCCATTCTAATTCATTCGTACGATCCATTCTAATTCATTCGCACGAATGTATCCATTCTAGTTCATTCGTACGATCCATTCTAATTCATTCGTACGATCCATTCTAATTCATTCGCACGATCCATTCTAATTCAGTCGCACGATCCATTCTAATTCATTCGTACGATCCATTCTAATTCATTCGCACAAATGTATCCATTATAATTCATTCGTATGATCCATTCTAATTCATTCGCACAATCCATTCTAATTCATTCGTACGATCCATTCTAATTCTTTCACACGATCCATTTTAATTCATTCGTACGATCCATTCTAATTCATTCGCACGATCCATTCTAATTCATTCGTACGATCCATTCTAATTCATTCGTACGATCCATTCTAATTCATTCTCACAAATGTATCCATTCTAATTCATTCGCACAATACATTCTAATTCATTCGCACGATCCATTCTAATTCATTCGTACGATCCATTCTAATTCATTCGCACGATCTGTTCTTATTCATTCGCACAATCCATTCTAATTCATTCGCAGGAATGTAGCCTTTCTAATTCATTCGTACGATCCATTCTAATTCATTCGTACGATCCATTCTTATTCATTCGTAAGATCCATTCTAATTCATTCGTACGATCCATTCTAATTCATTCATACAATCCATTCTAATTCATTCGTACGATCCATTCTAATTCATTCGTACGATCCATTCTAATTCATTCGTCCGATCCATTCTAATTCATTCGCACGAATGTATCCATTCTAGTTCATTCGTACGATTCATTCTATTTCATTCGTACGATCCATTTTTACTCATTCGTATGATTCATTCTAATTCATTCGGACGAATGTATCCATTCTAATTTATTCGTACGATCCATTCTAATTCATTCGTACAATCCATTCTAATTCATTCGTATGATCCATTCTAATTCATTCGTCCGATCCATTCTATTTCATTCGCACGAATGTATCCATTCTAATTCAATCATACGATCCATTCTAATTCATTCGTACGATCCATTCTAATTCATTCGTAAGATCCATTCTAATTCATTCGTACGATCCGGTCTAATTCATTCGTACGATCCATTATAATTCATTCGCACGAATCTATCCATTCTAGTTCATTCATACGATCCATTCTAATTCATTCATACGATCCATTCTAATTCATTCGTACGATCAATTCTAATTCATTCGCACAAATGTATTCATTCTAATTCATTCGTACGATCCATTCTAATTCATTCGTACGATCCATTCTAATTCATTCATACAATCCATTCTAATTCTTTCACACGATCCATTCTAATTCATTCGTAGGATCCATTCTAATTCATTCGTACAATCTATTCTATTTCATTCGTACGATCCATTCTTACTCATTCATATGATCTATTCTAATTCATTCGCACGAATGTATCCATTCTAATTCATTCGTACGAATCCATTCTAATTCATTCGTACAATCCATTCTATTTCATTCGTACGATCCATTCTTACTCATTCGTACGATCCATTCTAATTCATTCGTAAGATCCATTCTAATTCATTCGTACGATCCATTCTAATTCATTCGCACGATCCATTCAATTCATTCATACAATCCATTCTAATTTATTCCGTACGATCCATTCTAATTCAGTCGCTCGAATGTATCCATTCTAATCCATTCGTACGATCCATTCTAATCCATTCGTACGATCCATTCTAATTCATTCGCATGAATGTAACAATTCTAATTCATTCATTTGATCCATTCTAATTCATTCGTATAATCCATTCTAATTCATTAGCAAGATCCATGCTAATTCATTCGTTCGATCAATTCTAATTCATTAGCATGATCCATTCTAATTCATTCGTACGATCCATTCTAATTCATTTGCACGATCCATTCTAATTCATTCATAGGATCCATTCTAATTCATTCATACGATCTATTCGAATTCTTTCGCACGAATGTATCCATTCTAATTCATTCGCACGAATGTATCCATTCTAATTCGTTCGTACGATCCATTCTAGTTCATTCGTACGATCCATTCTAATTCATTCGTATGATCCATTCTAATTCATTCGTATGATCCATTCTAATTAATTCGTATGATCCATTCTAATTCATTCGTACAATCGATTCTAATTCATTCGCACGAATGTATTCATTCTAATTAATTCGTACGATCCATTCTAATTCATTCGTATGATCCATTCTTGTTCATTCGCACGATCCAGTCTAATGGATTCGCACGATCCATTCTAATTCATTCGCACGAATGTATCCATTCTAATTCATTCATACGATCCATTCTAATTCTTTCGTACGATCCATTCTAATTCATTCGCACAAATGTATCCATTCTAATTCATTCGTACGATCCATTCTAATTCATTCGTACGATCAGTTCTAATTCATTCACAAAATCTATTCTAATTCATTCGTACGATCCATTCTAATTCATTCGCACGATCCATTCTAATTCATTCGTACGATCCATTCTAATTCTTTCACACGATCCATTCTAATTCATTCGTACGATCCATTCTAATTCATTCGCACGATCCATTCTAATTCTTTCGTACGATCCATTCTAATTCATTCATACGATCCATTCTAATTCATTCGCATGATCCATTCTAATTCTTTCGTACGATCCATTCTAATTCATTCATACGATCCATTCTAATTCATTCGTCCGATCTATTCTAATTCATTCGCACAAATGTATCCAATCTAATTCATTCATACGATCCATTCTTACTCAGTCGTATGATCCATTCTATTTCATTCGTACGATCTATTCTAATTCATTCGTACGATCCATTCTAATTCATTCGTACGATCCATTCTAATTCCTTCGTACGATCCATTCTAATTCATTCGTACGATCCATTCTAATTCATTCATACAATCCATTCTAATTCTTTCACACGATCCATTCTAATTCATTCGTACGATCCATTCTAATTCATTCGTGCAATCCATTCTATTTCATTCGTACGATCCATTCTTACTCATTCGTACGATCCATTCTAATTCATTCACACAAATGTATCCATTCGTACGAATGAATTAGAATAGATTGTACGAATGAATTAGAATGGATCGTACGAATGAATTAGAATGGATCGTACGAAGGAATTAGAATGGATCGTACGAATGAATTAGAATGGATGGTACGAATGAATTAGAATAGATCGTACGAATGAATTAGAATGGATCGTACGAAGGAATTAGAATGGATCGTACGAATGAATTAGACTGGATCGTACGAATGAATTTGAATGGATACATTTGTGCGAATGAATCTAAATGGATTGTATGAATGAATTACAATGGATCGTACGAATAAATGAGAATGGATCGTACGAATGAATTAGAGTAGCCATACGAATGAATTAGAATGAATCGAATGAATGAATTAGAATGGTTACATTCGTGCGAATGAATTAGAATAGATCGTACGAATGTATTAGAATGGATCGTACGAATAAATTAGAATGGATCGTGGGAATGAATTAGAATGGATCGTACGAATGAATTAGAATGGATCCACCGAATGAGTTAGAATGGATCATACAAATGAATTAGAATGGATTGTACGAATGAATTAGAATGGATAAATGAAATAGAATGGATTGTACGAATGAATTAGAATGGATCGTACGAATGAATTAGAATGGATCGTACGAATGAACTAGAATGGATACATTCGTGCGAATGAATTAGAATGGATCGTACGAATGAATTAGAATGGATCGTACGAATGAATTAGAATGGATCTTACGAATTAATTAGAATGGATCGTACGAATGAATTAGAATGGATCATACGAATAAATTAGAATGGATCGTGGGAATGAATTAGAATGGATCGTACAAATGAATTAGAATGGATCCACCGAATGAGTTAGAATGGATCATACGAATGAATTAGAATGGATCGTACGAATGAATTAGAATGGATCATACGAATGAGTAAGAATGGATCATATGAATGAATTAGATTGGATACATTTGTGCGAATGAATTAGAATGGATCGGACGAATGCATTAGAATTAGAATGGATTGTATGAATGAATTAGAATGGATCGTACGAATGAATTAGAATGGATCATACGAATTAATTAGAATGGATCATACGAATGAATTAGAATGGATCGTACGAATGAATTAGAATGGATCGTACGAATGAATTAGAATGGATACATTCGTGCGAATGAATTAGAATGGATTGTGCGAATGAATATGAACAGATCGTGCGAATGAATTAGAATGGATCGTACGAATGAATTAAAATGGATCGTGCGAATGAATCAGAATGGATCGTACGAATGAATTAGAATGGATACATTTGTGCGAATGAATTAGAATGGATCGTACGAATGAATTAGAATGGATCGTATGAATGAATTAGAATGGATCGTACGAATGAATTAGAATGGATCGTGCGATTGAATTAGAATGGATCGTACTAATGAATTAGAATGGATCGTGTGAAAGAATTAGAATGGATCGTACGAATGAATTTGAATTGATCGTGCGAATGAATTAGAATAGATCGTACGAATGAATTAGAATGGATACATTTGTGTGAATGAATTAGAATGGATCGTATGATTGAATTAGAATGGATCGTACGAATGAATTAGAATGGATCGTGCGAATGAATTAGAATGGATCGTACGAATAAATTAGAATGGATCGCACGAATGAACTAGAATGGATACATTCGTACGAATGAATTAGAATGGATCGTACGAATGAATTAGAATGGATCTTACGAATGAATTAGAATGGATCGTACGAATGAATTAGAATGGATACATTCGTGCGAATGAATTAGAATGGATCGGACGAATGAATTAGAAAGGATATATTCGTGCAAATGAATTAGAATGGATCATATGAATGTATTAGAATGGATCGTATGAGTGAATTAGAATAGATCGTTCGAATGAATTAGAATGGATCGTATGAATGAATTAGAATGGATACATTCGTGCGAATGAATTAGAATTGATCGTACAAATGAATTAGAATGGATCGTGCGAATGAATTAGAATGGATCATACGAATGAATTAGAATGGATCGTATGAATGAACTAGAATGGATACATTCGTGTGAATGATTTAGAATGGATCGTACGAATGAATTAGAATGGATCGTACGAATGAATTAGAATGGATCGTGCTAATGAATTAGAATTGATCGTACGAATGAAATTGAATGGATTGTACAAATGATTTAGATTGGATCGTACGAATAAATTAGAATGGATACATTCGTGCGAATGAATTAGAATGGATACATTCGTGCGAAAGAATTAGAATAGATCGTATGAATGAATTAGAATGGATCCTATGAATGAATTAGAATGGATCGTGCGAATGAATTAGAATGGATCATGCTAATGAATTAGAATTGATCGAACGAATGAATTAGCATGGATCGTGCTAATGAATTAGAATGGAACGTACGAATGAATTAGAATGGATCGTGTAAAAGAATTAGAATGGATTGTATGAATGAATTAGATTGGATCGTATGAATGTATTCGAATGGATCGTAAGAATTCATTCTAATTCATTCATATAATCCATTCTAATTCTTTCACACGATCTATTCTGATCCATTCTACGATCCATTCTAATTCATTCGCACAATCCATTCTATTTCATTCGTACGATCCATTCTTGCTCATTCGTACGATCCATTCTAATCCATTCTAATTCATTCATACAATCCATTCTAATTCTTTCACACGATCCATTCTAATTCATTCGTAGGATCCATTCTAATTCATTCGTACAATCTATTCTATTTCATTCGTACGATCCATTCTTACTCATTGGTACGATCCATTCTAATTCATTCACTCGAATGTATCCATTCTAATCCATTCGTACGATCCATTCTAATCCATTCGTACGATCCATTCTAATTCATTCTAGTTCATTCATACAATCCATTCTAATTTATTCGCACGAATGTATCCATTCTAATTCATTTGCACGATCGTACGAATGAATCTAAATGGATTGTATGAATGAATTACAATGGATCGTACGAATGAATTAGAATGGATCGTACGAATGAATTAAAATGGATCAATTGAATGAATTAGAATGGTTACATTCATGCGAATGTATTAGAATGGATCGTACGAATGGATTAGAATGAATCGTATGAGTGAATAAGAATGGATACGAAGGAATTAGAATGGATCGTACGAAGGAATTAAAATGGATCATACAAATGAAATATAATGGATCGTACGAAGGAATTAGAATGGATCGTACGAAGGAATTAGAATGCATTCGTATGATCCATTCTAATTCATTCGGACGAATGTATCCATTCTAATTTATTCGTACGATCCATTCTAATTCATTCGTACGATCCATTCTAATTCATTCCTACGATCCATTCTTACTCATTCGTATGATCCATTCTAATTCATTCGTACGATCCATTCTAATTCATTCGCACGAATGTATCCATTCCATTCGTACGATCCATTCATACGATCCATTCTAATTCATTCATACAATCCATTCTAATTCTTTCACACGATCCATTCTATTTCATTCGTACGATCCATTCTAATTCATTCGTACGATCTATTCTAATTCATTCGTACGATCCATTCTAATTCATTCTAATTCATTCGTACGATCCATTCTAATTCATTCTAATTCATTCGTACGATCCATTCTACGATCCATTCTAATTCATTTGTATCCATTCTATTTCATTCGCACGATCCATTCTAATTCATTCGCGCAATCTATTCTAATTCATTCGTACGATCCATTCTAATTCATTCGTACTATCCATTCTAATTCATTTGCACGATCCATTCTAATTCATTCCTATGATCTATTCTAATTCATTCGTACGATCCATTCTAATTCATTCTAATTCATTCGTACGATCCATTCTACGATCCATTCTAATTCATTCGTATATTCCATTCTAATTCATTAGCACGATCCATGCTAATGAATTAGAATGGATCGTACGATCCAATCTAATTCATTCATACGATCCATTCTTACTCATTCGTATGATCCATTCTAATTCAATCGTACTATCCATTCTAATTCATTCGTACGATCCATTCTAATTCCTTCGTATGATCCATTCTAATTAATTCGTACGATCCATTCTAATTCATTCGTATGATCCATTCTAATTCATGGAATTAGAATGGATCCACCGATTGAGTTAGAATGGATCATACGAATGAATTAGAATGGATTGTACGAATGAATTAGAATGGATTGTGCGAATGAATTAGAATGGATCCTACGAATGAATTAGAATGGATCGTGTGAAAGAATTAGAATGGATTGTATGAATGAATTAGAATCCATTCTAATTCTTTCACACGATCCATTCTAATCCATTCTAATTCGTACGATCCATTCTTACTCATTCGTATGATCGATTCTTACTCATTCGTATGATCCATTCTAATTCATTCGGACGAATGTATCCATTCTAATTTATTCGTACGATCCATACTAATTCATTTGTACGATCCATTCTAATTCATTCATGCAATCCATTCTAATTCTTTCACACGATCCATTCTAATTCATTCGCACGATCCATGCTAATTCATTCGTTCGATCAATTCTAATTCATTAGCACGATCCATTCTAGTTCATTCGTATGATCCATTCTAATTCATTCGCACGATCCATTCTAATTCATTCATAGGATCCATTCTAGTTCATTCATAAGATCTATTCTAATTCTTTCGCACGAATGTATCCATTCTAATTCATTCGCACGAATGTATCCATTCTAATTCATTCGTACGATCCATTCTAATTCATTCGTACGATCCATTCTAATTCATTCGTACGATCCATTCTAATTCATTCATACGATCTATTCTAATTCATTCATACAATCCATTCTAATTCTTTCACACGATCCATTCTAATTCATTCGTACGATCCATTCTAATTCATTCGCACAATCCATTCTTTTTCATTCGTACGATCCATTCTTACTCATTGGTACGATCCATTCTAATTCATTCGCACGAATGTATCTATTTTAATTCATTCGTACGAATCCATTCTAATTCATTCGTACAATCTATTCTATTACATTCGTACGATCCATTCTTACTCATTCGTATGATCCATTCTAATTCATTCGCACGAATGTATCCATTCTAAATCATTCGTACGATCCATTCTAATTCATTCGTACGATCCATTCTAAATCATTCGTACAATCCATTCTATTTCATTCGTACGATCAATTCTAATTCATTCGTACGATCTATTCTAATTCATTCATATAATCCATTCTAATTCTTTCACACGATCCATTCTAATTCATTCGTTGGATCCATTCTAATTCATTCGTACAGTCTATTCTATTTCATTCGTACGATCCATTCTTACTCATTCGTATGATCCATTCTAATTCATTCGGACGAATGTATCCATTCTAATTTATTCGTACAATCCATTCTAATTCATTCGTACGATCTATTCTAATTTATTCGTACGATCTATTCTAATTCATTCGGACGATCCATTCTAATTCATTCGTACGATCCATTCTAATTCATTCGTACGATCCATTCTAATTCATTCATTCGTACGATCCATTGTAATTCATTCGTACGATCCATTCTAATTCATTCATAGGATCAATTCTAATTCATTCATACAATCCATTCTAATTCGTTCACACGATCCATTCTAATTCATTCGTAGGATCCATTCTAATTCATTCGTACAATCTATTTTATTTCATTCGTACGATCCATTCTTACTCATTCGTATGATCCATTCTAATTCATTCGGACGAATGTATCCATTCTAATTTAATTGTACGATCCATTCTAATTCATTCGTACGATCCATTCTAATTCATTCGTACGATCCATTCTTACTCATTCGTATGATCCATTCTAATTCATTCGTACGATCCATTCTAATTCATTCGTACAATCCATTCTAATTCATTCGCACAATGTATTCTAATTCATTCGTACGATCCATTCTAATTCATTCGTATGATCGTACGAATGAATTAGAATGGATCGTATGGAATGAATTAGAATGGATTGTATGAATGAATTAGAATGGATACATTCGTGCGAATGAATTAGAATGGATCATATGAATGAGTAAGAATGGATCGTACGAATGAAATAGAATGGATTGTACGAATGAATTAGAATGGATCGTACAAATGAATTAGAATGGATCGTACGAATGAATTAGAATGGATTATACGAATGAGTAAGAATGGATCGTACAAATGAAATAGAATGGATTGTACGAATGAATTAGAATGGATCGTACGAATGAATTAGAATGGATCGTGTGAAAGAATTAGAATGCATTGTATGAATGAATTAGAATGGATCGTATGAATGAATTAGAATGGATCGTGCGAATGAATTCGAATGGATCGAATGATCCATTCGAATAGAATGGATCGCATGAATGAATTAGAATGGATCGGGCGAATGAATTAGAATGGATTGTAGGAATGAATTAGAATGGATCGTATGAATGAATTAGAATGGATCGTATGAGAATTAGAATGGATCGTGCGAATGAATTAGAATGGACCGTACGATGAATTAGAATGGATCGTACGAATGAATTAGAATGGATCATACGAATGAGTAAGAATGGATCGTACGAATGAAATAGAATGGATTGTACGAATGAATTAGAATGGATCGTACGAATGAATTAGAATGGATCGTGTGAAAGAATTAGAATGGATTGTATGAATGAATTAGAATGGATCATATGAATGAATTAGAATGGATCGTGCGAATGAATTCGAATGGATCGTACGAATGAATTATAATGGATCGTACGAATGAATTAGAATGGATACATTCGTGCGATTGAATTAGAATGGATTCATTCGTGCGAAAGAATTAGAATAGATCGTATGAATGAATTAGAATGGATCCTATGAATGAATTAGAATGGATCGTGCGAATGAATTAGAATGGATCGTACGAATGAATTAGAATGGATCGTGCTAATGAATTAGAATTGATCGAACGAATGAATTAGCATGGATCGTGCTAATGAATTAGAATGGAACGTACGAATGAATTAGAATGGATCGTGTGAAAGAATTAGAATGGATTGTATGAATGAATTAGAATGAATTCGTACGATCCATTCGAATTCATTCGCCCGATCCATTCTAATTCATTCATACGATCCATTCTAATTCATTCATACAATCCATTCTAATTCTTTCACACGATCCATTCTAATTCATTCGTAGGATCCATTCTAATTCATTCGTACAATCTATTCTATTTCATTCGTACGATCCATTCTTACTCATTCGTATGATCCATTCTAATTCATTCGGACGAATGTATCCATTCTAATTTATTCGTACGATCCATTCTAATTCATTCGTACGATCCATTCTTACTTATTCGTATGATCCATTCTAATTCATTCGTACGATCCATTCTAATTCATTCGTACGATCCATTCTAATTCATTCGCACAATCTATTCTAATTCATTCGTACGATCCATTCTAATTCATTCGTACGATCGTACGAATGAATTAGAATGGATCGTACGGAATGAATTAGAATGGATTGTATGAATGAATTAGAATGGATACATTCGTGCGAATAAATTAGAATGGATCATACGAGTGAGTAAGAATGGATCGTACGAATGCAATAGAATGGATTGTACGAATGAATTAGAATGGATCGTACAAATGAATTAGAATGGATCGTACGAATGAATTAGAATGGATTATACGAATGAGTAAGAATGGATCGTACAAATGAAATAGAATGGATTGTACGAATGAATTAGAATGGATCGTACGAATGAATTAGAATGGATCGTGTGAAAGAATTAGAATGCATTGTATGAATGAATTAGAATGGATCATATGAATGAATTAGAATGGATCGTGCGAATGAATTTGAATGGATCGCATGATCCATTCGAATAGAATGGATCGTATGAATGAATTAGAATGGATCGGGCGAATGAATTAGAATGGATTGTAGGAATGAATTAGAATGGATCGTATGAATGAATTAGAATGGATCGTATGAATGAATTAGAATGGATCATGCGAATAAATTAGAATGGATCGTACGAATGAATTAGAATGGATTGTACGAATGAATTAGAATGGATCATACGAATAAATTAGAATGGATCATATGAATGAGTGAGAATGGATCGTACGAATGAAATAGAATGGATTGTACGAATGAATTAGAATGGATACATTCATGCGAATGAATTAGAATGGATCGGACGATTGAATTAGAATGGATCGTACGATTCATTCTAATTCATTCGTACGATCCATTCTAATACATTCGTACGATTCATGCTAATTCATTTGCACGATCCATTCTAATTCATTCGTACGATCCATTCTTATTCATTCATACGATCCATTCTAATTCATTCGCACAATCCATTCTAATTCATTCGTACAATCCATTATAATTCATTCGTATGATCCATTCTAACTCATTCGGTGGATCCATTCTAATTCATTCGTACGATCCATTCTAATTCATTCCCACGATCCATTTTAATTTATTCGTACGATCCATTCTAATTCATTCGTACGATCTATTCTAATTCATTCGCACGAATGTAACCATTCTAATCATTCATACGATTCATTCTAATTCATTCATATGAGCTATTCTAATTCATTCGTACGATCCATTCTAATTCATTCGTACGATCCATTGTAATTCATTCATACAATCCATTTAGATTCATTCGCACAAATGTATCCATTCAAATTCATTCGTACGATCCAGTCTAATTCATTCGTACGATCCATTCTAATTCCTTCATACGATCCATTCTAATTCATTCGTACGATCCATTCTAATTCATTCGTACGATCCATTATAATTCCTTCGTACGATCCATTCTAATTCATTCGTACGATCCATTCTAATTCATTCGTACGATCCATTCTAATTCATTCGTACAATCTATTCTAATTCATTCGTACGAATGGATACATTCGTGTGAATGAATTAGAATGGATCGTACGAATGAGTAAGAATGAATCGTACGAATGAAATAGAATGGATTGCACGAATGAATTAGAATGGATCGTACGAATGAATTAGAATGGATCGTATGAAAGAATTAGAATGGATCGTACGAAGGAATTAGAATTATCGTACGACTGAATTAGAATGGATCGTACGAATGAATTAGAATGGATCGTGTGAAAGAATTAGAATGGATCGTACGAATGAATTAGAATGGATCGTGCGAATGAATTAGAATTGATCGTATGAATGAACTAGAATAGATTTTGTGAATGAATTAGAACTGATCGTACGAATGAATTAGAATGGATCGTACGAATGAATTAGAATGGATACATTTGTGCTAATGAATTAGAATGGATCGTACGAATGAATTAGAATGGATCGTATGAATGAATTAGAATGGATACATTCGTGCGAATGAATTAGATTGGATCCATTCTAATTCATTCTCACAAATGTATCCATTCTAATTCATTTGTACGATCCATTCTAATTCATTCCTACGAATGTAACCATTCTAATTCATTCATACGATTCATTCTAATTCATTCATATGAGCTATTCTAATTCATTCTTACGATCCATTCTAATTCATTCGTACGATCCATTGTAATTCATTTATACAATCCATTTAGATTCATTCGCACAAATGTATCCATTCTAATTCATTCGTACGATCTATTCTAATTCATTCGTACGATCCATTCTAATTCATTCGTACGATCCATTCTAATTCCTTCGTACGATCCATTCTAATTCATTCGTACGATCCATTCTAATTCATTCGTACAATCTATTCTAATTCATTCGTACGAATGGATACATTCGTGTGAATGAATTAGAATGGATCGTACGAATGAGTAAGAATGGATCGTACGAATGAAATAGAATGGATTGCACGAATGAATTAGAATGGATCGTACGAATGAATTAGAATGGATCGTATGAAAGAATTAGAATGGATCGTACGAAGGAATTAGAATGGATCGTACGAATGAATTAGAATGGATCGTACGAAGGAATTAGAATGGATCGTACGAATGAATTAGAATGGATCGTACGAATGAATTAGAATAGATCGTACGAATGAAATAGAATGGATCATACGAAGGAGTAAGAATGGATCGTATGAATGAATTAGATTGGATACATTTGTGCGAATGAATTAGAATGGATCGTACGAATGAATTAGAATGGATCGTATGAATGAATTAGAATGGATCGTACGAAAGAATTAGAATGGATCGTGCGAATGAATTAGAATGGATCGTACGAATGAATTAGAATGGATCGTGTGAAAGAATTAGAATGGATCGTACGAATGAATTAGAATGGATCGTGCGAATGAATTAGAATGGATCGTATGAATGAATTAGAATAGATTTTGTGAATGAATTAGAACTGATCGTACAAATGAATTAGAATGGATCGTACGAATGAATTAGAATGGATACATTTGTGCTAATGAATTAGAATGGATCGTACGAATCAATTAGAATGGATCGTATGAATGAATTAGAATGGATACATTCGTGCGAATGAATTAGATTGGATCCATTCTAATTCATTCTCACAAATGTATCCATTCTAATTCATTTGTACGATCCATTCTAATTCATTCCTACGATCTATTCTAATTCATTCGCTCGAATGTATCCATTTTAATTCATTCGTACGATCCATTCTAATTCATTCGTACGATCTAATTCATTCGTACGATCCATTCTAATTCATTCGTACGATCGATTCTAATTCATTCACACTATCCATTCTAATTCATTCGTACGATCCATTCTAATTCATTCGTATGATCCATTCTTATTTATTCGTTCAAATATATCCATTCTAATTCATTCGTATGTTCCATTCTAATTCATTCGCACGATACATTCTAATTCATTTGCACGAATGTATCCATTCTAATTCATTTGCACGATCCATTCTAATTCATTCCTATGATCTGTTCTAATTCATTCGTACGATCCATTGTAATTCATTCGCTCGAATGTATCCATTCTAATTCATTCGTACGATCCATTCTAATTCGTTCATATGATCCATTCTAATTCGTTCGTACGATCCATTCTAATTCGTTCGTACGATCTATTCTAATTCATTCGTATGATCCATTCTAATTCATTAATACGATCTATTCTAATTTATTCGGTCGAATATATCCATTCTAATTCATTCGTTCGATCCATTCTAATTCATTCGCACGATCCATTCTAATTCATTCGTATGATCCATTCTAATTCATTCGTACGATCTATTCTAATTCATTCGTACGATCCATTCTAATTCATTCGTACGATCCATTCTAATTCATTCGCACGATCCATTCTAATTCATTCGTACGATCAATTCTAATTCATTCGCACGAACGTATCCATTCTAATTCATTCGTACGATCCTGAATTAGAATGGATCGTACGAATGAATTAGAATGGATACCTTTGTGCATATGAATTAGAATGGATCGTACGAATGAATTAGAATGGATCATATTAATGAATTAGAATGGATCGTACGAATGAATTAGAATGGATACATTCGTGCGAATGAATTAGAATGGATCCTGCGAATCTATTAGACTGGATCGTGCGAATGAATAAGAATGGTTCATACGAATGAATTAGAATGGATCGTATGAATTAATTAGAATGGATACATTCGTGCGAATGAATTAGAATGGATTGTATGAATGAATTAGAATGGATCGTACGAATGAATTAGAATGGATCATATGAATTAATTAGAATGGATCATACGAATGAATTAGAATGGATCGTATGAATGAATTAGAATGGATCGTACGAATGAACTTGAATGGATCGTACGAATGAACTAGAATGGATGCATTCGTGCGAATGAATTAGAATGGATCGTACGAATGAATTAGAATGGATCGTACGAATGAATTAGAATGGATCTTACGAATGAATTAGAATGGATCGTACGAATGAATTAGAATGGATCATACGAATGAATTAGAATGGATACATTCGTGCGAATGAATTAGAATGGATCGGACGAATGAATTAGAATGGATCGTACGAATGAATTAGAATGGATCAAATGAATGAATTAGAATGGTTACATTCATGCAAATGAATTAGAATGGATCGTACGAATGGATTAGAATGGATCGTACGAATGGATTAGAATGGATACATTCATGCGAATGAATTAGAATGGATTGTATGAATGAATTAGAATGGATCGTACGAATGAATTAGAATGGATCGTATGAGTGAATTAGAATGGATACGAAGGAATTAGAATTGATCGTACGAAGGAATTAGAATGGATCATACGAATGAAATAGAATGGATCGTACGAAGGAATTAGAATGGATCGTACGAAGGAATTAGAATGGATCGTACGAAGGAATTAGAATGGATCGTACGAATGAATTAGAATGGATATATTCGTGCAAATGAATTAGAATGGATCGTATGAATGAATTAGAATGGATCGTATGAGTGAATTAGAACGGATAGTACGAATGAAGTAGAATGGATCGTATGAATGAATTATAATGGATACATTCGTGCGAATGAATTAGAATGGATCGTATGAATGAATTAGAATAGATTGTGCGAATGAATTAGAATGGATCGTACGAATGAATTAGAATGGATACATTCGTGCGATTAAACTAGAATGGATTGTATGAATGAATTAGAAAGGATCGTACGAATGAATTAGAATGGATCGTACGAATGAATTAGAATAGATTGCGCGAATGAATTAGAATGGATCGTGCTAATGAAATAGAATGGATACAAATGAATTAGAATGGATCATACGAATGAATTAGAATGACGATCCATTCTTACTCATTCGTATGATCCATTCTAATTTATTCGCACGAATGTATCCATTCTAATTCATTTGTACGTCTAATTCATTCGTACGGTCCATTCTACATCATTCACACAATCCATTCTATTTCATTCGTACGATCCATTCTTACTCATTCGTATGATCCATTATGGATACATTCGTGCGAATGAATTAGAATGGATCATATGAATGAGTAAGAATGGATCGTACGAATGAAATAGAATGGATTGTGCGAATGAATTAGAATGGATCGTACGAATGAATTAGAATGGATCGTGTGAAAGAATTCGAATGGATTGTATGAATGAATTAGAATAGATCGTATGAATGAATTAGAATGGATCGTACGAATGAATTAGAATGGATCGTACGAATGAATTAGAATGGATCGTACGAATGAATTAGACTGGATACATTCGTGCGAATGAATTAGAATGGATACATTCGTGCGAAAGAATTAGAATAGATCGTATGAATGAATTAGAATGGATCCTATGAATAAATTAGAATGGATCGTGCGAATGAATTAGAATGGATCGTACTAATGAATTAGAATGGATCGTGCTAATGAATTAGAATTGATCGAACGAATGAATTAGCATGGATCGTGCAAATGAATTAGAATGGAACGTACGAATGAATTAGAATGGATCGTGTGAAAGAATTAGATCGGATTGTATGAATGAATTAGAATGAATTCGTACGATCCATTCGAATTCATTCGCACGATCCAATCTAATTCATTCATACAATCCCTTCTAATTCATTCATACAATCCATTCTAATTCTTTCACACGATCCATTCTATTTCATTCGTAGGATCCATTCTAATTCATTCGTACAATCTATTCTATTTCATTCGTACGATCCATTCTTACTCATTTGTATGATCCATTCTAATTCATTCGGACGAATGTATCCATTATAGTTTATTCGTACGATCCATTCTAATTCATTCGTACGATCCATTCTAATTCATTCGTACGATCCATTCTAATTCATTCGCACAAATGTATCCATTTTAATTTATTCGTATGATCCATTCTAATTCATTCGTACGATCCATTTTAATTCATTCGTAAGATCCATTCTAATTCATTCGTACGATCCATTCTAATTCATTCGTACGATCCATTCTAATTCATTCGCACGAATGTATCCATTCTAGTTCATTCGTACGATCCATTCTAATTCATTCGTACGATCCATTCTAATTCATTCGCACGATCCATTCTAATTCATTCGTACGATCCATTCTAATTCATTCGCACGATCCATTCTAATTCATTCGTACGATCCATTCTAATTCATTCGCACAAATGTATCCATTATAATTCATTCGTATGATCCATTCTAATTCATTCGCACAATCCATTCTAATTCATTCGTACGATCCATTCTAATTCTTTCACACGATCCATTTTAATTCATTCGTACGATCCATTCTAATTCATTCGCACGATCCATTCTAATTCATTCGTACGATCCATTCTAATTCATTCGTACGATCCATTCTAATTCATTCTCACAAATGTATCCATTCTAATTCATTCGCACAATACATTCTAATTCATTCGCACGATCCATTCTAATTCATTCGTACGATCCATTCTAATTCATTCGCACGATCTGTTCTTATTCATTCGCACAATCCATTCTAATTCATTCGCAGGAATGTAGCCATTCTAATTTATTCGTACGATCCATTCTAATTCATTCGTACGATCCATTCTTATTCATTCGTATGATCCATTCTAATTAATTCGTATGATCCATTCTAATTCATTCGTACGATCCATTCTAATTCATTCATACAATCCATTCTAATTCATTCGTACGATCCATTCTAATTCACTCATACGATCCATTCTAATACATTCATACGATCCATTCTAATTCATTTGCACGAATATATCCAATCTAATTCATTCGTACGATCCATTCTAATTCCTTCGTACGATCCATTCTAATTCATTCGTACGATCTATTCTAATTCATTCGTACGATCCATTCTAATTCATTCGTACGATCCATTTTAATTCCTTCATACGATCCATTCTAATTCATTCGTACGATCCATTCTAATTCATTCGTACAATCTATTCTAATTCATTCGTACGAATGGATACATTCGTGTGAATGAATTAGAATAGATCGTACGAATGAGTAAGAATGGATCGTACGAATGAAATAGAATGGATTGCACGAATGAATTTGAATGGATCGTACGAATGAATTAGAATGGATCGTGTGAAAGAATTAGAATGGATTGTAGGAATGAATTAGAATGGATCGTACGAATGAATTAGAATGGATCGTACGAAGGAATTAGAATGGATCGTACGAATGAATTAGAATGGATCGTACGAATGAATTAGAATAGATCGTACGAATGAATTAGAATGGATCGTACGAAGGAATTAGAATGAATCGTACGAATGAATTAGAATGGATATATTCATGCAAATGAATTAGAATGGATCGTATGAATGTATTAGAATGGATCGTATGAGTGAATTAGAATGGATCGTACGAATGAATTAGAATGGATCGTATGAACGAATTAGAATGGATACATTCATGTGAATGAATTAGAATGGATTGTATGAATGAATTAGAATAGATTTTGTGAATGAATTAGAACTGATCGTACGAATGAATTAGAATTGATACATTCGTGCGAATGAATTAGAATGGATTGTATGAATGAATTAGAATGGATCGTACGAATGAATTAGAATGGATCGTATGAGTGAATTAGAATGGATACGAAGGAATTAGAATGGATTGTACGAAGGAATTAGAATGGATCATACGAATGAAATAGAATGGATCGAACGAAGGAATTAGAATGGATCGTACGAAGGAATTAGAATGGATCGTACGAAGGAATTAGAATGGATCGTACGAATGAATTAGAATGGATATATTCGTGCAAATGAATTAGAATGGATCGTATGAATGAATTAGAATGGATCGTATGAGTGAATTAGAACGGATAGTACGAATGAAGTCGAATGGATCGTATGAATGAATTAGAATAGATACATTCGTGCGAATGAATTAGAATGGATCGTATGAATGAATTAGAATAGATTGTGCGAATGAATTAGAATGGATCGTACGAATGAATTAGAATGGATACATTCGTGCGAATAAATTAGAATGGATTGTATGAATGAATTAGAATGGATCGTACGAATGAATTAGAATGGATCGTACGAATGAATTAGAATAGATTGCGCGAATGAATTAGAATGGATCGTACGAATGAATTAGAATGGATCGTACGAAGGAATTAGAATGGATCGTACGAATGAATTAGAATGGATCGTACGAAGGATTTAGAATGGATCGTACGAATGAATTAGAATGGATCGTACGATTGAATTAGAATGGATCATACGAATGAGTAAGAATGGATCGTATGAATGAATTAGATTGGATCGTACGATCCATTCTAGTTCATTAGCATGGATCGTGCTAATGAATTAGAATGGAATATACGAATGAATTAGAATGGATCGTAGAATGGATCGTACGAATGAATTAGAATGAATTAGAATGGATCGTACGAATGAATTAGAATAGATCATAGGAATGAATTAGAATGGATCGTGCAAATGAATTAGAATGGATACATTCGTACGAATGAATTAGAATGGATCGTACGAATGAATTAGAATGGATCGTACGAATGAATTCGAATGGATTGTACGATCCATTCTAATTCATTCATACAATCCATTCTAATTCATTCGCACGAATGTATCCATTATAATCCATTCGTACGATCCATTCTAATCCATTCGTACGATCCATTCTAATTCATTCGCATGAATGTAACCACTCTAATTCATTCACACGATCGAATGAATTAGAATGGATACATTCGTGCGAATGAACTAGAATGGATCGTGCGAATCCATTAGACTGGATCGTGCGAATGAATAAGAATGGATCATACGAATGAATTAGAATGGATTGTACGAATTAATTAGAATGGATACATTCGTGCGAATGAATTAGAATGGATTGTATGAATGAATTAGAATGGATCGTACGAATGAATTAGAATGGATCATATGAATTAATTAGAATGGATCATACGAATGAATTAGAATGGATCGTACGAATGAATTAGAATGGATCGTACGAATGAACTAGAATGGATCATACGAATGAACTAGAATGGATACATTCATGCGAATGAATTAGAATGGATCGTACGAATGAATTAGAATGGATCGTACGATTCATTCTAATTCATTCGTATGATCCATTCTAATACATTCGTACGATTCATGCTAATTCATTCGCACGATCCATTCTAATTCATTCGTACGATCCATTCTTATTCATTCATACGATCCATTCTAATTCATTCGCACAATCCATTCTAATTCATTCATACAATCCATTCTAATTCATTCGTATGATCCATTCTAACTCATTTGGTGGATCCATTCTAATTCATTCGTACGATCCATTCTAATTCATTCCCACGATCAATTCGTGGGAATGAATTAGAATGGATCGTGCACGAATGTATCCATTCTAATTCATTCATACGATCCATTCTGCACAAAGGTATCCATTCTAATCCATTCGTAGGATCCATTCTAATCCATTCGTACGATCCATTCTAATTCATTCGTACGATCCATTCTAATTCATTCGCTCGAATGCATCCATTCTAATCCATTCGTACGATCCATTCTAATCCATTCGTACGATCCATTCTAATTCATTCGCATGAATGTAACCATTCTAATTCATTCATTTAATCCATTCTAATTCATTCGTACGATCCATTCTAATTCATTCGTCCGATCCATTCTAATTCATTCGTACAAATGTATCCATTCTAATTCATTCGTATGATCCATTCTAATTCATTCGTAAGATCCATTCTAATTCATTCGTACGATCCATTCTAATTCATTCGTACGATCCATTCTAATTCATTCGTACGATCCAATCTAATTCATTCGCACGAATGTATCCATTCTAATTTATTCGTAAAATCCATTCTATTTCATTCGTACGATCCATTCTTACTCATTCGTATGATCCATTCTAATTCATTCGTATGATCCATTCTAATTCATTCGTACGATCCATTCTAATTCATTCGCACGATCCATTCTAATTCATTCATACGATCCATTCTAATTCGTTCATACGATCCATTCTAATTCATTCCTACAATCCATTCTAATTTATTCGCCCGATCCATTCTAATTCATTCATACGATCCATTCTATTCGAATGGATCATGCGATCCATTCGAATTCATTCGTACGATCCATTCTAATTCATTCATACGATCCATTCTAATTCATTCACACGATCCATTCTAATTCATTAGCTTGGATCGTGCTAATGAATTAGAATGGAATATACGAATGAATTAGAATGGATCGTAGAATGGATCGTACGAATGAATTAGAATGAATTAGAATGGATCGTACGAATGAATTAGAATGAATCATACGAATGAGTAAGAATGGATCATACAAATGAAATAGAATGGATTGTACGAATGAATTAGAATGGATCCTACGAATGAATTAGAATGGATCGTGTGAAAGAATTAGAATGGATTGTATGAATGAATTAGAATGGATCGTATGAATGAAATAGAATGAATTGTACGAATGAATTAGAATGGATCGTACAAATGAATTAGAATGGATCGTACGAATGAATTAGAATGGATCATACGAATGAGTAAGAATGGATCGTATGAATGAATTAGAATGGATCGTACGAAAGAATTAGAATGGATCGTACAAATAAATTAGAATGGATACCTTCGTCCGAATGAATTAGAATGGATCATACGAATGAGTAAGAATGGATCGTACGAATGAAATAGAATAGATTGTACGGACGATTAAATTAGAAAGGATCGTACGATTCATTCTAATTCATTCGTACGATCCATTCTAATACATTCGTACGATTCATTCTAACTGATTCGGTGGATCCATTCTAATTCATTCGTACGATCCATTCTAATTCATTCCCACGATCCATTCTAATTTATTCGTACGATCCATTCTAATTCATTCGTACGATCTATTCTAATTCATTCGCACGAATGTAACCATTCTAATTCATTCATACGATTCATTCTAATTCATTCGTATGAGCTATTCTAATTCATTCGTACGATCCATTCTAATTCATTCGTACGATCCATTGTAATTCATTCATACAATCCATTTAGATTCATTCGCACAAATGTATCCATTCAAATTCATTCGTACGATCCAGTCTAATTCATTCATACGATCCATTCTAATTCATTCACACGAATATATCCATTCTAATTCTTTCGTACGATGCATTCTAATTCATTCGTACGATCCATTCTAATTCATTCATTTGATCCATTCTAATTCATTCGTACGATCCATTCTAATTCATTCGTCCGATCCATTCTAATTCATTCGCACGAATGTATCCATTCTAATTCATTCGTATGATCCATTCTAATTCATTCGTACGATCTATTCTAATTCATTCGTAAGATCCATTCTAATTCATTCATACGATCCATTCTAATTCATTCGTACGATCCATTCTAATTCATTCGCACGAATGTATCCATTCTTGTTCATTTGTACGATTCATTCTAATTCATTCGTACGATCCATTCTAATTCATTCGCACGATCCATTCTAATTCATTCGTACGATCAATTCTAATTCATTCGCACGAATGTATCCATTCTAATTCATTCGTACGATACTGAATTAGAATGGATTGTACGAATGAATTAGAATGGATACCTTTGTGCATATGAATTAGAATGGATCGTACGAATGAATTAGAATGGATCATATTAATGAATTAGAATGGATCGTACGAATGAATTAGAATGGATACGTGCGAATAAATTAGAATGGATTGTATGAATGAATTAGAATGGATCGTACGAATGAATTAGAATGGATCGTACGAATGAATTAGAATAGATTGCGCGAATGAATTAGAATGGATCGTACGAATGAATTAGAATGGATCGTACGAATGAATTAGAATGGATCGTACGAAGGAATTAGAATGGATCGTACGAATGAATTAGAATGGATCGTACGATTGAATTAGAATGGATCATACGAATGAATAAGAATGGATCGTATGAATGAATTAAATTGGATCGTACGATCCATTCTAATTCATTAGCATGGATCGTGCTAATGAATTAGAATGGAATATACGAATGAATTAGAATGGATCGTAGAATGGATCGTACGAATGAATTAGAATAGATCATAGGAATGAATTAGAATGGATCGTGCAAATGAATTAGAATGGATACATTCGTGCGAATGAATTAGAATGGATCGTGTGAATGAATTAGAATGGATCGTACGAATGAATTAGAATGGATATATTTGAACGAACAAATTAGAATGGATCATACGAATGAATTAGAATGGGTCATACGAATGAATTAGAATGGATAGTGCGAATAAATTAGAATCGATCGTACGAATGAATTAGAATGGATCGTACGACTGAATTAGAATGGATCATACGAATGAGTAAGAATGGATCGTACGAATGAATTAGAATGGATCGTACGAATGAATTAGAATGGATCGTACGAATAAATTAAAATGGATAATTCGTCCGAATGAATTAGAATGGATCATACGAATGAGTAAGAATGGATCGTACGAATGAAATAGAATAGATTGTACGAATGAATTAGAATGGATCCTATGAATGAATTAGAATGGATCGTGTGAAAGAATTATAATGGATCCTATGAATGAATTAGAATGGATCGTGTGAAAGAATTATAATGGATCGTATGAATGAATTAGAATGGATCGTGCGAATGAATTCAAATGGATCGTACGAATTCATTCTAATTCATTCATACAATCCATTCTAATTCTTTCACACGATCCATTCTAATTCATTCGTACGTTCCATTCTAATTCATTAGCACGATCCATGCTAATTCATTCGTTCGATTAATTCTAATTCATTAGCACGATCCATTCTAATTCATTCGTACGATCCATTCTAATTCATTCTCATGATCCATTCTAATTCATTCATAGGATCCATTCTAATTCATTTATACGATCTATTCTAATTCTTTCGCACGAATGTATCCATTCTAATTCATTCGCACGAATGTATCCATTCTAATTCATTCGTACGATCCATTTTAATTCATTCGTACGATCCAGTCTAATTTATTCGTATGATCCATTCTAATTCATTCATACGATCTATTCTAATTTATTCATACAATACATTCTAATTCTTTCACACGATCCATTCTAATTCATTCGTACGATCCATTCTAATTCATTCGCACAATCCATTCTATTTCATTCGTACGATCCATTCTTACTCATTGGTACGATCCATTCTAATTCATTAGCACAATCCATGCTAATTCATTCGTTCGATCAATTCTAATTCATTAGCACGATCCATTCTAATTCATTCGTACGATCCATTCTAATTCATTCACACGATCCATTCTAATTCATTCATAGGATCCATTCTAATTCATTCATACGATCTATTCTAATTCTTTCGCACGAATGTATCCATTCTAATTCATTCGCACGAATGTATCTATTCTAATTCATTCGTACGAATCCATTCTAATTCATTCGTATAATCTATTCTATTTCATTCGTACGATCCATTCTAGTTCATTCGTACGATCCATTCTAATTCATTCGTACGATCCATTCTAATTCATTCGTATGATCCATTCTAATTAATTCGTATGATCCATTCTAATTCATTCATACGATCCATTCTAATTCATTCATACAATCCATTCTAATTCATTCGCACGATTGTATCCATTCTAATTAATTCGTACGATCCATTCTAATTCATTCGTATGATCCATTCTTATTCATTCGCACGATCCAGTCTAATGGATTCGCACGATCCATTCGAATTCATTCGCACGAATGTATCCATTCTAATTCATTCATACGATCCATTCTAATTCATTCGTACGATCCATTCTAATTCATTCGCACAAATGTATTCATTCTAATTCTTTCGTACGATCCATTCTAATTCATTCGTACGATCAGTTCTAATTTATTCACAAAATCTATTCTAATTCATTCATACGATCCATTCTAATTCATTCGCATGATCCATTCTAATTCATTCGTACGATCCATTCTAATTCTTTCACACGATCCATTCTAATTCATTCGTACGATCCATTCTAATTCATTCGCACGATCCATTCTAATTCATTCGTACGATCCATTCTAATTCATTCATACGATCCATTCTAATTCATTCGTACGATCCATTCTAATTCATTCGCACAAATGTATCCAATCTAATTCATTCATACGATCCATTCTTACTCATTCGTATGAACCATTCTATTTCATTCGTACGATCTATTCTAATTCATTCGTACGATCCATTCTAATTCATTCGTACGATCCATTCTAATTCATTCGCATGAATGTATCCATTCTAATTCATTCATACAATCCATTCTATTTCATTCGTATAATCTATTCTAATTCATTCGTATGATCCATTCTAATTCATTCGTACGATCCATTCTTATTCTTTCGTACGATCCATTCTAATTCATTCGCACGATCCATTCTAATTCATTCATACGATCCATTCTAATTCATTCATACGATCTATTCTTATTCATTCCTACAATCCATTCTAATTCATTCGCCCGATCCATTCTAATTCATTCATACGATCCATTCTATTCGAATGGATCATGCGATCCATTCGAATTCATTCGCACGATCCATTCTAATTCATTCATATGATCCATTCTAATTCATTCATACAATGCATTCTAATTCTTTCACACGATCCATTCTAATTCATTCGTACGATCCATTCTAATTCATTCGTACAATCCATTCTATTTCATTTGTACGATCCATTCTTACTCATTCGTATGATCCATTCTAATTCATTCGTATGATCCATTCTAATTCATTTGTACGATCCATTCTAATTCATTCGTATAATCCATTCTATTTCATTCGTACGATCCATTCTTACTCATTCGTATGATCCATTCTAATTCATTCGCACGAATGTATCCATTCAAATTTATTCAGACAATCCATTCTAATTCATTCCGTACGATCCATTCTAATTCATTCGTACGATCGTAAGAATGAATTAGAATGGATCGTACGAATGAATTAGAATAGATTGTGCGAATGAATTAGAATGGATCGTACGAATGAATTAGAATGGATCGTACGAATGAATTAGAATGGATCATACGAATGAGTAAGAATGGATCGTACGAATGAATTAGAATGGATCGTACGAATGAATTAGAATGGATCGTACGAATAAATTAGAATGGATACATTCATCCGAATGAATTAGAATGGATCATACAAATGAGTAAGAATGGATCGTACGAATGAAATAAAATAGATTGTACGAATGAATTAGAATGGATCCTACGAATGAATTAGAATGGATCGTGTGAAAGAATTAGAATGGATTGTATGAATGAAATAGAATGGATCGTATGAATGAATTAGAATGGATCGTGCGAATGAATTCGAATGGATCGTACGATCCATTCTAATTCATTCATAGAATCCATTCTAATTCATTTGCACGAATGTATCCATTCTAATCCATTCGTTCGATCCATTCTAATCCATTCGTACGATCCTTTCAAATTCATTCGCACAAATGTATCCATTCTAATTCATTCGTATGATCCATTCTAATTCATTCGTACGATCCATTCTAATTCATTCGTACGATCCATTCTAATTAATTCGTACGATCCATTCTAATTCATTCGTACAATCTATTCTATTCCATTCTAATTCATTCGTACGATCCATTCGTACTCATTCGTACAATCCATTCTAATTCATTCGTACGATACATTCTTTCACATGATCTATTCTAATTCATTCGTAGGATCCATTCTAATTCATTCGTACAATCTATTCTATTTCATTCGTACGATCCATTCTTACTCATTCGTATGATCCATTCTATTTTATTCGGACGAATGTATCCATTCTAATTTATTCGTACGATCCATTCTAATTCATTCGTACGATCCATTCTAATTCATTATTATGATCCATTCTAATTCATTCATACAATCCATTCTAATTCATTCGTACGATCCATTCTAATTCATTCGCACGATCCATTCTAATTCATTCGTACGATCTATTCTAATTCATTCGTACGATCCATTCTAATTCATTCGCACAAATGTATCCATTCTAATTTATTCGTATGATCCATTCTAATTCATTCGTACGATCATATTAATGAATTAGAATGGATCGTACGAATGAATTAGAATGGATCGTGTGAAAGAATTAGAATGCATTGTGTGAATGAATTAGAATGGATCGTATGAATGAATTAAAATGGATCGTGCGAATGAATTCGAATGGATCGCATGATCCATTCGAATAGAATGGATCGTATAAATGAATTAGAATGGATCGGGCGAATGAATTAGAATAGATTGTAGGAATGAATTAGAATGGATCGTATGAATGAATTAGAATGGATCGTATGAATGAATTAGAATGGATCATGCGAATGAATTAGAATTGATCGTACGAATGAATTAGAATGGATCGTACGAATGAATTAGAATGGATCATACGAATGAATTAGAATGGATCATACGAATGAGTAAGAATGGATCGTACGAATGAAATAGAATGGATTGTACGAATGAATTAGAATGGATACATTCGTGCGAATGAATTAGAATGGATCGTACGAATGAATTAGAATGGATCGTACGAATGAATTAGAATGGATCGTACGAATGAATTAGAATGCATCGTACGAAAGAATTAGAATGGATATATTCGTGCGAATGAATTAGAATGGATCGAACGAATGAATTAGACTGGATCGTACGAATGAATTTGAATGGATACATTTGTGCGAATGAATCTAAATGGATTGTATGAATGAATTACAATGGATCGTACGAATGAATTAGAATGGATCGTACGAATGAATTAGAATGGATCAAATGAATGAATTAGAATGGTTACATTCATGCGAATGAATTAGAATGGATCGTACGAATGGATTAGAATGGATCGTATGAGTGAATTAGAATGGATACGAAGGAATTAGAATGGATCGTACGAAGGAATTAGAATGCATTCGTATGATCCATTCTAATTCATTCGGACGAATGTATCCATTCTAATTTATTCGTACGATCCATTCTAATTCATTCGTACGATCCATTCTAATTCATTCGTACGATCCATTCTTACTCATTCGTATGATCCATTCTAATTCATTTGTATGATCCATTCTAATTCATTCGCACGAATGTATCCATTCCATTCGTACGATCCATTCATACGATCCATTCTAATTCATTCATACAATCCATTCTAATTCTTTCACATGATCCATTCTATTTCATTCGTACGATCCATTTAAATTCATTCGTACGATCCATTCTAATTCATTCGGACGATCCATTCTAATTCATTCTAATTCATTCGTACGATCCATTCTAATTCATTCGTATGATCCATTCTAATTCAATCGTACGATCTATTCTAATTCATTTGTAAGATCCATTCTAATTCATTCGTACGATCCATTCTAATTCATTCGTATGATCCATTCTAATTCATTAATATGATCCATTCTAATTCATTCGTACGATCCATTCTAATGAATTAGAATTGATCATATGAATGAAATAGAATGGATTGTGCGAATGAATTAGAATGGATTGTACGAATGAATTAGAATGGATCGTGTGAAAGAATTAGAATGGATTGTATGAATGAATTAGAATAGATCGTTTGAATGAATTAGAATGGATCGTATAAGTGAATTAGAATGGATACGAATGAATTAGAATGGATCGTACGAAGGAATTACAATGGATCATACGAATGAATTAGAATGGATCGTGCTAATGAATTAGAATTGATCGAACGAATTCATTCTAATTCATTCATACAATCCATTCTAATTCTTTCACACGATCCATTCTAATTCATTCGTACGATCCAATCTTACTCATTGGTACGATCCATTCTAATTCATTCGTACGAATGTATCCATTCTAATTCATTCGTACGAATCCATTCTAATTCATTCGTACGATCCATTCTAATACATTCATACGATCCATTCTAATTCATTTGCACGAATATATCCATTCTAATTCATTCGTACGATCCATTCTAATTCCTTCGTACGATCCATTCTAATTCATTCGTACGATCTATTCTAATTCATTCGTACGATCCATTCTAATTCTTTCGTATGATCCATTCTAATTCATTCATACGATCAATTCTAATTCATTCGCACGATCCATTCTAATTCATTCATATGATCCTACGATCCATTCTAATTCATTCGCATGAATGTAACCATTCTAATTCATTCATTTGATCCATTCTAATTCATTCGTACGATCCATTCTAATTCATTTGTCCGATCCATTCTAATTCATTCGTACGATCCATTCTAATTCCTTCGTACGATCCATTCTAATTCATTTGTACGATCAATTCTAATTCATTCGTATGATCCATTCTAATTCATTCGTACGATCCATTCTAATTCATTCGTACGATCCATTCTAATTCATTCGTACGATCCATTCTAATTCATTCGCACGATCCATTCTAATTCATTCATACGATCCATGCTAATTCATTCATACGATCCATTCTAATTCATTCCTACAATCCATTCTAATTCATTCACCCGATCCATTCTAATTCATTCATACGATCCATTCTATTCGAATGGATCATGCGATCCATTCGAATTCATTCGCACGATCCATTCTAATTCATTCATACGATCAATTCTAATTCATTCATACAATGCATTCTAATTCATTCATATAATGCATTCTAATTCATTCATACGATCCATTCTAATTCATTTGCACGAATATATCCATTCTAAATCATTCGTACGATCCATTCTAATTCCTTCGTACGATCCATTCTAATTCATTCGTACGATCCATTCTACTTCATTCGTACGATCCATTCTAATTCCTTCGTACGATCCATTCTAATTCATTCGTACGATCCATTCTAATTCATATGCACAATGGTATCCATTCTAATCCATTCGTAGGATCCATTCTAATCCATTCGTACGATCCATTCTAATTCATTCGTACGATCCATTCTAATTCATTCGCTCGAATGTATCCATTCTAATCCATTCGTACGATCCATTCTAATCCATTCGTACGATCCTTTCTAATTCATTCGCATGAATGTAACCATTCTAATTCATTCATTTGATCCATTCTAATTCATTCGTACGATCCATTCTAATTTATTCGTCCGATCCATTCTAATTCATTCGCACGAATGTATCCATTCTAATTCATTCATACGATCCATTCTAATTCATTCGTACGATCCATTCTAATCCATTCACACAAATGTATCCATTCTAATTCATTCGTACGATCCATTCTAATCCATTCGTACGATCCATTCTAATTCATTCGCATGAATGCATCCATTCTAATACATTCACACGATCCATTCTAATTCATTCGTACGATCCATTCTAATTCATTCGTACGATCCATTGTAATTCATTCGTATGATCCATTCTAATTCATTCCTACGATCTATTCTAATTCATTCGCTCGAATATATCCATTCTAATTCATTCATTCGATCCATTCTAATTCATTCACACGATCCATTCTAATTCATTCGTATGATCCACTCTAATCCATTCGTACGATCTATTCTAATTCATTCGTACGATCCATTCTAATTCATTCGTACGATCCATTCTAGTTTATTCGCACGAATGTATCGATTCTAGTTCATTCGTACGATCCATTCTAATTCATTCGTACGATCCATTCTAATTCATTCGCACGATCCATTCTAATTCATTCGTACGATCCATTCTAATTCATTCATACGATCCATTCTAATTCATTCGTACGATCCATTCTAATTCATTCGCACAAATATATCCATTCTAATTCATTCGTACGATCCATTCTAAATCATTCGTACGATCCATTCTAATTCATTCGTACGATCCATTCTAATTCTTTCACACGATCCATTCTAGTTCATTCGTACGATCCATTCTAATTCATTCGCACGATCCATTCTAATTCAATCGTACGATCCATTCTAATTCATTCATACAATCCATTCTAATTCATTCGTACGATCCATTCTAATTCATTCGCACAAATGTATCCATTCTAATTCATTCATACGATCCATTCTAATTCATTCGCACGATCCATTCTAATTCATTCGTACGATCCATTCTAATTCATTCGTACGATCCATTCTAATTCATTCGTACGATCCATTCTAATTCATTCATACAATCCATTCTAATTCATTCGCACGAATGTACCCATTCTAATTAATTCGTACGATCCATTCTAATTCATTCGTATGATCTATTCTTATTCATTCGCACGATCCAGTCTAATTGATTCGCACGATCCATTCTAATTCATTCGCATGAATGTATCCATTCTAATTCATTCGTATGATCCATTCTAATTCATTAATATGATCCATTCTAATTCATTCGTACGATCCATTCTAATTCATATGCACAAAGGTATCCATTCTAATTCATTCGCACGAAAGAATTAGAATGGATTGTATGAAAGAATAGATCGTATGAATGAATTAGAATGGATCGTACGGAATGAATTAGAATGGATTGTATGAATGAATTAGAATGGATCGTACGAATGAGTAAGAATGGATCGTACGAATGAATTAGAATGGATCATACGAATGAATTAGAATGGATTGTACGAATTAATTAGAATGGATCATACGAATGAAATAGAATGGATCGTACGAAGGAATTAGAATGGATCGTACGAAGGAATTAGAATGGATCGTACGAATGAATTAGAATGGATATATTCGTGCAAATGAATTAGAATGGATCGTATGAATGAATTAGAATGGATCGTATGAGTGAATTAGAACGGATAAAACGAATGAAGTAGAATGGATCGTATGAATGAATTAGAATGGATACATTCGTGTCAATGAATTAGAATGGATCGTATGAATGAATTAGAATGGATCGTACGAATGAATAAGAATGGATCGTGCGAATGAATTAGAATGGATCGTACGAATGAATTAGAATGGATCGTACGAATGAACTAGAATGGATACATTCGTGCGAATGAATTAGAATGGATCGTACGAATGAATTAGAATGGATCGTACGAATGAATTAGAATCGATCTTACGAATGAATTAGAATGGATCGTACGAATGAATTAGAATGGATACATTCATGCGAATGAATTAGAATGGATCGGACGAATGAATTAGAATGGATCGTACGAATGAATTAAAATGGATCAAATGAATGAATTAGAATGGATCGTACGAATAAATTAGAATGGATACATTCGTCCGAATGAATTAGAATGGATCATACGAATGAATTAGAATGGATCGTACGAATGAATTAGAATGGATCGTACGAATGAATTAGAATGGATACATTCGTACGAATGAATTAGAATGGATCGTACGAATGAATTAGAATGGATCGTACGGAATGAATTAGAATGGATATATTTGAACGAATAAATTAGAATAGATCATACGAATGAATTAGAATGGATCGTACGAATAAATTAGAATGGATAGTGCGAATGAATTAGAATCGATCATATGAATGAATTAGAATGTATCGTACGAATGAATTAGAATGGATCATACGAATGAGTAAGAATAGATCGTACGAATGAATTAGAATGGATCGTACGAATGAATTAGAATGGATCGTACGAATAAATTAGAATGGATACATTCGTCCGAATGAATTAGAATGGATCATACGAATGGGTAAGAATGGATCATACGAATGAAATAGAATAGATTGTACGAATGAATTAGAATGGATCCTATGAATGAATTAGAATGGATCGTGTGAAATAATTAGTATGGATTGTACGAATGGATTAGAATGGATCGTACGAATGAATTAGAATGGATCGTACGAATGAACTAGAATGGATACATTCGTGCGAATGAATTAGAATGGATCGTACGAATGAATTAGAATGGATCGTACGAATGAATTAGAATGGATATTACGAATGAATTAGAATGGATCGTACGAATGAATTAGAATAGATCGTGCGAATGAATTAGAATGGATCGTACGAAGGAATTAGAATGGATCGTACGAATGAATTAGAATGGATCGTATGAATGAATTAGAATAGATACATTCATGCAAATGAATTAGAATGGATTGTACGAATGAATTAGAATAGATCGTACGAATGAATTAGAATGGATCGTGTGAAAGAATTAGAATGGATTGTATGAATGAATTAGAATGGATCATATGAATGAATTAGAATGGATACATTCGTGCGAATGAATTAGAATGGATCGTACGAATGAATTAGAATGGATCGTACGAATGAATTAGAATGGTTACATTCATGCGAATGAATTAGAATGGATCGTACGAATGGATTAGAATGGATCGTACGAATGGATTAGAATGGATACATTCGAGCGAATGAATTAGAATGGAATGAATTAGAATGGTTCGTACCAATGAGTAAGAATGGATCGTACGAATGAAATAGAATAGATTGAACGAATGAATTAGAATGGATCCTACGAATGAATTAGAATGGATCATGTGAAAGAATTAGAATGGATTGTATGAATGAATTAGAATGGATCGTATGAATGAATTAGAATGGATCGTGCGAATGAATTCGAACGGATCGTACGAATTCATTCTAATTCATTCATACAATCTATTCTAGTTCATTCGTACGATCCATTCTAATTCATTCGCATGATCCATTCTAATGAATTAGAATGGATTGTATGAATGAATTAGAATGGATCGTATGAATGAACTAGAATGGATACATTCGTGCGAATGAATTAGAATGGATCGTACGAATGAATTAGAATACATCGCACGAATGAGTTAGAATGGATCTTACGAATGAATTAGAATGGATCATACGAATGAATTAGAATGGATCGTACGAATGAATTAGAATGGATACATTCGTGCGAATGAATTAGAATGGATCGGACGAATGAATTAGATTGGATCCTACGAATGAATTAGAATGGATCGTACGAAAAAATTATAATAGATACATTAATCCGAATGAATTAGAATGGATCATACGAATGAGTAAGAATGGATCGTACGAATGAAATAGAATAGATTGTACGAATGAATTAGAATGGATCCTACGAATGAATTAGAATGGATCGTGTGAAAGAATTAGAATGGATTGTATGAATGAATTAGAATGGATCGTATGAATGAACTAGAATGGGTCGTGCGAATGAATTCGAATGGATCGTACGAATTCATTCTAATTCATTCATACAATCCATTCTAATTCTTTCGCACGAATGTATCCATTCTAATTCATTCGCACGAATGTATCCATTCTAATTCATTCGTACGAATCCATTCTAATTCATTCGTACAATCTATTCTATTTCATTCGTACAATCCATTCTAGTTCATTCGTATGATCCATTCTAATTCATTCGTACGATCCATTCTAATTCATTCGTATGATCCATTCTAATTAATTCGTATGATCCATTCTAATTCATTCGTACGATCCATTCTAATTCATTCATACAATCCATTCTAATTCATTCGCACGATTGTATCCATTCTAATTAATTCGTAAGATCCATTCTAATTCATTCGTATGATCCATTCTTATTCATTCGCACGATCCAGTCTAATGGATTCGCACGATCCATTCTAATTCATTCGCACGAATGTATCCATTCTAATTCATTTATACGATCCATTCTAATTCATTCGTGCAATCCATTCTATTTCATTCGTACGATCCATTCTTACTCATTCGTACGATCCATTCTAATTCATTCACACGAATGTATCCATTCGTACGAATGAATTAGAATAGATTGTAAGAATGAATTAGAATGGATCGTACGAATGAATTAGAATGGATCGTACGAAGGAATTAGAATGGATCATACGAATGAATTAGAATGGATCGTACGAATTAATTAGAATAGATCGTACGAATGAATTAGAATGGATCGTACGAAAGAATTAGAATGGATCGTACGAATGAATTAGATTGGATCGTACGAATGAATTTGAATGGATACATTTGTGCGAATGAATCTAAATGGATTGTATGAATGAATTACAATGGATCGTACGAATGAATTAGAATGGATCGTACGAATGAATTAGAATAGCTCATACGAATGAATTAGAATGAATCGTATAAATGAATTAGAATGGTTACATTCGTGCGAATGAATTAGAATAGATCGTACGAATGAATTAGAATGGATCGTACGAATAAATTAGAATGGATCGTGGGAATGAATTAGAATGGATCGTACGAATGAATTAGAATGGATCCACTGAATGAGTTAGAATGGATCATACGAATGAATTAGAATGGATTGTACGAATGATTTAGAATGGATTGTGCGAATGAATTAGAATGGATCGTATGAATGAATAAGAATGGATCGTACGAATGAATTAGAATGGATCGTGCGAATGAATTAGCATGAATCGTACGAATGTATTAGAATGGATCGTACGAATGAATTAGAATGAATCATACGATCCATTCTAATTCAATCGTCCGATCCATTCTAATTCATTCGCATGAATGTATCCATTCTAATTCATTCGTACAATCCATTCTATTTCATTCGTATGATCTATTCTAATTCATTCGTATGATCCATTCTAATTCATTCGTACGATCCATTCTAATTCTTTCGTACGATCCATTCTAATTCATTCGCACGATCCATTCTAATTCATTCATACGATCCATTCTAATTCATTCATACGATCCATTCTAATTCATTCCTACAATCCATTCTAATTCATTCGCCCGATCCATTCTAATTCATTCATACGATCCATTCTAATTCATTCATACAATGCATTCTAATTCTTTCACACGATCCATTCTAATTCATTCCTACGATCAATTCTAATTCATTCGTACAATCCATTCTATTTCATTTGTACGATCCATTCTTACTCATTCGTATGATCCATTCTAATTCATTCGTACGATCCATTCTAATTCATTTGTACGATCCATTCTAATTCATTCGTATAATCCATTCTATTTCATTCGTACGATCCATTCTTACTCATTCGTATGATCCATTCTAATTCATTCGCACGAATGTATCCATTCTAATTTATTCATACAATCCATTCTAATTCATTCCATACGATCCATTCTAATTCATTCGTACGATCGTAAGAATGAATTAGAATGGATCGTACGAATGAATTAGAATAGATTGTGCGAATGAATTAGAATGGATCGTACGAATGAATTAGAATGGATCGTACGAATGAGTAAGAATGGATCATACGAATGAGTAAGAATGGATCGTACGAATGAATTAGAATGGATCGTACGAATGAATTAGAATGGATCGTACGAATAAATTAGAATGGATACATTCATCCGAATGAATTAGAATGGATCATACGAATGAGTAAGAATGGATCGTATGAATGAAATAGAATAGATTGTACGAATGAATTAGAATGGATCCTATGAATGAATTAGAATGGATCGTGTGAAAGAATTAGAATGGATTGTATGAATGAATTAGAATGGATCGTATGAATGAATTAGAATGGATCGTGCGAATGAATTCGAATGGATCGTACGATCCATTCTAATTCATTCATACAATCCATTCTAATTCATTCGCACGAATGTATCCATTCTAATCCATTCGTACGATCCATTCTAATCCATTCGTACGATCCATTCAAATTCATTCGCACAAATGTATCCATTCTAATTCATTCGTATGATCCATTCTAATTCATTCGTACGATCCATTCTAATTCATTCGTACGATCCATTCTAATTAATTCGTACGATCCATTCTAATTCATTCGTACAATCTATTCTATTCCATTCTAATTCATTCGTACGATCCATTCTTACTCATTCGTATGATCCATTCTAATTCATTCGTACGATACATTCTTTCACATGATCTATTCTAATTCATTCGTAGGATCCATTCTAATTCATTCGTACAATCTATTCTATTTCATTCGTACGATCCATTCTTACTCATTCGTATGATCCATTCTATTTCATTCGGACGAATGTATCCATTCTAATTTATTCGTACGATCCATTCTAATTCATTCGTACGATCCATTCTAATTCATTATTATGATCCATTCTAATTCATTCGTACAATCCATTCTAATTCATTCGTACGATCCATTCTAATTCATTCGCACGATCCATTCTAATTCATTCGTACGATCCATTCTAATTCATTCATACGATCCATTCTAATTCATTCGTACGATCCATTCTAATTCATTCGCACAAATGTATCCATTCTAATCCATTCGTATGATCCATTCTAATTCATTCGTACGATCATATTAATGAATTAGAATGGATCGTACGAATGAATTAGAATGGATCGTGTGAAAGAATTAGAATGCATTGTGTGAATGAATTAGAATGGATCGTATGAATGAATTAAAATGGATCGTGCGAATGAATTCGAATGGATCGCATGATCCATTCGAATAGAATGGATCGTATAAATGAATTAGAATGGATCGGGCGAATGAATTAGAATAGATTGTAGGAATGAATTAGAATGGATCTTATGAAAGAATTAGAATGGATCGTATGAATGAATTAGAATGGATCATGCAAATGAATTAGAATGGATCGTACGAATGAATTAGAATGGATCGTACGAATGAATTAGAATGGATCATACGAATGAATTAGAATGGATCATACGAATGAGTAAGAATGGATCGTACGAATGAAATAGAATGGATTGTACGAATGAATTAGAATGGATACATTCGTGCGAATGAATTAGAATGGATCGTACGAATGAATTAGAATGGATCGTACGAATGAATTAGAATGGATCGTACGAATGAATTAGAATGCATCGTACGAAAGAATTAGAATGGATATATTCGTGCGAATGAATTAGAATGGATCGTACGAATGAATTAGACTGGATCGTACGAATGAATTTGAATGGATACATTTGTGCGAATGAATCTAAATGGATTGTATGAATGAATTACAATGGATCGTATGAATGAATTAGAATGGATCGTACGAATGAATTAGAATGGATCAAATGAATGAATTAGAATGGTTACATTCATGCGAATGAATTAGAATGGATCGTACGAATGGATTAGAATGGATCGTATGAGTGAATTAGAATGGATACGAAGGAATTAGAATGGATCGTACGAAGGAATTAGAATGGATCATACGAATGAAACAGAATGGATCGTACGAAGGAATTAGAATGGATCGTACGAATGAATTAGAATGCATTCGTATGATCCATTCTAATTCATCCGGACGAATGTATCCATTCTAATTTATTCGTACGATCCATTCTAATTCATTCGTACGATCCATTCTAATTCATTCGTACGATCCATTCTTACTCATTCGTATGATCCATTCTAATTCATTTGTACGATCCATTCTAATTCATTCGCACGAATGTATCCATTCCATTCGTACGATCCATTCATATGATCCATTCTAATTCATTCATACAATCCATTCTAATTCTTTCACACGATCCATTCTATTTAATTCGTACGATCCATTTAAATTCATTCGTACGATCCATTCTAATTCATTCGTACCATCCATTCTAATTCATTCTAATTCATTCGTACGATCCATTCTAATTCATTCGTATGATCCATTCTAATTCATTCGTACGATCTATTCTAATTCATTTGTAAGATCCATTCTAATTCATTCGTACGATCCATTCTAATTCATTCGTACGATCCATTCTAATTCATTAATATGATCATTTCTAATTCATTCGTACGATCCATTCTAATGAATTAGAATTGATCGTATGAATGAAATAGATTGGATTGTGCGAATGAATTAGAATGGATTGTACGAATGAATTAGAATGGATCGTGTGAAAGAATTAGAATGGATTGTATGAATGAATTAGAATAGATCGTTTGAATGAATTAGAATGGATCGTATGAGTGAATTAGAATGGATACGAAGGAATTAGAATGGATCGTACGAAGGAATTAGAATGGATCTTACGAATGAATTAGAATGGATCGTGCTAATGAATTAGAATTGATCGAACGAATTCATTCTAATTCATTCATACAATCCATTCTAATTCTTTCACACGATCCATTCTAATTCATTCGTACGATCCAATCTTACTCATTGGTACGATCCATTCTAATTCATTCGTACGAATGTATCCATTCTAATTCATTCGTACGAATCCATTCTAATTCATTCGTACGATCCATTCTAATACATTCATACGATCCATTCTAATTCATTTGCACGAATATATCCATTCTAATTCATTCGTACGATCCATTCTAATTCCTTCGTACGATCCATTCTAATTCATTCGTACGATCTATTCTAATTCATTCGTACGATCCATTCTAATTCATTCGTACGAACCATTCTAATTCATTCATACGATCTATTCTAATTCTTTCGCACGATCCATTCTAATTCATTCATACGATCCTACGATCCATTCTAATTCATTCGCATGAATGTAACCATTCTAATTCATTCATTTGATCCATTCTAATTCATTCGTACGATCCATTCTAATTCATTCGTCCGATCCATTCTAATTCATTCGTACGATCTATTCTAATTCATTCGTACGATCCATTCTAATTCATTCGTACGATCCATTCTAATTCATTCATACGATCTATTCTAATTCTTTCGCACGATCCATTCTAATTCATTCATACGATCCTACGATCCATTCTAATTCATTCGCATGAATGTAACCATTCTAATTCATTCATTTGATCCATTCTAATTCATTCGTACGATCCATTCTAATTCATTCGTCCGATCCATTCTAATTCATTCGTACGATCCATTCTAATTCCTTCGTACGATCCATTCTAATTCATTTGTACGATCTATTCTAATTAATTCGTATCATCCATTCTAATTCATTCGTACGATCCATTCTAATTCATTCGTACGATCCATTCTAATTCATTCGCACGATCCATTCTAATTCATTCATACGATCCATGCTAATTCATTTATACGATCCATTCTAATTTATTCCTACAATCCATTCTAATTCATTCGCCCGATCCATTCTAATTCATTCATACGATCCATTCTATTCGAATGGATCATGCGATCCATTCGAATTCATTCGCACGATCCATTATAATTCATTCATACGATCCATTCTAATTCATTCATACGATGCATTCTAATTCATTGATACAATGCATTCTAATTCATTCATACGATCCATTCTAATTCATTTGCACGAATATATCCATTCTAAATCATTCGTATCCATTCTAATTCCTTCGTATGATCCATTCTAATTCATTCGTACGATCTATTCTAATTCATTCGTACGATCCATTCTAATTCATTCGTACGATCCATTCTAATTCCTTCGTACGATCCATTCTAATTCATTCGTACAATCCATTCTAATTCATATGCACAAAGGTATCCATTCTAATCCATTCGTAGAATCCATTCTAATCCATTCGTACGATCCATTCTAATTCATTCGTACGATCCATTCTAATTCATTCGCTCGAATGTATCCATTCTAATCCATTCGTACGATCCATTCTAATCCATTCGTACGATCCATTCTAATTCATTCGCATGAATGTAACCATTCTAATTCATTCATTTGATCCATTCTAATTCATTCGTACGATCCATTCTAATTCATTCGTCCGATCCATTCTAATTCATTCGCACGAATGTATCCATTCTAATTCATTCATACGATCCATTCTAATTCATTCGTACGATCCATTCTAATCCATTCGCACATATGTATCCATTCTAATTCATTCGTACGATCTATTCTAATCCATTCGTACGACCCATTCTAATTCATTCGCATGAATGCATCCATTCTAATACATTCACACGATCCATTCTAATTCATTCGTACGATCCATTCTAATTCATTCATACGATCCATTGTAATTCATTCGTATGATCCATTCTAATTCATTCCTACGATCTATTCTAATTCATTCGCTCGAATATATCCATTCTAATTCATTCATTCGATCCATTCTAATTCATTCACATGATCCATTCTAATTCATTCGTATGATCCATTCTAATCCATTCGTACGATCCATTCTAATTCATTCGTACGATCCATTCTAATTCATTCGTACGATCCATTCTAATTCATTCGTACGATCCATTCTAATTTATTCGCACAAATGTATCGATTCTAGTTCATTCGTACGATCCATTCTAATTCATTCGTACGATCCATTCTAATTCATTCGCACGATCCATTCTAATTCATTCGTACGATCCATTCTAATTCATTCATACGATCCATTCTAATTCATTCGTACGATCCATTCTAATTCATTCGCACAAATGTATCCATTCTTATTCATTCGTACGATCCATTCTAAATCATTCGTACGATCCATTCTAATTCATTCGTACGATCCATTCTAATTCTTTCACACGATCCATTCTAATTCATTCGTATGATACATTCTAATTCATTCGCACGATCCATTCTAATTCATTCGTATGATCCATTCTAATTCATTCACACGATCCATTCTAATTCATTCGTACGATCCATTCTAATTCATTCGCACAAATGTATCCATTCTAATTCATTCGTACGATCCATTCTAATTTATTCGCACGATCCATTCTAATTCATTCGTACGATCCATTCTAATTCATTCGTACGATCCATTCTAATTCATTCGTATGATCCATTCTAATTCATTCGTACGATCCATTCTAATTCATTCATACAATCCATTCTAATTCATTCGCACGAATGTACCCATTCTAATTAATTCGTACGATCCATTCTAATTCATTCGTATGATCTATTCTTATTCATTCGCACGATCCAGTCTAATTGATTCGCACGATCCATTCTAATTCATTCGCATGAATGTATCCATTCTAATTCATTCGTACGATCCATTCCAATTCATTAATATGATCCATTCTAATTCATTCGTACGATCCATTCTAATTCATATGCACAAAGGTATCCATTCTAATTCATTCGCACGAAAGAATTAGAATGGATTGTATGAAAGAATAGATCGTATGAATGAATTAGAATGGATCGTACGGAATGAATTAGAATGGATTGTATGAATGAATTAGAATGGATCGTACGAATGAGTAAGAATGGATCGTACGAATGAATTAGAATGGATCATACGAATGAATTAGAATGGATCGTACGAATTAATTAGAATGGATCATACGAATGAAATAGAATGGATCGTACGAAGGAATTAGAATGGATCGTACGAATGAAATAGAATGGATCGTACGAAGGAATTAGAATGGATCGTACGAAGGAATTAGAATGGATCGTATGAAGGAATTATAATGGATCGTACGAATGAATTAGAATGGATATATTCGTGCAAATGAATTAGAATGGATCGTATGAATGAATTAGAATGGATCGTATGAGTGAATTAGAACGGATAAAACGAATGAAGTAGAATGGATCGTATGAATGAATTAGAATGGATACATTCGTGCGAATGAATTAGAATGGATCGTATGAATGAATTAGAATGGATCGTACGAATGAATTAGAATGGATCGTGCGAATGAATTAGAATGGATCATACGAATGAATTAGAATGGATCGTACGAATGAACTAGAATGGATACATTCGTGCGAATGAATTAGAATGGATTGTACGAATGAATTAGAATGGATGGTACGAATGAATTAGAATCGATCTTACGAATTAATTAGAATGGATCGTACGAATAAATTCGAATGGATACATTCATGCGAATGAATTAGAATGGATCGGACGAATGAATTAGAATGGATCGTACGAATGAATTAGAATGGATCAAATGAATGAATTAGAATAGATCGTACGAATAAATTAGAATGGATACATTCGTCCGAATGAATTAGAATGGATCATACGAATGAATTAGAATGGATCGTACGAATGAATTAGAATGGATCGTACGAATGAATTAGAATGGATACATTCGTACGAATGAATTAGAATGGATCGTACGAATGAATTAGAATAGATCGTACGGAATGAATTAGAATGGATATATTTGAACGAATAAATTAGAATGGATCATACGAATGAATTAGAATGGATCGTACGAATAAATTAGAATGGATAGTGCGAATGAATTAGAATCGATCGTATGAATGAAGTAGAATGTATCGTACGAATGAATTAGAATGGATCATACGAATGAGTAAGAATAGATCGTACGAATGAATTAGAATGGATCGTACGAATGAATTAGAATGGATCGTATGAATAAATTAGAATGGATACATTCGTCCGAATGAATTAGAATGGATCATACGAATGAGTAAGAATGGATCGTACGAATGAAATAGAATAGATTGTATGAATGAATTAGAATGGATCCTACGAATGAATTAGAATGGATCGTGTGAAAGAATTAGAATGGATTGTACGAATGGATTAGAATGGATCGTACGAATGAATTAGAATGGATCGTACGAATGAACTAGAATGGATACATTCATGCGAATGAATTAGAATAGATCGTACGAATGAATTAGAATGGATCGTACGAATGAATTAGAATGGATATTACGAATGAATTAGAATGGATCGTACGAATGAATTAGAATAGATCGTGCGAATGAATTAGAATGGATCGTACGAATGAATTAGAATGGATCGTATGAATGAATTAGAATGGATACATTCGTGCAAATGAATTAGAATAGATTGTACGAATAAATTAGAATAGATCGTACGAATGAATTAGAATGGACCGTGTGAAAGAATTAGAATGGATTGTATGAATGAATTAGAATGGATCATATGAATGAATTAGAATGGATACATTCGTGCGAATGAATTAGAAAGGATCGTACGAATGAATTAGAATGGATCGTACGAATGAATTAGAATGGTTACATTCATGTGAATGAATTAGAATGGATCGTACGAATGGATTAGAATGGATCGTACGAATGGATTAGAATGGATACATTCGAGCGAATGAATTAGAATGGAATGAATTAGAATGGTTCGTACCAATGAGTAAGAATGGATCGTACGAATGAAATAGAATAGATTGTACGAATGAATTAGAATGGATCCTACGAATGAATTAGAATGGATCGTGTGAAAGAATTAGAATGGATTGTATGAATGAATTAGAATGGATCGTATGAATGAATTAGAATGGATCGTGCGAATAAATTCGAATGGATCGTACAAATTCATTCTAATTCATTCATACAATCTATTCTATTTCATTCGTACGATCCATTCTCATTCATTCGCATGATCCATTCTAATGAATTAGAATGGATTGTATGAATGAATTAGAATGGATCGTATGAATGAACTAGAATGGATACATTCGTGCGAATGAATTAGAATGGATCGTACGAATGAATTAGAATGGATCGTACGAATGAATTAGAATGGATCTTACGAATGAATTAGGATGGATCATACGAATGAATTAGAATGGATCGTACGAATGAATTAGAATGGATACATTCGTGCGAATGAATTAGAATGGATCGGACAAATGAATTAGATTGGATCGTACGAATGAATTAGAATGGATCGTACGAATAAATTAGAATAGATACATTCGTCCGAATGAATTAGAATGGATCATACGAATGAGTAAGAATGGATCGTACGAATGAAATAGAATAGATTGTACGAATGAAGTAGAATGGATCCTATGAATGAATTAGAATGGATCGTGTGAAAGAATTAGAATGGATTGTATGAATGAATTAGAATGGATCGTATGAATGAACTAGAATGGGTCGTGCGAATGAATTCGAATGGATCGTACGAATTCATTCTAATTCATTCATACAATCCATTCTAATTCTTTCACACGATCCATTCTAATTCATTCGTACGTTCCATTCTAATGTATTAGCACGATCCATGCTAATTCATTCGTTCGATCAATTCTAATTCATTAGCATGATCCAATTTAATTCATTCGTACGATCCATTCTAATTCATTCGCACGATCCATTCTAATTCATTCATAGGATCCATTCTAACTCATTCATACAATCCATTCTAATTCATTCATACAATCCATTCTAATTCTTTCACATGATCCATTCTAATTCATTCGTAGGATCCATTCTAATTCATTCGTACAATCTATTCTATTTCATTCGTACGATCCATTCTTACTCATTTGTATGATCCATTCTAATTCATTCGGACGAATGTATCCATTCTAATTTATTCATACGATCCATTCTAATTCATTCGTACGATCCATTCTATTTCATTCGTACGATCCATTCTTACTCATTCGTACGATCCATTCGAATTCATTCGCATGATCCATTCTAATTCATTCATACGATGCATTCTAATTCATTCGCACTATCCATTCTAATTCACTCATACGATCCATTCTAATTCATTCGTACGATCCATTCTAATTCCTTCGTAGGATCCATTCTAATTCTTTCACACGATCCATTCTAATTATTTCGTAGGATCCATTCTAATTCATTCGTACAATCTATTCTATTTCATTCGTACGATCTATTCTTACTCATTCGTATGATCCATTCTAATTCATTCGAACGAATGTATCCATTCTAATTTATTCGTACGATCCATTCTAATTCATTCGTACGATCTATTCTATTTCATTCGTCCGATCCATTCTAATTCATTCGCACGAATGTATCCATTCTAATTCATTCGTACGATCCACTCTAATTCATTCGTACGATCCATTCTAATTCATTCGTAAGATCCATTCTAATTCATTCGTACGATCCATTCTAATTCATTCGTACGATCCATTCTAATTCATTCGCACGAATGTATCCATTCTAGTTCATTCGTACGATCCATTCTAATTCATTCATACTATCCATTCTAATTCATTCACACGAATGTATCCATTCTAATTCATTCGTACGATCAGTTCTAATTCATTCACAAAATCTATTCTAATTCATTCATACGATCCATTCTAATTTATTCACACGAATGTATCCATTCTAATTCATTCATACGATCCATTCTATTTCATCCATTCTAATTGATTCATATGATCCATTCTAATTCATTCGCACAATCCATTCTAATTCATTCGTACAATCCATTCTAATTCATTCGTATGATCCATTCTAACTCATTCGGTGGATCCATTCTAATTCATTCGTACGATCCATTCTAATTCATTCCCACGATCCATTCTAATTTATTCGTACGATCCATTCTAATTCATTCGTACGATCTATTCTAATTCATTCGCACGAATACAACCATTCTAATTCATTCATACGATTCATTCTAATTCATTCGTATGAGCTATTCTAATTCATTCGTACGATCCATTCTAATTCATTCGTAAGATCCATTCTAATTCATTCGTACGATCCATTCTAATTCATTCGCATGAATGTATCCATTCTAATTCATTAATATGATCCATTCAAATTCACTCGTACGATCCATTCTAATTCATATGCACAAAGGTATCCATTCTAATCCATTCGTAGGATCCATTCTAATCCATTCGTACGATCCATTCTAATTCATTCGTACGATCCATTCTAATTCATTCGCTCGAATGTATCCATTCTAATCCATTCGTACGATCCATTCTAATCCATTCGTACGATCCATTCTAATTCATTCGCATGAAAGTAACCATTCTAATTCATTCATTTCATCCATTTTAATTCATTCGTACGATCCATTCTAATTCATTCGTCCGATCCATTCTAATTCATTCGCACGAATGTATCCATTCTAATTCATTCGTACGATCTATTCTAATTGATTCGTACGATCCATTCTAATTCATTCGTACGATCCATTCTAATTCATTCGTACGATCCATTCTAATTCATTCGCACGATCCATTCTAATTCATTTGCACGAATATATCCATTCTAATTCATTCGTACGATCCATTCTAATTCCTTCGTACGATCCATTCTAATTCATTCATATGATCCATTCTAATTCATTCGCACGATCCATTCTAATTCATTCATAGGATCCATTCTAATTCATTCATACGATCTATTCTAATTCTTTCACACGAATGTATCCATTCTAATTCATTCGCACGAATGTATCCATTCAAATTCATTCGTACGAATCCATTCTAATTCATTCGTACAATCTATTCTATTTCATTCGTACGATCCATTCTAGTTCATTCGTACAATCCATTCTAATTCATTCGTACGTATTTCATTCGTACGATCCAATCTTACTCATTCGTATGATCCATTATGGATACATTCGTGCGAATGAATTAGAATGGATCATACGAATAAGTAAGAATGGATCGTACGAATGAAATAGAATGGATTGTGCGAATGAATTAGAATGGATCGTAGAATGGATCAGAATAGATCGTGTGAAAGAATTAGAATGGATTGTATGAATGAATTAGAATGAATTCGTACGATCCATTCGAATTCATTCGCACGATCCATTCTAATTCATTCATACGATCCATTCTAATTCTTTCACACGATCTATTCTGATCCATTCTACGATCCATTCTAATTCATTCGCACAATCCATTCTATTTCATTCGTACGATCCATTCTTACTGATTCGTATGATCCATTCTAATTCATTCGCACGAATGTATCCATAATGGATCATACGAATGAGTAAGAATGGATCGTACGAATAAAATAGAATGGATTGTACGAATGAATTAGAATGGATCGTGCGAATGAATTAGAATGGATCGTACGAATGAATTAGAATGGATCGTACGAATGAACTAGAATGGATACATTCGTGCGATCGAATTAGAATGGATTGTACGAATGAATTAGAATGGATCGTACGAATGAATTAGAATGGATCGTATGAATGAATTAGAATGGATACATTCATACGAATGAATTAGAATGGATCGGACGAATGAATTAGAATGGATCGTACGATTGAATTAGATTGGATCGTACGAATGAATTAGAATGGATCGTACGAATAAATTAGAATGGATACATTCGTCCGAATGAATTAGAATGGATCATACGAATGAGTAAGAATGGATCGTACGAATGAAATAGAATAGATTGTACGAATGAATTAGAATGGATCCTACGAATGAATAGAATGGATCGTGTGAAAGAATTAGAATGGATTGTATGAATGAATTAGAATGGATCGTATAAATGAACTAGAATGGATCGTGCGAATGAATTCGAATGGATCGTACGAATTCATTCTAACTTATTCATACAATCATTCTAATTCTTTCACACGATCCATTCTAATTCTTTCGTACGTTCCATTCTAATTTATTAGCATGATCCATGCTAATTCATTCGTTCGATCAATTCTAATTCATTAGCACGATCCATTCTAATTCATTCATACGATCCATTCTAATTCATTCGCATGATCCATTCTAAATCATTCACAGGATCCATTCTAATTCATTCATACAATCCATTCTAATTCATTCATACAATCCATTCTAATTCTTTCACATGATCCATTTTAATTCATTCGTAGGATCCATTCCAATTCATTCGTACAATCTATTCTATTTCATTCGTACGATCCATTCTTACTCATTCATATGATCCATTCTAATTCATTCGGACGAATGTATCCATTCTAATTTATTCATACGATCCATTCTAATTCATTCGTACGATCCATTCTATTTCATTCGTACGATCCATTCTTACTCATTCGTACGATCCATTCGAAATCATTCGCACGATCCATTCTAATTCATTCATACGATCCATTCTAATTCATTCGCACTATCTATTCTAATTCACTCATACAATTCATTCTAATTCATTCGTACGATCCATTCTAATTCCTTCGTACGATCCATTCTAATTCTTTCACACGATCCATTCTAATTATTTCGTAGGATCCATTCTAATTCATTCGTACAATCTATTCTATTTCATTCATACGATCCATTCTTACTCATTCGTATGATCCATTCTAATTCATTCGGACGAATGTATCCATTCTAATTTATTCGTACGATCCATTCTAATTCATTCGTACGATCCATTCTATTTCATTCGTCCGATCCATTCTAATTCATTCGCATGAATGTATCCATTCTAATTCATTCGTATGATCCATTCTAATTCATTCGTACGATCCATTCTAATTCATTCGTAAGATCCATTCTAATTCATTCGTACGATCCATTCTAATTCATTCGTACGATCCATTCTAATTCATTCGCACGAATGTATCCATTCTAGTTCATTCGTACGATCCATTCTAATTCATTCATACAATCCATTCTAATTCATTCGCACGAATGTATCCATTCTAATTCATTCGTACGATCAGTTCTAATTCATTCACAAAATCTATTCTAATTCATTCATACGATCCATTCTAATTCATTCGCACAATCCATTCTAATTCATTCGTACAATCCATTCTAATTCATTCGTATGATCCATTCTAACTGATTCGGTGGATCCATTCTAATTCATTCGTACGATCTATTCTAATTCATTCCCACGGTCCATTCTAATTTATTCGTACGATCCATTCTAATTCATTCGTACGATCTATTCTAATTCATTCGCACAATGTAACCATTCTAATTCATTCATACGATTCATTCTAATTTATTTGTATGAGCTATTCTAATTCATTCGTACGATCCATTCTAATTCATTCGTAAGATCCATTCTAATTCATTCGTACGATCCATTCTAATTCATTCGTACGATCCATTCTAATTCATTCGCACGAATGTATCCATTCTAATTCATATGCACAAAGGTATCAATTCTAATCCATTCGTAGGATCCATTCTAATCCATTCGTACGATCCATTCTAATTCATTCGTACGATCCATTCTAATTCATTCGCTCGAATGTATCCATTCTAATCCATTCGTACGATCCATTCTAATCCATTCGTACGATCCATTCTAATTCATTCGCATGAATGTAACCATTCTAATTCATTCATTTGATCCATTCTAATTCATTCGTACGATCCATTCTAATTCATTCGTCCGATCCATTCTAATTCATTCGCACGAATGTATCCATTCTAATTCATTCGTACGATCCATTCTAATTTATTCGTACGATCCATTCTAATTCATTCGTAAGATCCATTCTAATTCATTCGTACGATCCATTCTAATTCATTCGTACGATCCATTCTAATTCATTCGCACGATCCATTCTAATTCATTTGCACGAATATATCCATTCTAATTCATTCGTACGATCCATTCTAATTCCTTCGTACGATCCATTCTAATTCATTCGTACGATCTATTCTAATTCATTCGTACGATCCATTCTAATTCATTCGCATGATCCAATCTAATTCATTCATAGGATCCATTCTAATTCATTCATACGATCTATTCTAATTCTTTCGCACGAATGTATCCATTCTAATTCATTCGAAAGAATGTATCCATTCTAATTCATTCATACGAATCCATTCTAATTCATTCGTACAATCTATTCTATTTCATTCGTACGATCCATTCTAGTTCATTCGTACGATCCATTCTAATTCATTCGTACGTTTTTCATTCGTACGATCCATTCTTACTCATTCGTATGATCCATTATGGATACATTCGTGCGAATGAATTAGAATGGATCATACGACTGAGTTAGAATGGATCGTACGAATGAAATAGAATGGATTGTGCGCATGAATTAGAATGGATCGTAGAATGGATCAGAATAGATCGTGTGAAAGAATTAGAATGGATTGTATGAATGAATTAGAATGAATTCGTACGATCCATTCGAATTCATTCACACGATCCATTCTAATTCATTCATACGATCCATTCTAATTCTTTCACACGATCTATTCTGATCCATTCTACGATCCATTCTAATTCATTCGCACAATCCATTCTATTTCATTCGTGTGATCCATTCTTACTCATTCGTATGATCCATTCTAATTCATTCGCACGAATGTATCCATAATGGATCATACGAATGAGTAAGAATGGATCGTACGAATGAAATAGAATGGATTGTACGAATAAATTAGAATGGATCGTGCGAATGAATTAGAATGGATCGTACGAATGAATTAGAATGGATCGTACGAATGAACTAGAATGGATACATTCGTGCGAATGAATTAGAATGGATCGTACGAATGACTTAGAATGGATCGTATGAATGAATTAGAATGGATCGTACGAAAGAATTAGAATGGATACATTCGTGCGAATGAATTAGAATGGATCGGACGAATGAATTAGAATGGATCGTACGAATGAATTAGAATGGATCGTATGAATAAATTAGAATGGATACATTCGTCCGAATGAATTAGAATGGATCATACGAATGAGTAAGAATGGATCGTACGAATGAAATAGAATAGATTGTACGAATGAATTATAATGGATCCTACGAATGAATTAGAATGGATCGTGTGAAAGAATTAGAATGGATTGTATGAATGAATTAGAATGGATCGTATGAATGAATTAGAATGGATCGTGCGAATGAATTCGAATGGATCGTACGAATTCATTCTAATTCATTCATACAATCCATTCTAATTCTTTCACACGATCCATTCTAATTCATTTGTACGTTCCATTCTAATTCATTAGTACGATCCATGCTAATTCATTCGTTCGATCAATTCTAATTCATTAACACGATCCATTCTAATTCATTCGTACGATCCATTCTAAGTCATTCGCACGATCCATTCTAATTCATTCATAGGATCCATTCTAATTCATTCATACGATCCATTCTATTTCTTTCGCACGAATGTATCTATTCTAATTCATTCGCACGAATGTATCCATTCTAATTCATTCGTACGATTCATTCTAATTCATTCGTACGATCCATTCTAATTCATTCGTACGATCCATTCTAATTCATTCATACGATCTATTCTAATTCATTCATACAATCCATTCTAATTCTTTCACACGATCCATTCTAATTCATTCGTATGATCCATTCTTATTCATTTGCATAATCCATTCTATTTCATTCGTACGATCCATTCTTACTCATTGGTACGATCCATTCTAATTCATTCGCACGAATGTATCCATTCTAATTCATTCGTACGAATCCATTCTAATTCATTCGTACAATCCATTCTATTTCATTCGTACGATCCATTCTTACTCATTCGTATGATCCATTCTAATTCATTCGCACGAATGTATCCATTCTAAATTATTCGTATGATCCATTCTAATTCATTCGTACGATCCATTCTAAATCATTCGTACAATCCATTCTATTTCATTCGTACGATCAATTCTAATTCATTAGCATGATCCATTCGAATTCATTCGTACGATCCATTCAAATTCATTCGCACGATCCATTCTAATTCATTCGTACAATCCATTCTATTTCATTCGTACGATCCATTCTTACTCATTCGTATGATCCATTCTAATTCATTCTCACGAATGTATCCATTCTAATCCATTCGTACGATCCATTCTAATCCATTCGTACGATCCATTCTAATTCATTCGCATGAATATAACCATTCTAATTCATTCATTTGATCCATTCTAATTCATTCGTACGATCCATTCTAATTCATTCGTCCGATCCATTCTAATTCATTCGCACGAATGTATCCATTCTAAACCATTCATACGATCCATTCTAATTTATTCGTACGATCCATTACAATTCATTCGTAAGATCCATTCTAATTCATTCGTACGATCCATTCTAATTCATACGTACGATCCATTCTAATTCATTCGCACGAATGTATCCATTCTAGTTCATTCGTACGATCCATTCTAATTCATTCGCACGGTCCATTCTAATTCATTCGTATGAATAAATTAGAATGGATACATTCGTGCGAATGAATTAGATTGGATCATACCAATGAGTAAGAATGGATCGCACAAATGAAATAGAATGGATTGTGCGAATGAATTAGAATGGTTCGTACGAATGAATTAGACTGGATCGTGTGAAAGAATTAGAATGGATGGTATGAATGAATTAGAATAGATCATATGAATGAATTAGAATGGATCGTATGAGTGAATTAGAATGGATACGAAGGAATTAGAATGGATCGTACGAAGGAATTAGAATGGATCATACGAATGAAATAGAATGGATCGTACGAAGGAATTAGAATGGATCGTACGAAGGAATTAGAATGGATCGTACGAAGGAATTAGAATGGATATATTCGTGCAAATGAATTAGAATGGATCGTATGAATGAATTAGAATGGATCATTCGTATGATCCATTCTAACTCATTCGGTGGATCCATTCTAATTCATTCGTACGATCCATTCTAATTCATTCCCACGATCCATTCTAATTTATTCGTACGATCCATTCTAATTCATTCGTACGATCTATTCTAATTCATTCGCACGAATGTAACCATTCTAATTTATTCATACGATCCATTCTAATTCATTCGTACGATCCATTCTAATTCACTCATACGATCCATTCTAATACATTCATACGATCCATTCTAATTCATTTGCACGAATATATCCATTCTAATTCATTCGTACGATCCATTCTAATTCATTTGTACGATCCATTCTAATTCATTCGTACGATCCATTCTAATTCCTTCGTACGAATGAATTAGAATGGATACATTTGTGCGAATGAATTAGAATGGATCGTACGAATGAATTTGAATGGATCGTATGAATGAATTAGAATGGATCGTATGAATGAATTAGAATGGATCATACGAAGGAATTAGAATGGATCGTACGAATGAATTAGAATGGATCGTACGAATAAATTAGAATATATACATTCGTACGAATGAATTAGAATGGATCATACGAATGAGTAAGAATGGATCGTACGAATGAAATAGAATAGATTGTATGAATAAATTAGAATGGATCCAACGAATGAATTAGAATAGATCGTGTGAAAGAATTAGAACGGATTGTATGAATGAATTAGAATGAATTCGTACAATCCATTCGAATTCATTCGCACGATCCATTCTAATTCATTCATACGATCCATTCTAATTCATTCATACAATCCATTCTAATTCTTTCACACGATCCATTCTAATTCATTCGTCTAATCCATTCTAATTCATTCGTACAATCTATTCTAATACATTCGTACGATCCATTCTTACTCATTCGTATGATCCATTCTAATTCATTCGGACGAATGTATCCATTCTAATTTATTCGTACGATCCATTCTAATTCATTCGTACGATCCACTCTAATTCATTCGTACGATCCATTCTAATTCATTCGTCCGATCCATTCTAATTCATTCGCACGAATGTATCCAATCTAATTCATTCGTACGATCCATTCTAATTCATTCGTATGATCCATTCTAATTCATTCGTAAGATCCATTCTAATTCATTCGTACGATCCATTCTAATTCATTCGTACGATCCATTCTAATTCATTCGCACGAATGTATCCATTCTAGTTTATTCGTACGATCCATTCTAATTCATTCATACGATCCATTCTAATTTATTCGTACGATCCATTCTAATTCCTTCGTACGATTCATTCTAATTCATTCATACGATCTATTCTAATTCATTCGTACGATCCATTCTAATTCATTCGTACGATCCATTCTAATTCATTCGTACGATCCATTCTAATTCCTTCGTATCCATTCTAATTCACTCATACGATCCATTCTAATTCATTCGTACGATCCATTCTAATTCATTCATACAATCCATTCTAATTCATTCGCACGAATGTATCCATTCTAACTCATTCGTACGATCAGTTCTAATTCATTCACGAAATCTATTCTAATTCATTCATACGATCCATTCTAATTCATTCACACGATCCATTCTAATTCATTCACATGAATTAGAATGGATCGTACGAATGAATTAGAATGGATCGTACGAATGAAATTAGAATGGATTAGAATGGATCGTACGAATGAATTAGAATGGATCGTACGAATGAAATAGAATGAATTAGAATGGATCGTACGAATGAATTAGAATAGATCGTACGAATGAATTCGAATGGATATACTCGTGCAAATGAATTAGAATGGATCGTATGAATGTATTAGAATGGATCGTATGAGTGAATTAGAATGGATCGTACGAATGAATTAGAATGGATCGTATGAATGAATTAGAATGGATACATTCGTGCGAATGAATTAGAATTGATCGTACGAATGAATTAGAATGGATCGTACGAATGAACTAGAATGGATCGTACGAATGAATTAGAATGGATCTTACGAATGAATTAGAATGGATCGTGCGAATGAGTAAGAATGGATCGTACGAATGAAATAGAATGGATTGTACGAATGAATTAGAATGGATTTGTACGAATTAATTAGAATGGATACATTCGTGCGAATGAATTAGAATGGATCATACGAATGAGTAAGAATGGATCGTACGAATGAAATAGAATAGATTGTATGAATGAATTAGAATGGATCCTACGAATGAATTAGAATGGATCGTGTGAAAGAATTAGAATGGATTGTATGAATGAATTAGAATGGATCGTACGAATGAATTAGAATGGATCGTACGAATGAATTAGATTGGATACATTCGTGCGAATGAATTAGAATTGATCGTACGAATGAATTAGAATGGATCGTGCGAATGAGTTAGAATAGATCGTACGAATGAATTAGAATGGATCGTACGAATGAACTAGAATGGATACATTCGTGCGAATGAATTAGAATGGATCGTACGAATGAATTAGAATGGATCTTACGAATGAATTAGAATGGATCGTACGAATGAATTAGAATGGATCGTACGAATGAATTAGAATGGATACATTCGTGCGAATGAATTAGAATGGATCGGACAAATGAATTAGAATGGATCGTACGAATGAATTAGAATGGATCGTACGAATAAATTAGAATGGATACATTCGTCCGAATGAATTAGAATGGATCATACGAATGAGTAAGAATGGATCGTACGAATGAAATAGAATGGATCGTACGAATGAACTAGAATGGATACATTCGTGCGAATGAATTAGAATGGATCGTACGAATGAATTAGAATGGATCGTACGAATGAATTAGAATGGATCTTACGAATGAATTAGAATGGATCGTAAGAATGAATTAGAATGGATCGTACGAATGAATTAGAATGGATACATTCGTGCGAATGAATTAGAATGGATCGGACGAATGAATTAGAATGGATCGTACGAATGAATTAGAATGGATCGTACGAAAGAATTAGAATGGATCGTACGAATAAATTAGAATGGACACATTCGTCCGAATGAATTAGAATAGATCATACAAATGAATTAGAATGGATCGTACGAATGAATTAGAATGGATAATATTAATGAATTAGAATGGATCGTACGAATGAATTAGAATCGATACATTCGTGCGAATGAATTAGAATGGATCGTGCATGAATGTATCCATTCTAATTCATTCGTACGATCCATTCTGCACAAAGGTATCCATTCTAATCCATTCGTAGGATCCATTCTAATCCATTCGTACGATCCATTCTAATTCATTCGTATGATCCATTCTAATTCATTCGCTCGAATGTATCCATTCTAATCCATTCGTACGATCCATTCTAATCCATTCGTACGATCCATTCTAATTCATTCGCATGAATGTAACCATTCTAATTCATTCGTTTGATCCATTCTAATTCATTCGTACGATCCATTCTAATTCATTCGTCCGATCCATTCTAATTCATTCGCACGAATGTATCCATTCTAATTCATTCGTACGATCCATTCTAATTCATTCGTACGATCCATTCTAATTCATTCGTAAGATCCATTCTAATTCATTCGTACGATCCATTCTAATTCATTCGTACGATCCATTCTAATTCATTCGCACGAATGTATCCATTTTAGTTCATTCGTACGATCCATTCTAATCTATTCGTACGATCCATTCTAGTTCATTCGCATGAATGTAACCATTCTAATTCATTCATTTGATCCATTCTAATTCATTCGTACGATCCATTCTAATTCATTCGTCCGATCCATTCTAATTCATTCGCACGAATGTATCCATTCTAATTCATTCGCACGATCCATTCTAATTCCTTCGTACGATCCATTCTAATTCATTCGTACGATCCATTCTAATTCATTCGTAGGATCTTAGAATGGAATATACGAATGAATTAGAATGGATCGTACGAATGAATTACAATGGATCGTATGAATGAATTAGAGTGGATCGTACGAATGAATTAGAATGGATCGTGCGAATGAATTCGAATGGATCGTACGATCCATTCTAATTCATTCATACAATCCATTCTAATTCATTTGCACGAATGTATCCATTCTAATCCATTCGTACGATCCATTCTAATCCATTCGTACATTCTAATTCATTCATTTGATCCATTCTAATTCATTCGTACGATCCATTCTAATTCATTCGCACGATCCATTCTAATTCATTCATCGGATTCATTCTAATTCATTCGTACAATCCATTCTAATTCTTTCACACGATCCATTCTAATTCATTCGTACGATCCATTCTAATTCATTCGCACAAATGTATCCATTCTAATTCATTCATACGATCCATTCTAATTCATTCGCACGATCCATTCTAATTCATTCGTACGATCCTTTCTAATTCTTTCACATGATCCATTCTAATTCATTCATATGATCCATTCTTACTCATTCGTATGATCCATTCTAATTCATTCGTATGATCCATTCTAATTCATTCGTACGATCCATTCTAATTCATTCGCACGATCCATCTTAATTCATTCGTACGATCCATTCTAATTCATTCGTACGATCCATTCTAATTCATTCGCACAAATGTATCCATTCTAATTCATTCGTACGATCCATTCTAATTCATTCGTACGATCCATTCTAATTCATTCGTACGATCCATTCTAATTCCTTCGTACGATCCATTCTAATTCATTCATACGATCCATTCTAATTCATTCGTACGATCCATTCTAATTCATTCGTACGATCCATTCTAATTCCTTCGTACGATCCATTCTAATTCATTCGTACGATCCATTCTAATTCCTTCGTATGATCCATTCTAATTCAAACGAATGAATTAGAATGGATCGTACGAATTAATTAGAATGGATCATATGAATTAATTAGAATGGATCGTACGAATGAATTAGAATGGATCTTATGAAGGAATTAGAATGGATCGTACGAATGAATTATAATAGATCGTACGAATGAATTAGAATGGATCGTACGAAGGAATTAGAATGGATCGTACGAATGAATTAGAATGGATCGTACGAATAAATTAGAATGGATCGTACGAATGAATTAGAATGGATACATTCGCGAATGAATTAGAATGGATCGTACGAATGAATTAGAATGGATCGTACGAATGAATTAGAATGGATCTTACGAATGAATTAGAATGGATCGTACGAATGAATTAGAATGGATCGTACGAATGAATTAGAATGGATCATACGAATGAATTAGAATGGATCACTCATTCGTATGATCCATTCTAATTTATTCACACGAATGTATCCATTCTAATTCATTCGTACGTCTAATTCATTCGTACGGTCCATTCTAATTCATTCGCACAATCCATTCTATTTCATTCGTACGATCCATTCTTACTCATTCGTATGATCCATTATGGGTACATTCGTGCGAATGAATTAGAATGGATCATACGAATGAGTAAGAATGGATCGTACGAATGAAATAGAATGGAATGTGCGAATGAATTAGAATGGATCGTACGAATGAATTAGAATGGATCGTACGAATGAATTAGAATGTGTACGAATGAATTAGAATGGATCCTACGAATGAATTAGAATAGATCGTGTGAAAGAATTAGAATGGATTGTATGAATGAATTAGAATGGATCGTACGAATGAATTAGAATGGATCGTACGAATGAATTAGAATCGATACATTCGTGCGAATGAATTAGAATTGATCGTACGAATGAATTAGAATGGATTGTGCAAATTAATTAGAATGGATCGTACGAATGAATTAGAATGGATCGTACGAATAAAATAGAATAGAATGGATCGTAGGAATGAATTAGAATGGATCGTACGAATGAATTAGAATGGATACATCGTGCGAATAAATTAGAATGGATCGGACGATTGACTTAGAATGGATCGTACGAATAAATTAGAATGGATCGTATGAATGAATTAGAATGGATCGTACAAATAAATTAGAATGGATACATTCGTCCGAATGAATTAGAATGGATCATACGAAAGAGTAAGAATGGATCGTACGAATGAAATAGAATAGATTGTACGAATGAATTAGAATGGATCCTACGAATGAATTAGAATGGATCGTGTGAAAGAATTAGAATGGATTGTATGAATGAATTAGAATGGATCATACGAATGAATTAGAATGGATCGTACGAATGAATTAGAATGGATCGTACGAATGAATTAGAATGGATACATTCGTACGAATGAATTAGAATGGATCGTACGAATGAATTAGAATGGATCGTACGGAATGAATTAGAATGGATATATTTGAACGAATAAATTAGAATGGATCATACGAATGAATTAGAATGGATCGTACGAATAAATTAGAATGGATAGTGCGAATGAATTAGAATCGATCGTATGAATGAATTAGAATGTATCGTACGAATGAATTAGAATGGATCATACGAATGAGTAAGAATAGATCGTACGAATGAATTAGAATGGATCGTACGAATGAATTAGAATGGATCGTACGAATAAATTAGAATGGATACATTCGTCCGAATGAATTAGAATGGATCATACGAATGAGTAAGAATGGATCGTACGAATAAAATAGAATAGATTGTACGAATGAATTAGAATGGATCCTATGAATGAATTAGAATGGATCGTGTGAAATAATTAGTATGGATTGTACGAATGGATTAGAATGGATCGTACGAATGAATTAGAATGGATCGTACGAATGAACTAGAATGGATACATTCGTGCGAATGAATTAGAATGGATCGTACGAATGAATTAGAATGGATCGTACGAATGAATTAGAATGGATATTACGAATGAATTAGAATGGATCGTACGAATGAATTAGAATAGATCGTGCGAATGAATTAGAATGGATCGTATGAAGGAATTAGAATGGATCGTACGAATGAATTAGAATGGATCGTATGAATGAATTAGAATAGATACATTCGTGCAAATGAATTAGAATGGATCGTACGAATGAATTAGAATAGATCGTACGAATGAATTAGAATGGATCGTGTGAAAGAATTAGAATGGATTGTATGAATGAATTAGAATGGATCATATGAATGAATTAGAATGGATACATTCGTGCGAATGAATTAGAATGGATCGTACGAATGAATTAGAATGGATCGTACGAATGAATTAGAATGGTTACATTCATGCGAATGAATTAGAATGGATCGTACGAATGGATTAGAATGGATCGTACGAATGGATTAGAATGGATACATTCGAGCGAATGAATTAGAATGGAATGAATTAGAATGGTTCGTACCAATGAGTAAGAATGGATCGTATGAATGAAATAGAATAGATTGTACGAATGAATTAGAATGGATCCTACGAATGAATTAGAATGGATCATGTGAAAGAATTAGAATGGATTGTATGAATGAATTAGAATGGATCGTATGAATGAATTAGAATGGATCGTGCGAATGAATTCGAACGGATCGTACGAATTCATTCTAATTCATTCATACAATCTATTCTAGTTCATTCGTACGATCCATTCTAATTCATTCGCATGATCCATTCTAATGAATTAGAATGGATTGTATGAATGAATTAGAATGGATCGTATGAATGAACTAGAATGGATACATTCGTGCGAATGAATTAGAATGGATCGTACGAATGAATTAGAATGCATCGTACGAATGAATTAGAATGGATCTTACGAATGAATTAGAATGGATCATACGAATGAATTAGAATGGATCGTACGAATGAATTAGAATGGATACATTCATGCGAATGAATTAGAATGGATCGGACGAATAAATTAGATTGGATCGTACGAATGAATTAGAATGGATCGTACGAAAAAATTATAATAGATACATTAATCCGAATGAATTAGAATGGATCATACGAATGAGTAAGAATGGATCGTACGAATGAAATAGAATAGATTGTACGAATGAATTAGAATGGATCCTACGAATGAATTAGAATGGATCGTGTGAAAGAATTAGAATGGATTGTATGAATGAATTAGAATGGATCGTATGAATGAACTAGAATGGGTCGTGGGAATGAATTCGAATGGATCGTACGAATTCATTCTAATTCATTCATACAATCCATTCTAATTCTTTCGCACGAATGTATCCATTCTAATTCATTCGCACGAATGTATCCATTCTAATTCATTCGTACGAATTCATTCTAATTCATTCGTACAATCTATTCTATTTCATTCGTACGATCCATTCTAGTTCATTCGTACGATCCATTCTAATTCATTCGTACGATCCATTCTAATTCATTCGTATGATCCATTCTAATTCATTCGTACGATCCATTCTAATTCATTCATACAATCCATTCTAATTCATTCGCACGATTGTATCCATTCTAATTAATTCGTAAGATCCATTCTACTTCATTCGTATGATCCATTCTTATTCATTCGCACGATCCAGTCTAATGGATTCGCACGATCCATTCTAATTCATTCGCACGAATGTATCCATTCTAATTCATTTATACGATCCATTCTAATTCATTCGTGCAATCCATTCTATTTCATTCGTACGATCCATTCTTACTCATTCGTACGATCCATTCTAATTCATTCACACGAATGTATCCATTCGTACGAATGAATTAGAATAGATTGTAAGAATGAATTAGAATGGATCGTACGAATGAATTAGAATGGATCGTACGAAGGAATTAGAATGGATCGTACGAATGAATTAGAATGGATCGTACGAATTAATTAGAATAGATCGTACGAATGAATTAGAATGGATCGTACGAAAGAATTAGAATGGATCGTACGAATGAATTAGACTGGATCGTACGAATGAATTTGAATGGATACATTTGTGCGAATGAATCTAAATGGATTGTATGAATGAATTACAATGGATCGTACGAATGAATTAGAATGGATCGTACGAATGAATTAGAATAGCTCATACGAATGAATTAGAATGAATCGTATAAATGAATTAGAATGGTTACATTCGTGCGAATGAATTAGAATAGATCGTACGAATGAATTAGAATGGATCGTACGAATAAATTAGAATGGATCGTGGGAATGAATTAGAATGGATCGTACGAATGAATTAGAATGGATCCACTGAATGAGTTAGAATGGATCATACGAATGAATTAGAATGGATTGTACGAATGATTTAGAATGGATTGTGCGAATGAATTAGAATGGATCGTATGAATGAATAAGAATGGATCGTACGAATGAATTAGAATGGATCGTGCGAATGAATTAGCATGAATCGTACGAATGTATTAGAATGGATTGTACGAATGAATTAGAATGAATCATACGATCCATTCTAATTCAATCGTCCGATCCATTCTAATTCATTCGCATGAATGTATCCATTCTAATTCATTCGTACAATCCATTCTATTTCATTCGTATGATCTATTCTAATTCATTCGTATGATCCATTCTAATTCATTCGTACGATCCATTCTAATTCTTTCGTACGATCCATTCTAATTCATTCGCACGGTCCATTCTAATTCATTCATACGATCCATTCTAATTTATTCATACGATCCATTCTAATTCATTCCTACAATCCATTCTAATTCATTCGCCCGATCCATTCTAATTCATTCATACGATCCATTCTAATTCATTCATACAATGCATTCTAATTCTTTCACACGATCCATTCTAATTCATTCCTACGATCAATTCTAATTCATTCGTACAATCCATTCTATTTCATTTGTACGATCCATTCTTACTCATTCGTATGATCCATTCTAATTCATTCGTACGATCCATTCTAATTCATTTGTACGATCCATTCTAATTCATTCGTATAATCCATTCTATTTCATTCGTACGATCCATTCTTACTCATTCGTATGATCCATTCTAATTCATTCGCACGAATGTATCCATTCTAATTTATTCATACAATCCATTCTAATTCATTCCATACGATCCATTCTAATTCATTCGTACGATCGTAAGAATGAATTAGAATGGATCGTACGAATGAATTAGAATAGATTGTGCGAATGAATTAGAATGGATCGTACGAATGAATTAGAATGGATCGTACGAATGAGTAAGAATGGATCATACGAATGAGTAAGAATGGATCGTACGAATGAATTAGAATGGATCGTACGAATGAATTAGAATGGATCGTACGAATAAATTAGAATGGATACATTCATCCGAATGAATTAGAATGGATCATACGAATGAGTAAGAATGGATCGTATGAATGAAATAGAATAGATTGTACGAATGAATTAGAATGGATCCTATGAATGAATTAGAATGGATCGTGTGAAAGAATTAGAATGGATTGTATGAATGAATTAGAATGGATCGTATGAATGAATTAGAATGGATCGTGCGAATGAATTCGAATGGATCGTACGATCCATTCTAATTCATTCATACAATCCATTCTAATTCATTCGCACGAATGTATCCATTCTAATCCATTCGTACGATCCATTCTAATCCATTCGTACGATCCATTCAAATTCATTCGCACAAATGTATCCATTCTAATTCATTCGTATGATCCATTCTAATTCATTCGTACGATCCATTCTAATTCATTCGTACGATCCATTCTAATTAATTCGTACGATCCATTCTAATTCATTCGTACAATCTATTCTATTCCATTCTAATTCATTCGTACGATCCATTCTTACTCATTCGTATGATCCATTCTAATTCATTCGTACGATACATTCTTTCACATGATCTATTCTAATTCATTCGTAGGATCCATTCTAATTCATTCGTACAATCTATTCTATTTCATTCGTACGATCCATTCTTACTCATTCGTATGATCCATTCTATTTCATTCGGACGAATGTATCCATTCTAATTTATTCGTACGATCCATTCTAATTCATTCGTACGATCCATTCTAATTCATTATTATGATCCATTCTAATTCATTCGTACAATCCATTCTAATTCATTCGTACGATCCATTCTAATTCATTCGCACGATCCATTCTAATTCATTCGTACGATCCATTCTAATTCATTCATACGATCCATTCTAATTCATTCGTACGATCCATTCTAATTCATTCGCACAAATGTATCCATTCTAATCCATTCGTATGATCCATTCTAATTCATTCGTACGATCATATTAATGAATTAGAATGGATCGTACGAATGAATTAGAATGGATCGTGTGAAAGAATTAGAATGCATTGTGTGAATGAATTAGAATGGATCGTATGAATGAATTAAAATGGATCGTGCGAATGAATTCGAATGGATCGCATGATCCATTCGAATAGAATGGATCGTATAAATGAATTAGAATGGATCGGGCGAATGAATTAGAATAGATTGTAGGAATGAATTAGAATGGATCGTATGAAAGAATTAGAATGGATCGTATGAATGAATTAGAATGGATCATGCAAATGAATTAGAATGGATCGTACGAATGAATTAGAATGGATCGTACGAATGAATTAGAATGGATCATACGAATGAATTAGAATGGATCATACGAATGAGTAAGAATGGATCGTACGAATGAAATAGAATGGATTGTACGAATGAATTAGAATGGATACATTCGTGCGAATGAATTAGAATGGATCGTACGAATGAATTAGAATGGATCGTACGAATGAATTAGAATGGATCGTACGAATGAATTAGAATGCATCGTACGAAAGAATTAGAATGGATATATTCGTGCGAATGAATTAGAATGGATCGTACGAATGAATTAGACTGGATCGTACGAATGAATTTGAATGGATACATTTGTGCGAATGAATCTAAATGGATTGTATGAATGAATTACAATGGATCGTATGAATGAATTAGAATGGATCGTACGAATGAATTAGAATGGATCAAATGAATGAATTAGAATGGTTACATTCATGCGAATGAATTAGAATGGATCGTACGAATGGATTAGAATGGATCGTATGAGTGAATTAGAATGGATACGAAGGAATTAGAATGGATCGTACGAAGGAATTAGAATGGATCATACGAATGAAACAGAATGGATCGTACGAAGGAATTAGAATGGATCGTACGAATGAATTAGAATGCATTCGTATGATCCATTCTAATTCACCCGGACGAATGTATCCATTCTAATTTATTCGTACGATCCATTCTAATTCATTCGTACGATCCATTCTAATTCATTCGTACGATCCATTCTTACTCATTCGTATGATCCATTCTAATTCATTTGTACGATCCATTCTAATTCATTCGCACGAATGTATCCATTCCATTCGTACGATCCATTCATACGATCCATTCTAATTCATTCATACAATCCATTCTAATTCTTTCACACGATCCATTCTATTTAATTCGTACGATCCATTTAAATTCATTCGTACGATCCATTCTAATTCATTCGTACCATCCATTCTAATTCATTCTAATTCATTCGTACGATCCATTCTAATTCATTCGTATGATCCATTCTAATTCATTCGTACGATCTATTCTAATTCATTTGTAAGATCCATTCTAATTCATTCGTACGATCCATTCTAATTCATTCGTACGATCCATTCTAATTCATTAATATGATCATTTCTAATTCATTCGTACGATCCATTCTAATGAATTAGAATTGATCGTATGAATGAAATAGATTGGATTGTGCGAATGAATTAGAATGGATTGTACGAATGAATTAGAATGGATCGTGTGAAAGAATTAGAATGGATTGTATGAATGAATTAGAATAGATCGTTTGAATGATTTAGAATGGATCGTATGAGTGAATTACAATGGATACGAAGGAATTAGAATGGATCGTATGAAGGAATTAGAATGGATCTTACGAATGAATTAGAATGGATCGTGCTAATGAATTAGAATTGATCGAACGAATTCATTCTAATTCATTCATACAATCCATTCTAATTCTTTCACACGATCCATTCTAATTCATTCGTACGATCCAATCTTACTCATTGGTACGATCCATTCTAATTCATTCGTACGAATGTATCCATTCTAATTCATTCGTACGAATCCATTCTAATTCATTCGTACGATCCATTCTAATACATTCATACGATCCATTCTAATTCATTTGCACGAATATATCCATTCTAATTCATTCGTACGATCCATTCTAATTCCTTCGTACGATCCATTCTAATTCATTCGTACGATCTATTCTAATTCATTTGTACGATCCATTCTAATTCATTCGTACGATCCATTCTAATTCATTCATACGATCTATTCTAATTCTTTCGCACGATCCATTCTAATTCATTCATACGATCCTACGATCCATTCTAATTCATTCGCATGAATGTAACCATTCTAATTCATTCATTTGATCCATTCTAATTCATTCGTACGATCCATTCTAATTCATTCGTCCGATCCATTCTAATTCATTCGTACGATCTATTCTAATTCATTCGTACGATCCATTCTAATTCATTCGTACGATCCATTCTAATTCATTCATACGATCTATTCTAATTCTTTCGCACGATCCATTCTAATTCATTCATACGATCCTACGATCCATTCTAATTCATTCGCATGAATGTAACCATTCTAATTCATTCATTTGATCCATTCTAATTCATTCGTACGATCCATTCTAATTCATTCGTCCGATCCATTCTAATTCATTCGTACGATCCATTCTAATTCCTTCGTACGATCCATTCTAATTCATTTGTACGATCTATTCTAATTAATTCGTATCATCCATTCTAATTCATTCGTACGATCCATTCTAATTCATTCGTACGATCCATTCTAATTCATTCGCACGATCCATTCTAATTCATTCATACGATCCATGCTAATTCATTTATACGATCCATTCTAATTTATTCCTACAATCCATTCTAATTCATTCGCCCGATCCATTCTAATTCATTCATACGATCCATTCTATTCGAATGGATCATGCGATCCATTCGAATTCATTCGCACGATCCATTATAATTCATTCATACGATCCATTCTAATTCATTCATACGATGCATTCTAATTCATTGATACAATGCATTCTAATTCATTCATACGATCCATTCTAATTCATTTGCACGAATATATCCATTCTAAATCATTCGTATCCATTCTAATTCCTTCGTATGATCCATTCTAATTCATTCGTACGATCTATTCTAATTCATTCGTACGATCCATTCTAATTCATTCGTACGATCCATTCCAATTCCTTCGTACGATCCATTCTAATTCATTCGTACAATCCATTCTAATTCATATGCACAAAGGTATCCATTCTAATCCATTCGTAGAATCCATTCTAATCCATTCGTACGATCCATTCTAATTCATTCGTACGATCCATTCTAATTCATTCGCTCGAATGTATCCATTCTAATCCATTCGTACGATCCATTCTAATCCATTCGTACGATCCATTCTAATTCATTCGCATGAATGTAACCATTCTAATTCATTCGTACGATCCATTCTAATTCATTCGTCCGATCCATTCTAATTCATTCGCACGAATGTATCCATTCTAATTCATTCATACGATCCATTCTAATTCATTCGTACGATCCATTCTAATCCATTCGCACATATGTCTCCATTCTAATTCATTCGTACGATCTATTCTAATCCATTCGTACGATCCATTCTAATTCATTCGCATGAATGCATCCATTCTAATACATTCACACGATCCATTCTAATTCATTCGTACGATCCATTCTAATTCATTCGTACGATCCATTGTAATTCATTCGTATGATCCATTCTAATTCATTCCTACGATCTATTCTAATTCATTCGCTCGAATATATCCATTCTAATTCATTCATTCGATCCATTCTAATTCATTCACATGATCCATTCTAATTCATTCGTATGATCCATTCTAATCCATTCGTACGATCCATTCTAATTCATTCGTACGATCCATTCTAATTCATTCGTACGATCCATTCTAATTTATTCGCACAAATGTATCGATTCTAGTTCATTCGTACGATCCATTCTAATTCATTCGTACGATCCATTCTAATTCATTCGCACGATCCATTCTAATTCATTCGTACGATCCATTCTAATTCATTCATACGATCCATTCTAATTCATTCGTACGATCCATTCTAATTCATTCGCACAAATGTATCCATTCTTATTCATTCGTACGATCCATTCTAAATCATTCGTACGATCCATTCTAATTCATTCGTACGATCCATTCTAATTCTTTCACACGATCCATTCTAATTCATTCGTATGATACATTCTAATTCATTCGCACGATCCATTCTAATTCATTCGTATGATCCATTCTAATTCATTCACACGATCCATTCTAATTCATTCGTACGATCCATTCTAATTCATTCGCACAAATGTATCCATTCTAATTCATTCGTACGATCCATTCTAATTTATTCGCACGATCCATTCTAATTCATTCGTACGATCCATTCTAATTCATTCGTACGATCCATTCTAATTCATTCGTATGATCCATTCTAATTCATTCGTACGATCCATTCTAATTCATTCATACAATCCATTCTAATTCATTCGCACGAATGTACCCATTCTAATTAATTCGTACGATCCATTCTAATTCATTCGTATGATCTATTCTTATTCATTCGCACGATCCAGTCTAATTGATTCGCACGATCCATTCTAATTCATTCGCATGAATGTATCCATTCTAATTCATTCGTACGATCCATTCCAATTCATTAATATGATCCATTCTAATTCATTCGTACGATCCATTCTAATTCATATGCACAAAGGTATCCATTCTAATTCATTCGCACGAAAGAATTAGAATGGATTGTATGAAAGAATAGATCGTATGAATGAATTAGAATGGATCGTACGGAATGAATTAGAATGGATTGTATGAATGAATTAGAATGGATCGTACGAATGAGTAAGAATGGATCGTACGAATGAATTAGAATGGATCATACGAATGAATTAGAATGGATCGTACGAATTAATTAGAATGGATCATACGAATGAAATAGAATGGATCGTACGAAGGAATTAGAATGGATCGTACGAATGAAATAGAATGGATCGTACGAAGGAATTAGAATGGATCGTACGAAGGAATTAGAATGGATCGTATGAAGGAATTATAATGGATCGTACGAATGAATTAGAATGGATATATTCGTGCAAATGAATTAGAATGGATCGTATGAATGAATTAGAATGGATCGTATGAGTGAATTAGAACGGATAAAACGAATGAAGTAGAATGGATCGTATGAATGAATTAGAATGGATACATTCGTGCGAATGAATTAGAATGGATCGTATGAATGAATTAGAATGGATCGTACGAATGAATTAGAATGGATCGTGCGAATGAATTAGAATGGACCATACGAATGAATTAGAATGGATCGTACGAATGAACTAGAATGGATACATTCGTGCGAATGAATTAGAATGGATTGTACGAATGAATTAGAATGGATGGTACGAATGAATTAGAATCGATCTTACGAATTAATTAGAATGGATCGTACGAATGAATTCGAATGGATACATTCATGCGAATGAATTAGAATGGATCGGACGAATGAATTAGAATGGATCGTACGAATGAATTAGAATGGATCAAATGAATGAATTAGAATAGATCGTACGAATAAATTAGAATGGATACATTCGTCCGAATGAATTAGAATGGATCATACGAATGAATTAGAATGGATCGTACGAATGAATTAGAATGGATCGTACGAATGAATTAGAATGGATACATTCGTACGAATGAATTAGAATGGATCGTACGAATGAATTAGAATAGATCGTACGGAATGAATTAGAATGGATATATTTGAACGAATAAATTAGAATGGATCATACGAATGAATTAGAATGGATCGTACGAATAAATTAGAATGGATAGTGCGAATGAATTAGAATCGATCGTATGAATGAAGTAGAATGTATCGTACGAATGAATTAGAATGGATCATACGAATGAGTAAGAATAGATCGTACGAATGAATTAGAATGGATCGTACGAATGAATTAGAATGGATCGTATGAATAAATTAGAATGGATACATTCGTCCGAATGAATTAGAATGGATCATACGAATGAGTAAGAATGGATCGTACGAATGAAATAGAATAGATTGTATGAATGAATTAGAATGGATCCTACGAATGAATTAGAATGGATCGTGTGAAAGAATTAGAATGGATTGTACGAATGGATTAGAATGGATCGTACGAATGAATTAGAATGGATCGTACGAATGAACTAGAATGGATACATTCATGCGAATGAATTAGAATAGATCGTACGAATGAATTAGAATGGATCGTACGAATGAATTAGAATGGATATTACGAATGAATTAGAATGGATCGTACGAATGAATTAGAATAGATCGTGCGAATGAATTAGAATGGATCGTACGAATGAATTAGAATGGATCGTATGAATGAATTAGAATGGATACATTCGTGCAAATGAATTAGAATAGATTGTACGAATGAATTAGAATAGATCGTACGAATGAATTAGAATGGACCGTGTGAAAGAATTAGAATGGATTGTATGAATGAATTAGAATGGATCATATGAATGAATTAGAATGGATACATTCGTGCGAATGAATTAGAAAGGATCGTACGAATGAATTAGAATGGATCGTACGAATGAATTAGAATGGTTACATTCATGTGAATGAATTAGAATGGATCGTACGAATGGATTAGAATGGATCGTACGAATGGATTAGAATGGATACATTCGAGCGAATGAATTAGAATGGAATGAATTAGAATGGTTCGTACCAATGAGTAAGAATGGATCGTACGAATGAAATAGAATAGATTGTACGAATGAATTAGAATGGATCCTACGAATGAATTAGAATGGATCGTGTGAAAGAATTAGAATGGATTGTATGAATGAATTAGAATGGATCGTATGAATGAATTAGAATGGATCGTGCGAATAAATTCGAATGGATCGTACGAATTCATTCTAATTCATTCATACAATCTATTCTATTTCATTCGTACGATCCATTCTCATTCATTCGCATGATCCATTCTAATGAATTAGAATGGATTGTATGAATGAATTAGAATGGATCGTATGAATGAACTAGAATGGATACATTCGTGCGAATGAATTAGAATGGATCGTACGAATGAATTAGAATGGATCGTACGAATGAATTAGAATGGATCTTACGAATGAATTAGGATGGATCATACGAATGAATTAGAATGGATCGTACGAATGAATTAGAATGGATACATTCGTGCGAATGAATTAGATTGGATCGGACAAATGAATTAGATTGGATCGTACGAATGAATTAGAATGGATCGTACGAATAAATTAGAATAGATACATTCGTCCGAATGAATTAGAATGGATCATACGAATGAGTAAGAATGGATCGTACGAATGAAATAGAATAGATTGTACGAATGAAGTAGAATGGATCCGATGAATGAATTAGAATGGATCGTGTGAAAGAATTAGAATGGATTGTATGAATGAATTAGAATGGATCGTATGAATGAACTAGAATGGGTCGTGCGAATGAATTCGAATGGATCGTACGAATTCATTCTAATTCATTCATACAATCCATTCTAATTCTTTCACACGATCCATTCTAATTCATTTGTACGTTCCATTCTAATGTATTAGCACGATCCATGCTAATTTATTCGTTCGATCAATTCTAATTCATTAGCACGATCCATTTTAATTCATTCGTACGATCCATTCTAATTCATTCGCACGATCCATTCTAATTCATTCATAGGATCCATTCTAACTCATTCATACAATCCATTCTAATTCATTCATACAATCCATTCTAATTCTTTCACATGATCCATTCTAATTCATTCGTAGGATCCATTCTAATTCATTCGTACAATCTATTCTATTTCATTCGTACGATCCATTCTTACTCATTTGTATGATCCATTCTAATTCATTCGGACGAATGTATCCATTCTAATTTATTCATACGATCCATTCTAATTCATTCGTACGATCCATTCTATTTCATTCGTACGATCCATTCTTACTCATTCGTACGATCCATTCGAATTCATTCGCACGATCCATTCTAATTCATTCATACGATGCATTCTAATTCATTCGCACTATCCATTCTAATTCACTCATACGATCCATTCTAATTCATTCGTACGATCCATTCTAATTCCTTCGTAGGATCCATTCTAATTCTTTCACACGATCCATTCTAATTATTTCGTAGGATCCATTCTAATTCATTCGTACAATCTATTCTATTTCATTCGTACGATCCATTCTTACTCATTCGTATGATCCATTCTAATTCATTCGAACGAATGTATCCATTCTAATTTATTCGTACGATCCATTCTAATTCATTCGTACGATCCATTCTATTTTATTCGTCCGATCCATTCTAATTCATTCGCACGAATGTATCCATTCTAATTCATTCGTACGATCCACTCTAATTCATTCGTACGATCCATTCTAATTCATTCGTAAGATCCATTCTAATTCATTCGTACGATCCATTCTAATTCATTCGTACGATCCATTCTAATTCATTCGCACGAATGTATCCATTCTAGTTCATTCGTACGATCCATTCTAATTCATTCATACTATCCATTCTAATTCATTCACACGAATGTATCCATTCTAATTCATTCGTACGATCAGTTCTAATTCATTCACAAAATCTATTCTAATTCATTCATACGATCCATTCTAATTTAATCACACGAATGTATCCATTCTAATTCATTCATACGATCCATTCTATTTCATCCATTCTAATTGATTCATATGATCCATTCTAATTCATTCGCACAATCCATTCTAATTCATTCGTACAATCCATTCTAATTCATTCGTATGATCCATTCTAACTCATTCGGTGGATCCATTCTAATTCATTCGTACGATCCATTCTAATTCATTCCCACGATCCATTCTAATTTATTCGTACGATCCATTCTAATTCATTCGTACGATCTATTCTAATTCATTCGCACGAATACAACCATTCTAATTCATTCATACGATTCATTCTAATTCATTCGTATGAGCTATTCTAATTCATTCGTACGATCCATTCTAATTCATTCGTAAGATCCATTCTAGTTCATTCGTACGATCCATTCTAATTCATTCGCATGAATGTATCCATTCTAATTCATTAATATGATCCATTCAAATTCACTCGTACGATCCATTCTAATTCATATGCACAAAGGTATCCATTCTAATCCATTCGTAGGATCCATTCTAATCCATTCGTACGATCCATTCTAATTCATTCGTACGATCCATTCTAATTCATTCGCTCGAATGTATCCATTCTAATCCATTCGTACGATCCATTCTAATCCATTCGTACGATCCATTCTAATTCATTCGCATGAAAGTAACCATTCTAATTCATTCATTTCATCCATTCTAATTCATTCGTACGATCCATTCTAATTCATTCGTCCGATCCATTCTAATTCATTCGCACGAATGTATCCATTCTAATTCATTCGTACGATCTATTCTAATTCATTCGTACGATCCATTCTAATTCATTCGTACGATCCATTCTAATTCATTCGTACGATCCATTCTAATTCATTCGCACGATCCATTCTAATTCATTTGCACGAATATATCCATTCTAATTCATTCGTACGATCCATTCTAATTCCTTCGTACGATCCATTCTAATTCATTCGTATGATCCATTCTAATTCATTCGCACGATCCATTCTAATTCATTCATAGGATCCATTCTAATTCATTCATACGATCTATTCTAATTCTTTCACACGAATGTATCCATTCTAATTCATTCGCACGAATGTATCCATTCAAATTCATTCGTACGAATCCATTCTAATTCATTCGTACAATCTATTCTATTTCATTCGTACGATCCATTCTAGTTCATTCGTACAATCCATTCTAATTCATTCGTACGTATTTCATTCGTACGATCCAATCTTACTCATTCGTATGATCCATTATGGATACATTCGTGCGAATGAATTAGAATGGATCATACGAATGAGTAAGAATGGATCGTACGAGTGAAATAGAATGGATTGTGCGAATGAATTAGAATGGATCGTAGAATGGATCAGAATAGATCGTGTGAAAGAATTAGAATGGATTGTATGAATGAATTAGAATGAATTCGTACGATCCATTCGAATTCATTCGCACGATCCATTCTAATTCATTCATACGATCCATTCTAATTCTTTCACACGATCTATTCTGATCCATTCTACGATCCATTCTAATTCATTCGCACAATCCATTCTATTTCATTCGTACGATCCATTCTTACTGATTCGTATGATCCATTCTAATTCATTCGCACGAATGTATCCATAATGGATCATACGAATGAGTAAGAATGGATCGTACGAATAAAATAGAATGGATTGTACGAATGAATTAGAATGGATCGTGCGAATGAATTAGAATGGATCGTACGAATGAATTAGAATGGATCGTACGAATGAACTAGAATGGATACATTCGTGCGATCGAATTAGAATGGATTGTACGAATGAATTAGAATGGATCGTATGAATGAATTAGAATGGATCGTATGAATGAATTAGAATGGATACATTCATACGAATGAATTAGAATGGATCGGACGAATGAATTAGAATGGATCGTACGATTGAATTAGATTGGATCGTACGAATGAATTAGAATGGATCGTACGAATAAATTAGAATGGATACATTCGTCCGAATGAATTAGAATGGATCATACGAATGAGTAAGAATGGATCGTACGAATGAAATAGAATAGATTGTACGAATGAATTAGAATGGATCCTACGAATGAATAGAATGGATCGTGTGAAAGAATTAGAATGGATTGTATGAATGAATTAGAATGGATCGTATGAATGAACTAGAATGGATCGTGCGAATGAATTCGAATGGATCGTACGAATTCATTCTAACTTATTTATACAATCATTCTAATTCTTTCACACGATCCATTCTAATTCTTTCGTACGTTCCATTCTAATTTATTAGCATGATCCATGCTAATTCATTCGTTCGATCAATTCTAATTCATTAGCACGATCCATTCTAATTCATTCATACGATCCATTCTAATTCATTCGCATGATCCATTCTAAATCATTCATAGGATCCATTCTAATTCATTCATACAATCCATTCTAATTCATTCATACAATCCATTCTAATTCTTTCACATGATCCATTTTAATTCATTCGTAGGATCCATTCCAATTCATTCGTACAATCTATTCTATTTCATTCGTACGATCCATTCTTACTCATTCATATGATCCATTCTAATTCATTCGGACGAATGTATCCATTCTAATTTATTCATACGATCCATTCTAATTCATTCGTACGATCCATTCTATTTCATTCGTACGATCCATTCTTACTCATTCGTACGATCCATTCGAAATCATTCGCACGATCCATTCTAATTCATTCATACGATCCATTCTAATTCATTCGCACTATCTATTCTAATTCACTCATACAATTCATTCTAATTCATTCGTACGATCCATTCTAATTCCTTCGTACGATCCATTCTAATTCTTTCACACGATCCATTCTAATTATTTCGTAGGATCCATTCTAATTCATTCGTACAATCTATTCTATTTCATTCATACGATCCATTCTTACTCATTCGTATGATCCATTCTAATTCATTCGGACGAATGTATCCATTCTAATTTATTCGTACGATCCATTCTAATTCATTCGTACGATCCATTCTATTTCATTCGTCCGATCCATTCTAATTCATTCGCATGAATGTATCCATTCTAATTCATTCGTATGATCCATTCTAATTCATTCGTACGATCCATTCTAATTCATTCGTAAGATCCATTCTAATTCATTCGTACGATCCATTCTAATTCATTCGTACGATCCATTCTAATTCATTCGCACGAATGTATCCATTCTAGTTCATTCGTACGATCCATTCTAATTCATTCATACAATCAATTCTAATTCATTCGCACGAATGTATCCATTCTAATTCATTCGTACGATCAGTTCTAATTCATTCACAAAATCTATTCTAATTCATTCATACGATCCATTCTAATTCATTCGCACAATCCATTCTAATTCATTCGTACAATCCATTCTAATTCATTCGTATGATCCATTCTAACTGATTCGGTGGATCCATTCTAATTCATTCGTACGATCTATTCTAATTCATTCCCACGGTCCATTCTAATTTATTCGTACGATCCATTCTAATTCATTCGTACGATCTATTCTAATTCATTCGCACGAATGTAACCATTCTAATTCATTCATACGATTCATTCTAATTTATTTGTATGAGCTATTCTAATTCATTCGTACGATCCATTCTAATTCATTCGTAAGATCCATTCTAATTCATTCGTACGATCCATTCTAATTCATTCGTACGATCCATTCTAATTCATTCGCACGAATGTATCCATTCTAATTCATATGCACAAAGGTATCAATTCTAATCCATTCGTAGGATCCATTCTAATCCATTCGTACGATCCATTCTAATTCATTCGTACGATCCATTCTAATTCATTCGCTCGAATGTATCCATTCTAATCCATTCGTACGATCCATTCTAATCCATTCGTACGATCCATTCTAATTCATTCGCATGAATGTAACCATTCTAATTCATTCATTTGATCCATTCTAATTCATTCGTACGATCCATTCTAATTCATTCGTCCGATCCATTCTAATTCATTCGCACGAATGTATCCATTCTAATTCATTCGTACGATCCATTCTAATTTATTCGTACGATCCATTCTAATTCATTCGTAAGATCCATTCTAATTCATTCGTACGATCCATTCTAATTCATTCGTACGATCCATTCTAATTCATTCGCACGATCCATTCTAATTCATTTGCACGAATATATCCATTCTAATTCATTCGTACGATCCATTCTAATTCCTTCGTACGATCCATTCTAATTCATTCGTACGATCTATTCTAATTCATTCGTACGATCCATTCTAATTCATTCGCATGATCCAATCTAATTCATTCATAGGATCCATTCTAATTCATTCATACGATCTATTCTAATTCTTTCGCACGAATGTATCCATTCTAATTCATTCGAAAGAATGTATCCATTCTAATTCATTCATACGAATCCATTCTAATTCATTCGTACAATCTATTCTATTTCATTCGTACGATCCATTCTAGTTCATTCGTACGATCCATTCTAATTCATTCGTACGTTTTTCATTCGTACGATCCATTCTTACTCATTCGTATGATCCATTATGGATACATTCGTGCGAATGAATTAGAATGGATCATACGACTGAGTTAGAATGGTTCGTACGAATGAAATAGAATGGATTGTGCGCATGAATTAGAATGGATCGTAGAATGGATCAGAATAGATCGTGTGAAAGAATTAGAATGGATTGTATGAATGAATTAGAATGAATTCGTACGATCCATTCGAATTCATTCACACGATCCATTCTAATTCATTCATACGATCCATTCTAATTCTTTCACACGATCTATTCTGATCCATTCTACGATCCATTCTAATTCATTCGCACAATCCATTCTATTTCATTCGTGTGATCCATTCTTACTCATTCGTATGATCCATTCTAATTCATTCGCACGAATGTATCCATAATGGATCATACGAATGAGTAAGAATGGATCGTACGAATGAAATAGAATGGATTGTACGAATAAATTAGAATGGATCGTGCGAATGAATTAGAATGGATCGTACGAATGAATTAGAATGGATCGTACGAATGAACTAGAATGGATACATTCGTGCGAATGAATTAGAATGGATCGTACGAATGACTTAGAATGGATCGTACGAATGAATTAGAATGGATCGTACGAAAGAATTAGAATGGATACATTCGTGCGAATGAATTAGAATGGATCGGACGAATGAATTAGAATGGATCGTACGAATGAATTAGAATGGATCGTATGAATAAATTAGAATGGATACATTCGTCCGAATGAATTAGAATGGATCATACGAATGAGTAAGAATGGATCGTACGAATGAAATAGAATAGATTGTACGAATGAATTATAATGGATCCTACGAATGAATTAGAATGGATCGTGTGAAAGAATTAGAATGGATTGTATGAATGAATTAGAATGGATCGTATGAATGAATTAGAATGGATCGTGCGAATGAATTCGAATGGATCGTACGAATTCATTCTAATTCATTCATACAATCCATTCTAATTCTTTCACACGATCCATTCTAATTCATTTGTACGTTCCATTCTAATTCATTAGTACGATCCATGCTAATTCATTCGTTCGATCAATTCTAATTCATTAACACGATCCATTCTAATTCATTCGTACGATCCATTCTAAGTCATTCGCACGATCCATTCTAATTCATTCATAGGATCCATTCTAATTCATTCATACGATCCATTCTATTTCTTTCGCACGAATGTATCTATTCTAATTCATTCGCACGAATGTATCCATTCTAATTCATTCGTACGATTCATTCTAATTCATTCGTACGATCCATTCTAATTCATTCGTACGATCCATTCTAATTCATTCATACGATCTATTCTAATTCATTCATACAATCCATTCTAATTCTTTCACACGATCCATTCTAATTCATTCGTATGATCCATTCTTATTCATTTGCATAATCCATTCTATTTCATTCGTACGATCCATTCTTACTCATTGGTACGATCCATTCTAATTCATTCGCACGAATGTATCCATTCTAATTCATTCGTACGAATCCATTCTAATTCATTCGTACAATCCATTCTATTTCATTCGTACGATCCATTCTTACTCATTCGTATGATCCATTCTAATTCATTCGCACGAATGTATCCATTCTAAATTATTCGTATGATCCATTCTAATTCATTCGTACGATCCATTCTAAATCATTCGTACAATCCATTCTATTTCATTCGTACGATCAATTCTAATTCATTAGCATGATCCATTCGAATTCATTCGTACGATCCATTCAAATTCATTCGCACGATCCATTCTAATTCATTCGTACAATCCATTCTATTTCATTCGTACGATCCATTCTTACTCATTCGTATGATCCATTCTAATTCATTCTCACGAATGTATCCATTCTAATCCATTCGTACGATCCATTCTAATCCATTCGTACGATCCATTCTAATTCATTCGCATGAATATAACCATTCTAATTCATTCATTTGATCCATTCTAATTCATTCGTACGATCCATTCTAATTCATTCGTCCGATCCATTCTAATTCATTCGCACGAATGTATCCATTCTAAACCATTCATACGATCCATTCTAATTTATTCGTACGATCCATTACAATTCATTCGTAAGATCCATTCTAATTCATTCGTACGATCCATTCTAATTTATTCGTACGATCCATTCTAATTCATTCGCACGAATGTATCCATTCTAGTTCATTCGTACGATCCATTCTAATTCATTCGCACGGTCCATTCTAATTCATTCGTATGAATAAATTAGAATGGATACATTCGTGCGAATTAATTAGATTGGATCATACCAATGAGTAAGAATGGATCGCACAAATGAAATAGAATGGATTGTGCGAATGAATTAGAATGGTTCGTACGAATGAATTAGAATGGATCGTGTGAAAGAATTAGAATGGATGGTATGAATGAATTAGAATAGATCGTATGAATGAATTAGAATGGATCGTATGAGTGAATTAGAATGGATACGAAGGAATTAGAATGGATCGTACGAAGGAATTAGAATGGATCATACGAATGAAATAGAATGGATCGTACGAAGGAATTAGAATGGATCGTACGAAGGAATTAGAATGGATCGTACGAAGGAATTAGAATGGATATATTCGTGCAAATGAATTAGAATGGATCGTATGAATGAATTAGAATGGATCATTCGTATGATCCATTCTAACTCATTCGGTGGATCCATTCTAATTCATTCGTACGATCCATTCTAATTCATTCCCACGATCCATTCTAATTTATTCGTACGATCCATTCTAATTCATTCGTACGATCTATTCTAATTCATTCGCACGAATGTAACCATTCTAATTTATTCATACGATCCATTCTAATTCATTCGTACGATCCATTCTAATTCACTCATACGATCCATTCTAATACATTCATACGATCCATTCTAATTCATTTGCACGAATATATCCATTCTAATTCATTCGTACGATCCATTCTAATTCATTTGTACGATCCATTCTAATTCATTCGTACGATCCATTCTAATTCCTTCGTACGAATGAATTAGAATGGATACATTTGTGCGAATGAATTAGAATGGATCGTACGAATGAATTTGAATGGATCGTATGAATGAATTAGAATGGATCGTATGAATGAATTAGAATGGATCATACGAAGGAATTAGAATGGATCGTACGAATGAATTAGAATGGATCGTACGAATAAATTAGAATATATACATTCGTACGAATGAATTAGAATGGATCATACGAATGAGTAAGAATGGATCGTACGAATGAAATAGAATAGATTGTATGAATAAATTAGAATGGATCCAACGAATGAATTAGAATAGATCGTGTGAAAGAATTAGAACGGATTGTATGAATGAATTAGAATTTATTCGTACAATCCATTCGAATTCATTCGCACGATCCATTCTAATTCATTCATACGATCCATTCTAATTCATTCATACAATCCATTCTAATTCTTTCACACGATCCATTCTAATTCATTCGTCTAATCCATTCTAATTCATTCGTACAATCTATTCTAATACATTCGTACGATCCATTCTTACTCATTCGTATGATCCATTCTAATTCATTCGGACGAATGTATCCATTCTAATTTATTCGTACGATCCATTCTAATTCATTCGTACGATCCACTCTAATTCATTCGTACGATCCATTCTAATTCATTCGTCCGATCCATTCTAATTCATTCGCACGAATGTATCCAATCTAATTCATTCGTACGATCCATTCTAATTCATTCGTACGATCCATTCTAATTCATTCGTAAGATCCATTCTAATTCATTCGTACGATCCATTCTAATTCATTCGTACGATCCATTCTAATTCATTCGCATGAATGTATCCATTCTAGTTTATTCGTACGATCCATTCTAATTCATTCATACGATCCATTCTAATTTATTCGTACGATCCATTCTAATTCCTTCGTACGATTCATTCTAATTCATTCATACGATCTATTCTAATTCATCCGTACGATCCATTCTAATTCATTCGTACGATCCATTCTAATTCATTCGTACGATCCATTCTAATTCCTTCGTATCCATTCTAATTCACTCATACGATCCATTCTAATTCATTCGTACGATCCATTCTAATTCATTCATACAATCCATTCTAATTCATTCGCACGAATGTATCCATTCTAACTCATTCGTACGATCAGTTCTAATTCATTCACGAAATCTATTCTAATTCATTCATACGATCCATTCTAATTCATTCACACGATCCATTCTAATTCATTCACATGAATTAGAATGGATCGTACGAATGAATTAGAATGGATCGTACGAATGAAATTAGAATGGATTAGAATGGATCGTACGAATGAATTAGAATGGATCGTACGAATGAAATAGAATGAATTAGAATGGATCGTACGAATGAATTAGAATAGATCGTACGAATGAATTCGAATGGATATACTCGTGCAAATGAATTAGAATGGATCGTATGAATGTATTAGAATGGATCGTATGAGTGAATTAGAATGGATCGTACGAATGAATTAGAATGGATCGTATGAATGAATTAGAATGGATACATTCGTGCGAATGAATTAGAATTGATCGTACGAATGAATTAGAATGGATCGTACGAATGAACTAGAATGGATCGTGCGAATGAATTAGAATGGATCTTACGAATGAATTAGAATGGATCGTGCGAATGAGTAAGAATGGATCGTACGAATGAAATAGAATGGATTGTACGAATGAATTAGAATGGATTTGTACGAATTAATTAGAATGGATACATTCGTGCGAATGAATTAGAATGGATCATACGAATGAGTAAGAATGGATCGAACGAATGAAATAGAATAGATTGTATGAATGAATTAGAATGGATCCTACGAATGAATTAGAATGGATCGTGTGAAAGAATTAGAATGGATTGTATGAATGAATTAGAATGGATCGTACGAATGAATTAGAATGGATCGTACGAATGAATTAGATTGGATACATTCGTGCGAATGAATTAGAATTGATCGTACGAATGAATTAGAATGGATCGTGCGAATGAGTTAGAATAGATCGTACGAATGAATTAGAATGGATCGTACGAATGAACTAGAATGGATACATTCGTGCGAATGAATTAGAATGGATCGTACGAATGAATTAGAATGGATCTTACGAATGAATTAGAATGGATCGTACGAATGAATTAGAATGGATCGTACGAATGAATTAGAATGGATACATTCGTGCGAATGAATTAGAATGGATCGGACAAATGAATTAGAATGGATCGTACGAATGAATTAGAATGGATCGTACGAATAAATTAGAATGGATACATTCGTCCGAATGAATTAGAATGGATCATACGAATGAGTAAGAATGGATCGTACGAATGAAATAGAATGGATCGTACGAATGAACTAGAATGGATACATTCGTGCGAATGAATTAGAATGGATCGTACGAATGAATTAGAATGGATCGTACGAATGAATTAGAATGGATCTTACGAATGAATTAGAATGGATCGTAAGAATGAATTAGAATGGATCGTACGAATGAATTAGAATGGATACATTCGTGCGAATGAATTAGAATGGATCGGACGAATGAATTAGAATGGATCGTACGAATGAATTAGAATGGATCGTACGAAAGAATTAGAATGGATCGTACGAATAAATTAGAATGGACACATTCGTCCGAATGAATTAGAATAGATCATACAAATGAATTAGAATGGATCGTACGAATGAATTAGAATGGATAATATTAATGAATTAGAATGGATCGTACGAATGAATTAGAATCGATACATTCGTGCGAATGAATTAGAATGGATCGTGCACGAATGTATCCATTCTAATTCATTCGTACGATCCATTCTGCACAAAGGTATCCATTCTAATCCATTCGTAGGATCCATTCTAATCCATTTGTACGATCCATTCTAATTCATTCGTATGATCCATTCTAATTCATTCGCTCGAATGTATCCATTCTAATCCATTCGTACGATCCATTCTAATCCATTCGTACGATCCATTCTAATTCATTCGCATGAATGTAACCATTCTAATTCATTCGTTTGATCCATTCTAATTCATTCGTACGATCCATTCTAATTCATTCGTCCGATCCATTCTAATTCATTCGCACGAATGTATCCATTCTAATTCATTCGTACGATCCATTCTAATTCATTCGTACGATCCATTCTAATTCATTCGTAAGATCCATTCTAATTCATTCGTACGATCCATTCTAATTCATTCGTACGATCCATTCTAATTCATTCGCACGAATGTATCCATTTTAGTTCATTCGTACGATCCATTCTAATCTATTCGTACGATCCATTCTAGTTCATTCGCATGAATGTAACCATTCTAATTCATTCATTTGATCCATTCTAATTCATTCGTACGATCCATTCTAATTCATTCGTCCGATCCATTCTAATTCATTCGCACGAATGTATCCATTCTAATTCATTCGCACGATCCATTCTAATTCCTTCGTACGATCCATTCTAATTCATTCGTACGATCCATTCTAATTCATTCGTAGGATCATAGAATGGAATATACGAATGAATTAGAATGGATCGTACGAATGAATTACAATGGATCGTATGAATGAATTAGAGTGGATCGTACGAATGAATTAGAATGGATCGTGCGAATGAATTCGAATGGATCGTACGATCCATTCTAATTCATTCATACAATCCATTCTAATTCATTTGCACGAATGTATCCATTCTAATCCATTCGTACGATCCATTCTAATCCATTCGTACATTCTAATTCATTCATTTGATCCATTCTAATTCATTCGTACGATCCATTCTAATTCATTCGCACGATCCATTATAATTCATTCATCGGATTCATTCTAATTCATTCGTACAATCCATTCTAATTCTTTCACACGATCCATTCTAATTCATTCGTACGATCCATTCTAATTCATTCGCACAAATGTATCCATTCTAATTCATTCATACGATCCATTCTAATTCATTCGCACGATCCATTCTAATTCATTCGTACGATCCTTTCTAATTCTTTCACATGATCCATTCTAATTCATTCATATGATCCATTCTTACTCATTCGTATGATCCATTCTAATTCATTCGTATGATCCATTCTAATTCATTCGTACGATCCATTCTAATTCATTCGCACGATCCATCTTAATTCATTCGTACGATCCATTCTAATTCATTCGTACGATCCATTCTAATTCATTCGCACAAATGTATCCATTCTAATTCATTCGTACGATCCATTCTAATTCATTCGTACGATCCATTCTAATTCATTCGTACGATCCATTCTAATTCCTTCGTACGATCCATTCTAATTCATTCGTACGATCCATTCTAATTCATTCGTACGATCCATTCTAATTCATTCGTACGATCCATTCTAATTCCTTCGTACGATCCATTCTAATTCATTCGTACGATCCATTCTAATTCCTTCGTATGATCCATTCTAATTCAAACGAATGAATTAGAATGGATCGTACGAATTAATTAGAATGGATCATATGAATTAATTAGAATGGATCGTACGAATGAATTAGAATGGATCTTACGAAGGAATTAGAATGGATCGTACGAATGAATTATAATAGATCGTACGAATGAATTAGAATGGATCGTACGAAGGAATTAGAATGGATCGTACGAATGAATTAGAATGGATCGTACGAATAAATTAGAATGGATCGTACGAATGAATTAGAATGGATACATTCGCGAATGAATTAGAATGGATCGTACGAATGAATTAGAATGGATCGTACGAATGAATTAGAATGGATCTTACGAATGAATTAGAATGGATCGTACGAATGAATTAGAATGGATCGTACGAATGAATTAGAATGGATCATACGAATGAATTAGAATGGATCACTCATTCGTATGATCCATTCTAATTTATTCACACGAATGTATCCATTCTAATTCATTCGTACGTCTAATTCATTCGTACGGTCCATTCTAATTCATTCGCACAATCCATTCTATTTCATTCGTACGATCCATTCTTACTCATTCGTATGATCCATTATGGGTACATTCGTGCGAATGAATTAGAATGGATCATACGAATGAGTAAGAATGGATCGTACGAATGAAATAGAATGGAATGTGCGAATGAATTAGAATGGATCGTACGAATGAATTAGAATGGATCGTACGAATGAATTAGAATGTGTACGAATGAATTAGAATGGATCCTACGAATGAATTAGAATAGATCGTGTGAAAGAATTAGAATGGATTGTATGAATGAATTAGAATGGATCGTACGAATGAATTAGAATGGATCGTACGAATGAATTAGAATCGATACATTCGTGCGAATGAATTAGAATTGATCGTACGAATGAATTAGAATGGATTGTGCAAATTAATTAGAATGGATCGTACGAATGAATTAGAATGGATCGTACGAATAAAATAGAATAGAATGGATCGTACGAATGAATTAGAATGGATCGTACGAATGAATTAGAATGGATACATCGTGCGAATAAATTAGAATGGATCGGACGATTGACTTAGAATGGATCGTACGAATAAATTAGAATGGATCGTATGAATGAATTAGAATGGATCGTACAAATAAATTAGAATGGATACATTCGTCCGAATGAATTAGAATGGATCATACGAAAGAGTAAGAATGGATCGTACGAATGAAATAGAATAGATTGTACGAATGAATTAGAATGGATCCTACGAATGAATTAGAATGGATCGTGTGAAAGAATTAGAATGGATTGTATGAATGAATTAGAATGGATCATACGAATGAATTAGAATGGATCGTACGAATGAATTAGAATGGATCGTACGAATGAATTAGAATGGATACATTCGTACGAATGAATTAGAATGGATCGTACGAATGAATTAGAATGGATCGTATGGAATGAATTAGAATGGATATATTTGAACGAATAAATTAGAATGGATCATACGAATGAATTAGAATGGATCGTACGAATAAATTAGAATGGATAGTGCGAATGAATTAGAATCGATCGTATGAATGAATTAGAATGTATCGTACGAATGAATTAGAATGGATCATACGAATGAGTAAGAATAGATCGTACGAATGAATTAGAATGGATCGTACGAATGAATTAGAATGGATCGTACGAATAAATTAGAATGGATACATTCGTCCGAATGAATTAGAATGGATCATACGAATGAGTAAGAATGGATCGTACGAATGAAATAGAATAGATTGTACGAATGAATTAGAATGGATCCTATGAATGAATTAGAATTGATCGTGTGAAATAATTAGTATGGATTGTACGAATGGATTAGAATGGATCGTACGAATGAATTAGAATGGATCGTACGAATGAACTAGAATGGATACATTCGTGCGAATGAATTAGAATGGATCGTACGAATGAATTAGAATGGATCGTACGAATGAATTAGAATGGATATTACGAATGAATTAGAATGCATCGTACGAATGAATTAGAATAGATCGTGCGAATGAATTAGAATGGATCCTACGAAGGAATTAGAATGGATCGTACGAATGAATTAGAATGGATCGTATGAATGAATTAGAATAGATACATTCGTGCAAATGAATTAGAATGGATTGTACGAATGAATTAGAATAGATCGTACGAATGAATTAGAATGGATCGTGTGAAAGAATTAGAATGGATTGTATGAATGAATTAGAATGGATCATATGAATGAATTAGAATGGATACATTCGTGCGAATGAATTAGAATGGATCATACGAATGAATTAGAATGGATCGTACGAATGAATTAGAATGGTTACATTCATGCGAATGAATTAGAATGGATCGTACGAATGGATTAGAATGGATCGTACGAATGGATTAGAATGGATACATTCGAGCGAATGAATTAGAATGGAATGAATTAGAATGGTTCGTACCAATGAGTAAGAATGGATCGTACGAATGAAATAGAATAGATTGTACGAATGAATTAGAATGGATCCTACGAATGAATTAGAATGGATCATGTGAAAGAATTAGAATGGATTGTATGAATGAATTATAATGGATCGTATGAATGAATTAGAATGGATCGTGCGAATGAATTCGAATGGATCGTACGAATTCATTCTAATTCATTCATACAATCTATTCTAGTTCATTCGTACGATCCATTCTAATTCATTCGCATGATCCATTCTAATGAATTAGAATGGATTGTATGAATGAATTAGAATGGATCGTATGAATGAACTAGAATGGATACATTCGTGCGAATGAATTAGAATGGATCGTACGAATGAATTAGAATGCATCGTACGAATGAATTAGAATGGATCTTACGAATGAATTAGAATGGATCATACGAATGAATTAGAATGGATCGTACGAATGAATTAGAATGGATACATTCGTGCGAATGAATTAGAATGGATCGGACGAATAAATTAGATTGGATCGTACGAATGAATTAGAATGGATCGTACGAAAAAATTATAATAGATACATTAATCCGAATGAATTAGAATGGATCATACGAATGAGTAAGAATAGATCGTACGAATGAAATAGAATAGATTGTACGAATGAATTAGAATGGATCCTACGAATGAATTAGAATGGATCGTGTGAAAGAATTAGAATGGATTGTATGAATGAATTAGAATGGATCGTATGAATGAACTAGAATGGGTCGTGCGAATGAATTCGAATGGATCGTACGAATTCATTCTAATTCATTCATACAATCCATTCTAATTCTTTCGCACGAATGTATCCATTCTAATTCATTCGCACGAATGTATCCATTCTAATTCATTCGTACGAATCCATTCTAATTCATTCGTACAATCTATTCTATTTCATTCGTACGATCCATTCTAGTTCATTCGTACGATCCATTCTAATTCATTCGTACGATCCATTCTAATTCATTCGTATGATCCATTCTAATTAATTCGTATGATCCATTCTAATTCATTCGTACGATCCATTCTAATTCATTCATACAATCCATTCTAATTCATTCGCACGATTGTATCCATTCTAATTAATTCGTAAGATCCATTCTAATTCATTCGTATGATCCATTCTTATTCATTCGCACGATCCAGTCTAATGGATTCGCACGATCCATTCTAATTCATTCGCACGAATGTATCCATTCTAATTCATTTATACGATCCATTCTAATTCATTCGTGCAATCCATTCTATTTCATTCGTACGATCCATTCTTACTCATTCGTACGATCCATTCTAATTCATTCACACGAATGTATCCATTCGTACGAATGAATTAGAATAGATTGTAAGAATGAATTAGAATGGATCGTACGAATGAATTAGAATGGATCGTACGAAGGAATTAGAATGGATCGTACGAATGAATTAGAATGGATCGTACGAATTAATTAGAATAGATCGTACGAATGAATTAGAATGGATCGTACGAAAGAATTAGAATGGATCGTACGAATGAATTAGACTGGATCGTACGAATGAATTTGAATGGATACATTTGTGCGAATGAATCTAAATGGATTGTATGAATGAATTACAATGGATCGTACGAATGAATTAGAATGGATCGTACGAATGAATTAGAATAGCTCATACGAATGAATTAGAATGAATCGTATAAATGAATTAGAATAGTTACATTCGTGCGAATGAATTAGAATAGATCGTACGAATGAATTAGAATAGATCGTACGAATAAATTAGAATGGATCGTGGGAATGAATTAGAATGGATCGTACGAATGAATTAGAATGGATCCACTGAATGAGTTAGAATGGATCATACGAATGAATTAGAATGGATTGTACGAATGATTTAGAATGGATTGTGCGAATGAATTAGAATGGATCGTATGAATGAATAAGAATGGATCGTACGAATGAATTAGAATGGATCGTGCGAATGAATTAGCATGAATCGTACGAATGTATTAGAATGGATCGTACGAATGAATTAGAATGAATCGTACGATCCATTCTAATTCAATCGTCCGATCCATTCTAATTCATTCGCATGAATGTATCCATTCTAATTCATTCTTACAATCCATTCTATTTCATTCGTATGATCTATTCTAATTCATTCGTATGATCCATTCTAATTCATTCGTACGATCCATTCTAATTCTTTCGTACGATCCATTCTAATTCATTCGCACGATCCATTCTAATTCATTCATACGATCCATTCTAATTCATTCATACGATCCATTCTAATTCATTGCTACAATCCATTCTAATTCATTCGCTCGATCCATTCTAATTCATTCATACGATCCATTCTAATTCATTCATACAATGCATTCTAATTCTTTCACACGATCCATTCTAATTCATTCCTACGATCAATTGTAATTCATTCGTACAATCCATTCTATTTCATTTGTACGATCCATTCTTACTCATTCGTATGATCCATTCTAATTCATTCGTACGATCCATTCTAATTCATTTGTACGATCCATTCTAATTCATTCGTATAATCCATTCTATTTCATTCGTACGATCCATTCTTACTCATTCGTATGATCCATTCTAATTCATTCGCACGAATGTATCCATTCTAATTTATTCATACAATCCATTCTAATTCATTCCATACGATCCATTCTAATTCATTCGTACGATCGTAAGAATGAATTAGAATGGATCGTACGAATGAATTAGAATAGATTGTGCGAATGAATTAGAATGGATCGTACGAATGAATTAGAATGGATCGTATGAATGAGTAAGAATGGATCATACGAATGAGTAAGAATGGATCGTACGAATGAATTAGAATGGATCGTACGAATGAATTAGAATGGATCGTACGAATAAATTAGAATGGATACATTCATCCGAATGAATTAGAATGGATCATACGAATGAGTAAGAATGGATCGTATGAATGAAATAGAATAGATTGTACGAATGAATTAGAATGGATCCTATGAATGAATTAGAATGGATCGTGTGAAAGAATTAGAATGGATTGTATGAATGAATTAGAATGGATCGTATGAATGAATTAGAATGGATCGTGCGAATGAATTCGAATGGATCGTACGATCCATTCTAATTCATTCATACAATCCATTCTAATTCATTCGCACGAATGTATCCATTCTAATCCATTCGTACGATCCATTCTAATCCATTCGTACGATCCATTCAAATTCATTCGCACAAATGTATCCATTCTAATTCATTCGTATGATCCATTCTAATTCATTCGTACGATCCATTCTAATTCATTCGTACGATCCATTCTAATTAATTCGTACGATCCATTCTAATTCATTCGTACAATCTATTCTATTCCATTCTAATTCATTCGTACGATCCATTCTTACTCATTCGTATGATCCATTCTAATTCATTCGTACGATACATTCTTTCACATGATCTATTCTAATTCATTCGTAGGATCCATTCTAATTCATTCGTACAATCTATTCTATTTCATTCGTACGATCCATTCTTACTCATTCGTATGATCCATTCTATTTCATTCGGACGAATGTATCCATTCTAATTTATTCGTACGATCCATTCTAATTCATTCGTACGATCCATTCTAATTCATTATTATGATCCATTCTAATTCATTCGTACGATCCATTCTAATTCATTCGCACGATCCATTCTAATTCATTCGTACGATCCATTCTAATTCATTCATACGATCCATTCTAATTCATTCGTACGATCCATTCTAATTCATTCGCACAAATGTATCCATTCTAATCCATTCGTATGATCCATTCTAATTCATTCGTACGATCATATTAATGAATTAGAATGGATCGTACGAATGAATTAGAATGGATCGTGTGAAAGAATTAGAATGCATTGTGTGAATGAATTAGAATGGATCGTATGAATGAATTAAAATGGATCGTGCGAATGAATTCGAATGGATCGCATGATCCATTCGAATAGAATGGATCGTATAAATGAATTAGAATGGATCGGGCGAATGAATTAGAATGGATTGTAGGAATGAATTAGAATGGATCGTATGAATGAATTAGAATGGATCGTATGAATGAATTAGAATGAATCATGCAAATGAATTAGAATGGATCGTACGAATGAATTAGAATGGATCGTACGAATGAATTAGAATGGATCATACGAATGAATTAGAATGGATCATACGAATGAGTAAGAATGGATCGTACGAATGAAATAGAATGGATTGTACGAATGAATTAGAATGGATACATTCGTGCGAATGAATTAGAATGGATCGTACGAATGAATTAGAATGGATCATACGAATGAATTAGAATGCATCGTACGAAAGAATTAGAATGGATATATTCGTGCGAATGAATTAGAATGGATCGTACGAATGAATTAGACTGGATCGTACGAATGAATTTGAATGGATACATTTGTGCGAATGAATCTAAATGGATTGTATGAATGAATTACAATGGATCGTATGAAGGAATTAGAATGGATCGTACGAATGAATTAGAATGGATCAAATGAATGAATTAGAATGGTTACATTCATGCGAATGAATTAGAATGGATCGTACGAATGGATTAGAATGGATCGTATGAGTGAATTAGAATGGATACGAAGGAATTAGAATGGATCGTACGAAGGAATTAGAATGGATCATACGAATGAAACAGAATGGATCGTACGAAGGAATTAGAATGGATCGTACGAATGAATTAGAATGCATTCGTATGATCCATTCTAATTCATCCGGACGAATGTATCCATTCTAATTTATTCGTACGATCCATTCTAATTCATTCGTACGATCCATTCTAATTCATTCGTACGATCCATTCTTACTCATTCGTATGATCCATTCTAATTCATTTGTACGATCCATTCTAATTCATTCGCACGAATGTATCCATTCCATTCGTACGATCCATTCATACGATCCATTCTAATTCATTCATACAATCCATTCTAATTCTTTCACATGATCCATTCTATTTCATTCGTACGATCCATTTAAATTCATTCGTACGATCCATTCTAATTCATTCGTACCATCCATTCTAATTCATTCTAATTCATTCGTACGATCCATTCTAATTCATTCGTATGATCCATTCTAATTCATTCGTACGATCTATTCTAATTCATTTGTAAGATCCATTCTAATTCATTCGTACGATCCATTCTAATTCATTCGTACGATCCATTCTAATTCATTAATATGATCATTTCTAATTCATTCGTACGATCCATTCTAATGAATTAGAATTAATCGTATGAATGAAATAGAATGGATTGTGCGAATGAATTAGAATGGATTGTACGAATGAATTAGAATGGATCGTGTGAAAGAATTAGAATGGATTGTATGAATGAATTAGAATAGATCGTTTGAATGAATTAGAATGGATCGTATGAGTGAATTAGAATGGATACGAAGGAATTAGAAAGGATCGTACGAAGGAATTAGAATGGATCTTACGAATGAATTAGAATGGATCGTGCTAATGAATTAGAATTGATCGAACGAATTCATTCTAATTCATTCATACAATCCATTCTAATTCTTTCACACGATCCATTCTAATTCATTCGTACGATCCAATCTTACTTATTGGTACGATCCATTCTAATTCATTCGTACGAATGTATCCATTCTAATTCATTCGTACGAATCCATTCTAATTCATTCGTACGATCCATTCTAATACATTCATACGATCCATTCTAATTCATATGCACGAATATATCCATTCTAATTCATTCGTACGATCCATTCTAATTCCTTCGTACGATCCATTCTAATTCATTCGTACGATCTATTCTAATTCATTCGTACGATCCATTCTAATTCATTCGTAAGATCCATTCTAATTCATTCATACGATCTATTCTAATTCTTTCGCACGATCCATTCTAATTCATTCATACGATCCTACGATCCATTCTAATTCATTCGCATGAATGTAACCATTCTAATTCATTCATTTGATCCATTCTAATTCATTCGTACGATCCATTCTAATTCATTCGTCCGATCCATTCTAATTCATTCGTACGATCCATTCTAATTCCTTCGTACGATCCATTCTAATTCATTTGTACGATCTATTCTAATTAATTCGTATCATCCATTCTAATTCATTCGTACGATCCATTCTAATTCATTCGTACGATCCATTCTAATTCATTCGCACGATCCATTCTAATTCATTCATACGATCCATGCTAATTCATTCATACGATCCATTCTAATTTATTCCTACAATCCATTCTAATTCATTCGCCCGATCCATTCTAATTCATTCATACGATCCATTCTATTCGAATGGATCATGCGATCCATTCGAATTCATTCGCACGATCCATTATAATTCATTCATACGATCTATTCTAATTCATTCATACGATGCATTCTAATTCATTGATACAATGCATTCTAATTCATTCATACGATCCATTCTAATTCATTTGCACGAATATATCCATTCTAAATCATTCGTACGATCCATTCTAATTCCTTCGTATGATCCATTCTAATTCATTCGTACGATCTATTCTAATTCATTCGTACGATCCATTCTAATTCATTCGTACGATCCATTCTAATTCCTTCGTACGATCCATTCTAATTCATTCGTACGATCCATTCTAATTCATATGCACAAAGGTATCCATTCTAATCCATTCGTAGGATCCATTCTAATCCATTCGTACGATCCATTCTAATTCATTCATACGATCCATTCTAATTCATTCGCTCGAATGTATCCATTCTAATCCATTCGTACGATCCATTCTAATCCATTCGTACGATCCATTCTAATTCATTCGCATGAATGTAACCATTCTAATTCATTCATTTGATCCATTCTAATTCATTCGTATGATCCATTCTAATTCATTCGTCCGATCCATTCTAATTCATTCGCACGAATGTATCCATTCTAATTCATTCATACGATCCATTCTAATTCATTCGTACGATCCATTCTAATCCATTCGCACAAATGTATCCATTCTAATTCATTCGTACGATCTATTCTAATCCATTCGTACGATCCATTCTAATTCATTCGCATGAATGCATCTATTCTAATACATTCACACGATCCATTCTAATTCATTCGTACGATCCATTCTAATTCATTCGTACGATCCATTGTAATTCATTCGTATGATCCATTCTAATTCATTCCTACGATCTATTCTAATTCATTCGCTCGAATATATCCATTCTAATTCATTCATTCGATCCATTCTAATTCATTCACATGATCCATTCTAATTCATTCGTATGATCCATTCTAATCCATTCGTACGATCCATTCTAATTCATTCGTACGATCCATTCTAATTCATTCGTACGATCCATTCTAATTTATTCGCACGAATGTATCGATTCTAGTTCATTCGTATGATCCATTCTAATTCATTCGTACGATCCATTCTAATTCATTCGCACGATCCATTCTAATTCATTCGTACGATCCATTCTAATTCATTCATACGATCCATTCTAATTCATTCGTACGATCCATTCTAATTCATTCGCACAAATGTGTCCATTCTTATTCATTCGTACGATCCATTCTAAATCATTCGTACGATCCATTCTAATTCATTCGTACGATCCATTCTAATTCTTTCACACGATCCATTCTAATTCATTCGTATGATACATTCTAATTCATTCGCACGATCCATTCTAATTCATTCGTACGATCCATTCTAATTCATTCACACGATCCATTCTAATTCATTCGTACGATCCATTCTAATTCATTCGCACAAATGTATCCATTCTAATTCATTCGTACGATCCATTCTAATTTATTCGCACGATCCATTCTAATTCATTCGTACGATCCATTCTAATTCATTCGTACGATCCATTCTAATTCATTCGTATGATCCATTCTAATTCATTCGTACGATACATTCTAATTCATTCATACAATCCATTCTAATTCATTCGCACGAATGTACCCATTCTAATTAATTCGTACGATCCATTCTAATTCATTCGTATGATCTATTCTTATTCATTCGCACGATCCAGTCTAATTGATTCGCACGATCCATTCTAATTCATTCGCATGAATGTATCCATTCTAATTCATTCGTACGATCCATTCCAATTCATTAATATGATCCATTCTAATTCATTCGTACGATCCATTCTAATTCATATGCACAAAGGTATCCATTCTAATTCATTCGTACGAAAGAATTAGAATGGATTGTATGAAAGAATAGATCGTATGAATGAATTAGAATGGATCGTACGGAATGAATTAGAATGGATTGTATGAATGAATTAGAATGGATCGTACGAATGAGTAAGAATGGATCGTACGAATGAATTAGAATGGATCATACGAATGAATTAGAATGGATCGTACGAATTAATTAGAATGGATCATACGAATGAAATAGAATGGATCGTACGAAGGAATTAGAATGGATCGTACGAATGAAATAGAATGGATCGTACGAAGGAATTAGAATGGATCGTATGAAGGAATTAGAATGGATCGTATGAAGAAATTATAATGGATCGTACGAATGAATTAGAATGGATATATTCGTGCAAATGAATTAGAATGGATCGTATGAATGAATTAGAATGGATCGTATGAGTGAATTAGAACGGATAAAACGAATGAAGTAGAATGGATCGTATGAATGAATTAGAATGGATACATTTGTGCGAATGAATTAGAATGGATCGTATGAATGAATTAGAATGGATCGTACGAATGAATTAGAATGGATCGTGCGAATGAATTAGAATGGATCATACGAATGAATTAGAATGGATCGTACGAATGAACTAGAATGGATACATTCGTGCGAATGAATTAGAATGGATTGTACGAATGAATTAGAATGGATGGTACGAATGAATTAGAATCGATCTTACGAATTAATTAGAATGGATCGTACGAATGAATTCGAATGGATACATTCATGCGAATGAATTAGAATGGATCGGACGAATGAATTAGAATGGATCGTACGAATGAATTAGAATGGATCAAATGAATGAATTAGAATAGATCGTACGAATAAATTAGAATGGATACATTCGTCCGAATGAATTAGAATGGATCATACGAATGAATTAGAATGGATCGTACGAATGAATTAGAATGGATCGTACGAATGAATTAGAATGGATACATTCGTACGAATGAATTAGAATGGATCGTACGAATGAATTAGAATAGATCGTACGGAATGAATTAGAATGGATATATTTGAACGAATAAATTAGAATGGATCATACGAATGAATTAGAATGGATCGTACGAATAAATTAGAATGGATAGTGCGAATGAATTAGAATCGATCGTATGAATGAAGTAGAATGTATCGTACGAATGAATTAGAATGGATCATACGAATGAGTAAGAATAGATCGTACGAATGAATTAGAATGGATCGTACGAATGAATAAGAATGGATCGCACGAATAAATTAGAATGGATACATTCGTCCGAATGAATTAGAATGGATCATACGAATGAGTAAGAATGGATCGTACGAATGAAATAGAATAGATTGTACGAATGAATTAGAATGGATCCTACGAATGAATTAGAATGGATCGTGTGAAAGAATTAGAATGGATTGTACGAATGGATTAGAATGGATCGTACGAATGAATTAGAATGGATCGTACGAATGAACTAGAATGGATACATTCGTGCGAATGAATTAGAATAGATCGTACGAATGAATTAGAATGGATCGTACGAATGAATTAGAATGGATATTACGAATGAATTAGAATGGATCGTACGAATGAATTAGAATAGATCGTGCGAATGAATTAGAATGGATCATACGAATGAATTAGAATGGATCGTATGAATGAATTAGAATGGATACATTCGTGCAAATGAATTAGAATAGATTGTACGAATGAATTAGAATAGATCGTACGAATGAATTAGAATGGACCGTGTGAAAGAATTAGAATGGATTGTATGAATGAATTAGAATGGATCATATGAATGAATTAGAATGGATACATTCGTGCGAATGAATTAGAATGGATCATACGAATGAATTAGAATGGATCGTACGAATGAATTAGAATGGTTACATTCATGTGAATGAATTAGAATGGATCGTACGAATGGATTAGAATGGATCGTACGAATGGATTAGAATGGATACATTCGAGCGAATGAATTAGAATGGAATGAATTAGAATGGTTCGTACCAATGAGTAAGAATGGATCGTACGAATGAAATAGAATAGATTGTACGAATGAATTAGAATGGATCCTACGAATGAATTAGAATGGATCGTGTGAAAGAATTAGAATGGATTGTATGAATGAATTAGAATGGATCGTATGAATGAATTAGAATGGATCGTGCGAATAAATTCGAATGGATCGTACGAATTCATTCTAATTCATTCATACAATCTATTCTAGTTCATTCGTACGATCCATTCTCATTCATTCGCATGATCCATTCTAATGAATTAGAATGGATTGTATGAATGAATTAGAATGGATCGTATGAATGAACTAGAATGGATACATTCGTGCGAATGAATTAGAATGGATCGTACGAATGAATTAGAATGGATCGTACGAATGAATTAGAATGGATCTTACGAATGAATTAGGATGGATCATACGAATGAATTAGAATGGATCGTACGAATGAATTAGAATGGATACATTCGTGCGAATGAATTAGAATGGATCGGACAAATGAATTAGATTGGATCGTACGAATGAATTAGAATGGATCGTACGAATAAATTAGAATAGATACATTCGTTCGAATGAATTAGAATGGATCATACGAATGAGTAAGAATGGATCGTACGAATGCAATAGAATAGATTGTACGAATGAAGTAGAATGGATCCTATGAATGAATTAGAATGGATCGTGTGAAAGAATTAGAATGGATTGTATGAATGAATTAGAATGGATCGTATGAATGAACTAGAATGGGTCGTGCGAATGAATTCGAATGGATCAAACGAATTCATTCTAATTCATTCATACAATCCATTCTAATTCTTTCACACGATCCATTCTAATTCATTCGTACGTTCCATTCTAATTTATTAGCACGATCCATGCTAATTCATTCGTTTGATCAATTCTAATTCATTAGCATGATCCATTTTAATTCATTCGTACGATCCATTCTAATTCATTCGCACGATCCATTCTAATTCATTCATAGGATCCATTCTAACTCATTCATACAATCCATTCTAATTCATTCATACAATCCATTCTAATTCTTTCACATGATCCATTCTAATTCATTCGTAGGATCCATTCTAATTCATTCGTACAATCTATTCTATTTTATTCGTACGATCCATTCTTACTCATTTGTATGATCCATTCTAATTCATTCGGACGAATGTATCCATTCTAATTTATTCATACGATCCATTCTAATTCATTCGTACGATCCATTCTATTTCATTCGTACGATCCATTCTTACTCATTCGTACGATCCATTCGAATTCATTCGCACGATCCATTCTAATTCATTCATACGATGCATTCTAATTCATTCGCACTATCCATTCTAATTCACTCATACGATCCATTCTAATTCATTCGTACGATCCATTCTAATTCCTTCGTAGGATCCATTCTAATTCTTTCACACGATCCATTCTAATTATTTCGTAGGATCCATTCTAATTCATTCGTACAATCTATTCTATTTCATTCGTACGATCCATTCTTACTCATTCGTATGATCCATTCTAATTCATTCGAACGAATGTATCCATTCTAATTTATTCGTACGATCCATTCTAATTCATTCGTACGATCCATTCTATTTCATTCGTCCGATCCATTCTAATTCATTCACACGAATGTATCCATTCTAATTCATTCGTACGATCCACTCTAATTCATTCGTACGATCCATTCTAATTCATTCGTAAGATCCATTCTAATTCATTCGTACGATCCATTCTAATTCATTCGTACGATCCATTCTAATTCATTCGCACGAATGTATCCATTCTAGTTCATTCGTACGATCCATTCTAATTCATTCATACTATCCATTCTAATTCATTCGCACGAATGTATCCATTCTAATTCATTCGTACGATCAGTTCTAATTCATTCACAAAATCTATTCTAATTCATTCATACGATCCATTCTAATTTATTCACACGAATGTATCCATTCTAATTCATTCATACGATCCATTCTATTTCATCCATTCTAATTCATTCATATGATCCATTCTAATTCATTCGCACAATCCATTCTAATTCATTCGTATAATCCATTCTAATTCATTCGTATGATCCATTCTAACTCATTCGGTGGATCCATTCTAATTCATTCGTACGATCCATTCTAATTCATTCCCACGATCCATTCTAATTTATTCGTACGATCCATTCTAATTCATTCGTACGATCTATTCTAATTCATTCGCACGAATACAACTATTCTAATTCATTCATACGATTCATTCTAATTCATTCGTATGAGCTATTCTAATTCATTCGTACGATCCATTCTAATTCATTCGTAAGATCCATTCTAATTCATTCGTCCGATCCATTCTAATTCATTCGCATGAATGTATCCATTCTAATTCATTAATATGATCCATTCTAATTCACTCGTACGATCCATTCTAATTCATATGCACAAAGGTATCCATTCTAATCCATTCGTAGGACCCATTCTAATCCATTCGTACGATCCATTCTAATTCATTCGTACGATCCATTCTAATTCATTCGCTCGAATGTATCCATTCTAATCCATTCGTACGATTCATTCTAATCCATTCGTACGATCCATTCTAATTCATTCGCATGAAAGTAACCATTCTAATTCATTCATTTGATCCATTCTAATTCATTCGTACGATCCATTCTAATTCATTCGTCCGATCCATTCTAATTCATTCGCACGAATGTATCCATTCTAATTCATTCGTACGATCTATTCTAATTCATTCGTACGATCCATTCTAATTCATTCGTACGATCCATTCTAATTCATTCGTACGATCCATTCTAATTCATTCGCACGATCCATTCTAATTCATTTGCACGAATATATCCATTCTAATTCATTCGTACGATCCATTCTAATTCCTTCGTACGATCCATTCTAATTCATTCGTATGATCCATTCTAATTCATTCGCACGATCCATTCTAATTCATTCATAGGATCCATTCTAATTCATTCATACGATCTATTCTAATTCTTTCACACGAATGTATCCATTCTAATTCATTCGCACGAATGTATCCATTCAAATTCATTCGTACGAATCCATTCTAATTCATTCGTACAATCTATTCTATTTCATTCGTACGATCCATTCTAGTTCATTCGTACAATCCATTCTAATTCATTCGTACGTATTTCATTCGTACGATCCAATCTTACTCATTCGTATGATCCATTATGGATACATTCGTGCGAATGAATTAGAATGGATCATACGAATGAGTAAGAATGGATCGTACGAATGAAATAGAATGGATCGTAGAATGGATCAGAATAGATCGTGTGAAAGAATTAGAATGGATTGTATGAATGAATTAGAATGAATTCGTACGATCCATTCGAATTCATTCGCACGATCCATTCTAATTCATTCATACGATCCATTCTAATTCTTTCACACGATCTATTCTGATCCATTCTACGATCCAGTCTAATTCATTCGCACAATCCATTCTATTTCATTCGTACGATCCATTCTTACTGATTCGTATGATCCATTCTAATTCATTCGCACGAATGTATCCATAATGGATCATACGAATGAGTAAGAATGGATCGTACGAATAAAATAGAATGGATTGTACGAATGAATTAGAATGGATCGTACGAATGAATTAGAATGGATCGTACGAATGAACTAGAATGGATACATTCGTGCGATCGAATTAGAATGGATTGTACGAATGAATTAGAATGGATCGTACGAATGAATTAGAATGGATCGTATGAATGAATTAGAATGGATACATTCATACGAATGAATTAGAATGGATCGGACGAATGAATTAGAATGGATCGTACGATTGAATTAGATTGGATCGTACGAATGAATTAGAATGGATCGTACGAATAAATTAGAATGGATACATTCGTCCGAATGAATTAGAATGGAACATACGAATGAGTAAGAATGGATCGTACGAATGAAATAGAATAGATTGTACGAATGAATTAGAATGGATCCTACGAATGAATTAGAATGGATCGTGTGAAAGAATTAGAATGGATTGTATGAATGAATTAGAATGGATCGTATGAATGAACTAGAATGGATCGTGCGAATGAATTCGAATGGATCGTACGAATTCATTCTAACTCATTCATACAATCATTCTAATTCTTTCACACGATCCATTCTAATTCATTCGTACGTTCCATTCTAATTTATTAGCATGATCCATGCTAATTCATTCGTTCGATCAATTCTAATTCATTAGCACGATCCATTCTAATTCATTCGTACGATCCATTCTAATTCATTCGCATGATCCATTCTAATTCATTCATACAATCCATTCTAATTCATTCATACAATCCATTCTAATTCTTTCACATGATCCATTTTAATTCATTCGTAGGATCCATTCCAATTCATTCGTACAATCTATTCTATTTCATTCGTACGATCTATTCTTACTCATTCGTATGATCCATTCTAATTCATTCGGACGAATGTATCCATTCTAATTTATTCATACGATCCATTCTAATTCATTCGTACGATCCATTCTATTTCATTCGTACGATCCATTCTTACTCATTCGTACGATCCATTCGAAATCATTCGCACGATCCATTCTAATTCATTCATACGATCCATTCTAATTCATTCACACTATCTATTCTAATTCACTCATACAATTCATTCTAATTCATTCGTACGATCCATTCTAATTCCTTCGTACGATCCATTCTAATTCTTTCACACGATCCATTCTAATTATTTCGTAGGATCCATTCTAATTCATTCGTACAATCTATTCTATTTCATTCATACGATCCATTCTTACTCATTCGTATGATCCATTCTAATTCATTCGAACGAATGTATCCATTCTAATTTATTCGTACGATCCATTCTAATTCATTCGTACGATCCATTCTATTTCATTCGTTCGATCCATTCTAATTCATTCGCATGAATGTATCTATTCTAATTCATTCGTATGATCCATTCTAATTCATTCGTACGATCCATTCTAATTCATTCGTAAGATCCATTCTAATTCATTCGTACGATCCATTCTAATTCATTCGTACGATCCATTCTAATTCATTCGCACGAATGTATCCATTCTAGTTCATTCGTACGATCCATTCTAATTCATTCATACAATCCATTCTAATTCATTCGCACGAATGTATCCATTCTAATTCATTCGTACGATCAGTTCTAATTCATTCACAAAATCTATTCTAATTCATTCATACGATCCATTCTAATTTATTCGCACGAATGTATCCATTCTAATTCATTCATACGATCCATTCTATTTCATCCATTCTTATTCATTCATACGATCCATTCTAATTCATTCGCACAATCCATTCTAATTCATTCGTACAATCCATTTTAATTCATTCGTATGATCCATTCTAACTGATTCGGTGGATCCATTCTAATTCATTCGTACGATCCATTCTAATTCATTCCCACGGTCCATTCTAATTTATTCGTACGATCCATTCTAATTCATTCGTACGATCTATTCTAATTCATTCGCACGAATGTAACCATTCTAATTCATTCATACGATTCATTCTAATTTATTTGTATGAGCTATTCTAATTCATTCGTACGATCCATTCTAATTCATTCGTAAGATCCATTCTAATTCATTCGTACGATCCATTCTAATTCATTCGCACGAATGTATCCTTTCTAATTCATTAATATGATCCATGCTAATTCATTCGTACGATCCATTCTAATTCATATGCACAAAGGTATCAATTCTAATCCATTCGTAGGATCCATTCTAATCCATTCGTACGATCCATTCTAATTCATTCGTACGATCCATTCTAATTCATTCGCTCGAATGTATCCATTCTAATCCATTCGTACGATCCATTCTAATCCATTCGTACGATCCATTCTAATTCATTCGCATGAATGTAACCATTCTAATTCATTCATTTGATCCATTCTAATTCATTCGTACGATCCATTCTAATTCATTCGTCCGATCCATTCTAATTCATTCGCACGAATGTATCCATTCTAATTCATTCGTACGATCCATTCTAATTTATTCGTACGATCCATTCTAATTCATTCGTAAGATCCATTCTAATTCATTCGTACGATCCATTCTAATTCATTCGTACGATCCATTCTAATTCATTCGCACGATCCATTCTAATTCATTTGCACGAATATATCCATTCTAATTCATTCGTACGATCCATTCTAATTCCTTCGTACGATCCATTCTAATTCATTCGTACGATCTATTCTAATTCATTCGTACGATCCATTCTAATTCATTCGCATGATCCAATCTAATTCATTCATAGGATCCATTCTAATTCATTCATATGATCTATTCTAATTCTTTCGCACGAATGTATCCATTCTAATTCATTCGAAAGAATGTATCCATTCTAATTCATTCATACGAATCCATTCTAATTCATTCGTACAATCTATTCTATTTCATTCATACGATCCATTCTAGTTCATTCGTACGATCCATTCTAATTCATTCGTACGTTTTTCATTCGTACGATCCATTCTTACTCATTCGTATGATCCATTATGGATACATTCGTGCGAATGAATTAGAATGGATCATACGACTGAGTTAGAATGGATCGTACGAATGAAATAGAATGGATTGTGCGAATGAATTAGAATGGATCGTAGAATGGATCAGAATAGATCGTGTGAAAGAATTAGAATGGATTTTATGAATGAATTAGAATGAATTCGTACGATCCATTCGAATTCATTCACACGATCCATTCTAATTCATTCATACGATCCATTCTAATTCTTTCACACGATCTATTCTGATCCATTCTACGATCCATTCTAATTCATTCGCACAATCCATTCTATTTCATTCGTGCGATCCATTCTTACTCATTCGTATGATCCATTCTAATTCATTCGCACGAATGTATCCATAATGGATCATACGAATGAGTAAGAATGGATCGTACGAATGAAATCGAATGGATTGTATGAATAAATTAGAATGGATCGTGCGAATGAAATAGAATGGATCGTACGAATGAATTAGAATGGATCGTACGAATGAACTAGAATGGATACATTCGTGCGAATGAATTAGAATGGATCGTACGAATGACTTAGAATGGATCGTACGAATGAATTAGAATGGATCGTACGAAAGAATTAGAATGGATACATTCGTGCGAATGAATTAGAATGGATCGGACGAATGAATTAGAATGGATCGTACGAATGAATTAGAATGGATCGTATGAATAAATTAGAATGGATACATTCGTCCGAATGAATTAGAATGGATCATACGAATGAGTAAGAATGGATCGTACGAATGAAATAGAATAGATTGTACGAATGAATTATAATGGATCCTACGAATGAATTAGAATGGATCGTGTGAAAGAATTAGAATGGATTGTATGAATGAATTAGAATGGATCGTATGAATGAATTAGAATGGATCGTGCGAATGAATTCGAATGGATCGTACGAATTCATTCTAATTCATTCATACAATCCATTCTAATTCTTTCACACGATCCATTCTAATTCATTTGTACGTTCCATTCTAATTCATTAGTACGATCCATGCTAATTCATTCGTTCGATCAATTCTAATTCATTAACACGATCCATTCTAATTCATTCGTACGATCCATTCTAAGTCATTCGCACGATCCATTCTAATTCATTCATAGGATCCATTCTAATTCATTCATACGATCCATTCTATTTCTTTCGCACGAATGTATCTATTCTAATTCATTCGCACGAATGTATCCATTCTAATTCATTCGTACGATCCATTCTAATTCATTCGTACGATCCATTCTAATTCATTCGTACGATCCATTCTAATTCATTCATACGATCTATTCTAATTCATTCATACAATCCATTCTAATTCTTTCACACGATCCATTCTAATTCATTCGTATGATCCATTCTAATTCATTTGCACAATCCATTCTATTTCATTCGTACGATCCATTCTTACTCATTGGTACGATCCATTCTAATTCATTCGCACGAATGTATCCATTCTAATTCATTCGTACGAATCCATTCTAATTCATTCGTACAATCCATTCTATTTCATTCGTACGATCCATTCTTACTCATTCGTATGATCCATTCTAATTCATTCGCACGAATGTATCCATTCTAAATTATTCGTATGATCCATTCTAATTCATTCGTACGATCCATTCTAAATCATTCGTACAATCCATTCTATTTCATTCGTACGATCAATTCTAATTCATTAGCATGATCCATTCGAATTCATTCGTACGATCCATTCAAATTCATTCGCACGATCCATTCTAATTCATTCGTACAATCCATTCTATTTCATTCGTACGATCCATTCTTGCTCATTCGTATGATCCATTCTAATTCATTCACACGAATGTATCCATTCTAATCCATTCGTATGATCCATTCTAATCCATTCGTACGATCCATTCTAATTCATTCGCATGAATATAACCATTCTAATTCATTCATTTGTTCATTCTAATTCATTCGTACGATCCATTCTAATTCATTCGTCCGATCCATTCTAATTCATTCGCACGAATGTATCCATTCTAAACCATTCATACGATCCATTCTAATTTATTCGTACGATCCATTACAATTCATTCGTAAGATCCATTCTAATTCATTCGTACGATCCATTCTAATTCATTCGTACGATCCATTCTAATTCATTCGCACGAATGTATCCATTCTAGTTCATTCGTACGATCCATTCTAATTCATTCGCACGGTCCATTCTAATTCATTCGTATGAATAAATTAGAATGGATACATTCGTGCGAATGAATTAGATTGGATCATACCAATGAGTAAGAATGGATCGCACAAATGAAATAGAATGGATTGTGCGAATGAATTAGAATGGTTCGTACGAATGAATTAGAATGGATCGTGTGAAAGAATTAGAATGGATGGTATGAATGAATTAGAATAGATCGTATGAATGAATTAGAATGGATCGTATGAGTGAATTAGAATGGATACGAAGGAATTAGAATGGATCGTACGAAGGAATTAGAATGGATCATACGAATGAAATAGAATGGATCGTACGAAGGAATTAGAATGGATCGTACGAAGGAATTAGAATGGATCGTACGAAGGAATTAGAATGGATATATTCGTGCAAATGAATTAGAATGGATCGTATGAATGAATTAGAATGGATCATTCGTATGATCCATTCTAACTCATTCGGTGGATCCATTCTAATTCATTCCTACGATCCATTCTAATTCATTCCCACGATCCATTCTAATTTATTCGTACGATCCATTCTAATTCATTCGTACGATCTATTCTAATTCATTCGCACGAATGTAACCATTCTAATTTATTCATACGATCCATTCTAATTCATTCGTACGATCCATTCTAATTCACTCATACGATCCATTCTAATACATTCATACGATCCATTCTAATTCATTTGCACGAATATATCCATTCTAATTCATTCGTACGATCCATTCTAATTCATTTGTACGATCCATTCTAATTCATTCGTACGATCCATTCTAATTCCTTCGTACGAATGAATTAGAATGGATACATTTGTGCGAATGAATTAGAATGGATCGTACGAATGAATTTGAATGGATCGTATGAATGAATTAGAATGGATCGTATGAATGAATTAGAATGGATCATACGAAGGAATTAGAATGGATCGTACGAATGAATTAGAATGGATCGTACGAATAAATTAGAATATATACATTCGTACGAATGAATTAGAATGGATCATACGAATGAGTAAGAATGGATCGTACGAATGAAATAGAATAGATTGTATGAATAAATTAGAATGGATCCAACGAATGAATTAGAATAGATCGTGTGAAAGAATTAGAATGGATTGTATGAATGAATTAGAATGAATTCGTACAATCCATTCGAATTCATTCGCACGATCCATTCTAATTCATTCATACGATCCATTCTAATTCATTCATACAATCCATTCTAATTCTTTCACACGATCCATTCTAATTCATTCGTCTAATCCATTCTAATTCATTTGTACAATCTATTCTAATACATTCGTACGATCCATTCTTACTCATTCGTATGATCCATTCTAATTCATTCGGACGAATGTATCCATTCTAATTTATTCGTACGATCCATTCTAATTCATTCGTACGATCCATTCTAATTCATTCGTACGATCCATTCTAATTCATTCGTCCGATCCATTCTAATTCATTCGCACGAATGTATCCATTCTAATTCATTCGTACGATCCATTCTAATTCATTCGTACGATCCATTCTAATTCATTCGTAAGATCCATTCTAATTCATTCGTACGATCCATTCTAATTCATTCGTACGATCCATTATAATTCATTCGCACGCACGAATGTATCCATTCTAGTTTATTCGTACGATCCATTCTAATTCATTCGTACGATCCATTCTAATTTATTCGTACGATCCATTCTAATTCCTTCGTACGATTCATTCTAATTCATTCGTACGATCTATTCTAATTCATTCGTACGATCCATTCTAATTCATTCGTACGATCCATTCTAATTCATTCGTACGATCCATTCTAATTCCTTCGTATCCATTCTAATTCCCTCATACGATCCATTCTAATTCATTCGTACGATCCATTCTAATTCATTCATACAATCCATTCTAATTCATTCGCACGAATGTATCCATTCTAATTCATTCGTACGATCAGTTCTAATTCATTCACGAAATCTATTCTAATTCATTCATACGATCCATTCTAATTCATTCACACGATCCATTCTAATTCATTCACATGAATTAGAATGGATCGTACGAATGAATTAGAATGGATCGTACGAATGAAATTAGAATGGATTAGAATGGATCGTACGAATGAATTAGAATGGATCGTACGAATGAAATAGAATGAATTCGAATGGATCGTACGAATGAATTAGAATAGATCGTACGAATGAATTCGAATGGATAAACTCGTGCAAATGAATTAGAATGGATCGTATGAAAGTATTAGAATGGATCGTATGAGTGAATTAGAATGGATCGTACGAATGAATTAGAATGGATCGTATGAATGAATTAGAATGGATACATTCGTGCGAATGAATTAGAATTGATCGTACGAATGAATTAGAATGGATCGTACGAATGAACTAGAATGGATCGTACGAATGAATTAGAATGGATCTGACGAATGAATTAGAATGGATCGTGCGAATGAGTAAGAATGGATCGTACGAATGAAATAGAATGGATTGTACGAATGAATTAGAATGGATTCGTACGAATTAATTAGAATGGATACATTCGTGCAAATGAACTAGAATGGATCATACGAATGAGTAAGAATGGATCGTACGAATGAAATAGAATAGATTATACGAATGAATTAGAATGGATCCTACGAATGAATTAGAATGGATCGTGTGAAAGAATTAGAATGGATTGTATGAATGAATTAGAATGGATCGTACGAATGAATTAGAATGGATCGTACGAATGAATTAGATTGGATACATTCGTGCGAATGAATTAGAATTGATCGTACGAATGAATTAGAATGGATCGTGCGAATGAGTTAGAATAGATCGTACAAATGAATTAGAATGGATCGTACGAATGAACTAGAATGGATACATTCGTGCGAATGAATTAGAATGGATCGTACGAATGAATTAGAATGGATCTTACGAATGAATTAGAATGGATCGTACGAATGAATTAGAATGGATCGTACGAATGAATTAGAATGGATACATTCGTGCGAATGAATTAGAATGGATCGGACAAATGAATTAGAATGGATCGTACGAATGAATTAGAATGGATCGTACGAATAAATTAGAATAGATACATTCGTCCGAATGAATTAGAATGGATCATACGAATGAGTAAGAATGGATCGTACGAATGAAATAGAATGGATCGTACGAATGAACTAGAATGGATACATTCGTGCGAATGAATTAGAATGGATCGTACGAATGAATTAGAATGGATCGTACGAATGAATTAGAATGGATCTTACGAATGAATTAGAATGGATCGTAAGAATGAATTAGAATGGATCGTACGAATGAATTAGAATGGATACATTCGTGCGAATGAATTAGAATGGATCGGACGAATGAATTAGAATGGATCGGACGAATGAATTAGAATGGATCGTACGAAAGAATTAGAATGGATCGTACGAATAAATTAGAATGGACACATTCGTCCGAATGAATTAGAATAGATCATACAAATGAATTAGAATGGATCGTACGAATGAATTAGAATGGATAATATTAATGAATTAGAATGGATCGTACGAATGAATTAGAATCGATACATTCGTGCGAATGAATTAGAATGGATCGTGCACGAATGTATCCATTCTAATTCATTCGTACGATCCATTCTGCACAAAGGTATCCATTCTAATCCATTCGTAGGATCCATTCTAATCCATTCGTACGATCCATTCTAATTCATTCGTACGATCCATTCTAATTCATTCGCTCGAATGTATCCATTCTAATCCATTCGTACGATCCATTCTAATCCATTCGTACGATCCATTCTAATTCATTCGCATGAATGTAACCATTCTAATTCATTCATTTGATCCATTCTAATTCATTCGTACGATCCATTCTAATTCATTCGTCCGATCCATTCTAATTCATTCGCACGAATGTATCCATTCTAATTCATTCGTACGATCCATTCTAATTCATTCGTACGATCCATTCTAATTCATTCGTAAGATCCATTCTAATTCATTCGTACGATCCATTCTAATTCATTCGTACGATCCATTCTAATTCATTCGCACGAATGTATCCATTTTAGTTCATTCGTACGATCCATTCTAATCTATTCGTACGATCCATTCTAGTTCATTCGCATGAATGTAACCATTCTAATTCATTCATTTGATCCATTCTAATTCATTCGTACGATCCATTCTAATTCATTCGTCCGATCCATTCTAATTCATTCGCACGAATGTATCCATTCTAATTCATTCGCACGATCCATTCTAATTCCTTCGTACGATCCATTCTAATTCATTCGTACGATCCATTCTAATTCATTCGTAGGATCTTAGAATGGAATATACGAATGAATTAGAATGGATCATACGAATGAATTAGAATGGATCGTATGAATGAATTAGAGTGGATCGTACGAATGAATTAGAATGGATCGTGCGAATGAATTCGAATGGATCGTACGATCCATTCTAATTCATTCATACAATCCATTCTAATTCATTTGCACGAATGTATCCATTCTAATCCATTCGTACGATCCATTCTAATCCATTCGTACATTCTAATTCATTCATTTGATCCATTCTAATTCATTCGTACGATCCATTCTAATTCATTCGCACGATCCATTCTAATTCATTCATCGGATTCATTCTAATTCATTCGTACAATCCATTCTAATTCTTTCACACGATCCATTCTAATTCATTCGTACGATCCATTCTAATTTATTCGCACAAATGTATCCATTCTAATTCATTCATACGATCCATTCTAATTCATTCGCACGATCCATTCTAATTCATTCGTACGATCCTTTCTAATTCTTTCACATGATCCATTCTAATTCATTCATATGATCCATTCTTACTCATTCGTATGATCCATTCTAATTCATTCGTATGATCCATTCTAATTCATTCGTACGATCCATTCTAATTCATTCGTACGATCCATCTTAATTGATTCATACGATCCATTCTAATTCATTCGTACGATCCATTCTAATTCATTCGCACAAATGTATCCATTCTAATTCATTCGTACGATTCATTCTAATTCATTCGTACGATCCATTCTAATTCATTCGTACGATCCATTCTAATTCCTTCGTACGATCTATTCTAATTCATTCGTACGATCCATTCTAATTCATTCGTACGATCCATTCTAATTGATTCGTACGATCCATTCTAATTCCTTCGTACGATCCATTCTAATTCATTCGTACGATCCATTCTAATTCCTTCGTATGATCCAATCTAATTCAAACGAATGAATTAGAATGGATCGTACGAATTAATTAGAATGGATCATATGAATTAATTAGAATGGATCGTACGAATGAATTAGAATGGATCTTACGAAGGAATTAGAATGGATCGTACGAATGAATTATAATAGATCGTACGAATGAATTAGAATGGATCTTACGAAGGAATTAGAATGGATCGTACGAATGAATTAGAATGGATCGTACGAATAAATTAGAATGGATCGTACGAATGAATTAGAATGGATACATTCGCGAATGAATTAGAATGGATCGTACGAATGAATTAGAATGGATCGTACGAATGAATTAGAATGGATCTTACGAATGAATTAGAATGGATCGTACGAATGAATTAGAATGGATCGTACGAATGAATTAGAATGGATCATACGAATGAATTAGAATGGATCACTCATTCGTATGATCCATTCTAATTTATTCACACGAATGTATCCATTCTAATTCATTCGTACGTCTAATTCATTCGTACGGTCCATTCTAATTCATTCGCACAATCCATTCTATTTCATTCGTACGATCCATTCTTACTCATTCGTATGATCCATTATGGGTACATTCGTGCGAATAAATTAGAATGGATCATACGAATGAGTAAGAATGGATCGTACGAATGAAATAGAATGGAATGTGCGAATGAATTAGAATGGATCGTACGAATGAATTAGAATGGATCGTACGAATGAATTAGAATGTGTTCGAATGAATTAGAATGGATCCTAAGAATGAATTAGAATAGATCGTGTGAAAGAATTAGAATGGATTGTATGAATGAATTAGAATGGATCGTACGAATGAATTAGAATGGATCGTACGAATGAATTAGAATCGATACATTCGTGCGAATGAATTAGAATTGATCGTACGAATGAATTAGAATGGATTGTGCAAATTAATTAGAATGGATCGTACGAATGAATTAGAATGGATCGTACGAATAAAATAGAATAGAATGGATCGTACGAATGAATTAGAATGGATCGTACGAATGAATTAGAATGGATACATCGTGCGAATAAATTAGAATGGATCGGACGATTGAATTAGAATGGATCGTACGAATAAATTAGAATGGATCGTATGAATGAATTAGAATGGATCGTACAAATAAATTAGAATGGATACATTCGTCCGAATGAATTAGAATGGATCATACGAAAGAGTAAGAATGGATCGTACGAATGAAATAGAATAGATTGTACGAATGAATTAGAATGGATCCTACGAATGAATTAGAATGGATCGTGTGAAAGAATTAGAATGGATTGTATGAATGAATTAGAATGGATCATATGAATGAATTAGAATGGATCGTGCGAATGTATTCGAATGGATCGTACGAATTCATTCTAATTCATTCATACAATCCATTCTAATTCTTTCACACGATCTATTCTAATTCATTCGTAGGATCCATTCTAATTCATTCGTACACATTCTAATTCATTCGTACGATCCATTCTAATTCATTCGTACGATCCATTCTAATTCATTCGCACATTCTATTCTATTTCATTCGTACGATCCATTCTTACTCATTCGTATGATCTATTCTAATTCATTCGTACGATCCATTCTAATTCATTCGTACGATCCATTCTAATTCATTCGCACGAATGTATCCATTCTAGTTCATTCGTACGATCCATTCTAATTCATTCGTACGATCCATTATAATTCATTCGCACGATCCATTCTAATTCATTCATACAATCCATTCTATTTCATTCGTACGATCCATTCTTACTCATTCGTATGATCCATTATGGATACATTCGTGCGAATGAATTAGAATGGATCATACGAATGAGTAAGAATGGATCGTACGAATGAAATAGAATGGATTGTGCGAATGAATTAGAATGGATCGTAGAATGGATCAGAATAGATCTTGTGAAAGAATTAGAATGGATCGTATGAATGAATTAGAATGGATCGTGCGAATGAATTCGAATGGATCGTACGAATGAATTCTAATTCATTCATACAATCCATTCTAATTCTTTCACACGATCTATTCTGATCCATTCTACGATCCATTCTAATTCATTCGCACAATCCATTCTATTTCATTCGTACGATCCATTCTTACTCATTCCTATGATCCATTCTAATTCATTTGCACGAATGTATCCATAATGGATCATACGAATGAGTAAGAATGGATCATACGAATGAAATACGCATGAATGAATTAGAATGGATCGTACGAATGAACTAGAATGGATCGTACGAATGAAATAGAATAGATTGTACGAATGAATTAGAATGGATTCGTACGAATGAATTAGAATGGATACATTCGTGCGAATGAATTAGAATGGATACATTCGTGCAAAAGAATTAGAATAGATCGTATGAATGAATTAGAATGGATCCTATGAATGAATTAGAATGGATCGTGCGAATGAATTAGAATGAATCGTACGAATGAATTAGAATAGATCGTACGAATGAATTAGAATGGATCGTACGAAGGAACTAGAATGGATCGTATGAATGAATTAGAATGGATATATTCGTGCAAATGAATTAGAATAAATCGTGCGAATGAATTAGAATGGATCGTACGAATGAATTAGAATGGATCGTACGAATGAATTAGAATGGATCTTACGAATGAATTAGAATGGATCGTACGATTGAATTAGAATGGATCGTACGAATGAATTAGAATTGATACATTCGTGCGAATGAATTAGAATGGATCGGACGAATGAATTAGAATGGATCGTACGAATGAATTAGAACGGATCAAATGAATGAATTAGAATGGTTACATTCATGCGAATGAATTAGAATGGATCGTACGAATGAATTAGAATGGATCGTATGAATGAATTAGAATGGATCGTACGAATGAATTAGAATGGATCAAATGAATGAATTAGAATGGTTACATTCATGCGAATGAATTAGAATGGATCGTACGAATGGATTAGAATGGATCGTACGAATGGATTAGAATGGATACATTCGAGCGTACGATCCATTCTAATTCATTCGTCCGATCCATTCTAATTCATTCGCACGAATGTATCCATTCTAATTCATTCGTTCGATCCATTCTAATTCATTCGTACGATCCATTCTAATTCATTCGTAAGATCCATTCTAATTCATTCGTCCGATCCATTCTAATTCATTCGTACGATCCATTCTAATTCATTCGCACGAATGTATCCATTCTAGTTCATTCGTACGATCCATTTTAATTCATTCGTACGATCCATTCTAATTCATTCGCACGATCCATTCTAATTAATTCGTACGATCCATTCTAATTCATTCATACGATCCATTCTAATTCATTCGTACGATGCATTCTAATTCATTCGCACAAATGTATCCATTCTAATTCATTCGCATGATCCATTTTAATTTATTCCCATGATCCATTCTAATTCATTCGTACGATCCATTCTAATTCTTTCATACGATCCATTCTAATTCATTCGTACGATCCATTCTAATTCATTCGCATGATCCATTCTAATTCATTCGTATGATCCATTCTAATTCATTTGGATGATCCATTCTAATTCATTCGTACGATCCATTCTAATTCATTCATACGATCCATTCTAATTCATTCGTACGATCCATTCTAATTCATTCGCACAAATGTATCTATTCTAATTCATTCGTACGATCCATTCTAATTCATCCGCACGATCCATTCTAATTCATTCGTACGATCCATTCTAATTCATTCGTATGATCCATTCTAATTAATTCGTACGATCGATTCTAATTTATTCGCACGAATGTATCTATTCTAATTCATTCGTACAATCCATTCTATTTCATTCGTACGATCCATTCTTACTCATTCGTATGATCCATTCTAATACATTCGTACGATTCATGCTAATTCATTCGCACAATCCATTCTAATTCATTCGTACGATCCATTCTTATTCATTTATACGATCCATTCTAATTCATTCGCACAATCCATTCTAATCCATTCTAATTCATTTGTAAGATCCATTCTAATTCATTCGTACGATCCATTCTAATTCATTCATACAATCCATTCTAATTCGTTCACACGATCCATTCTAATTCATTCGTACGATCCATTCTAAATCATTCGCGCAATCCATTCTATTTCATTCGTACGATCAATTCTAATTCATTAGAATGGATCATACGAATGAATTAGAATGGATCATATTAATGAATTAGAATGGATCGTACGAATACGAACGAATTAGAATGGATCGTACGAAGGAATTAGAATGGATCGTACGAATGAATTAGAATGGATATATTCGTGCAAATGAATTAGAATGGACCGTATGAATGAATTAGAATGGATCGTACGAATGACTTAGAATGGATATATTCGTGCAAATGAATTAGAATGGATCGTATGAATGTATTAGAATGGATCGTATGAGTGAATTAAAATGGATCGTCCGAATGAATTAGAATGGATCGTACGAATGAATTAGAATGGATTGTGTGAAAGAATTAGAATGGATTGTATGAATGAATTAGAATAGATCGTATGAATGAATTAGAATGGATCGTACGAATGAATTAGAATGGATCACACGAATGAATTTGAATGGATACATTTGTGCGAATGAATCTAAATGGATTGTATGAATGAATTACAATGGATTGTACGAATGAATTAGAATGGATCGTACGAATGAAATAGAATAGCTCATATGAATGAATTATAATGAATCGTATGAATGAATTAGAATGGTTACATTCGTGCGAATGAATTAGAATAGATCGTACGAATGGATTAGAATGGATCGTACGAATAAATTAGAATGGATCATGCGAATGAATTAGAATGGATCGTACGAATGAATTAGAATGGATCCACCGAATGAGTTAGAATGGATCATACGAATGAATTAGAATGGATTGTACGAATGAATTAGAATTGATTGTGCGAATGAATTAGAATGGATGGTATGAATGAATAAGAATGGATCGTACGAATGAATTAGAATGGATCGTGCGAATGAATTAGCATGAATCGTACGAATGTATTAGAATGGATCATACGAATGAATTAGAATGAATCGTACGATCCATTCTAATTCAATCGTCCGATCCATTCTAATTCATTCGCATGAATGTATCCATTCTAATTCATTTTTACAATCCATTCTATTTCATTCGTACGATCCATTCTTACTCATTCGTATGATCCATTCTAATTCATTCGTATGATCCATTCTAATTCGTTCGTACGATCCATTCTAATTCATTCGTACGATCCATTCTAATTCATTCGCACGATCCATTCTAATTCATTCATACGATCCATTCTAATTCATTCATACGATCCATTCTAATTCATTCCTACAATCCATTCTAATTCATTCGCCCGATCCATTCTAATTCATTCATACGATCCATTCTATTCGAATGGATCATGCGATCCATTCGAATTCATTTACACGATCCATTCTAATTCATTCATACGATCCATTCTAATTCATTCATACAATGCATTCTAATTCTTTCGCACGATCCATTCTAATTCATTCATACGATCCATTCTAATTCATTCGTACGATCCATTCTAATTCACTCATACGATCCATTCTAATTCATTCATACGATCCATTCTAATTCATTTGCACGAATATATCTATTCTAATTTATTCGTACGATCCATTCTAATTCCTTCGTACGATCCATTCTAATTCCTTCGTACGATCCATTCTAATTCCTACGTACGATCCATTCTATTTCATTCGTATGATCCATTCTAATTCCTTCGTACGATCCATTCTAATTCCTTCGTATCCATTCTATATCATTCATATAATCCATTCTAATTTATTCGCACGAATGTATCCATTCTAATTCATTTGCACGATCCATTCTAATTCATTCCTATGATCTATTATAATTCATTCGTATGATCCATTCTAATCCATTCTTTCATACGATCCATTCTAATTCATATGCACAAAGGTATCCATTCTAATCCATTCGTAGTATCCATTGTAATCCATTTGTACGATACATTCTAATTCATTCGTACGATCCATTCTAATTTATTCGCACGAATGTATCCATTCTAATTCATTCGTACGATCCATTCTAATTCATTCGCACAATCTATTCTAATTCATTCATACGATGCATTCTAATTCATTCGCACGAATGTATCCATTCTAATTCATTCATACGATCCATTCTACTTCATTCGTACTATCCGTTCTAATTCACTCATACGATCCATTCTAATTCATTCATATGATCCATTCTAATTTATTTGCACAAAGGTATCCATTCTAATTTATTCGTACGATCCATTCGAATTCATTCGCACGATCCATTCTAATTCATTCGTACGATCCATTCTAATTCATTCGTACGATCCATTCTAATTCATTCGCACGATCCATTCTAATTCATTCGTACAATCTATTCTATTTCATTCGTACGATCCATTCTTACTCATTCGTATGATCCATTCTAATTCATTAGGACGAATGTATCCATTCTAATTTATTCGTACGATCCATTCTAATTCATTCGTACGATCCATTCTAATTCATTCGTACGATCCATTCTAATTCATTCGTCCGATCCATTTTAATTCATTCACACGATCCATTCTAATTCATTCGTACGATCCATTCTAATTCATTCATACAATCCATTCTAATTCATTCGTACGATCCATTCTAATTCACTCATACGATCCATTCTAATACATTCATACGATCCATTCTTATTCATTTGCACGAATATATCCATTCTAATTTATTCGTACGATCCATTCTAATTCCTTCGTACGATCCATTCTAATTCATTCGTACGATCTATTCTAATTCATTCGTACGATCCATTCTAATTCATTCGTACGATCCATTCTAATTCCTTCGTACGATCCATTCTAATTCATTCGTACGATCCATTCTAATTCATTCGTACAATCTATTCTAATTCATTCGTACGAATGGATACATTCGTATGAATGAATTAGAATGGATCGTACGAATGAGTAAGAATGGATCATACGAATGAAATAGAATGGATTGCACGAATGAATTAGAATGGATCGTACGAAGGAATTAGAATTGATCGTGTGAAAGTATTAGAATGGATTGTATGAATGAATTAGAATGGATCGTACGAAGGAATTAGAATGGATCGTACGAATGAATTAGAATAGATCGTACGAATGAATTAGAATGGATCGTACAAATGAATTAGAATGGATCGTACGAAAGAATTAGAATGGATCGTACGAATGAATTAGAATGGATCATGCGAATGAATTAGAATAGATTGCCCGAATGAATTAGAATGGATCGTGCGAATAAATTAGAATGGATCATACGAATGAATTAGAATGGATCGTACGATTGAATCGAGGGAGATCTCCGCTGCTGATGTTGATTGGGATGATTTCTTCAATTGAGGGTGATGCTTCCCATTCGATTGGTGGAGGTTCGGTCAGCGGAATCTCCTTTGATTGCTATTTGGAAGAGGGACCAGCTTCATCTCGTGGCCGCTTTGGAGGAGCAATGTTGATCTTTCGATCTGTCTTAGCCGCAGCAGCCTCACAAGACTTCCAGATTGCTGATCACCTCGAATGCAGACGATGCCTTCTCCAGTTGCAAACTTGAGTAGTTGATGATAAGAAGAGGAGATGGCATTGATCTGATGGAGGAATGGTCGCCCGAGGATGGCATTGTAACTAGAGACCCCTTCGACAATGGCAAACCTCACCGAGACTCGAGTCTCTCGGCTGAGGTCCAGAGTGAATCTCGATTCGCCCACCGTGATGCTTTGTTCGCCGTTGAAGCCAGTGATCACGGTCGGGACGACGTCGAGACTTTGATATTTATGTCCCAGACGTTTGAAGCAGTCTGAGAACATAATGTTGATAGAACTCCCGGTGTCGATGAGGATCCGATTGACGGTGCTTCCGTCGATGATGAGTTTCAAAACCAGGGGGTCTCGATGTGGAGTATGAACTCCTTGAAGATCAGTGTCGTTGAAGACGATGGACGGCCAAGCAAGACCTTCGATAGGTTTCTCGATCCAGGTATCTTCTTTATTTGCAGTAGATCGAACATGGAAGATGCGCCGAATCTGCCGATCGACTTCTTTCCCGGTCACTGCTTGGTTGTGCAATGATCTATGAATGCCAAAGATATTGGCATTCACGGTGAGAGATGATGGGTTGGAAGAGATTTGATGTATCCAACACACTTCTTTCCCCTTTGCAGAGGTTCGACGTTGATCATGCCCGTTGCTAACGAATTCTTGAAGGTGGCCCTCTCGCAATAAGTCTTCAAGATGGAACTTCAACCGATAGCATCGGTCGGTAGAGTGGCCGTGACTTCGATGGAATTCGCAGTAGACCGTTTTATCTGCTGTGAATTTGGAGTTAGGCTGAAGAGGATTGGGCCTTCGAAGATACTCGTCGTGCTGAATGCGCTCGAGTATCTGTTCGACCGGCATATTCCACTCGGTGAAAGTGGTCTTTGTTGGAGATCGACGCCCGTCATTCTTTGATCGTTTATTGGCTGGAGGGGCTGCTGCCTCAGCATTGTGGGCTTTAGCAGCATACTTAGGAGCTTCTCTTTCCGCCGGTCTTTGCTTCGTCTCTCGCCCTTTTCGAGTGACTTGATCGTCTTCGACCTCGATCTCTCTCTGGATTCGATCGAACATAGCACCCAAAGAAGGAGGGGGATTGCGGATGAAGTCGTTGTAGATGTGTAGATCGAAGCGGAGAGCGTTCTGGAAAGCCAACATGATTGCTTCATCATCCAGATATCTTCCAGAGAGGGCAGCATGCTCGTTGCGAAACCTTCTAGTGAAACTTCGGAGAGTCTCATCAGCACCCATCCTTTGCCAATAGAGAGCGTCGAGCTTCTTCTCGGGCTTCAAATTGAGCTGATAATGCTGCATAAAGAGTTTGGCCAAAACATTGAACTGGGTGATGGACCCAGCTCGGAGATTGTGATACCAGTCGAGCGACGGCTCATCGAGACTTCCTGCGAAGGTGCGGCAGAGCACATTATTTTCTTCTTCGTGTGGCGTTAGAGCTTGCTTGAATGCGAGGATGTGGAGAGTAGGGTCTCCTCGTATGCAGTTGAATTTGGGGAGGACAGGAGTTCTCCATCCTCTTAGAAATGTTGACTCGAAGAGGCTTCGATGTAGAGGCCCGGCAGAGGAATAGCCTTCCCTACGACCATGTCCTCGACCTAGAGGTGGGTCAAGAGGCAAAATCACAAGGTCTTGCTCGGGCATTGAAGTATTTGCTGGTTGAAGCCTATGTCGGAGGTCCGATCCAAGCCCACGTTGAAGTGGCATGGAAGGGGAGATTCTACTCTTTGAAGGAGCGCCTTTTATTTGGTGCTTCCTTGGTGTATTGAGCTTTGAAGGTGCCCTCTTGTCGCAGTTGCGACCAGAAGACGATTGGGAAGACTCGTCGTCAAGGCGATCCCAAACACTCTACTTCTAGGGGGCAGCAGAGGGAGTTGGGTCGTGTCGGATCCTTTCGAGGGCAGCAGTGCCCATTGACCTCCGTTGTTCGGAGTGGATTGAATGTCGAGGAAGATCGACCCTTTCACTTGTAGAGGGGATAGGTAGAGCAATCCCAGCTTCAGAAGCTGCCCTCTTAAGTGCATCCCTCTCGGCGGTGAGGGTGGCGTTTTGCTTCGCCAATTAGAGCAGCTGGAAGTCGACCGCAGAGATTTGGTAGGTTGATGGAGGGTCTTCAGCAGGAGCGGGTGTTGTTTGCCCAATCGACTGTCGCGCGGGGTGGGCGATAGGTCGATCGACAGATTTGCCACTCCCTGAACGAACCCCCATCTCGAGGACAGCAATGGGCTGTCCAAAGTTGAGCCTTTGACTCATTGAACGAGTCTCAGGACGAGGTTATTGTTGAGTGTTACTTCCTTCTGGTTGACCCTGGTGCTTTGGCCTCGCCATTCAGAGAGCGAAGGGTGCAACGAGAGTGCCAATGTCCAAACGGTTGTCTGATCAACCGAAGGGGTGAGGAAGTTTGGCTATCGATCAGTTGTTTGCGTAATTGATTCGATAGACAAAATAGAGAGGACACGGCTTCTAGCACGGATCCCACAGACGGTGCCAAACTGTGGGGGAAAATCTTCGTGCCGACCCGAAGACTTTCGCAGCACCAGTCAATTGAAGTTGAAGTTGACGTCGAAGATCGTTGATCGATCTGTTGATTGAAGTTGAAGTCTTTTGATATGCAAACAGAGAGAATGTTGACACGAGGTGTGATCTCGAAGTTCAGCCGAAGCCTACGTCTCCGTGCTATAGGGAGCAACCCGAATTCACTAACACTTATGTTAATGTGATCTCGACAGGCCGAGTATCACAAGAAACGCTCTAATCTCTTCGAAGGAGAGAAGAAGATCAAAGAGAGATAGTAGATGGGGAGCTGAGAGATTTCAGAGTTCTGGTTCTGAAAAGTCAGATCTCAGAGTGGAAATCAGAAATTCTGGATCTTAGATTTCGATCCATTTACATTCGAAGGCTCTGCTATTTATAGAACTTTCTGGTGGTAAATGGCAGTTTCTGCTGCAGTATCTGGGGATCCTCCAGGCAGGGCCGGTGGGTCCCTCGAAAGCCTTCGGGGGCCCACCAGGCAGGGCCGGTGGGTCCCGCTGCGGTCTCCGGGGGCCCACCAGGCAGGGCCGGTGGGTCCCGTGGTAGTATTCGTGGGCCCACCAGGCAGGGCCGGTGGGTCCCATGATAGTATTCGCGGGCCCACCAGGCAGGGCAGGTGGGTCCCGTGGTAGTCTCCGGGGGCCCACCAGGCAGGGCCGGTGGGTCCCGCTGTGGTCTCTGGGGGCCCACCAGGCAGGGCCAGTGGGTCCCGTGGTAGTCTCCGGGGGCCCACCAGGCAGGGCCAGTGGGTCCCGCTGTAGTCTCCGGGGGCCCACCAGGCAGGGCCAGTGGGTCCCGCTGTGGTCTCCGGAGGCCCACCAGGCAGGGCCGGTGGGTCCCGCTGTAGTCTCTGGGGGCCCACCAGGCAGGGCCAGTGGGTCCCGTGGTAGTCTCCGGGGGCCCACCAGGCAGGGCCGGTGGGTCCCGCTGTTGGCAACCTTCTTACCAAAATTTGCACCCACAATTAGAATGGATCGTACGAATGAATTAGAATGGATTCGTACGAATAAATTAGAATGGATACATTCGTGCGAATGAATTAGAATGGATCGTACCAATGAGTAAGAATGGATCGTACGAATGAAATAGAATGGATTGTGCGAATGAATTAGAATGGACCGTACGAATGAATTAGACGTACGAATGAATTAGAATGGATACATTCGTGCGAATAAATTAGAATGGATCATACGAATGAGTAAGAATGGATCGTCATTCTAATTCATTCGTATGATCCATTTTAATTCATTTGTATCCATTCTATTTCATTCGCACGATCCATTCTAATTCATTCGCGCAATCTATTCTAATTCATTCGTACGATCCATTCTAATTCATTCGTACGATCCATTCTAATTCATTCATACAATCCATTCTAATTTATTCGCACGAATGTATCCATTCTAATTCATTTGCATGATCCATTCTAATTCATTCCTATGATCTATTCTAATTCATTCGTACGATCCATTCTAATTCATTCGTACGATCCATTCTACGATCCATTCTAATTCATTCGTATATTCCATTCTAATTCATTAGCACGATCCATGCTAATGAATTAGAATGGATCGTACGATCCAATCTAATTCATTCATACGATCCATTCTAACTCATTTGTATGATCCATTCTAATTCAATCGTACGATCCATTCTAATTCATTCGTACAATCCATTCTAATTCCTTCGTACGATCCATTCTAATTCATTCGTACGGTCTATTCTAATTCATTCGTACGATCCATTCTAATTCCTTCGTACGATCCATTCTAATTCATTCGTACGATCCATTCTAATTCATTCGCGCAATCTATTCTAATTCATTCGTACGATCCATTCTAATTCATTCGTACGATCCATTCTAATTCATTCATACAATCCATTCTAATTTATTCGCACGAATGTATCCATTCTAATTCATTCGTACGATCCATTCTAATTCATTCGTACGATCTATTCTAATTCATTCGTACGATCCATTCTAATTCCTTTGTACGATCCATTCTAATTCATTCGTACAATCCATTCTAATTCATTCGCGCAATCTATTCTAATTCATTCGTACGATCCATTCTAATTCATTCATACGATCCATTCTAATTCATTCATACAATCCATTCTAATTTATTCGCACGAATGTATCCATTCTAATTCATTCGTATGATCCATTCTAATTCATTAATATAATCCATTCTAATTCATTCGTACGATCCATTCTAATTCATTCGTAGGATCCATTCTAATTCATTCGTACAATCTATTCTATTTCATTCGTACGATCCATTCTTACTCATTCGTATGATCCATTCTAATTCATTCGGACGAATGTATCCATTATAATTTATTCGTACGATCCATTCTAATTCATTCGTATGATCCATTCTAATTCATTCGTACGATCCATTCTTACTCATTCGTATGATCCATTCTAATTCATTCGTACGATCCATTCAAATTCATTCGTACGATCGATTCTAATTCATTCACACTATCCATTCTAATACATTCGTACGATCCATTCTAATTCATTCGTATGATCCATTCTAATTTATTCGTTCAAATATATCCATTCTAATTCATTCGTACGATCCATTCTAATTCATTCGCACGATCCATTCTAATTCATTCGCACGAATGTATCCATTCTAATTCATTTGCACGATCCATTCTAATTCATTCCTATGATCTATTCTAATTCATTCGTACGATCCATTCTATTTCATTCTAATTCATTCATATATTCCATTCTAATTCATTAGCACGATCCATGCTAATGAATTAGAATGGATCGTACGATCCAATCTAATTCATTCATACGATCCATTCTTACTCATTCGTATGATCTATTCTAATTCAATCGTACGATCCATTCAAATTCATTCGTACGATCCATTCTAATTCCTTCGTACGATCCATTCTAATTCATTCGTATGATCCATTCTAATTCATTCGTACGATCCATTCTAATTCCTTCGTACGATCCATTCTAATTCATTCGTATGATCCATTCTAATTCATTCACGCAATCTATTCTAATTCATTCGTACGATCCATTCTAATTCATTCGTACGATCCATTCTAATTCATTCATACAATCCATTCTAATTTATTCGCACGAATGTATCCATTCTAATTCATTCGTACGATCCATTCTAATTCATTCTAATTCATTCGTACGATCCATTCTAATTCATTCGCACGAATGTATCCATTCTAGTTCATTCGTACGATCCATTCTAATTCATTCGTACAATCCATTCTAATTCATTCGCACGATCCATTCTAATTCATTCGTACGATCCATTCTAATTCATTCATACGATCCATTCTAATTCATTCGTACGATCCATTCTAATTCATTCGCACAAATGTATCCATTCTAATTCATTCGTACGATCCATTCTAATTCAATCGCACGATCCATTCTAATTCAGTCATACGATCCATTCTAATTCATTCACACGAATGTATCCATTCTAATTCATTCATTCGATCCATTCTAATTCATTCGTACGATCCATTCTAATTCACTCATACGATCCATTCTAATACATTCATACGATCCATTCTAATTCATTTGCACGAATATATCCATTCTAATTCATTCGTACGATCCATTCTAATTCCTTCGTACGATCCATTCTAATTCATTCGTACGATCCATTCTAATTCATTCGTCCGATCCATTCTAATTCATTCGCACGAATGTATCCATTCTAATTCATTCTTACGATCCATTCTAATTCATTCGTACGATCCATTCTAATTCATTCGTACGATCCATTCTAATTTATTCGCACGAATGTATCCATTCTAGTTCATTCGTACGATCCATTCTAATTCATTCGTACGATCCATTCTAATTCATTCGCACGATTCATTCTAATTCATTCGTACGATCCATTCTAATTCATTCATACGATCCATTCTAATTCATTCGTACGATCCATTCTAATTCATTCGCACAAATGTATCCATTCTAATTCATTCGTACGATCCATTCTAATTCATTCGCACGATCCTTTCTAATTCATTCGTACGATCCATTCTAATTCTTTCACACGATCCATTCTAATTCATTCGTACGATCCATTCTAATTCATTCACACGATCCATTCTATTTCATTCGTACGATCCATTCTAATTCATTCGTACGATCAATTATAATTCATTACCACGATCCATTCTAATTCGTACGATGAATTAGAATGGATCCATTCTAATTCATTCTATTTCATTCGTACGATCCATTCTAATTCATTTGCACGATCCATGCTAATTCATTCGTTCGATCAATTATAATTCATTACCACGATCCATTCTAATTCATTCGTACGATCCATTCTAATTCATATGCACAAAGGTATCTGTTTGGGGGATTTTCCTGGTCCTTGCGAGCCACCTGTAAGACCAAGAAAATAGAAACGTGAGAACGGCTGGCTCCCTTAGGAGCGCAGACCCTCCGACGCTCAAGTCAGTGATGGTAGCACAACGGAGAGCTGTTGTATACCAAAGTGGTAGGGAAAGGGATTTCGAACCTGTACTTTGGGGCCTGGGGGTGTGTATTTATAGACATGGGCGACCTATCGGGGTGCGACGCGTGGAAGCTCTTTCCGGCATCTTCTAGACCCCCACGTGCTGGCTCGCGTGGGTCTGACAGTCCTTGGTACTTGTGCTCCTGACATTCTTTGTCGTCTAGCTCGCCTGACGAAGTAGTGGGGGACAGCTGCTGCTGTTCTGTTGCTGCCAGGGGAATCTTCTAGAATGTTCAAGTCTGGGAGGTCTCAAACCGACTCCGATGGGCTTCCGTGGACTGCAATTGTCCACGTAGCTTCAGTGGGTTCTCGACACCTGGTAAGCTTTATGCTGCTTTTATTGGGGGCGACCTCTGGTGGGAAGCCAGGGCGAGCTCGTCCTCCGTTGCTCCGTCTTTTCCTCTATATCTATCAAGAGTCGGACCTCGCAGGAGCGACCTCTTCGATAAACAGGGGTCTGGACGAGCTTGGCGAGCTCCTGAGCGAGCTTGGGCGAGCTCCTGAGCGAGCTTGGGCGAGCTCCTGAGCGAGCTTTGGCGAGCCCCCGAACGAGCTTGGGCGAGCTCCTGAGCGAGCTTTGGCGAGCTCCTGAGCAAGCATTGGCGAGTCCCCGAACGAGCTCGGGCGAACTCCTGAGAGAACTTAGGCGAGCTCCTGAACGAGCCTGGCGAACTCCTTCGCGCTCTTTGTCTAAGCCATTTACAGAATTTGGGCGTGCTCCTGCGGGGTCTGGGAGGGCGCCAGCTCTTGGTGGGGCGAGCTGCACTCAGATACAAGGTGTCCATCCAGCTCCAAGCGGGGCGAGCTCCTCACGGGCTGTGAGAGCGAGCTCCTGAGCGAACTTTGGGCGAGCTCCTGGGCGAATTTTGGGCGGGCTCCTGGTAGAGCCTAGGCGGGTTCTTTGCCTTGGGGCCCTTTTAGTCCAATGTGGATCTCGCTCCCTGCCAAGATGATCTGGTGAGCACGGGGGAGAGGGCAAACTCCTGTGCGAGTTTCAGCTACCCCCAACAGTATCCATTCTAATCCATTCGTAGGATCCATTCTAATCCATTCGTGCGATCCATTCTAATTCATTCGTACGATCCATTCTAATTCATTCGCTCGAATGTATCCATTCTAATCCATTCGTACGATCCATTCTAATCCATTCGTACAATCCATTCTAATTCATTCGCATGAATGTAACCATTCTAATTCATTCATTTGATCCATTCTAATTCATTTGTACGATCCATTCTAATTCATTCGTCCGATCCATTCTAATTCATTCGCACGAATGTATCCATTCTAATTCATGCGTACGATCCATTCTAATTCATGCGTACGATCCATTCTAATTCATTCGTACGATCCATTCTAATTCATTCGTACAATCCATTCTAATTCATTCGTACGATCCATTCTAATTCATTCGCACGAATGTATCCATTCTAATTCATTCATACGATCCATTCTACTTCATTCGTACTATCCGTTCTAATTCACTCATACGATCCATTCTAATTCATTCATACGATCCATTCTAATTCATTTGCACGAATATATCCATTCTAATTCATTCGTACGATCCATTCTAATTCCTTCGTACGATCCATTCTAATTCCTTCGTATGATCCATTCTAATTCTTTCGTACGATCCATTCTAATACATTCGTATGATTCATGCTAATTCATTTGCACGATCCATTCTAATTCATAAGTACGATCCATTCTTATTCATTCATACGATCCATTCTAATTCATTCGCACAATCCATTCTAATTCATTCGTATGATCCATTCTAACTCATTCGGGGGATCCATTCTAATTCATTCGTACGATCCATTCTAATTCATTCCCACGATCCATTCTAATTTATTCGTACGATCCATTCTAATTCATTCGTACGATCTATTCTAATTCATTCGCACGAATGTAACCATTCTAATTCATTCATACGATTCATTCTAATTCATTCGTATGATCTATTCTAATTCATTCGTACGATCCATTCTAATTCATTCGTACGATCCATTGTAATTCATTCATACAATCCATTCTAATTCATTCGCACGAATGTATCCATTCTAATTAATTCGTACGATCCATTCTAATTCATTCGTATGATCCATTCTTATTCATTCGCACGATCCAGTCTAATGGATTCGCACGATCCATTCTAATTCATTCGCACGAATGTATCCATTCTAATTCATTCGTACGATCCATTCTAATTCATTAATATGATCCATTCTAATTCATTCGCACGATCCATTCTAATTCATTCGTACGATCCATTCTAATTCATTCGTACGATCCATTCTAATTCATTCGCACGATCCATTCTAATTCATTCGGACGAATGTATCCATTCTAATTTATTCGTACGATCCATTCTAATTCATTCATACGATCCATTCTAATTCATTCGTACGATCCATTCTAATTCATTCGTCCGATCCATTCTAATTCATTCGCACAAATGTATCCATTCTAATTCATTCGTACGGTCCATTCTAATTCATTCGCACAATCCATTCTATTTCATTCGTACGATCCATTCTTACTCATTCGTATGATCCATTCTAATTCATTCGCACGAATGTATCCATAATGGATCATACGAATGAGTAAGAATGGATCGTACGAATGAAATAGAATGGATTGTGCGAATGAATTAGAATGGATCATACGAATGAATTAGAATGGATCGTGTGAAAGAATTAGAATGGATTGTATGAATGAATTAGAATAGATCGTATGAATGAATTAGAATGGATCGTACGAATGAATTAGAATGGATCGTACGAATGAACTAGAATGGATACATTCGTGCGAATGAATTAGAATGGATCGTACGAATGAATTAGAATTGATCGTACGAATGAATTAGAATGGATATTACGAATGAATTAGAATGGATCGTACGAATGCACGATCCATGCTAATTCATTCGTTCGATCAATTCTATTTCATTAGCACGATCCATTCTAATTCATTCGAACGATCCATTCTAATTCATTCGCACGATCCATTCTAATTCATTCGTACGATCCATTCTAATTCTTTCACACGATCCATTCTAATTCATTCGTACGATCCATTCTAATTCATTCGTATGATCTATTCTAATTCATTCGTACGATCCATTCTAATTTCATTCGTACGATCCATTCTAATTCATTCGCTCGAATGTATCCATTCTAATCCATTCGTACGATCCATTCTAATCCATTCGTACGATCAATTCTAATTCATTCGCATGAATGTAACCATTCTAATTCATTCATTTGATCCATTCTAATTCATTCGTACGATCCATTCTAATTCTTTCGTCCGATCCATTCTAATTCATTCGCATGAATGTATCCATTCTAATCCATTCGTAAGACCCATTCTAATTCATTCGTACGATCCATTCTAATTCATTCGTACGATCCATTCTAATTCATTAATATGATTCATTCTAATTCATTCGTACGATCCATTCTAATGAATTAGAATTGATCGTACGAATGAAATAGAATGGATTGCACGAATGATTTAGAATGGATCGTACGAATGAATTAGAATGGATTGTGTGAAAGAATTAGAATGGATTGTATGAATGAATTAGAATGGATCGTACGAATGAATTAGAATGGATCGTACGAAGGAATTAGAATGGATCGTACGAATGAATTAGAATGGATCGTACGAATGAATTAGAATAGATCGTACGAATGAATTAGAATGGATCGTACGAATGAATTAGAATCGATCGTACGAATGAATTAGAATGGATACATTCGTGCGAATGAATTAGAATGAATTAGAATGGATCGTACGAATGAATTAGAATGGATCGTGCGAATGAATTAGAATGGATCGTGGGAATGAATTAGAATGGATCCATTCTAATTTATTCGCACGAATGTATCCATTCTAATTCATTCGTACGATCCATTCTAATTCATTCGTACGATCTATTCTAATTCATTCGTGCGATCCATTCTAATTCCTTCGTACGATCCATTCTAATTCATTCGTACGATCTATTTTAATTCATTCGCGCAATCTATTCTAATTCATTCGTACGATCCATTCTAATTCATTCATACAATCCATTCTAATTTATTCGCACGAATGTATCCATTCTAATTCATTCGTATGATCCATTCTAATTCATTAATATAATCCATTCTAATTCATTCGTACGATCCATTCTAATTCATTCGTAGGATCCATTCTAATTCATTCGTACAATCTATTCTATTTCATTCGTATGATCCATTCTTACTCATTCGTATGATCCATTCTAATTCATTCGGACGAATTTATCCATTCTAATTTATTCGTACGATCCATTCTAATTCATTCGTACGATCCATTCTAATTCATTCGTACGATCCATTCTTACTCATTCGTATGATCCATTCTAATTCATTCGTACGATCCATTCTAATTCATTCGTACGATCGATTCTAATTCATTCGCACTATCCATTCTAATTCATTCGTACGATCCATTCTAATTCATTCGTATGATCCATTCTAATTTATTCGTTCAAATATATCCATTCTAATTCATTCGTACGATCCATTCTAATTCATTCGCACGATCCATTCTAATTCATTCGCACGAATGTATCCATTCTAATTCATTTGCACGATCCATTCTAATTTATTCCTATGATCTAGTCTAATTCATTCGTACGATCCATTCTATTTCATTCTAATTCATTCGTATGATCCATTCTACGATCCATTCTAATTCATTCATATATTCCATTCTAATTCATTAGCACGATCCATGCTAATGAATTAGAATGGATCGTACGATCCAATCTAATTCATTCATACGATCCATTCTTACTCATTCGTATGATCCATTCTAATTCAATCGTACGATCCATTCAAATTCATTCGTACGATCCATTCTAATTCCTTCGTACGATCCATTCTAATTCATTCGTATGATCCATTCTAATTCATTCGTACGATCCATTCTAATTCCTTCGTACGATCTATTCTAATTCATTCGTACGATCCATTCTAATTCATTCACGCAATCTATTCTAATTCATTCGTACGATCCATTCTAATTCATTCGTACGATCCATTCTAATTCATTCATACAATCCATTCTAATTTATTCGCACGAATGTATCCATTCTAATTCATTCATACGATCCATTCTAATTCATTCTAATTCATTCGTACGATCCATTCTAATTCATTCGCACGAATGTATCCATTCTAGTTCATTCGTACGATCTATTCTAATTCATTCGTACAATCCATTCTAATTCATTCGCATGATCCATTCTAATTCATTCGTACGATCCATTCTAATTCATTCATACGATCCATTCTAATTCATTCGTACGATCCATTCTAATTCATTCGCACAAATGTATCCATTCTAATTCATTCGTACGATCCATTCTAATTCAATCGCACGATCCATTCTAATTCATTCATACGATCCATTCTAATTCATTCACACGAATGTATCCATTCTAATTCATTCATTCGATCCGTTCTAATTCATTCGTACGATCCATTCTAATTCACTCATACGATCCATTCTAATACATTCATACGATCCATTCTAATTCATTTGCACGAATATATCCATTCTAATTCACTCGTATGATCCATTCTAATTCCTTCGTACGATCCATTCTAATTCATTCGTACGATCCATTCTAATTCATTCGTCCGATCCATTCTAATTCATTCGCACGAATGTATCCATTCTAATTCATTCGTACGATCCATTCTAATTCATTCGTACGATCCATTCTAATTCATTCGTACGATCCATTCTAATTTATTCGCACGAATGTATCCATTCTAGTTCATTCGTACGATCCATTCAATATCATTCGTACGATCCATTCTAATTCATTCGCACGATCCATTCTAATTCATTCGTACGATCCATTCAAATTCATTCATACGATCTATTCTAATTCATTCGTACGATCCATTCTAATTCATTCGCACAAATGTATCCATTCTAATTCATTCGTACGATCCATTCTAATTCATTCGCACGATCCATTCTAATTCATTCGTACGATCCATTCTAATTCTTTCACACGATCCATTCTAATTCATTCGTACGATCCATTCTAATTCATTCGCACGATCCATTCTATTTCATTCGTACGATCCATTCTAATTCATTCATACGATCCATTCTAATTCATTCGTACGATCCATTCTAATTCTTTGCACAAATGTATCCATTCTAATTCATTCGTACGATCCATTCTAATTCATTCGCACGATCCATTCTAATTCATTCGTACGATCCATTCTAATTCATTCGCATGATCTGTTCTTATTCATTCGCACAATCCATTCTAATTCATTCGCACGAATGTATCCATTCTAATTCATTCGTACGATCCATTCTAATTCATTCGTACGATCCATTCTAATTCATTCGTATGATCCATTCTAATTAATTTGTATGATCCATTCTAATTCATTCGTACGATCCATTCTAATTCATTCATACAATCCATTCTAATTCATTCGTACGATCCATTCTAATTCACTCATACGATCCATTCTAATACATTCATACGATCCATTCTAATTCATTTGCAAGAATATATCCATTGTAATTTATTCGTACGATCCATTCTAATTCCTTCGTACGATCCATTCTAATTCATTTGTATGATCTATTCTAATTCATTCGTACGATCCATTCTAATTCATTCGTACGATCCATTCTAATTCCTTCCAACGATCCATTCTAATTCATTCGTACGATCCATTCTAATTCATTCGTACAATCTATTCTAATTCATTCGTACGAATGGATACATTCGTGTCAATGAATTAGAATGGATCGTACGAATGAGTAAGAATGGATCATACGAATGAAATAGAATGGATTGCACGAATGAATTAGAATGGATCGTACGAATTAATTAGAATGGATCGTGTGAAAGAATTAGAATGGATTGTATGAATGAATTAGAATGGATCGTATGAATGAATTAGAATGGATCGTACTAGGATCCATTCTAATTCATTCGTACAATCTATTATATTTCATTCATACGATCCATTCTTACTCATTCGTATGATCCATTCTAATTCATTCGGACGAATGTATTCATTCTAATTTATTCGTACGATCCATTCTAATTCATTCGTACGATCCATTCTAATTCATTCGTACGATCCATTCTTACTCATTCGTATGATCCATTCTAATTCATTCGTACGATTCATTCTAATTCATTCGTACGATCGATTCTAATTCATTCGCACTATCCATTCTAATTCATTCGTACGATCCATTCTAATTCATTCGTATGATCCATTCTAATTTATTCGTTCAAATATATCCATTCATATTCATTCGTACGATCCATTCTAATTCATTCGCACGATCCATTCTAATTCATTCACACGAATGTATCCATTCTAATTCATTTGCATGATCCAGTCTAATTCATTCCTATGATCTATTCTAATTCATTCGTACGATCCATTCTAATTCATTCTAATTCATTCGTACGATCCATTCTACGATCCATTTTAATTCATTCGTATATTCCATTCTAATTCATTAGCACTATCCATGCTAATGAATTAGAATGGATCGTGCGATCCAATCTAATTCATTCATACGATCCATTCTTACTCATTCGTATGATCCATTCTAATTCAATCGTACGATCCATTCTAATTCATTCGTACGATCCATTCTAATTCCTTCGTACGATCCATTCTAATTCATTCGTACGATCAATTCTAATTCATTCGTACGATCCTTTCTAATTCCTTTGTACGATCCATTCTAATTCATTCGTACGATCCATTCAAATTCATTCGCGCAATCTATTCTAATTCATTCGTACGATCCATTCTAATTCATTCGTATGATCCATTCTAATTCATTCATACAATCCATTCTAATTTATTCGCACGAATGTATCCATTCAAATTCATTCGTACGATCCATTCTAATTCATTCGCACAATCTATTCTAATTCATTCATACGATCCATTCTAATTCATTCGCACGAATGTATCCATTCTAATTCATTCATATAATCCATTCTACTTCATTCGTACTATCCGTTCTAATTCACTCATACGATCAATTCTAATTCATTTATACGATCCATTCTAATTCATTTGCACGAATATATCCATTCTAATTCCTTCGTACGATCCATTCTAATTCCTTCGTACGATCCATTCTAATTCCTTCGTACGATCCATTCTATTTCATTCGTATGATCCATTCTAATTCCTTCATACGATCCATTCTAATTCCTTCGTATCCATTCTAATTCACTCATACGATCCATTCTAATTCATTCGTACGATCCATTCTAATTCATTCATACAATCCATTCTAATTCATTCGCACGAATGTATCCATTCTAATTCATTCGTACGATCAGTTCTAATTCATTCACAAAATCTATTCTAATTCATTCATACGATCCATTCTAATTCATTCACACGAATGTATCCATTCTAATTCATTCATACGATCCATTCTAATTCATTCGTACGATCCATTCTAATTCACTCATACGATCCATTCTAATACATTCATACGATCCATTCAAATTCATTTGCACGAATATATCCATTCTAATTCATTCGTACGATCCATTCTAATTCCTTCGTACGATCCATTCTAATTCATTCGTACGATCTATTCTAATTCATTCGTACGATCCATTCTAATTCATTCGTACGATCCATTCTAATTCCTTCGTACGATCCATTCTAATTCATTCATACGATTCATTCTAATTCATTCATACAATCCATTCTAATTCTTTCACACGATCCATTCTAATTCATTCGTACGATCCATTCTAATTCATTCGTGCAATCCATTCTATTTCATTCGTACGATCCATTCTTACTCATTCGTACGATCCATTCTAATTCATTTACACGAATGTATCCATTCGTAAGAATGAATTAGAATAGATTGTACGAATGAATTAGAATGGATCGTACGAATGAATTAGAATGGATCGTACGAAGGAATTAGAATGGATCGTACGAATGAATTAGAATGGATCGTACGAATGAATTAGAATAGATCGTACGAATGAATTAGAATGGATCGTACGAAGGAATTAGAATGGATCGTACGAATGAATTAGAATGGATATATTCGTGCAAATGAATTAGAATGGATTGTATGAATGTATTAGAATGGATCGTATGAGTGAATTAGAATGGATCGTACGAATGAATTAGAATGGATCGTATGAATGAATTAGAATGGATACATTCGTGCGAATGAATTAGAATTGATCGTACGAATGAATTAGAATGGATCGTGCGAATGAACTAGAATGAATCGTACGAATGAATTAGAATGGATCGTACGAATGAACTAGAATGGATACATTCGTGCGAATGAATTATAATGGATCGTACGAATGAATTAGAATGGATCGTACGAATGAATTAGAATGGATCGTACGAATGAATTAGAATGGATGCATTCGTGCGAATGAATTAGAATGGATCGGACGAATGAATTAGAATGGATCGTACGAATGAATTAGAATGGATCAAATGAATGAATTAGAATGGTTACATTCATGCGAATGAATTAGAATGGATTGTACAAATGGATTAGAATGGATCGTACGAATGGATTAGAATGGATACATCAGAGCGAATGAATTAGAATGGATCGTACGAATGAATTAGAATGGATCGTACGAATGGATTAGAATGGATCCTACGAATGGATTAGAATGGATACCTTTGTGCATATGAATTAGAATGGATCGTACGAATGAATTAGAATGGATCATATTAATGAATTAGAATGGATCGTACGAATGAATTAGAATGGATACATTCGTGCACGATCCATTCTAATTCATTCGCACGAATGTATCCATTCTAATTCATTCGTACGATCCATTCTTATTCCTTAATATGATCCATTCTAATTCATTCGTACGATCCATTCTAATTCATATGCACAAAGGTATCTATTCTAATTCATTCGTACGATCCATTCTAATTCAGGATCGTACGAATGAATTAGAATGGATACATTCGTGCGAATGAATTAGAATTGATCGTACGAATGAATTAGAATGGATCGTGCGAATGAATTAGAATGGATCGTACGAATGAATTAGAATGGATCGTACGAATGAACTAGAATGGATTCATTCGTGCGAATGAATTAGAATGGATCGTACGAATGAATTAGAATGGATCGTACGAATGAATTAGAATGGATCTTACGAATGAATTAGAATGGATCGTATGAATGAATTAGAATGGATCGGACGAATGAATTAGAATGGATACATTTGTGCGAATGAATTAGAATGGATCGGACGAATGAATTAGAATGGATCGTACGAATGAATTAGAATGGATCAAATGAATGAATTAGAATGGTTATATTCATGCGAATGAATTAGAATGGATCATACGAATGGATTAGAATGGATCGTACGAATAGATTAGAATAGATTCATTCGAGCGAATGAATTAGAATGGATCGTACGAATGAATTAGAATGGATCGTACGAATGAATTAGAATGGATCCTACGAATGGATTAGAATGGATACCTTTGTGCATATGAATTAGAATGGATCGTACGAATGAATTAGAATGGATCATATTAATGAATTAGAATGGATCGTACTAATGAATTAGAATGGATTCATTCATGCGAATGAATTAGAATGGATCGTGCGAATCAATTAGACTGGATCGTGCGAATGAATAAGAATAGATCATACGAATGAATTAGAATGGATCGTACGAATTAATTAGAATGGATACATTCGTGCGAATGAATTAGAATGGATTGTATGAATGAATTAGAAAGGATCGTACGAATGAATAAGAATGGATCGTACGAATGAATTAGAATGGATCGTACGAATGAATTAGAATGGATACATTCGTACGAATGAATTAGAATGGATCGTACGAATGAATTAGAATGGATACATTCGTGCGAATGAATTAGAATGGATTGTATGAATGAATTAGAAAGGATCGTACGAATGAATTAGAATGGATCATACGAATTAATTAGAATGGATCATACGAATGAATTAGAAAGGATCGTACGAATGAATTAGAATGGATCGTGCGAATGAAATAGAATGGATCGTATGAATGAATAAGAATGGATACATTTGTGGGAATGAATTAGAATGGATCGTACGAATGGATTAGAATGGATCGTATGAATGAATTAGAATGGATCGTACGAATGAATTAGAATGGATCATGCGAATGAATTAGAATGGATCGTACGAATGAATTAGAATGGATCGTACGAATGAACTAGAATGGATACATTCGTGCGAATGAATTAGAATGGATCGTACGAATGAACTAGAATGGATACATTCGTACGAATGAATTAGAATGGATCTTACGAATGAATTAGAATGGATCGTACAAATGAATTAGAATGGATACATTCGTGCGAATGAATTAGAATGGATCGGATGAATGAATAAGAATGGATCATACGAATGAATTAGAATGGAGCGTACGAATAAATTAGAATGGATCGTACGAATAAATTAGAATGTATACATTCGTCCGAATGAATTAGAATGGATCATACGAATGAGTAAGAATGGATCGTACGAATGAAATAGAATAGATCCTACGAACGAATTAGAATGGATCCTACGAATGAATTAGAATGGATCGTGTGAAAGAATTAGAATGGATTGTATGAATGAATTAGAATGGATCGTACGAATTCATTCTAATTCATTCATACAATCCATTCTAATTCTTTCACACGATCCATTCTAATTCATTCATACGTTCCATTCTAATTCATTAGCACGATCCATGCTAATTCATTCGTTCGATCAATTCTAATTCATTAGCACGATCCATTCTAATTCATTCGTATGATCCATTCTAATTCATTCGCACGATCCATTCTAATTCATTTATAGGATCCATTCTAATTCATTCATACGATCTATTCTAATTCTTTCGCACGAATGTATCCATTCTAATTCATTCGCACGAATGTATCCATTCTAATTCATTCGTACGATCCAAAATAATTCATTCGTACGATCCATTCTAATTCATTCATACGATCTATTCTAATTCATTCATACAATCCGTTCTAATTCTTTCACACGATCTATTCTAATTCATTCGTATGATCCATTCTAATTCATTCGTACAATCCATTCTATTTCATTCGTACGATCCATTCTTACTCATTGGTATGATCCATTCTAATTCATTCGCACGAATGTATCCATTCTAGTTCATTCGTACGAATCCATTCTAATTCATTCGTACAATCCATTCTATTTCATTTATACGATCCATTCTTACTCATTCGTATGATCCATTCTAATTCATTCGCACGAATGTATCCATTCTAAATCATTCGTACGATCCATTCTAATTCATTCGTACGATCCATTCTAAATCATTCGTACAATCCATTCTATTTCATTCATACGATCAATTCTAATTCATTAGCATGATCCATTCTAATTCATTCGTACGATCCATTCAAATTCATTCGCACGATCCATTCTAATTCATTCGTACAATCCATTCTATTTCATACGTACGATCCATTCTTACTCATTCGTATGATCCATTCTAATTCATTCGCATGAATGTATCCATTCTAATCCATTCGTATGATCCATTCTAATCCATTCGTACGATCCATTCTAGATACATTCGTCCGAATGAATTAGAATGGATCATATGAATGAGTAAGAATGGATCGTATGAATGAAATAGAATAGATTGTATGAATGAATTAGAATGGATCCTACGAATGAATTAGAATAGATCGTGTGAAAGAATTAGAATGGATTGTATGAATGAATTAGAATGAAATCGTACGATCCATTCGAATTCATTCGCACGATCCATTCTAATTCATTCATACGATCCATTCTAACTCATTCATACAATCCATTCTAATTCTTTCACACGATCTATTCTAATTCATTCGTAGGATCCATTCCAATTCATCCGTACAATTTATTCTATTTCATTCGTACGATCCATTCTTACTCATTCGTATGATCCATTCTAATTCATTCGGACGAATGTATCCATTCTAATTTATTCGTACGATCCATTCTAATTCATTCGTATGATCCATTCTAATTCATTTGTCCGATCCATTCTAATTCATTCGCACGAATGTATCCATTCTAATTCATTCGTACGATCCATTCTAATTCATTCGTAAGATCCATTCCAATTCATTCGTACGATCAATTCTAATTCATTCGTACGATCCATTCTAATTCATTCGCACGAATGTATCCATTCTAGTTCATTCGTACGATCCATTCTAATTCATTCGTACGATCCATTCCAATTCATTCGCACGATCCATTCTAATTCATTCGTACGATCCATTCTAATCCATTCATACGATCCATTCTAATTCATTCGTACGATCCATTCTAATTCATTCGCACAAATGTATCCATTCTAATTCATTCGTACGATCCATTCTAATTCATTCGCACGATCCATTCTAATTCATTCGTACGATCCATTCTAATTCTTTCACACGATCCATTCTAATTCATTCGTACGATCCATTCTAATTCATTCGCACGATCCATTCTAATTCATTCGTACGATCCATTCTAATTCATTCGCACAAATGTATCCATTCTAATTCATTCGTACGATCCATTCTAATTCATTCGCACGATCCATTCTAATTCATTCGTACGATCCATTCTAATTCATTCATATGATCCATTCTAATTCATTCGTATGATCCATTCTAATTAATTCGTATGATCCATTCTAATTCATTCGTACGATCCATTCTAATTCATTCATACAATCCATTCTTATTCATTCGCACGAATGTATCCATTCTAATTAATTCGTACGATCCATTTTAATTCATTCGTATGATCTATTCTTATTCATTCGCACGATCCAGTCTAATTGATTCGCATGATCCATTCTAATTCATTCGCATGAATGTATCCATTCTAATTCATTCGTACGATCCATTCTAATTCATTAATATGATCCATTCTAATTCATTCGTACGATCCATTCTAATTCATATGCACAAAGGTATCCATTCTAATTCATTCGCACGAAAGAATTAGAATGGATTGTATGAAAAATAAATCGTATGAATGAATTAGAATGGATCGTACGGAATGAATTAGAATGGATTGTATGAATGAATTAGAATGGATCGTACGAATGAGTAAGAATGGATCGTACGAATGAATTAGAATGGATCATACGAATGAATTAGAATGGATCGTACGAATTAATTAGAATAGATCATACGAATGAAATAGAATGGCTCGTACGAAGGAATTAGAATGGATCATAAGAAGGAATTAGAATGGATCGTACGAATGAATTAGAATGGATATATTCGTGCAAATGAATTAGAATGGATCGTATGAATGAATTAGAATGGATCGTATGAGTGAATTAGAACGGATAGTACGAATGAAGTAGAATGGATCGTATGAATGAATTAGAATGGATACATTCGTGCGAATGAATTAGAATGGATCGTACGAATGAATTAGAATGGATCGTGCGAATGAATTAGAATGGATCGTACGAATGAATTAGAATGGATCGTACGAATGAACTATAATGGATACATTCGTGCGAATGAATTAGAATGGATCGTACAAATGAATTAGAATGGATCGTACGAATGAATTAGAATGGATCTTACGAATGAATTAGAATGAATCGTACGAATGAATTAGAATGGATCGTACGAATGAATTAGAATGGATACATTCGTGCGAATGAATTAGAATGGATCGTACGAATGAATTAGAATGGATCAAATGAATGAATTAGAATGGATCGTACGAATAAATTAGAATGGATACATTCGTCCGAATGAATTAGAATGGATCGTACGAATGAATTAGAATGGATCGTACGAATGAATTAGAATGGATCGTACGAATGAATTAGAATGGATACATTCATACGAATGAATTTGAATGGATCGTACGAATGAATTAGAATGGATCGTACGGAATGAATTAGAATGGATATATTTGAACGAATAAATTAGAATGGATCATACGAATGAATTAGAATGGATCGTACGAATGAATTAGAATGGATAGTGCGAATGAATTAGAATCGATCGTACGAATGAATTAGAATGGATCGTACGAATGAATTAGAATGGATCATACGAATGAGTAAGAATGGATCGTACGAATGAATTAGAATGGATCGTACGAATGAATTAGAATGGATCGTACGAATAAATTAGATTGGATACATTCGTCCGAATGAATTAGAATGGATCATACGAATGAGTAAGAATGGATCGTACGAATGAAATAGAATAGATTGTACGAATGAATTAGAATGGATCCTACGAATGAATTAGAATGGATCGTGTGAAAGAATTAGAATGGATTGTATGAATGAATTAGAATGGATCGTATGAATGAATTAGAATGGATCGTGCGAATGAATTCGAATGGATCGTACGATCCATTCTAATTCATTCATACAATCCATTCTAATTAGATTGGATACATTCGTCCGAATGAATTAGAATGGATTATACGAATGAGTAAGAATGGATCGTACGAATGAAATAGAATAGATTGTACGAATGAATTAGAATGGATCCTACGAATGAATTAGAATGGATCGTGTGAAAGAATTAGAATGGATTGTATGAATGAATTAGAATGGATCGTACGAATGAATTAGAATGGATCGTACGAAGGAATTAGAATGGATCGTACGAATGAATTAGAATGGATCGTACGAATGAATTAGAATGGATCGTGCGAATGAATTAGAATGGATCGTGCGAATGAATTAGAATGGATCCTATGAATGAATTAGAATGGTTCGTGCGAATGAATTAGAATGGATCGTACGAATGAATTAGAATGGATCGTGCTAATGAATTAGAATTGATCGAACGAATGAATTAGCATGGATCGTGCTAATGAATTAGGATGGATCGTGCGAATGAATTAGAATGGATCGTACGAATGAATTAGAATGGATCGTACGAATGAACTAGAATGGATACATTCGTGCGAATGAATTAGAATGGATCGTACGAATGAATTAGAATGGATCGTACGAATGAATTACAATGGATACATTCGTGCGAATGAATTAGAATGGATCGTACGAATGAATTAGAATGGATCGTGCGAATGAATTAGAATGGATCGTACGAATGAATTAGAATGGATTCGTACGAATGAATTAGAATGGATACATTCATGCCAATGAATTAGAATGGATCGTACGGAATGAATTAGAATGGATTGTATGAATAAATTAGAATGGATCGTACGAATTAATTAGAATGGATACATTCGTGCGAATGAATTAGAATGGATTGTATGAATGAATTAGAATGGAACGTACGAATGGATTAGAATGGATCATACGAATTAATTAGAATGGATCATACGAATGAATTAGAATGGATCGTACGAATGTATTATAATGGATCGTACGAATGAATTAGAATGGATCGTACAAATAAATTAGAATGGATACATTCGTCCGAATGAATTAGAAGGGATCATACGAATGAGTAAGAATGGATCGTACGAATGAAATAGAATGGATTGTATGAATGATTTAGAATGGATCGTACGAATGAGTAAGAATGGATCGTACGAATGAAATAGAATGGATCGTAAGAATGAATCGTATGAATTAGAATGGATCATACGAATGGATTAGAATGGATCGTACGAATGGATTAGAATGGATACATTCGAGCGAATGAATTAGAATGGATCCTACGGAATGAATTACAATGGATTATATGAATGAATTAGAATGGATCGTATGAATTAATTAGAATGGATACATTCGTGCGAATGAATTAGAATGGATTGTATAAATGAATTAGAATGGATCGTACGAATGAATTAGAATGGATCATACGAATTAATTAGAATGGATCATACGAATGAATTAGAATGGATCGTACGAATGAATAAGAATGGATCGTACGAATGAATTAAAATGGATCGTACGAATAAATTAGAATGGATACATTCGTCCGAATGAATTAGAATGGATCATACGAATGAGTAAGAATGGATCGTACGAATGAAATAGAATGGATTGTACGAATGATTTAGAATGGATCGTACGAATGAATTAAAATGGATCGTACGAATGATTTAGAATGGATACATTCGTGCGAATGAATTAGAATGGATCATACGAATGAGTAAGAATGGATCGTACGAATGAAATAGAATGGATCGTACGAATGAAATAGAATGGATCGTACGAATGAAATAGAATGGTTCGTACGAATGGATCATACGAATAAATTAGATTGGATACATTCGTGCGAATGAATTAGAATGGATCGTACCAATGAGTAAGAATGTATCGTACGAATGAAATAGAATGGATTGTGCGAATGAATTAGAATGGATCGTACGAATGAATTAGAATGGATCGTACGAATGAATTATAATGGATCATATGAATTAATTAGAATGGATCGTATGAATGAATAAGAATGGATCGTACGAATGAATTAGAATGGATCGTACGAATGAATTAGAATGGATTGTACGAATAAATTAGAATAGATTGTACGAATGAATTAGAATGGATACATTTGTACGAATGAATTAGAATGGATCGTACGAATCGATTCGAATGGATCGTACGAATGGATTAGAATGATTACATTCGTGCGAATGAATTAGAATGGATTATATGAATGAATTAGAATGGATCGTACGATCCATTCGAATTCATTCGCACGATCCATTCTAATTCATTCTTACAATCCATTCTAATTCATTCATACGATCCATTCTAATTCATTCGTATGATCCATTCTAAGTCATTCGTATATTCCATTCTAAGATCCTACGAATGAATTAGAAATGATCGTACGAATGAATTAGAATGGATCGTACGAATGAATTAGAATGGATCGTGCGAATGAATTAGAATGGATACATTCGTGCGAATGAATTAGAATGGATTGGACGAATGAATTAGAATGGATCGTACGAATGAATTAGAATGGATCAAATAAATGAATTAGAATTGTTACATTCATGCGAATGAATTAGAATGGATTAGAATGGATTAGAATGGATCGTACGAATGAACTAGAATGGATACATTCGTGCGAATGAATTAGAATGGATCGTACGAATGAATTAGAATAGATCGTACAAATGAATTAGAATGGATCTTACGAATGAATTAGAATGGATCGTACGAATGAATTAGAATGGATCATACGAATGAATTAGAATGGATACATTCGTGCGAATGAATTAGAATGGATCGGACGAATGAATTAGAATGGATCGTACGAATGAATTAGAATGGATCAAATGAATGAATTAGAATGGTTACATTCATGCGAATGAATTAGAATGGATCGTACGAATGGATTAGAATGGATCGTACGAATGGATTAGAATGGATACATTCGAGCGAATGAATTAGAATGGATCGTACGAATGAATTAGAATAGATCGTACGAATGGATTAGAATGGATCCTACGAATGGATTAGAATAGATACCTTTGTGCAGAATGGATCGTACGAATGAATTAGAATGGATACATTCGTTCACGATCCATTCTAATTCATTCGCACGAATGTATCCATTCTAATTCATTCGTACGATCCATTCTAATTCATTAATATGATCCATTCTAATTCATTCGTACGATCCATTCTAATTCATTCGTATGATCCATTCTAATTCATTCGGACGAATGTATCGATTCTAATTTATTCGTACGATCCATTCTAATTCATTCGTACGATCTATTCTAATTCATTCGTACGATCCATTCTAATACATTCGTCCGATCCATTCTAATTCATTTGCACGAATCTATCCATTCTAATTCATTCGTACGATCCATTCTAATTCATTCGTACGATCCATTCTAATTCATTCGTAAGATCTATTTTAATTCATTCGTAAGATCCATTCTAATTCATTCGTACGATCCATTCTAATTCATTCGCACGAATGTATCCATTCTTGTTCATTCGTACGATCCATTCTATTTCATTCGTACGATCCATTCTTACTCATTCGTATGATCCATTCTAATTTATTCGGACGAATATATCCATTCCAATTTATTCGTACGATCCATTCTAATTCATTCGTACGATCCATTCTAATTCATTCGTACGATCGATTCTAATTTATTCGTCCGATCCATTCTAATTCATTCGCACGAATGTATCCATTCTAATTCATACGTACGATCCATTCTAATTTATTCGTACAATCCATTCTAATTCATTCGTAAGATCCATTCTAATTCCTTCGTACGATCCATTCTAATTCATTCGTACGATCCATTCTAATTCATTCGCACGAATGTATCCATTCTAGTTCATTCGTACGATCCATTCTAATTCATTCGTACGATCCATTCTAATTCATTCGCACGATCCATTCTAATTCATTCGTACGATCAATTCTAATTCATTCGCACGAATGTATCCATTCTAATTCATTCGTACGATCCATTCTAATTCATTCGTATGATCCATTCTAATTCATTCATACAATCCATTCTAATTCTTTCACATGATCCATTCTAATTCATTCGTAGGATCCATTCTAATTCATTCGTACAATCTATTCTATTTCATTCGTACGATCCATTTTTACTCATTTGTATGATCCATTCTAATTGATTCGCACGAATGTATCCATTCTAATTCATTCGTACGAATCCATTCTAATTCATTCGTACAATCCATTCTATTTCATTCGTACGATCCATTCTTACTCATTCGTACGATCCATTCTAATTCATTCGTAAGATCCATTCTAATTCATTCGTACGAGCCATTCTAATTCATTCGTACGATCCATTCTAGTTCATTCGCACGAATGTATCCATTCTAGTTCATTCGTATGATCTATTCTAATTCATTCGTACGATCCATTCTAATTCATTCGCACGATCCATTCTAATTCATTCGTACGATCAATTCTAATTCATTCGCACGAATGTATCCATTCTAATTCATTCATACGATCCATTCTAATTCATTCGTACGATCCATTCTAATTCACTCATACGATCCATTCTAATACATTCATACGATCTATTCTAATTCATTTGCACGAATATATCCATTCTAATTCATTCGTACGGTCCATTCTAATTCCTTCGTATGATCCATTCTAATTCATTCGTACGATCTATTCTAATTCATTCGTACGATCCATTCTAATTCATTCGTACGATCCATTCTAATTCCTTCGTACGATCCATTCTAATTCATTCGTACGATCCATTCTAATTCATTCGTACAATCTATTCTAATTCATTCATACGAATGGATACATTCGTGTGAATGAATTAGAATGGATCGTACGAATGAGTAAGAATGGATCGTACGAATAAAATAGAATGGATTGCACGAATGAATTAGAATGGATTGTATGAATGAATTAGAATGGATCGTGTGAAAGAATTAGAATGGATTGTATGAATGAATTAGAATGGATCGTACGAATGAATTAGAATGGATCAGACGAAGGAATTAGAATGGATCATACGAATGAATTAGAATGGATCGTACGAATGAATTAAAATAGATCATACGAATGAATTAGAATGGATCGTACGAAGGAATTAGAATGGATCGTACGAATGAATTAGAATGGATATATTCATGCAAAAGAATTAGAATGGATCGTATGAATGTATTAGAATGGATCGTATGAGTGAATTAGAATGGATCGTACGAATGAATTAGAATGGATCGTATGAATGAATTAGAATGGATACATTCGTGTAATTCATTCATACGATCCATTCTAATTCCTTCGTACGATCCATTCTAATTCATTCGTACGATCCATTCTAATTCATTCATACAATCCATTCTAATTCTTTCACACGATCCATTCTAATTCATTCGTACGATCCATTCTAATCCATTCGTAAGATCCATTCTAATTCGTTCGTACGATCCATTCTAATTCATTCGTACGATCCATTCTAATTCATTCGCACGAATGTATCCATTCTAGTTCATTCGTACGATCCATTCTAATTCATTCGTACGATCCATTCTAATTCATTCGCACGATCCATTCTAATTCATTCGTACGATCCATTCTAATTCATTCATACGATCCATTCTAATTCATTCGTACGATCCATTCTAATTCATTCGCACAAATGTATCCATTCTAATTCATTCGTACGATCCATTCTAATTCATTCATACGATCCATTCTAATTCATTCGTACGATCCATTCTAATTCATTCGCACAAATGTATCCATTCTTATTCATTCGTACGATCCATTCTAATTCATTCGCACGATCCATTCTAATTAATTCACACGATCCATTCTAATTCATTTGCACGATCCATTCTAATTCATTCGTGTGAAAGAATTAAAATGGATTGTATGAATGAATTAGAATGGATCGTACGAATGAATTAGAATGGATCGTACGAAGGAATTAGAATGGATCGTACGAATGAATTAGAATGGATCGTGCGAATGAATTAGAATAGATCGTACGAATGAATTAGAATGGATCGTACGAAGGAATTAGAATGGATCGTACGAATGAATTAGAATGGATATATTCGTGCAAATGAATTAGAATGGATCGTATGAATGAATTAGAATGGATCGTATGAGTGAATTAGAACGGATAGTACGAATGAAGTAGAATGGATCGTATGAATGAATTAGAATGGATACATTCGTGCGAATGAATTAGAATGGATCGTATGAATGAATTAGAATAGATTTTGTGAATGAATTAGAATGGATCGTACGAATGAATTAGAATGGATACATTCGTGCGAATGAATTAGAATTGATTGTATGAATAAATTAGAATGGATCGTACGAATGAATTAGAATGAATCGTACGAATGAATTAGAATAGATTGCGCGAATGAATTAGAATGGATCGTGCGAATAAAATAGAATGGATACAAATGAATTAGAATGGATCATACGAATGAATTAGAATGACGATCCATTCTTACTCATTCGTATGATCCATTCTAATTTATTCACACGAATGTATCCATTTTAATTTATTCGTACGTCTAATTCATTCATACGATCCATTCTAATTCATTTGCACGAATATATCCATTCTAATTCATTTGTACGATCCATTCTAATTCCTTCGTACGATCCATTCTAATTCATTCGTACGATCTATTCTAATTTATTCGTACGATCCATTGTAATTCAATCGTACGATCCATTCTAATTCCTTCGTACGATCCTTTCTAATTCATTCGTACGATCCATTCTAATTCATTCATACAATCCATTCTAATTCTTTCGCATGATCCATTCTAATTCATTCGTACGATCCATTCTAATCCATTCGAAAGATCCATTCTAATTCATTCGTACGATCCATTCTAATTCATTCGTACGATCCATTCTAATTCATTAATATGATCCATTCTAATTCATTCGTACGATCCATTCTAATGAATTAGAATTGATCGTACGAATGAAATAGAATGGATTGCACGAATGATTTAGAATAGATCGTACGAATAAATTAGAATGGATCGTGTGAAAGAATTAGAATGGATCGTATGAATGTGTTAGAATGGATCGTATGAGTGAATTAGAATGGATCATACGAATTAATTAGGATGGATCGTACGAGTGAATTAGAATGGATCGTACGAATGAATTAGAATAGATCGTACGAATGAATTAGAATGGATCGTACGAAGGAATTAGAATGGATCGTACGAATGAATTAGAATGGATATATTCGTGACCATTCTAATTCATTCATACGATCCATTCTAATTCATTCATAAAATCCATTCTAATTCTTTCACACGATCCATTCTAATTCATTCATAGGATCCATTCTAATTCATTCGTACAATCTATTCTATTTCATTCGTACGATGCATTCTTACTCATTCGTATGATCCATTCTAATTCATTCGGTCGAATGTATCCATTCTAATTTATTCATACGATCCATTCTAATTCATTCGTACGATCCATTCTAATTCATTCGTACGATCCATTCTAATTCATTCGTCCGATCCATTCTAATTCATTCGCACGAATGTATCCATTCTAATTCATTCGTATGATCCATTCTAATTCATTCGTACGATCCATTCTAATTCATTCGTAAGATCCATTCTAATTCATTCGTACGATCCATTCTAATTCATTCGTACGATCCATTCTAATTCATTCGCACGAATGTATCCATTCTAGTTCACTCGTACGATCCATTCTAATTCATTCATACGATCCATTCTAATTCATTCGCACGATCCATTCTAATTCATTCGTACGATCCATTCTAATTCATTCATACGATCCATTCTAATTCATTCGTATGATCCATTCTAATTCATTCGCACAAATGTATCCATTCTAATTCATTCGTACGATCCATTCTAATTCATTCGCACGATCCATTCTAATTCATTCGTACGATCCATTCTAATTCATTCGCACGATCTGTTCTTATTCATTCGCACAATCCATTCTAATTCATTCGTACGATCCATTCTAATTCATTCGCACGAATGTTTCCATTCTAGTTCATTCGTACGATCCATTCTAATTCATTCGTACGATCCATTCTAATTCATTCACACGATCCATTCTAATTCATTCGTCTGATCCATTCTAATTCATTCATACGATCCATTCTAATTCATTCGTACGATCCATTCTAATTCATTCGTCCGATCCATTCGAATTCATTCGCACGATCCATTCTTACTCATTGGTTTGATCCATTCTATTCCATTCGTATGATCCATTCATACGATCCATTCTAATTCATTCTAATTAGAATGGATACATTCGTGCGAATAAATTAGAATTGATCATACGAATGAGTAAGAATGGATCGTCATTCTAATTCATTCGTATGATCCATTCTAATTCATTTGTATCGATTCTATTTCATTCACACTATCCATTCTAATTCATTCGCGCAATCTATTCTAATTCATTCGTACGATCCATTCTAATTCATTCGTACGATCCATTCTAATGCATTCGTACGATCCATTCTAATTCATTCGCACAAATGTATCCATTCTAGTTCATTCGTACGATCCATTCTAATTCATTCATACAATCCATTCTAATTCATTCGCACGAATGTATCCATTCTAATTCATTCGTACGATCCATTCTAATTCATTCACAAAATCTATTCTAATTCATTCATACGATCCATTCTAATTCATTCGCACGAATGTATCCATTCTAATTCATTCATACGATCCATTCTACTTCATTCGTACTATTCGTTCTAATTCACTCATACGATCCATTCTAATTCATTCATACGATCCATTCTAATTCATTTGCACGAATATATCCATTCTAATTCCTTCGTACGATCCATTCTAATTCCTTCGTACGATCCATTCTAATTCCTTCGTACGATCCATTCTATTTCATTCGTATGATCCATTCTAATTCCTTCGTACGATCCATTCTAATTCCTTCGTATCCATTCTAATTCATTCATACAATCCATTCTAATTTATTCGCACGAATGTATCCATTCTAATTCATTTGCACGATCCATTCTAATTCATTCCTATGATCTATTCTAATTCATTCGTACGATCCATTCTAATTCATTCGTACGATCTGTTGAGTAAGATATGGTCTAGGGTTTGTAAAAACCATGGTTGATTAATAAATGAGTTCATATTTATATTAGAATAGCTTAATTGGTGCGTATTCTACGTGTTCTATATATTGAACTGATAAGAGCCATGGCTGTATAGTGGTTCATCTGAGTGGGAGACTCTGTTGATTAGTACTATTAGCCTAAATTGTTCGCAGTTCTGATTAGGGTTGGTCGCCCTATCAGGTTAAGCTGTTGGAATGACAGAGCATGGGTTTCGCCACTATGGTCATTGTCAAGCACAGTGTCTGTGGCTGAACAGAACCAACACGGTGCACAGATCGGTGAGCAGACACCGGTGCACATAGCCGTGTTTCTGCTTAGGCTAATAAGTCCTAAACCCTGAGGAACCATGACCGGTGGACTAACCAGTTTAGGTAACTTTGGTTCACCAACGTGTGAGGGATCTAACCACGACCCAAAACCACGGTGCGCTAGGTTGCTGAGCTGGCGTTGCATCGGCATGTCACTCCTGCAGGCTATTCACATCCCCATTGGGAGGTGCGTTCCTTGGTCTGACATACACCGTACTAAAACCAGGCCTGGTGGTTAACAGTTGAGCTGTTAGACCGAATCCGGTTGTTTGGCCAAAATGATCGGAGGTACGATGTGTTAATCAACCTGAAAGGAACCTAGTCATATGGTCACTTGAGTCTGACGGTGCTCTTCACCGCTCAAGTTGACACATAGCACCGAGTGAAGGGACATCTAATTACCTATCTAAGCGGAGAGCAGGGGTATGCGAGAGAGCTTAGTAAGTCTGGGAGAATTGGAGTGCAGCCTGCGTCGCACTCTGGGTGGCCACGCAGGTTAACTGGGACCTAGAGGGTTGACAGGGACACTTGGGTAGTGTGTCGATCGGGTCCGATTGGAAGCCATGAATCCTAGTCCCTGAAGGTTCCACCTTATCCACGATCGTTACGGATCATAACTTTCTCCTTGTCTCACTGTACAATACGAGTTGAAGAAATAATGCCTTAATCGTCCTGTTTTCCATGAGTGCATTGCACTAGGGCATGGTGGATACACAGGACTAAGTGTGTTCACTAGGGGGCAACCCCAGAGTAGTGTAGGGACACACGATGTTGCCATAATGCCATAAGGAGTTCATTCCGTGTGTGCGTGTCGCACTAGAGCATGGTCTGTGTATTTAGTGATTTTTTACTATAGGGGCACCCCACGTTTTACTGAGGGCACCCCAGTAAATAGTAAAAACACTATTCAAAGCTCTATGGTATGTTAAATAGGTATGGATGAGGTTCTCTAAGTGTTAGAGTACTTTATCATGCACTGAGGTGGAGCATATATGCTCCGGTATGAGGTGGATAGCCACTAGATGCATGGGGGGCATTTTGGTCATTTCAAAATGTCCCGCATGCCCTAATGGCCGACCCCCCCATTATGAAAAATATGCATGGCCATCAAATCCATATTTAAAGGGTTTAATTCAGATTTGAAATGATTTGAATCTATTCCCTTTAATTGCAAAACCAAATATGGCAACTATACAATAGTAGGCATTTATTTTTGAGGATTAATGAGAGAGAGAGAAGGGGGAACGGTTCATATGGACAAGGGGAGAGAGGGGCACGTTTTTCAAGACATATTAGGCAAGGAAAACCGAGCCTTATTCAGATTTTGAAGAGAAAGACCGATCCCTCTCTCCCTTGTGTTCGGTTTTGGCCTCCCTCTCTCTCTCGGGCACTCATCTCTCTCATTCTTTGGGTTTGACCTATGGTGTGAAGAGAAAATCTTCATCATCTCATCATCTTCTCCTCATTGAGTGGGTGTGATAAAGAAGAAGAGAAAGCTTGCACTCCGAAGCACTCAGAGATTGGAGTGCAAGGATCCGGGTCGATTCGCGAGATCGGGTGTACCCGAAGAAGAATGAGGCTTCTCCCACGCACGTGGATACTTCCGTCATCATCAACTTGGAAGATTAACATCGCGGTGTTAAATCCCGCATGGAGGTATAATAAACAAAACCCTAGATCTATTGAATTGCATGCATAACATTTATGGTGTGTTTCGATAGATGACCATAGGGGTTCGTTTGCATTTCATTTTAATCTTGCGCATATGATTGTTTCTTAAAAAAATTTTAAAAATGTATCGGACACCGTATCGATCCTAAGATCGAGTCCGGCTTCCGTTGCACCTCTGATTTATTTCCAACAAATGGTATCAGAGCCATTTTCGGTGTGCGATTCACAAAAAAAAAAAATTTCTATGAATCGAATCAAATGCGTATTTGATGAATGAATGCATTCACCGGGGTTTGCATGCGCTAGATCATATATGCATATGTGTTGCATGCTATGTTTTCCTGCAGGACACCGCTAGAAAATAATAATTGTGATTGTTTGGTTTTGGGGGTCGGACCCCGAAAAATATGATTGCATTGTTATTTTTATTGTTCTTTCTGTGATGGATGGTTGTAAGGCCTAATGGGACAAGTACGTGGAGGTTGTTCCACGGCTTGGCTTTTCCCGGCCAATTATATCTATTCTTGTACTTTCATTATTCTTTATCCTAGGAAAATGTGTATGAACGAGCGATTGCTCGGAGCATACTAGATTTTTCAATTACAGGCTGAAGATTTGGAGGACAAGATCAGATGGAAAATCCATTACCGAAAGACCGGATGTGGTGGGCCAAAGGAAGAGATATCCGAAAGATGCCATGAACGGGATCATCAGAGCATTGCTAGTCAGGTTCAGGGGTCGGACCCTGAACTTGATATCAATGGATGTTTATGTTTGATGGTAGTTGGATTTTTTCTAAGACCCCGGTGAAATTATATATTCTAATGCTATATGTATTAGATTGTGGGATGCCCTTTCCCCACTGTGTGTGGGATGCCTATACCCCACTTGGTCCCTACGACCATTAGGTTAGATCTCCATTTAATGACACCCGTAGTTTAATTGGTGTTTGATGGTAGTTGGATCCCATAACACTCGATTATGCCACCGTTAGGTTGAGGTCCGACGGAGGTTGTCGGATGTCCCTAATTGGTTTGACATCGAAACCAATAGTGATGTGGTGATCATCTATGACATCAAACATCAAGTTGCATGCGAGGAGTCATACTAATGGGAGACCTTTCCTTGTATGTCTAGACCATAGGCTAGGCTCTAGAGCACAAAGGGTAATGATCATTTTATTTAGTATCGAAGGCTTGAAAAGTACGTAATGTGATTCTCGGGAGAAAGGTGACAACTGAGTATCCACGGGATATGGACTATGGTCCTCTCCAAGTCTATCTATACTTCATAAGAGATCTTAACTCTAGTGGGAGCACGGTATGACCAGGGTCTAGGTCTAGGTTGTCGCAACCTAGGATCTAAAATACTTGCATTGAAATAACCCTCACAATAATTAAGGGATGTGTAAGAGGACTCAGTGTGAGTACCCCTGGCCTCCACTGCCAACTGCTAAATTTTCGGGTAATAGGGTATGGCTCAACATCCCCCTCGGGTGAGAGTTATTTTCTGTCATGCCAGAGGCTTAGCAGTCTCCTTCGGGATATGGTGGTCACAATGCCAGGAGAGAAGGGCTTTTCCCGCCCTCGCGGGGGCTGCATGAACTCCCGTGTTATGATTGCCTAGGCTTGTGGGTAAGCATCCGGAGCACCCGTGAGGCTACCTGTTGCGTCGCATGGAGATCACGGGGGGCTGGCCAAAAGAAAACCATGGTCCATTATAGCCCGTCTGTGGCAGATTTGGATTAGGTCCGAGAGACCTGCTGTGAGCGGAGGATGCTGCACACTGCCCCCTCGGGCGGGTGTATCCGAATTCGAGATCTCATATACATGGTAAAATTGATCCATAAAAATGTCTCCACTTTGAGGGTAGCGTTGACGTTTGGATATAATTTGACTCATTTTAAAAACACCATAAAATGAGTTTATGAAGCATTCTAATATACTCCCATTTATTTTTCAGATGACCAAACTAGACCCCTTATCTGCCATCCTAAATGATAACAAGCTTACGGGTCCTAACTATGAGGACTGGAAACGCAACCTCATGCTTGTTCTGAGGATTGGTAAACACACCATGGCCCTAACCACTCAGGAACCGAACCTACCGGGTCCAGATGCCACTGAGGCAGAGACCAAGGCTTTCTCCGACTGGCGAGATTCTAATGAGATATGCAAGTGCTATATCATAGCTTCCTTGCAGACAACTCTACAGAAGCAAGTCGAAGAAATGCCTGATGCTTCTGATATAATGCTATACCTTAAAGAAATGTTTGAGGGGCATAGCCGCATAACGCGCTACCTCACAATGAAAAAACTCGTTAGCACTAAGATGTCCGAAGGGACGCCTGTCCAGGAACACATGCTGAAAATGCTCGGGTTCCAGAACGAACTGGCTACCATGAACATTGTGCTGGATAACGAGGTTATGACTGATATCTTCCTTGCGTCCCTGTCTGGAGCCTTTGAAGGCTTTGTCACTAACTTCAACCTTAACAAGTTGGAGATGACAAATGCAGAGCTTCTTGGAGCTCTCCAGGCAGCAGAAGACGGGTTCAAGGTTAAAGGTGAGGCATTAAGTGCTAAGCGCAGGGCTGCTCTGAAGGCTAAGAAGCCTATGAGCAAGAAGCCTAAGAACAAGAAGCTGAAGGCAGGGCCTCTGCAGAGCCATGTGGGGACCTCTAAGTCCAGAGAGATGAAGTCACCAAGCACGAAGTGCTTCAGATGTGGCGAAAAGGGCCATTGGAAAAAGGACTGCACAAAGCCTCAGGGTGCTAGGACAGGTAATTCTCAGCTACTAGTAGTTGAGTCACTTCTTTCAAGTAGCAGTTCTTTTGCATCTTGGATTGTGGATTCTGGTTCCACTGACCATACCTGTAACTCTTTACAGGGGTTCCAGGTAAGCAGAAGGCTTCTTGATGAGGAAGTGGTCCTGAGCATGGGGACTGATGCTGTTGCAATCGCAGAAGCAGTTGGAGATGTTTATTTATCTTTTTCTAATGAAAAGACTTTGATTTTAAGAGACGTATTATATGTACCGTCTTTAAGACGTAATCTAATTTCTGTTTCTTCTATGGTGAATGATGGTTATTCAGTTCTTTTTGATACATCTGGTGTGCCTATTAGAATGAATGGAACCTTCATTATTAGAGGAATAGTTCAGAACAGTCTCTATATTCTAAGTCCTAAATTAGAGAAAGAAAACATAACAGCTTTGAATATTAACTCATCTAAACGTAAGAAACCTTCAGAAAATCTAACTCTATTGTGGCATCTAAGACTTGGGCATATTGCCTCAGATAGAATTCATAGGTTGGTCAAGGCCGGGCTTCTGGAAACAGATCCCTTGGAAATCCTTCCAACCTGTGAGTCTTGTCTGGAGGGCAAAATAACCAAGAGGGCTTTTAAAGCCAAAGGGAATAGGGCCACAAAGATATTAGAGTTAGTTCATTCTGATGTATGTGGACCCATGAGCGTCCAGGCGATAGGAGGCCATGAGTACTTCATCACATTTACTGATGATTACTCAAGATATGGCTATATCTACCTAATGCATCGAAAGTCTGAGTCCTTTGACAAGTTCAAAGAATTTAGAGCCAAAGTTGAAAAGCAGACTAGTAGATATATGAAAGCCCTTCGATCTGATCGAGGAGGTGAGTACCTATCGGACGAGTTCCTTGGGTACCTTAGAGATAGTGGGATTATATCCCAGTTGACTGCTCCAGGTACACCACAACAGAATGGAGTTTCTAAGAGAAGGAATCGGACCTTGTTGGACATGGTCCGTAGTATGATGAGTTATGCTAGTTTACCGATCACATTTTGGGGATATGCCCTATTAACAGCAGCTTATATCTTAAACCATATCCTATCTAAATCAGTGCCTCTAACTCCTAGAGAACTGTGGTCAAAGCGAAAGCCTACACTGTAGCATTTCAGAATATGAGGATGTCCTGCATATGTGTGAAAGGACAAGAGGGATAAGATGGAGACTAAGTCTAAGGTATGTTTATTCATAGGCTATCCTAAAGAAACAAAAGGTGGTATATTCTATGATCCTAAGGATAAGAAGGTACTCGTTTCTACGAATGCCATCTACCTAGAGCAGGACTATATTATGGACCACAAGCCAACCAGTAAGGTAGTTCTGGAAGAGCTACTGGGTACTGGTGGAGGTAGCACATCCGGTAACATAGAGGGAAGAGGTAACATTGAAACTAGTATACCAGAGACTGTAGAAACGAATCGCTCAGTACCACCATTACCTCGTCGCAGTGGGAGACAAATCAGATCTCCTGAAAGATACTATGGAGAGACTTTATTAGTCGATCCAGAGATTCAGGAGGATGATCCCTTGAGCTATGATGAGGCGATGAAATCTTCTGACAGTTCTACTTGGCAAAAAGCCATGGAGGCAGAAATTGCATCTATGTCCCAAAATAATGTCTGGACACTTATTGCACCATCACCCAATATTAAACCTATTGGGTGTAAGTGGGTGTATAAGAAGAAAAGAGGACCCGATGGTTCCATTGAGACTTATAAAGCTAGATTAGTTGCCAAGGGTTTTACCCAACGAGAAGGGATCGATTATGACGAGACCTTCTCACCGGTAGCTATGCTTAAGTCTATTCGAATCCTCTTATCCATTGCAGCCCACTATGATTGGGAGATCTGGCAGATGGATGTCAAGATAGCTTTCCTCAATGGGGATTTGGAGGAAGACATATATATGATGCAGCCTCCAGGTTTTGAGTCAGTAGGTCAGGAAGATCTGGTTTGCAAACTTCAGAGGTCCATCTATGGACTGAAACAAGCATCCAGAAGTTGGAATATCCATTTTGATCAGACAATCCGCTCATACGGATTTGATCAAAATGAGGATGAACCTTGTGTGTACAAAAGGAGTGATAATACAACAGTGGTATATTTAATACTTTATGTAGATGATATACTACTGATTGGAAATGACGTAGGAACATTATCTACGGTAAAAGTTTGGTTATCCTCGCAATTCGACATGAAAGACCTAGGTGAGGCGAGTTATGTTCTGGGGATTAAGGTAACTCGAAATCGCCAGAACAAGATTCTCTCGCTCTCACAAACTGCTTATATAGATAAGATACTGGCCAGATTCAGCATGCAGGACTCCAAGAAGGGTTTCTTGCCATTCAGATATGGCTTGAAATTATCTAAGGATCAATGTCCTAAGACACCTGAGGAGAAGGCAGAAATGCAAAAGATACCTTATGCTTCAGCAGTGGGTAGTCTAATGTATGCCATGCAGTGCACGAGGCCAGATATCTGTTTTGCAGTAGATATGAGGGGTCGGTTTCAGTCGAATCCGGGTCCAGCACATTGGACTGCTGTAAAGAGTATACTCAAGTACCTTCGTCGTACGAGGGATTATGAGTTAGTCTACACTTCACAGGACTTGACGCCGATTGGATACACGGATGCTGACTTTATGTCAGATGTGGAATCTAGAAAATCGACTTCAGGTTATGTTTTCATGTTAGGAGGAGGAGCAGTAAGTTGGCGGAGTGTGAAGCAAGGTTGCATCGCAGACTCCACCACTGAAGCTGAGTACGTCACAGCGTGCGAGGCTGTAAAAGAAGCGGTGTGGCTCAAAAAGTTCTTATTGGACTTAGGGTGCGTACCAGAGGCTCAGTCACCTATTGTCCTTTATTGTGATAATAGTGGAGCGGTAGCACAGGCCAAGGAGCCAAGACACCACCAGAAGGGGAAACATATCGAACGCAAGTTCCACTTGATTCGGCAGTTTCAGAAGGAAGGACAAGTAGCGGTGACAAAGATAGCATCTGCAGACAATGTTGCTGATCCCTTTACAAAGGCGATTCCTACAAAGGCGTTTGAGCAGCATGTAGAAGCTATGGGAGTCAGAACCGTTTTTCCTCGCTAGACCAAGTGGGAGATTGTTGAGTAAGATATGGTCTAGGGCTTGTAAAAACCATGGTTGATTAATAAATGAGTTGATATTTATATTAGAATAGCTTAATTGGTGCGTATTCTACGTGTTCTATATATTGAACTGATAAGAGCCATGGCTGTATAGTGGTTCATCTGAGTGGGAGACTCAGTTGATTAGTACTATTAGCCTAAATTGTTCGCAGTTCTGATTAGGGTTGGTCGCCCTATCAAGTTAAGCTGTTGGAATGACAGAGCATGGGTTTCTCCACTATGGTCATTGCCAAGCACAGTGTCTGTGGCTGAACAGAACCAACACGGTGCACAGATCGGTGAGCAGACACCGGTGCACATAGCCGTGTTTCTGCTTAGGGTAATAAGTCCTAAACCCTGAGGAACCATGACCGGTGGACTAACCAGTTTGGGTAACTTTGGTTCACCAACGTGTGAGGGATCTAACCATGACCCAAAACCACGGTGCGCTGGGTTGCTGAGCTGGCGTTGCATCGGCATGTCACTCCTGCAGGCTATTCACATCCCCATTGGGAGGTGCGTTCCTTGGTCTGATATACACCGTACTAAAACCAGGCCTGGTGGTTAACAGTTGAGCTGTTAGACCGAATCTGGTTGTTTGGCCAAAATGATCGGAGGTACGATGTGTTAATCAACCTGGAAGGAACCTAGTCATATGGTCACTTGAGTCTGACGGTGCTCTTCACCGCTCAAGTTGACACATGGCACCGAGTGAAGGGACATCTAATTACCAATCTAAGCGGAGAGCAGGGGTATACGAGAGAGCTTAGTAAGTCTGGGAGAATTGGAGTGCAGCCTACGTCGCAGTCTGGGTGGCCATGCAGGTTAACTGGGACCTAGAGGGTTGACAGGGACACTTAGGTAGTGTGTCGATCGAGTCCGGTTGGAAGCCATGAATCCTAGTCCCTGAAGGTTCCACCTTATCCACGATCGTTACGGATCATAACTTTCTCCTTGTTTCACTGTACAATACGAGTTGAAGAAATAATGCCTTAATCGTCCTGTTTTCCATGAGTGCATTGCACTAGGGCATGGTGGATGCACAGGACTAAGTGTGTTCACTAGGGGGCAACCCCAGAGTAGTATAGGGACACACGATTTTGCCATAATGCCATAAGGAGTTCATTCCGTGTGTGCGTGTCGCACTAGAGCACGGTCTGTGTATTTAGTGATTTTTTACTATAGGGGCACCCCACATTTTACTGAGGGCACCCCAGTAAATAGTAAAAACACTATTCAAAGCTCTATGGTATGTTAAATAGGTATGGATGATGTTCTCTAAGTGTTAGAGTACTTTATCATGCACTGAGGTGGAGCATATATGCTCCGGTATGAGGTGGATGGCCACTAGATGCATGGGGGGCATTTTGGTCATTTCAAAATGTCCCGCATGCCCTAATGGCCGACCCCCCCATTAGGAAAAATATGCATGGCCATCAAATCCATATTTAAAGGGTTTAATTCAGATTTGAAATGATTTGAATCTATTCCCTTTAATTGCAAAACCAAATATGGCAACTATACAATAGTGGGCATTTATTTTTGAGGATTAATGAGAGAGAGAGAAGGGGGAACGGTTCATATGGACAAGGGGAGAGAGGGGCACGTTTTTCAAGACACATTAGGCAAGGAAAACCGAGCCTCATTCAGATTTTGAAGAGAAAGACCGATCCCTCTCTCCCTTGTGTTCGGTTTTGGCCTCCCTCTCTCTCTTGGGCACTCATCTCTCTCATTCTTTGGGTTTGACCTAAGGTGTGAAGAGAAAATCTTCATCATCTCATCATCTTCTCCTCATTGAGTGGGTGTGATAAAGAAGAAGAGAAAGCTTGCACTCCGAAGCACTCAGAGATTGGAGTGCAAGGATCCGGGTCGATTCGCGAGATCAGGTGTACCCGAAGAAGAACGAGGCTTCTCCCACGCACGTGGATACTTCCGTCATCATCAACTTGGAAGATTAACATCGCGGTGTTAAATCCCGCACGGAGGTATAATAAACAAAACCCTAGATCTATTGAATTGCATGCATAACATTTATGGTGTGTTTCGATAGATGACCATAGGGGTTCGTTTACATTTCATTTTAATCTTGCGCATATGATTGTCACTTAAGAAATTTTTAAAAATGTATCGCACACCGTATCGATCCTAAGATCGAGTCCGGCTTTCGTTGCACCTCTGATTTATTTCCAACACGATCCATTCTACGATCCATTCTAATTCATTCGTATATTCCATTCTAATTCATTAGCACGATCCATGCTAATGAATTAGAATGGATCATACGATCCAATCTAATTCATTCATACGATCCATTCTTACTCATTCGTATGATCCATTCTAATTCAATCGTACGATCCATTCTAATTCATTCGTACGATCCATTCTAATTCATTCGTGCAATCCATTCTATTTCATTCGTACGATCAATTCAAATTCATTAGAATGGATCGTACGAATGAATTAGAATGGATCATATTAATGAATTAGAATGGATCGTACGAATGTATTAGAATGGATCGTACGAATGAATTAGAATGGATCTTACGAATGAATTAGAATAGATCGTACGAATGAATTAGAATGGATCATACGAATGAGTAAGAATGGATCGTACGAATGAATTAGAATGGATTAGAATGGATTAGAATGGATCGTACGAATGAAATAGAATAGATTGTAAGAATGAATTAGAATGGATTCGTACGAATGAATTAGAATGGATACATTCGTGCAAATGAATTAGAATGGATCGTACCAATGAGTAAGAATGGATCGTACGAATGAAATAGAATGGATTGTGCGAATGAATTAGAATGGATCGTACGAATGAATTAGAATGGATCGTGAGAAAGAATTAGAATAGATTGTATGAATGAATTAGAATAGATCGTATGAATGAATTAGAATGGATCGTACGAATGAATTAGAATGGATCGTGCGAATGAATTAGAATGGATCGTACGAATGAATTAGAATGGATACATTCGTGCGAATGAATTAGAATGGATCGGACGAATGAATTAGAATGGATCGTACGAATCAATTAGAATGGATCAAATGAATGAATTAGAATGGATCGTACGAATGAATTAGAATGCATCGTACGAAAGAATTAGAATGGATATATTCGTGCTAATGAATTAGAATTGATCGAACGAATGAATTAGCATGAATTATATGAATGAATTAGAATGGATCGTACGAATGAATTAGAATGGATCGTACGAATGAGTAAGAATGGATCGTACGAATGAAATAGAATAGATCGTACGAATGAATTAGAATGGATCGTATGAAGGAATTAGAATAGATCGTACGAATGAATTAGAATGGATATATTCGTGCAAATGAATTAGAATGGATCGTATGAATGTATTAGAATGGATCGCATGAGTGAATTAGAATGGATCGTACGAATGAATTAGAATGGATCGTATGAATGAATTAGAATGGATACATTCGTGTGAATGAATTAGAATGGATCGTATGAATGAATTAGAATAGATTTTGTGAATGAATTAGAATGGATACATTCGTGCGAATGAATTAGAATTAGAATGGATCGTACAAATGAATTAGAATGGATACATTCGTGCGAATGAATTAGAATTGATCGTACGAATGAATTAGAATGGATCGTGCGAATGAATTAGAATGGATCGTACGAATGAATTAGAATGGATACATTCGTGCGAATGAATTATAATGGATACATTCGTGCGAAAGAATTAGAATAGATCGTATGAATGAATTAGAATGGATCCTATGAATGAATTAGAATGGATCGTGCGAATGAATTAGAATGGATCGTACGAATGAATTAGAATGGATCGTGCTAATGAATTAGAATTGATCGAACGAATGAATTAGCATGGATCGTGCTAATGAATTAGAATGGAACGTATGAATGAATTAGAATGGATCGTGTGAAAGAATTAGAATGGATTGTATGAATGAATTAGAATGAATTCGTACGATCCATTCGAATTTATTTGCACGATCCATTCTAATTCATTCATACGATCCATTCTAATTCATTCATACAATCCATTCTAATTCTTTCACACGATCCATTCTAATTCATTCGTAGGATCCATTCTAATTCATTCGTACAATCTATTTTATTTCATTCGTACGATCCATTCTAACTCATTCGTATGATCCATTCTAATTCATTCGGACGAATGTATCCATTCTAATTTATTCGTATGATCCATTCTAATTCATTCATACGATCCATTCCAATTCATTCGTACGATCCATTCTTACTCATTCGTATGATCCATTCTAATTCATTCGTACGATCCATTCTAATTCATTCGTACGATCCATTCTAATTCATTCGCACAATTTATTCTAATTCATTCGTACGATCCATTCTAATTCATTCGTACGATCGTACGAATGAATTAGAATGGATCGTACGGAATGAATTAGAATGGATTGTATAAATGAATTAGAATGGATACATTCGTGCGAATGAATTAGAATGGATCATACGAATGAGTAAGAATGGATCGTACGAATAAAATAGAATGGATTGTACGAATGAATTAGAATGGATCGTACAAATGAATTAGAATAGATCGTACGAATGAATTAGAATGGATCATACGAATGAGTAAGAATGGATCGTACAAATGAAATAGAATGGATTATACGAATGAATTAGAATGGATCGTACGAATGAATTAGAATAGATCGTGTGAAAGAATTAGAATGCATTGTATGAATGAATTAGAATGGATCGTATGAATGAATTAGAATGGATCGTGCGAATGAATTCGAATGGACCGCATGATCCATTCGAATAGAATGGATCGTATGAATGAATTAGAATGGATCGGGCAAATGAATTAGAATGGATTGTAGGAATGAATTAGAATGAATCGTATGAATGAATTAGAATGGATCGTATGAATGAATTAGAATGGATCGTGCGAATGAATTAGAATGGATCGTACGAATGAATTAGAATGAATTGTACGAATGAATTAGAATGGATCATACGAATGAATTAGAATGGATCATACGAATGAGTAAGAATGGATCGTACGAATGAAATAGAATGGATTGTACGAATGAATTAGAATGGATACATTCATGCGAATGAATTAGAATGGATCGGACGATTGAATTAGAATGGATCGTGCGAATGAATTAGAATGGATCGTACGAATGAATTAGAATGGATACATTCGTGCGAATGAATTAGAATGGATACATTCGTGCGAAAGAATTAGAATAGATCATATGAATGAATTAGAATGGATCCTATGAATGAATTAGAATGGATCGTGCGAATGAATTAGAATGGATCGTACGAAGGAATTAGAATGGATCGTGCTAATGAATTAGAATTGATCGAACGAATGAATTAGCATGGATCGTGCTAATGAATTAGAATGGAACGTATGAATGAATTAGAATGGATCGTGTGAAAGAATTAGAATGGATTGTATGAATGAATTAGAATGAATTCGTACGATCCATTCGAATTCATTCGCACGATCCATTCTAATTCATTCATACGATCCATTCTAATTCATTCATACAATCCATTCTAATTCTTTCACACGATCCATTCTAATTCATTCGTAGAATCCATTCTAATTCATTCGTACAATCTATTCTATTTCATTCGTACGATCCATTCTAACTCATTCGTATGATCCATTCTAATTCATTCGGACGAATGTATCCATTCTAATTTATTCGTACGATCCATTCTAATTCATTCATACGATCCATTCTAATTCATTCGTACGATCCATTCTTACTCATTCGTATGATCCATTCTAATTCATTCGTACGATCCATTCTAATTCATTTGTACGATCCATTCTAATTCATTCGCACAATCTATTCTAATTCATTCGTATGATCCATTCTAATTCATTCGTACGATCGTACGAATGAATTAGAATGGATCGTACGGAATGAATTAGAATGGATTGTATGAATGGATTAGAATGGATACATTCGTGCGAATGAATTAGAATGGATCATACGAATGAGTAAGAATGGATCGTACGAATGAAATAGAATAGATTGTACGAATGAATTAGAATGGATCGTACAAATTAATTAGAATGGATCGTACGAATGAATTAGAATGGATCATACGAATGAGTAAGAATGGATCGTACAAATGAAATAGAATGGATTGTACGAATGAATTAGAATGGATCGTACGAATGAATTAGAATGGATCGTGTGAAAGAATTAGAATGCATTGTATGAATGAATTAGAATGGATCGTATGAATGAATTAGAATGGATCGTGCGAATGAATTCGAATGGACCGCATGATCCATTCGAATAGAATGGATCGTATGAATGAATTAGAATGGATCGGGCGAATGAATTAGAATGGATCGTATGAATGAATTAGAATGGATCGTATGAATGAATTAGAATGGATCGTATGAATGAATTAGAATGGATCGTGCGAATGAATTAGAATGGATCGTACGAATGAATTAGAATGGATCGTACGAATGAATTAGAATGGATCATACGAATGAGTAAGAATGGATCGTACGAATGAAATAGAATGGATTGTACGAATGAATTAGAATGGATACATTCATGCGAATGAATTAGAATGGATCGGACGATTGAATTAGAATGGATTGTACGATTCATTCTAATTCATTCGTACGATCCATTCTAATACATTCGTACGATTCATGCTAATTCATTCGCACGATCCATTCTAATTCATTCGTACGATCCATTCTTATTCATTCATACGATCCATTCTAATTCATTCGCATAATCCATTCTAATTCATTCGTACATTCCATACTAATTCATTCGTATGATCCATTCTAACTCATTCGGTGGATCCATTCTAAGTCTTTCGTACGATCCATTCTAAGTCATTCGTACGATCCATTCTAATTCATTCCCATGATCCATTCTAATTTATTCGTACGATCCATTCTAATTCATTCGTACGATCTATTCTAATTCATTCGCACGAATGTAACCATTCTAATTCATTCATACGATTCATTCTAATTCATTCGTATGAGCTATTCTAATTCATTCATACGATCCATTCTAATTCATTCGTATGATCCATTGTAATTCATTCATACAATCCATTTAGATTCATTCGCACAAATGTATCCATTCAAATTCATTCGTACGATCCAGTCTAATTCATTCGTACGATACATTCTAATTCCTTCGTACGATCCATTCTAATTCATTCGTGCGATCTATTCTAATTCATTCGTACGATCCATTCTAATTCATTCGTACGATCCATTCTAATTCCTTCGTACGATCCATTCTAATTCATTCGTACGATCCATTCTAATTCATTCGTACAATCTATTCTAATTCATTCGTACGAATGGATACATTCGTGTGAATGAATTAGAATGGATCGTACGAATGAGTAAGAATGGATCGTACGAATGAAATAGAATGGATTGCACGAATGAATTAGAATGGATCGTACGAATGAATAAGAATGGATCGTGTGAAAGAATTAAATGGATTGTATGAATGAATTAGAATGGATCGTACGAATGAATTAGAATGGATCGTACGAAGGAATTAGAATGGATCGTACGAATGAATTAGAATGGATCGTACGAAGGAATTAGAATGGATCATACGAATTAAATAGAATGGATCGTACGAATAAATTAGAATGGATGCATTCGTCCGAATGAATTAGAATGGATCATACGAATGAGTAAGAATGGATCGTACGAATGAAATAGAAAAGATCGTATGAGTGAATTAGAATGGATTGTATGAATGAATTAGAATGGATCGTATGAATGAATTAGAATGGATCGTGCGAATGAATTCGAATGGATATTACGAATTCATTCTAATTCATTCATACAATCCATTCTAATTCTTTCACACGATCTATTCTAATTCATTCGTAGGATCCATTCTAATTCATTTGTACGATCCATTCTAATTTATTCTTACAATCCATTCTAATTCATTCGTACGATCCATTCTAATTCATTTGTACGAATGAATTAGAATGGATTGTATGAATGAATTAGAATGGATCATATGAATGATATAGAATGGATACATTCGTGCGAATGAATTAGAATGGATCGTACGAATGAATTAGAATAGATCGTACGAATGAACTAGAATGGATCGTATGAATGAATTAGAATGGTTACATTCATGCGAATGAATTAGAATGGATCGTACGAATGGATTAGAATGGATCGTACGAATGGATTAGAATGGATACATTCGAGCGAAAGAATTAGAATGGATCGTACGAATGAATTAGAATGGATCGTACGAATGGATTAGAATGGATCCTACGAATGGATTAGAATGGATACCTTTGTGCATATGAATTAGAATGGATCATACGAACGAATTAGAATGGATCATATGAATGAATTAGAATGGATCATGTGAAAGAATTAGAATGGATTGTATGAATGAATTAGAATAGATCGTATGAATGAATTAGAATGGATCGTACGAATGAATTAGAATGGATCATACGAATGAATTAGAATGGATACATTCGTGCGAATGAATTAGAATGGATACATTCATGCGAAATAATTAGAATAGATCGTACGAATGAATTAGACTGGATCCTATGAATGAATTAGAATGGATCGTGTGAATGAATTAGAATAGATCGTACGAATGAATTAGAATGGATCGTGCTAATGAATTAGAATTGATCGAACGAATGAATTAGCATGGATCGTGCTAATGAATTGGAATGGAACGTACGAATGAATTAGAATGGATCGTGTGAAATAATTAGAATGGATCGTACGAATGAATTAGATTGGATCGTGCGAATGAATTAGAATGGATCGTACGAATGAATTAGAATGGATCGTAAGAATGAACTAGAATGGATACATTCGTGCGAATGAATTAGAATGGATCGTACGAATGAATTAGAATGGATCGTACGAATGAATTAGAATGGATCTTACGAATGTATTAGAATGGATCGTACGAATGAATTAGAATGGATCGTACGAATAAATTAGAATGGATACATTCGTGCGAATGAATTAGAATGGATCGGATGAATGAATTAGAATGGATCGTACGAATGAATTAGAATGGATCGTACGAATGAATTAGAATGGATCGTACGAATAAATTAGAATGGATACATTCGTCCGAATGAATTAGAATGGATCATACGAATGAGTAAGAATGGATCGTACGAATGAAATAGAATAGATTGTACGAATGAATTAGAATGGATCCTACGAATGAATTAGAATGGATCGTGTGAAAGAATTAGAATGGATTGTATGAATGAATTAGAATGGATCGTATGAATGAATTAGAATGGATCGTGCGAATGAATTCGAATGGATCGTATGAATTCATTCTAATTCATTCATACAATCCATTCTAATTCTTTCACATGATCCATTCTAATTCATTCGTATGTTCCATTCTAATTCATTAGCACGATCCATGCTAATTCATTCGTTCGATCAATTCTAATTCATTAGCACGATCCATTCTAATTCATTCGTACGATCCATTCTAATTCATTCGCACGATCCATTCTAATTCATTCATAGGATCCATTCTAATTCATTCATACGATCTATTCTAATTCTTTCACACGAATGTATCCATTCTAATTCATTCGCACGAATGTATCCATTCTAATTCATTTGTACGATCCATTCTAATTCATTCGTACGATCCATTCTAATTCATTCATACGATCTATTCTAATTCATTCATACCATCCGTTCTAATTCTTTTACACGATCCATTCTAATTCATTCGTACGATCCATTCTAATTCATTCGCACAATCCATTCTATTTCATTCGTACGATCCATTCTTACTCATTCGTATGATCCATTCTAATTCATTCGCACAAATGTATCCATAATGGATCATACGAATGAGTAAGAATGGATCGTACGAATGAAATAGAATGGATTGTGCGAATGAATTAGAATGGATCGTACGAATGAATTAGAATGGATCGTACGAATGAATTAGAATGGATCGTACGAATGAATTAGAATGGATCTTACGAATGAAATAGAATAGATTGTACGAATGAATTAGAATGGATTCGTACGAATGAATTAGAATGGATACATTCGTGCGAATGAATTAGAATGGATCGTACCAATGAGTAAGAATGGATCGTACGAATGAAATAGAATGGATTGTGCGAATGAATTAGAATGGATCGCACGAATGTATCCATTATAATTCATTCGTACGATCCATTCTAATTCATTCGTACGATCCATTCTAATTCATTCGTACGATCCATTCTAATTAATTCGTATGATCCATTCTAATTCATTCGTACGATCGATTCTAATTCATTCATACAATCCATTCTAATTCATTCGTACGATCCATTCTAATTCACTCATACGATCCATTCTAATACATTCATACGATCCATTCTAATTCATTTGCACGAATATATCCATTCTAATTCATTCGTACGATCCATTCTAATTCCTTCGTACAATCCATTCTAATTCATTCGTACGATCTATTCTAATTCATTCGTACGATCCATTCTAATTCTTTCGTATGATCCATTCTAATTCCTTCGTACGATCCATTCTAATTCATTCGTACGATCCATTCTAATTCATTCGTACAATCTATTCTAATTCATTCGTACGAATGGATACATTCGTGTGAATGAATTAGAATGGATCGTACGAATGAGTAAGAATGGATCGTACGAATGAAATAGAATGGATTGCACGAATAAATTAGAATGGATCGTACGACTGAATTAGAATAGATCGTACGAAGGAATTAGAATGGATCGTACGAATGAATTAGAATGGATCGTACGAATGAATTAGAATAGATCGTACGAATGAATTAGAATGGATCGTACGAAGGAATTAGAATGGATCGTACAAATGAATTAGAATGAATCGTGCTAATGAATTAGAATTGATCGAACGAATGAATTAGCATGGATCGTGCTAATGAATTAGAATGGAACGTATGAATGAATTAGAATGGATTGTGTGAAAGAATTAGAATGGATTGTGTTGGGGGTAATCAAAAATCACATATCTTGGATAGCCCGTCCAGGAGTTGGAACCCTCGTCAGGAGCTCGCCTTCACAGAGAGCTGGATGGACACCTTGTATCTAAGTATAGCTCGCACCTCCAGACCCCACAATAGCACGCCCAAATTCGATAAATGGCTTAGACAAAGAGCGCGAAGGAGATCAACCAAGCTCATCCAGGAGCTCGCCATGCTCGCTCAGGAGCTCGCCTAGCTCGTCCAGGAGCTCGCCATGCTCGCTCAGGAACTCGCCTAGCTCATCCAGGAGCTCGCCATGCTCGCTCAGGAGCTCGCCAAGCTCGTCCAGGAGCTCGCCATGCTCGCCCAAATTCGATAAATGGCTTAGACAAAGAGCGCGAAGGAGATCAACCAAGCTCATCCAGGAGCTCGCCATGCTCGCTCAGGAGCTCGCCTAGCTCGTCCAGGAGCTCGCCATGCTCGCTCAGGAGCTCGCCTAGCTCGTCCAGGAGCTCGCCATGCTCGCTCAGGAGCTCGCCAAGCTCGTCTAGGAGCTCGCCATGCTCGCCCAAATTCGATAAATGGCTTAGACAAAGAGCGCGAAGGAGATCAACCAAGCTCGTCCAGGAGCTCGCCATGCTCGCTCAGGAGCTCGCCTAGCTCGTCCAGGAGCTCGCCATGCTCGCTCAGGAGCTCGCCTAGCTCGTCCAGGAGCTCGCCATGCTCGCTCAGGAGCTCGCCAAACTCGTCCAAGAACTCGCCATGCTCGCTCAGGAGCTCGCCAAGCTCGCCCAGGAATTCGCCCAAGCTCACCCAGAAGCTCGCCTAGACCCCTGTTTATCGAAGAGGTTGCTCCCGTGAGGTCCAACTCTTGATAAATATGGGCGAAAGGACGGAGCAGTATCGGGCGAGCTGGCCTTTGCTTTTTCCCTGAGATTGCTAGGTGTCGAAAACCCACTGAAGCTACGTGGACGATTGCAGTCCACGGAAGCCCGTCAGAGTCGGTTTGAGACCTCCTAGACTTGAACATTCTGGAAAGATTCCTATGGCGGCAACAGAATAACAGCTGCTGTCCCCCACTACTGCGTCAGAAGAGCTAGACGACAAAGAATGTCAGGGGTCCAAATTCCAAGAACTGTCAGAAACTATTGAAGGCTAGAACGTGGGGGCCTAGAAGGTGCCGGAAAGAGCCTCCACGCGTCGTAGCTCGATAGGTCGCCCATGTCTATAAATGCACACCCCCAGGCTCCAAAGTACAGGTTCGAAATCCCTTTCACTACCACTTTGGTATACAACAGCTCTCCGTTGTGCTACCATAACTGACTTGAGCGTCGGAGGGTCTGTGCTCCTAAGGGAGCCAGCCGTTCTCACGTTTCTCTTTTCTTGGTCTTACAGGTGGCTCGCAAGGTCCAGGAAAAATCCCCCAAACAGATTGTATGAATGAATTAGAATGAATTCGTAGGATCCATTCGAATTCATTCGCACGATCCATTCTAATTCATTCATACGATCCATTCTAATTCATTCATACAATCCATTCTAATTCTTTCACACGATCCATTCTAATTCATTCGTAGGATCCATTCTAATTCATTCGTACAATCTATTCTATTTCATTCGTACGCTCCATTCTTACTCATTCGTATGATCCATTCTAATTCATTCGGACGAATGTATCTATTCTAATTTATTCGTACGATCCATTCTAATTCATTCATACGATCCATTCTAATTCATTCGTACGATCTATTCTAATTCATTCGTACGATCCATTCTAATTTCATTCGTATGATCCATTCTAATTCATTCGCTCGAATGTATCCATTCTAATCCATTCGTACGATCCATTCTAATCCATTCGTACGATACATTCAAATTCATTCGCATGAATGTAACCATTCTAATTCATTCATTTGATCCATTCTAATTCATTCGTACGATCCATTCTAATTCATTCGCACGAATGTATCCATTCAAATTCATTCGTACGATCCATTCTAATTCATTCGTACGATCCATTCTAATTCATTCGTAAGATCCATTCTAATTCATTCGTACGATCCATTCTAATTCATTCGTACGATCCATTCTAATTCATTCGCACGAATGTATCCATTCTAGTTCATTCGTACGATCCATTCTAATTCATTCGTACGATCCATTCTAATTTATTCGCACGATCCATTCTAATTCATTCGTACGATCAATTCTAATTTATTCGCACAAATGTATCCATTCTAATTCATTCGTACAATCCTGAATTAGAATGGATCGTACGAATGAATTAGAATGGATACCTTTGTGCATATGAATTAGAATGGATCGTACGAATGAATTAGAATGGATCATATTAATGAATTAGAATGGATCGTACGAATGAATTAGAATGGATCGTACGAATGAATTAGAATGGATCTTACGAATTGATTATAATGGATACATTCGTGCGAATGAATTAGAATGGATCGGACGAATGAATTAGAATGGATCGTATGAATGAATTAGAATGGATCAAATGAATGAATTAGAATGGTTACATTCATGCGAATGAATTAGAATGGATCGTACGAATTGATTAGAATGGATCGTACGAATGGATTAGAATGGATACATTCGAGCGAATGAATTAGAATGGATCGTACGAATGAAATTAGAATGGATCGTACGAATGAATTTGAATAGATCGTACGAATGAATTAGAATGGATCGTACGAATGAATTAGAATGGATCGTGTGAAAGAATTAGAATGGATCGTACGAATGAATTAGAATGGATCGTGCGAATAAATTAGAATGGATCGTACGAATGAATTAGAATCGATCGTGCTAATGAATTAGAATTGATCGAACGAATGAATTAGCATGGATCGTGCATTCGTACGATCCATTCTAATTCATTCGTAAGATCCATTCTAATTCATTCGTACGATCCATTCTAATTCATTCGTACGATCCATTCTAATTCATTCGCACGAATGTATCCATTCTAGTTCATTCGTACGATCCATTCTAATTCATTCGTACGATCTATTCTAATTCATTCATACGATCTATTATAATTCATTCATACAATCCATTCTAATTCTTTCACACGATCCAATCTAATTCATTCGTACGATCCATTCTAATTCTTTCGCACAATCCATTCTATTTTATTCGTACGATCCATTCTTACTCATTCGTATGATCCATTCTAATTCATTCGCACGAATGTATCCATAATGGATCATACGAATGAGTAAGAATGGATCGTACGAATGAAATAGAATGGATTATGTGAATGAATTAGAATGGACCGTACGAATGAATTAGAATGGATACATTCGTGCGAATGAATTAGAATGGATCGGACGAATGAATTAGAATGGATCGTACGAATAAATTAGAATGGAACGTATGATTGAATTAGAATGGATCGTACGAATAAATTAGGATGGATACATTCGTCCGAATGAATTAGAATGGATCATAAGAATGAGTAAGAATGGATCGTACGAATGAAATAGAATAGATTGTACGAATGAATTAGAATGGATCGTGCGAATGAATTAGAATGGATCGTACGAATGAATTAGAATGGATCGTACGAATGAATTAGAATGGATCGTGCGAATGAATTAGAATGGATCATATTAATGAATTAGAATGGATCGTACGAATGAATTAGAATGGATACATTCGTGCGAATGAATTAGAATGGATCGTGCGAATCCATTAGACTGGATCGTGCGAATGAATAAGAATGGATCATATGAATGAATTAGAATGGATCGTACGAATTAATTAGAATGGATACATTCGTGCGAATGAATTAGAATGGATTGTATGAATGAATTAGAATGGATCGTACGAATGAATTAGAATGGATCGTACGAATGAATTAGAATGGATCATACGAATTAATTAGAATGGATCATACGAATGAATTAGAATGGATCGTATGAATGAATTAGAATGGATCGTACGAATGAACTAGAATGGATACATTCGTGCGAATGAATTAGAATGGATCGTACGAATGAATTAGAATGGATCGTACGATTCATTCTAATTCATTCGTACGATCCATTCTAATACATTCGTATGATTCATGCTAATTCATTCGCATGATCCATTCTAATTCATTCGTACGATCCATTCTTATTCATTCATACGATCCATTCTAATTCATTCGCACAATCCATTCTAATTCATTCGTACAATCCATTCTAATTCATTCGTATGATCCATTCTAACTCATTTGGTGGATCCATTCTAATTCATTCGTACGATCCATTCTAATTCATTCCCACGATCCATTCTAATTTATTCGTACGATCCATTCTAATTCATTCGTACGATCAATTCTAATTCATTCGCACGAATGTAACCATTCTAATTCATTCATACGATTCATTCTAAATCATTCGTATGAGCTTTTCTAATTCATTCGTACGATCCATTCTAATTCATTCGTACGATCCATTGTAATTCATTCATACAATCCATTTAGATTCATTCGCACAAATGTATCCCTTCAAATTTATTCGTACAATCCAGTCTAATTCATTCGTACGATCCATTCTAATTCATTCGCACGAATATATCCATTCTAATTCTTTCGTACGATGCATTCTAATTCATTCGTACGATCCATTCTAATTCATTCGTACGATCCATTCTAATTCATTCGTACGATCCATTCTAATTCATTCGCACGAATGTATCCATTCTAATTCATTCGTACAATCCATTCTATTTCATTCGTACGATCCATTCTTACTCATTCGTATGATCCATTCTAATTCATTCGTACGATCCATTCTAATTCATTCGTACGATCCATTCTAATTCATTCGCACGATCCATTCTAATTAATTCATACGATCCATTCTAATTCATTCATACGATCCATTCTAATTCATTCCTACAATCCATTCTAATTCATTCGCCCGATCCATTCTAATTCATTCATACGATCCATTCTATTCGAATGGATCATGCGATCCATTCGAATTCATTCGCACGATCCATTCTAATTCATTCATACGATCTATTCTAATTCTTTCATACAATGCATTCTAATTCTTTCACACGATCCATTTTAATTCATTCGTATGATCCATTCTAATTCATTCGTACAATCCATTCTATTTCATTTGTACGATCCATTCTTACTCATTCATATGATCCATTCTAATTCATTCGTACAATCCATTCTAATTCATTCGTACGATCCATTCTAATTCATTCGTACAATCCATTCTATTTCATTCGTACGATCCATTCTTACTCATTCGTATGATCCATTCTAATTCATTCGCACGAATGTATCCATTCTAATTCATTCACACAATCCATTCTAATTCATTCCGTACGATCCATTCTAATTCATTCGTACGATCGTACGAATGAATTAGAATGGATCGTACGAATGAATTAGAATAGATTGTGCGAATGAATTAGAATGGATCGTACGAATGAATTAGAATGGATCGTACGAATGAATTAGAATGGATCATACGAATGAGTAAGAATGGATCGTACGAATGAATTAGAATGGATCGAACGAATGAATTAGAATGAATCGTACGAATAAATTAGAATGGATACATTCGTCCGAATGAATTAGAATGGATCATACGAATGACTAAGAATGGATTGTACGAATGAAACAGACTAGATTGTACGAATGAATTAGAATGGATCCTACGAATGAATTAGAATGGATCGTGTGAAATACGAATGAATTAGAATGGATATATTCGTGCAAATGAATTAGAATGGATCGTATGAATGTATTAGAATGGATCGTATGAGTGAATTAGAATGGATCGTGCGAATGAATTAGAATGGATTGTATGAATGAATTAGAATGGATCGTACGAATGAATTAGAATGGATCGTACGAATGAACTAGAATGGATACATTCGTGCGAATGAATTAGAATGGATCGTACGAATGAATTAGAATGGATCGTGCGAATGAATTAGAATAGATCGTATGAATGAATTAGAATGGATCGTACGAATGAATTAGAATGGATCGTACGAATGAATTAAAATGGATCGTACGAATAAATTAGAAATGATACATTCGTCCGAATGAATTAGAATGGATCATACGAATGAGTAAGAATGGATCGTACGAATGAAATAGAATAGATTGTACGAATGAATTAGAATGGATCCTACGAATGAATTAGAATGGATCGTGTGAAAGAATTAGAATGGATTGTATGAATGAATTAGAATGGATCGTATGAATGAATTATAATGGATCGTGCAAATGAATTCGAATGGATCGTACGAATTCATTCTAATTCATTCATACAATCCATTCTAATTCTTTCACACGATCTATTCTAATTCATTTGTAGGATCCATTTTAATTCATTCGTACAATCTATTCTATTTCATTCGTACGATCCATTCTTACTCATTTGTATGATCCATTCTAATTCATTCGGACGAATGTATCCATTCTAATTTATTCGGACGATCCATTCTAATTCATTCGTACGATCTATTCTAATTCATTCGTACGATCCATTCTAATTCATTCATACGATCTATTCTAATTCATTCATACAATCCATTCTAATTCTTTCACACGATCCATTCTAATTCATTCGTACGATCCATTCTAATTCATTCGCACAATCCATTCTATTTCATTCGTACGATCCATTCTTACTCATTCGTATGATCTATTCTAATTCATTCGCACGAATGTATCCATAATGGATCATACGAATGAGTAAGAATGGATCGTACGAATGAAATAGAATGGATTGTGCGAATGAATTAAAATGGACCGTACGAATGAATTAGAATGGATACATTCGTGCGAATGAATTAGAATGGATCGGACGAATGAATTAGAATGGATCGTACGAATGAATTAGAATGGATCGTATGAATGAATTAGAATGGATCGTACGAATAAATTAGAATGGATACATTCGTCCGAATGAATTAGAATGGATCATACGAATGAGTAAGAATGGATCGTACGAATGAAATAGAATAGATCGTGCGAATAAATTAGAATGGATCGTGCGAATGTATTAGAATGGATCGTACGAATGAATTAGAATGGATCGTGTGAATGAATTAGAATGGACCATATTAATGAATTAGAATGGATCGTACGAATGAATTAGAATGGATACATTCGTGCGAATGAATTAGAATGGATCGTGCGAATCCATTAGACTGGATCGTGCGAATGAAAAAGAATGGATCATACGAATGAATTAGAATGGATCGTACGAATTAATTAGAATGTATACATTCGTGCGAATGAATTAGAATGGATTGTATGAATGAATTAGAATAGATCGTACGAATGAATTAGAATGGATCCTACGAATTAATTAGAATGGATCATACGAATGAATTAGAATGGATCGTACGAATGAATTAGAATGGATCGTACGAATGAAGTAGAATGGATCGTACGAATGAACTAGAATGGATACATTCGTGCGAATGAATTTGAATGGATCGTACGAATGAATTAGAATGGATCGTACGATTCATTCTAATTCATTCGTACGATCCATTCTAATATATTCGTACTATTCATGCTAATTCATTCGCACGATCCATTCTAATTCATTCGTACGATCCATTATTATTCATTCATACGATCCATTCTAATTCATTCGCATAATCCATTCTAATTCATTCGTATAATCCATTCTAATTCATTCGTATGATCCATTCTAACTCATTCGGTGGATCCATTCTAATTCATTCGTACGATCCATTTTAATTCATTCCCACGATCCATTCTAATTTATTCGTACGATCCATTCTAATTCATTCGTATGATTTATTCTAATTCATTCGCACGAATGTAACCATTCTAATTCATTCATACGATTTATTCTAATTCATTCGTATGAGCTATTCTAATTCATTCGTACGATCCATTCTAATTCATTCGTACGATCCATTGTAATTCATTCATACAATCCATTTAGATTCATTCGCACAAATGTATCCATTCAAATTCATTCGTACGATCCAGTCTAATTCATTCGTACGATCCATTCTAATTCATTCGCACGAATATATCCATTCTAATTCTTTCGTACGATGCATTCTTATTCATTCGTACGATCCATTCTAATTCATTCGTACGATCCATTCTAATTCATTCGTACGATCCATTCTAATTCATTCGCACGAATGTATCCATTCTAATTCATTCGTACAATCCATTCTATTTCATTCGTACGATCCATTCTTACTCATTCGTATGATCCATTCTAATTCATTCATACGATCCATTCTAATTCATTAGCACGAATATATCCATTCTAATTCTTTCGTATGATGCATTCTAATTCATTCGTACGATCCATTCTAATTCATTCGCACGAATATATCCATTCTAATTCTTTCTTGCGATGCATTCTAATTCGTTCGTACGATCCATTCTAATTCATTCGTACGATCCATTCTAATTCATTCGCACGAATGTATCCATTCTAATTCATTCGTACAATCCATTCTATTTCATTCGTACGATCCATTCTTACTCATTCGTACGATCCATTCTAATTCATTCATACGATCTATTCTAATTCATTCATACAATCCATTCTAATTCTTTCACACAATCCATTCTATTTCATTCGTACGATCCATTCTTACTCATTCGTACGATCCATTCTAATTCATTCACATGAATGTATCCATTCGTACGAATGAATTAGAATAGATTGTACGAATGAATTAGAATGGATCGTACGAATGAATTAGAATGGATCGTATGAATGAATTAGAATGGATCGTACGAATGAATTAGAATGGATCGTGCGAATGAATTAGAATGGATCGTACGAATGAATTAGAATGGATCGTACGAATGAACTAGAATGGATACATTCGTGCGAATGAATTAGAATGGATCGTACGAATGAATTAAAATGGATCCTACGAATGAATTAGAATGGATCATGTGAAAGAATTAGAATGGATTGTATGAATGAATTAGAATGGATCGTATGAATGAATTAGAATGGATCGTGCGAATGAATTCGAATGGATCGTACGAATTCATTCTAATTCATTCATACAATCCATTCTAATTCTTTCACACGATCCATTCTAATTGATTCGTACGTTCCATTCTAATTCATTAGCACGATCCATGCTAATTCATTCGTTCGATCAATTCTAATTCATTCGCACGATCCATTCTAATTCATTCATACGATCCATTCTAATTCATTCATACAATCCATTCTAATTCTTTCATATGATCCATTCTAATTCATTCGTAGGATCCATTCTAATTCATTCGTACAATCCATTCTAAGCCATTCGTACGATCCATTCTAATTCATTCGTACGATCCATTCTAATTCATTCGTACGATCCATTCTAATGGATACATTTGTGTGAATGAATCTAAATGGATTGTATGACTGAATTACAATGGATCGTACGAATGAATTAGAATGGATCGTACGAATGAATTAGAATAGCTCATACGAATGAATTAGAGTGAATCGTATGAATGAATTAGAATGGTTACATTCGTGCGAATGAATTAGAATAGATCGTATGAATGAATTATAATGGATCGTACGAATAAAATAGAATGGATCGTGGGAATGAATTAGAATGGATCGTACGAATGAATTAGAATGGATCCACCGAATGAGTTAGAATGGATCATACGAATGAATTAGAATGGATTGTACGAATGAATTAGAATGGATTGTGCGAATGAATTAGAATGGATCGTATGAATGAATAAGAATGGATCATACGAATGAATCAGAATGATTAGAATGGATCGTATGAGTGAATTAGAATGGATCATACGAATTAATTAGAATGGATCCTTCGAATGAATTAGAATGGATCGTACAAATGAATTAGAATGGATACATTCGTGCGAATGAATTAGAATGGATTGTGCGAATGAATAAGAACAGATCGTGCGAATGAATTAGAATGGATCATACGAATGAATTAGAATGGATCGTGCGAATGAATTAGAATGGATCGTACGAATGAATTAGAATGGATCGTGTGAAAGAATTAGAATGGATCGTACGAATGAATTAGAATGGATCGTGCGAATGAATTAGAATGGATCGTACGAATGAATTAGAATGGATACATTCGTGCGAATGAATTAGAATGGATCGTACGAATGAATTAGAATGGACCGTACGAATGAATTAGAATAGATCGTACGAATGAATTAGAATGGATCGTACGAAGGAATAAGAATGGATCGTACGAATGAATTAGAATGGATATATTCCTGCAAATGAATTAGAATGGATCGTATGAATGTATTAGAATGGATCGTATGAGTGAATTAGAATGGATCGTACGAATGAATTAGAATGGATCGTATGAATGAATTAGAACTGATCGTACGAATGAATTAGAATGGATCGTACGAATGAATTAGAATGGATACATTTGTGCGAATGAATTAGAATGGATCGTACGAATGAATTAGAATGGATCGTATGAATGAATTAGAATGGATACATTCGTGCGAATGAATTAGAATGGATCGTGCGAATCCATTAGATTGGATCGTGCGAATGAATAAGAATGGATCATATGAATGAATTATAATAGATCGTACGAATTAATTAGAATGGATACATTCGTGCGAATGAATTAGAATGGATTGTATGAATGAATTAGAATGGATCGTACGAATGAATTAGAATGGATCATACGAATTAATTAGAATGGATCATACGAATGAATTAGAATGGATCGTATGAATGAATTAGAATGGATCGTACGAATGAATTAGAATGGATCATACGAATGAATTAGAATGGATCGTACGAATGAATTAGAATGGATCGTACGAATGAATTAGAATGGATCGTACGAATGAATTAGAATGGACCGTACGAATGAATTAGAATCGATACATTCGTGCGAATGAATTAGAATGGATCGGATGAATGAATTAGAATGGATCATACGAATGAATTAGAATGGATCATACGAATGAATTAGAATGGATCGTACGAATAAATTAGAATGGATACATTCGTCCGAATGAATTAGAATGGATCATACGAATGAGTAAGAATGGATCGTACGAATGAAATAGAATGGATTGTGCGAATGAATTAGAATGGATCGTACTAATGAATTAGAATGGATCGTGTGAAAGAATTAGAATGGATTGTATGAATGAATTAGAATAGATCGTATGAATGAATTAGAATGGATCGTACGAATGAATTAGAATGGATCATACGAATGAATTAGAATGGATCGTACGAATGAATTAGAATGGATCGTACGAATGAATTAGAATGGATCGTACGAATAAATTAGAATGGATACATTCGTCCGAATGAATTAGAATGGATCATACGAATGAGTAAGAATGGATCGTACGAATGAAATAGAATAGATTGTACGAATGAATTAGAATGGATCCTACGAATGAATTAGAATGAATTAGAATGAAATAGAATGGATCGTACGAATGAATTAGAATGGATCGTACGAATGAATTAGACTAGATCATAGGAATGAATTAGAATGGATCGTGCAAATGAATTAGAATGGATACATTCGTGCGAATGAATTAGAATGGATCGTACGAATGAATTATAATGGATCGTACGATTCATTCTAATTCATTCAAACGATCCATTCTTATACATTCGTACGATTCATGCTAATTCATTCGCACGATCCATTCTAATTCATTCGTACGATCTATTCTAATTCATTCGCACGAATGTATCCATTCTAATTCATTTGCACGATCCATTCTAATTCATTCCTATGATCTAGTCTAATTCATTCGTACGATCCATTCTAATTCATTCGTACGATCCATTCTATTTCATTCTAATTCATTCTAATTCATTCGTAGGATCCATTCTAATTCATTCGTACAATCTATTCTATTTCATTCGTACGATCCATTCTTACTCATTCGTATGATCCATTCTAATTCATTCGGACGAATGTATCCATTCTAATTTATTCGTACGATCCATTCTAATTCATTCGTACGATCCATTCTAATTCATTCGTACGATCCATTCTAATTCATTCGTATGATCCATTCTAATTCATTCGTACGATCCATTCTAATTCATTCATACGATCTATTCTAATTCATTCATACAATCCATTCTAATTCTTTCACACGATCCATTCTAATTCATTAGTACGATCCATTCTAATTCATTCGCACAATCCATTCTATTTCATTCGTACGATCCATTCTTACTCATTCGTATGATCCATTCTAATTCATTCGGACGAATGTATCCATTCTAATTTATTCGTACGATCCATTCTAATTCATTCGTATGATCCATTCTAATTCATTCGTATGATCCATTCTAATTCATTCATCCGATCCATTCTAATTCATTCGCACGAATGTATCGATTCTAATTCATTCGTACGGTCCATTCTAATTCATTCGCACAATCCATTCTATTTCATTCGTACGATCCATTCTTACTCATTCGTATGATCCATTATGGATACATTCGTGCGAATGAATTAGAATGGATCATACGAATGAGTAAGAATGGATCGTACGAATGAAATAGAATGGATTGTGCGAATGAATTAGAATGGATCGTAACAATGAATTAGAATGGATTGTGTGAAAGAATTAGAATGGATTGTATGAATGAATTAGAATAGATCGTATGAATGAATTAGAATGGATCGTACGAATGAATTAGAATGGATCGTACGAATGAATTAGAATGGATCGTACGAATGAATTAGAATGGATACATTCGTCTGAATGAATTAGAATGGATCATACGAATGAGTAAGAATGGATCGTACGAATGAAATAGAATAGATTGTACGAATGAATTAGAATGGATCCTACGAATGAATTAGAATGGATCGTGTGAAAGAATTAGAATGGATTGTATGAATGAATTAGAATGGATCGTGCGAATCAATTAGAATGGATCGTACGAATGAATTAGAATGGATCGTGCTAATGAATTAGAATTGATCGAACGAATGAATTAGCATGGATCGTGCTAATGAATTAGAATGGAACGTACAAATGAATTAGAATGGATCGTGTGAAAGAAGTAGAATGGATTGTATGAATGAATTAGAATGAATTCGTACGATCCATTCGAATTCATTCGCATGATCCATTCTAATTCATTTATACGATCCATTCTAATTCATTCATACAATCCATTCTAATCCATTCGTACGATCCATTCTAATTCATTCGTAAGATCCATTCTAATTCATTCGTACGATCCATTCTAATTCATTCGTACGATCCTTTCTAATTCATTCGTTCGATCCATTCTAATTCATTCACACGAATGTATCCATTCTAATTCATTCGCACAATCCATTCTATTTCATTCGTACGATCCATTCTTACTCATTCATATGATCCATTCTAATTCATTCGTTTGATCCATTCTAATTCATTCATACGATCCATTCTAATTCATTCGTACGATCCATTCTAATTCATTCGCACGATCCATTCTAATTCATTCATACGATCCATACTAATTCATTCGTACAATCCATTCTAATTCATTCGCCCGATCCATCTAATTCATTCATACGATCCATTCTATTCGAATGGATCATGCGATCCATTCGAATTCATTTGCACGATCCATTCTAATTCATTCATAAGATCCATTCTAATTCATTCATACAATGCATTCTAATTCTTTCACACGATCCATTCTAATTCATTCGTACGATCCATTCTAATTCATTCGTACAATCCATTCTATTTCATTTGTACGATCCATTCTTACTCATTCGTATGATCCATTCTAATTCATTCATACGATCCATTCTAATTCATTTGTACGATCAATTCTAATTCTTTCACATGATCCATTCTAATTCATTCGTAGGATCCATTCTAATTCATTCGTACAATCTATTCTATTTCATTCGTACGATCCATTCTTACTCATTAGTATAATCCATTCTAATTCATTCGGATGAATGTATCCATTCTAATTTATTTGTACGATCCATTCTAATTCATTCCTACGATCCATTCTAATTCATTCGTACGATCCATTCTTACTCATTCGTATGATCCATTCTAATTCATTCGTACGATCCATTCTAATTCATTCGTACGATCCATTCTAATTCATTCACACAATCTATTCTAATTCATTCGTACGATCCATTCTAATTCATTCGTACGATCGTACGAATGAATTAGAATGGATCGTACGGAATGAATTATAATGGATTGTATGAATGAATTAGAATGGATACATTCGTGCGAATGAATTAGAATGGATCATACCAATGAGTAAGAATGGATCGTACGAATGAAATAGAATGGATTGTACGAATGAATTAGAATGGATCGTACAAATGAATTAGAATGGATCGTACGAATGAATTAGAATGGATCATACGAATGAGTAAGAATGGATCATACAAATAAAATAAAATGGATTGTACGAATGAATTAGAATGGATCGTACGAATGAGTTAGAATGGATCGTGTGAAAGAATTAGAATGCATTGTATGAATGAATTAGAATGGATCGTGCGAATGAATTAGAATGGATCGTACGAATAAATTAGAATGGATCGTGTGAAAGAATTAGAATGGATCGTTCGAATGAATTAGAATGGATCGTGCGATTGAATTAGAATGGATCGTACGAATGAATTAGAATGGATACATTTGTGCGAATGAATTAGAATGGATCGTACGAATGAATTAGAAGGGATCGTATGAATGAATTAGAATGGATCGTATGAATGAATTAGAATGGATCGTGCGAATGAATTTGAATGGATCGTACGAACGAATTAGAATGGATCGTACGAATGAACTAGAATGGATACATTCGTGCGATTGATTTAGAATGGATCGTACGAATGAATTAGAATGGATCGTACGAATGAATTAGAATGGATCTTACGAATGAATTAGAATGGATCGTACGAATGAATTAGAATGGATTGTAGAATGAATTAGAATGGATCTTACGAATGAATTAGAATGGATCGTACGAATGAATTAGAATGGATCTTACGAATGAATTAGAATGGATCGTACGAATGAATTAGAATGGATCGTACGAATGAATTAGAATGGATACAATCGTGCGAATGAATTAGAATGGATCGGATGAATGAATTAGAATGGATCGTACGAATGAATTAGAATGGATCGTACGAATGAATTAGAATGGATCGTACGAATAAATTAGAATGGATACATTTGTCCGAATGAATTAGAAAGGATCATATGAATGAGTAAGAATGGATCGTACGAATGAAATAGAATAGATTGTACGAATGAATTAGAATGGATCCTACGAATGAATTAGAATGGATCGTGTGAAAGAATTAGAATGGATTGTATGAATGAATTAGAATGGATCGTATGAATGAATTAGAATGGATCGTGCGAATGAATTCGAATGGATCGTATGAATTCATTCTAAATCATTCATACAATCCATTCTAATTCTTTCACACGATCTATTCTAATTCATTCGTAGGATCCATTCTAATTCATTTGTACAATCTATTCTATTTCATTCGTATGATCCATTCTAATTCATTCGTACGATCCATTCTAAGTCATTCGTACGATCCATTCTAATTCATTCGTACGATCCATTCTAATACATTCATACGATCCATTCTAATTCATTCGCACAAATGTATCCATTCTAATTCATTCGTACGATCCTTTCTAATTCATTCGCACGATCCATTCTAATTCATTCGTACGATCCATTCTAATTCATTCGCACGATCTGTTCTTATTCATTCGCACAATCCATTCTAATTCATTCGCACGAATGTATCCATTCTAATTCATTCGTACGATCCATTCTAATTCATTCGTACGATCCATTCTAATTCATTCGTATGATCTATTCTAATTATTTCGTATGATCCATTCTAATTCATTCGTACGATCCATCCTAATTCATTCATATAACCCATTCTAATTCATTCGCACGAATGTATCCATTCTAATTCATTTGTATGATCCATTCTAATTCATTCGCACAATCCATTCTATTTCATTCGTACGATCCATTCTTACTCATTGGTACGATCCATTCTAATTCATTCGCACGAATGTATCCATTCTAATTCATTCGTACGAATCCATTCTAATTCATTCGTACAATCTATTCTATTTCATTCGTACGATCCATTCTTACTCATTCGTATGATCCATTCTAATTCATTCGGATGAATGTATCCATTCTAATTTATTCGTACGATCCATTCTAATTCATTCGTACGATCTATTCTAATTCATTCGTACGATCCATTCTAATTCATTCGTCCGATCCATTCTAATTCATTCGCACGAATGTATCCATTCTAATTCATTCGTACGATCCATTCTAATTCATTCGTAAGATCCATTCTAATTCATTCGTAAGATCCATTCTAATTCATTCGTACGATCCATTCTAATTCATTCGTACGATCCATTCTAATTCATTCGCACAAATGTATCCATTCTAGTTCATTCGTACGATCTATTCTAATTCATTCGCATGGATCGTGCATTCGTATGTTCCATTCTAATTCATTCGTAAGATCCATTCTAATTTATTCGTACGATCCATTCTAATTCATTCGTACGATCCATTCTAATTGATTCGCACGAATGTATCCGTTCTAGTTCATTCGTACGATCCATTCTAATTCATTCGTATGATCCATTCTAATTCATTCATACGATCTATTCTAATTCATTCATACAATCCATTCTCATTCTTTCACACGATCCATTCTAATTCATTCGTACGATCCATTCTAATTCATTCACACAATCCATTCTATTTCATTCGTACGATCCATTCTTACTCATTCGTATGATCCATTCTAATTCATTCGCACGAATGTATCCATAATGGATCATACGAATGAGTAAGAATGGATCGTACGAATGAAATAGAATGGATTGTGCGAATGAATTAGAATGGACCGTACGAATGAATTAGAATGGATACATTTGTGCGAATGAATTTGAATGGATCGGACGAATGAATTAGAATGGATCGTACAAATGAATTAGAATGGATCGTACGAATGAATTAGAATGGATCGTAAGAATAAATTAGAATGGATACATTCGTCCGAATGAATTAGAATGGATCATACGAATGAGTAAGTATGGATCGTACGAATGAAATAGAATAGATTGTACGAATGAATTAGAATGGATCCTACGAATGAATTAGAATAGATCATGTGAAAGAATTAGAATGGATTGTATGAATGAATTAGAATGAATTCGTACGATCCATTCGAATTCATTCGCATGATCCATTCTAATTCATTCATACGATCCATTCTAATTCATTCATACAATCCATTCTAATTCTTTCACACGATCCATTCTAATTCATTTGTAGGATCCATTCTAATTCATTCGTACAATCTATTATATTTCATTCGTATGATCCATTCTTACTCATTCGTATGATCCATTCTAATTCATTCGGACGAATGTATCCATTCTAATTTATTCGTACGATCCATTCTAATTCATTCGTACGATCCATTCTAATTCATTCATATGATCCATTCTAATTCATTCGTCCGATCCATTCTAATTCATTCGCACGAATGTATCCATTCTAATTCATTTGTACGATCCATTCTAATTCATTCGTACGATCTATTCTAATTCATTCGTAAGATCCATTCTAATTCATTCATACGATCCATTGTAATTCATTCATACGATCCATTCTAATTCATTCGCACGAATGTATCCATTCTAGTTCATTCGTACGATCCATTCTAATTTATTCGCACGATTCATTCTAATTCATTCGTACGATCCATTCTAATTCATTCATACGATCCATTCTAATTCATTCGTACGATCCATTCTAATTCATTAGCACAAATATATCCATTCTAATTCATTCGTACGATCCATTCTAATTCATTCGCACGATCCATTCTAATTTATTCGTACGATCCATTCTAATTAATTCGTACGATCCATTCTAATTCATTCATACAATCCATTCTAATTCATTCGCACGAATGTATCCATTCTAATTCATTCGTACGATCAGTTCTAATTCATTCACAAAATCTATTCTAATTCATTCATACGATCCATTCTAATTCATTCACACGAATGTATCCATTCTAATTCATTCATACGATCCATTATAATTCATTCATACGATCCATTCTTATTCACTCATACGATCCATTCTAATACATTCATACGATCCATTCTAATTCATTTGCACGAATATATCCATTCTAATTCATTCGTACGATCCATTCTAATTCCTTCGTACGATCCATTCTAATTCATTCGTACGATCTATTCTATTTCATTCGTACGATCCATTCTTACTCATTCGTACGATCCATTCTAATTGATTCGTCAGATCCATTCTAATTTATTCGCACGATTGTATCCATTCTAATTCATTCGTTCGATCAATTCTAATTCATTCGCATGATCCATTCTAATTCATTCATAGGATCCATTCTAATTCATTCATACGATCTATTCTAATTCATTCGCACGAATGTATCCATTCTAATTCATTCGTACGATCCATTTTAATTCATTTGTACGATCCATTCTAATTCATTCGTATGATCCATTCTAATTCATTCATACGATCCATTCTAATTCATTCGTACGATCCATTCTAATTCATTCGCACGAATGTATCCATTCTAGTTCATTCGTACGATCTATTCTAATTCATTCGCATGGATCGTGCATTCGTACGATCCATTCTAATTCATTCGTAAGATCCATTCTAATTCATTCGTACGATCCATTCTAATTCATTCGTACGATTGATTCTAATTCATTCGCATGAATGTATCCATTCTAGTTCATTCGTACGATCCATTCTAATTCATTCGTACAATCCATTCTAATTCATTCATACGATCTATTCTAATTCATTCATACAATCCATTCTAATTCTTTCACACGATCCATTCTAATTCATTCGTACGATCCATTCTAATTCATTCACACAATCCATTCTATTTCATTCGTACGATTCATTCTTACTCATTCATATGATCCATTCTAATTCATTCGCACGAATGTATCCATAATAGATCATACGAATGAGTAAGAATGGATCGTACAAATGAAATAGAATGGATTGTGCGAATGAATTAGAATGGACCGTACGAATGAATTAGAATGGATAGATTCGTGCGAATGAATTAGAATGGATCGGACGAATGAATTAGAATGGATCGTATGAATGAATTAGAATGGATCATACGAATTAATTAGAATGGATCGTATGAATAAATTAGAATGGATACATTCGTCCGAATGAATTTGAATGGATCATACGAATGAGTAAGAATGGATCGTACGAATGAAATAGAATAGATTGTACGAATGTATTAGAATGGATCCTTCGAATGAATTAGAATAGATCGTGTGAAAGAATTAGAATGGATTACATGAATGAATTAGAATGAATTCGTACGATCCATTCGAATTTATTCGCACGATCCATTCTAATTCATTCATACGATCCATTCTAATTCATTCATACAATCCATTCTAATTCTTTCATACGATCCATTCTAATTCATTCGTAGGATCCATTCTAATTCGTTCGTACAATCTATTCCATTTCATTCGATCCATTCTAATTCATTCGTAGGATCCATTCTAATTCGTTCGTACAATCTATTCCATTTCATTCGTACGATCCATCTTACTCATTCGTATGATCCATTCTAATTCATTCGGACGAATGTATCCATTCTAATTTATTCGTACGATCCATTCTAATTCATTCGTACGATCCATTCTAATTCATTCGTACGATCCATTCTAATTCATTCGTCCGATCCATTCTAATTCATTCGCACGAATGTATCTATTCTAATTCATTCGTACGATCCATTCTAATTCATTCGTACGATCCATTCTAATTCATTCGTAAGATCCATTCATTCGTACGATCCATTCTAATGGATACATTTGTGCGAATGAATCTAAATGGATTGTATGAATGAATTACAATGGATCGTACGAATGAATTAGAATGGATCGTACGAATGAATTAGAATAGCTCATACGAATGAATTAGAATGAATCATATGAATGAATTAGAATGGTTACATTCGTGCGAATGAATTAGAATAGATCGTACGAATGAATTAGAATGGATCGTACTAATAAATTAGAATGGATCGTGGAATTGAATTAGAATGGATCGTACGAATGAATTAGAATGGATCCACCGAATGAGTTAGAATGGATTATACGAATGAATTAGAGTGGATTGTACGAATGAATTAGAATGGATTGTGCGAATGAATTAGAATGGATCGTATGAATGAATAAGAATGGATCGTACGAATGAATTAGAATGATTAGAATGGATCGTATGAGTGAATTAGAATGGATCATACGAATTAATTAGAATGGATCAGACGAATGAATTAGAATGGATCGTACGAATGAATTAGAATGGATCGTACGAATGAATTAGAATGGATACATTCGTGCGAATGAATTAGAATGGATTGTGCGAATGAATAAGAACAGATCGTGCGAATTAATTAGAATGGATTGTACGAATGAATTAGAATGGATCGTGCGAATAAATTAGAATGGATCGTACGAATGAATTAGAATGGATCGTGTGAAATAATTAGAATGGATCGTACGAATGAATTAGAATGGATCGTGCGAATGAATTAGAATGGATCGTACGAATGAATTAGAATGGATACATTCGTGTGAATGAATTAGAATGGATCATACGAATGAATTAGAATTGATCGTACGAATGAATTAGAATAGATCGTACGAATGAATTAGAATGGATCGTACGAAGGAATTAGAATGGATCATACGAATGAATTAGAATGGATATATTCGTGCAAATGAATTAGAATGGATCGTATGAATATATTAGAATGGATCGTATGAGTGAATTAGAATGGATCGTACGAATGAATTAGAATGGATCGTATGAATGAATTAGAACTGATCGTACGAATGAATTAGAATGGATCGTACGAATGAATTAGAATGGATACATTTGTGCGAATGAATTAGAATGGATAGTACGAATGAATTAGAATGGATCGTATGAATGAATTAGAATGGATACATTCGTGCGAATGAATTAGAATGGATCGTGCGAATCCATTAGACTGGATCGTGCGAATGAATAAGAATGGATCATACGAATGAATTAGAATGGATCGTATGAATTAATTAGAATGGATACATTCGTGCGAATGAATTAGAATGGATTGTATGAATGAATTAGAATGGATCGTACGAATGAATTAGAATGGATCATACGAATTAATTAGAATGGATCATACGAATGAATTAGAATGGATCGTACGAATGAATTAGAATGGATCGTACGAATGAACTAGAATGGATCGTATGAATGAACTAGAATGGATACCTTCGTGTGAATGAATTAGAATGGATCGTACGAATGAATTAGAATGGATCGTACGATTCATTTTAATTCATTCGTACGATCCATTCTAATACATTCGTACGATTCATGCTAATTCATTCGCACGATCCAATCTAATTCATTCGTACGATCCATTCTTATTCATTCATATGATCCATTCTATTTCATTCGTACAATTCATTCTAATTCATTCGTACGATCCATTCTAATTCATTCGCACGATCCATTCTAATCCATTCTAATTCTTTTGTACGATCCATTCTAATTCTTTCACACGATCCATTCTAATTCATTCTAATCCATTCTAATTCATTCGTACAATCTATTCTATTTCATTCGTACAAATGAACTAGAATGGATACATTCGTACGAATGAATTAGAATGGATCATACGAATTAATTAGAAAGGATCATACAAATGAATTAGAATGGATCGTACGAATGAATTAGAATGGATCGTACGAAGGAATTAGAATGGATCGTACGAATGAACTAGAATGGATTAGAATGGATCGTACGAATGAATTAGAATGGATCGTACGAATGAATTAGAATGGATCGTACGAATGAATTAGAATGGATCATACGAATTAATTAGAATGGATCGTACGAATGAATTAGAATAGACACATTCGTGCGAATGAATTAGAATGGATTGTGCGAATGAATAAGAACAGATCGTGCGAATGAATTAGAATGGATCGTACGAATGAATTAGAATGGATCGTGCGAATGAATTAGAATGGATCGTACGAATGAATTAGGATGGATACATTTGTGCGAATGAATTAGAATGGATCGTACGAATGAATTAGAATGGATCGTACGAATGAATTAGAATGGATCATATGAATGAATTAGAATGGATCGTACGAATGAATTAGAATGGATCGTGCGAATGAATTAGAATGGATCGTACGAATGAATTAGAATGGATCGTACGAATGAACTAGAATGGATACATTCGTGCGAATGAATTAGAATGGATCGTACGAATGAATTAGAATGGATCGTACGAATGAATTAGAATGGATCTTACGAATGAATTAGAATGGATCGTACGAATGAATTAGAATGGATCGTACGAATGAATTAGAATAGATACAATGAATTAGAATAGATCGTACGAATGAATTAGAATGGATCGTACGAATGAATTAGAATGGATCGTACGAAGGAATTAGAATGGATCGTACGAATGAACTAGAATGGATTAGAATGGATCGTACGAATGAATTAGAATGGATCGTACGAATGAATTAGAATGGATCGTACGAATGAATTAGAATGGATCATACGAATTAATTAGAATGGATCATACGAATGAATTAGAATGGATCGTACGAATGAATTAGAATGGATCGTACGAATGAATTAGACTGGACACATTCGTGCGAATGAATTAGAATGGATTGTGCGAATGAATAAGAACAGATCATGCGAATGAATTAGAATGGATCGTACGAATGAATTCGAATGGATCGTGCGAATGAATTAGAATGGATCGTACGAATGAATTAGAATGGATACATTTGTGCGAATGAATTAGAATGGATCATACGAATGAATTAGAATGGATCATACGAATGAATTAGAATCGATCGTGTGAATGAATTAGAATGGATCGTACGATCCATTCGAATTCATTTGCACGATCCATTCTAATTCATTCGTACGATCCATTCTAATTCATTCATACGATCCATTCTAATTCATTCGTACGATCCATTCTAATTCATTCGCAATCTATTCTAATTGATTCGTACGAATGGATATATTCGTGTGAATGAATTAGAATGGATCGTGTGAAAGAATTAGAATGGATCGTACGAATGAATTAGAATGGATCGTACGAATGAATTAGAATGGTTACATTCATGCGAATGAATTAGAATAGATCGTGCGAATGAATTAGAATGGATTTGTACGAATGAATTAGAATGGATACATTCGTGCGAATGAATTAGAATGGATTGTACCAATGAGTAAGAATGGATCGTACGAATGAAATAGAATGGATTGTGCGAATGAATTAGAATGGATCGCACGAATGTATCCATTCTAATTCATTCATACGATCCATTCTAATTCATTCGTACGATCCATTCTAATTCATTCGTACGATCCATTCTAATTCACTCATACGATCCATTCTAATACATTCATACGATCCATTCTAATTCATTTGCACGAATATAACCATTCTAATTCATTCGTACGATCCATTCTAATTCCTTCGTACGATCCATTCTAATTCATTCGTACGATCTATTCTAATTTATTCGTACGATCCATTCTAATTCATTCGTACGAATGAATTAGAATGGATATATTCGTGCGAATGAATTAAAATGGATACATTCGTGCGAAAGAATTTGAATAGATCGTATGAATGAATTAGAATGGATCCTATGAATGAATTAGAATGGATCGTGCGAATGAATTAGAATGGATCGTACGAATGAATTAGAATGGATCGTGCTAATGAATTAGAATTGAGCGAACGAATGAATTAGCATGGATCGTGCTAATGAAATAGAATGGATCGTACGAATGAATTAGAATGGATCAAATGAATGAATTAGAATGGTTACATTCATGCGAATGAATTAGAATGGATCGTACGAATGGATTAGAATGGATCATACGAATGGATTAGAATGGATACATTCGAGCGAATGAATTAGAATGGATCGTACGAATGAATTAGAATGGATCGTACGAATAAATTAGAATGGATACATTCGTCCGAATGAATTAGAATGGATCATACGAATAAGTAAGAATGGATCGTACGAATGAAATAGAATAGATTGTACGAATGAATTAGAATGGATTCGTACGAATGAATTAGAATGGATCATACGAATTAATTAGAATGGATCGTACGAATTAATTAGAATGGATCGTACGAATGAATTAGAATGGATCGTACGAATGAATTAGAATGGATACATTCGTGCGAATGAATTAGAATGGATCGGACGAATGAATTAGAATAGATCGTACGAATGAATTAGAATGGATCGTACGAATGGATTAGAATGGATACATTCGTGCGAATGAATTAGAATGGATTGAATGAATGAATTAGAATGGATCGTACGAATGAATTAGAATGGATCATACGAATGAATTAGAGTGGATCGTACGAATGGATTAGAATGGATTGTACGAATGAATTAGAATGGACCCTACGAATGAATTAGAATGGATCGTGTGAAAGAATTAGAATGGATTGTATGAATGAATTAGAATGGATCGTATGAATGAATTAGAATGGATCGTGCGAATGAATTAGAATTGATCGAACGAATGAATTAGCATGGATCATGCTAATGAATTAGAATGGAACGTACGAATGAATTAGAATGGATCGTGTGAAAGAATTAGAATGGATTGTATGAATGAATTAGAATGAATTCGTACGATCCATTCGAACTCATTCGCACGATCCATTCTAATTCATTCATACGATCCATTCTAATTCATTCATACAATCCATTCTAATTCTTTCACACGATCCATTCTAATTCATTCGTAGGATCCATTCTAATTCATTCGTACAATCCATTCTTATCCATTCGTACGATCCATTCTAATTCATTCGTACGATCCATTCTAATTCATTCGTACGATCCATTCTAATTCATTCATACAATCCATTCTAAATCATTCGCACGAATGTATCCATTCTAATCCATTCGTACGATCCATTCTAATTCATTCGTAAGATCCATTCTAATTCATTCGTACGATCCATTCTAATTCATTCGTACAATCCATTCTAATTCATTCGTACGATCCATTCTAATTCATTCGCACGAATGTATCCATTCTAATTCATTCGTACAATCCATTCTATTTCATTCGTACGATCCATTCTTACTCATTCGTATGATCCATTCTAATTCATTCGTATGATCCATTCTAATTCATTCGTACGATCCATTCTTTTCGAATGGATCATGCGATCCATTCGAGTTCATTCGCACGATCCATTCTAATTCATTCATACGATCCATTCTAATTCATTCATACAATGCATTCTAATTCTTTCACACGATCCATTCTAATTCATTCGTACGATTCATTCTAATTCATTCGTACAATCCATTCTATTTCATTTGTACGATCCATTCTTACTCATTCGTATGATCCATTCTAATTCATTCGTACGATCCATTCTAATTCATTTGTACGATCCATTCTAATTCTTTCACACGATCCATTCTAATTCATTCGTAGGATCCATTCTAATTCATTCGTACGATCCATTCTAATTCATTCGTACGATCGTATGAATTAATTAGAATGGATCGTACGGAATGAATTAGAATGGATTGTATGAATGAATTAGAATGGATACATTCGTGCGAATGAATTAGAATGCATCATACGAATGAGTAAGAATGGATCGTACGAATGAAATAGAATGGATTGTACGAATGAATTAGAATGGATCGTACAAATGAATTAGAATGGATCATACGAATGAATTAGAATGGTTCATATGAATGAATTAGAATGGATCGTGTGAAAGAATTAGAATGGATTGTATGAATGAATTAGAATAGATCGTATGAATGAATTAGAATGGATCGTACGAATGAATTAGAATAGAATGTACTAATGAACTAGAATGGATACATTCGTGCGAATGAATTAGAATGGATCGTACGAGTGAATTAGAATGGATCGTACGAATAATTAGAATGGATCTTACGAATGAATTAGAATGGATAGTACGAATGCACGATCCATGCTAATTCATTCGTTCGATCAATTCTAATTCATTACCACGATCCGTTCTAATTCATTCATACGATCCATTCTAATTCATTCGCACGATCCATTCTAATTCATTCGTACGATCCATTCTAATTCTTTCACACGATCCATTCTAATTCATTCGTACGATCCATTCTAATTCATTCGTACGATCTATTCTAATTCATTCGTACGATCCATTCTAATTCATTCGTACGATCCATTCTAATTCCTTCGTACGATCCATTCTAATTCATTCATACAATCTATTCTAATTCATTCATACAATCCATTCTAATTCTTTCACACGATCCATTCTAATTCATTCGTACGATCCATTCTAATTCATTCATACTATCCATTCTAATTCTTTCACACGATCCATTCTAATTCATTCGTATGTTCCATTCTAATTCATTAGCACGATCCATGCTAATTCATTCGTTCGATCAATTCTAATTCATTAGCACGATCCATTCTAATTCATTCGTACGATCCATTCTAATTCATTCGCACGATCCATTATATTTGATTCATAGGATCCATTCTAATTCATTCATACGATCTATTCTAATTCTTTCGCACGAATGTATCCATTCTAATTCAATCGCACGAATGTATCCAACCTAATTCATTCGTACGATCCATTCTAATTCATTCGTACGATCCATTCTAATTCATTCATACGATCTATTCTAATTCATTCATACAATCCATTCTAATTCTTTCACACGATCCATTCTAATTCATTCGTACGATACATTCTAATTCATTCGCACAATCCATTCTATTTCATTCGTGCGATCCATTCTTACTCATTGGTACGATCCATTCTAATTCATTCGCACTAATGTATCCATTCTAATTCATTCGTACGAATCCATTCTAATTCATTCGTACGAATGAATTAGAATGGATCAAATGAATGAATTAGAATGGTTACATTCATGCGAATGAATTAGAATGGATCGTACGAATGGATTAGAATGGATACATTCGAGCGTATAAATTAGAATGGATCGTACGAATGAATTAGAATGGATCGTACGAATGGATTAGAATGGATCCTACGAATGGATTAGAATGGATACCTTTGTGCATATGAATTAGAATGGATCGTACGAATGAATTAGAATGGATCATATTAATGAATTTGAATGGATCGTACGAATGAATTAGAATGTATACATTCGTGCGAATGAATTAGAATGGATCATGCGAATCCATTAGACTGGATCGTGCGAATGAATAAGAATGGATCATACGAATTAGAATGAATTAGAATGAATTAGAATGAATCGTATGAATTAGAATGGATCGTACGAAAGAATTAGAATGGATCGTACGAATGAATTAGAATGGATCGTGCGAATAAATTAGAATGGATCGTACCAATGAGTAAGAATGGATCGTACGAATGAATAGAATGGATCGTATGAATGAATTAGAATGGATACATTCGTGTGAATGAATTAGAATGGATCGTATGAATGAATTAGAATAGATTTTGTGAAAGAATTAGAATGGATCGTACGAATGAATTAATATGGATACATTCGTGCGAATGAATTAGAATGGATCGGACGAATGAATTAGAATGGATCGTACGAATGAGTTAGAATGGATCATAGGAATGAATTAGAATAGATTGTACGAATGAATTAGAATGGATCAAATGAATGAATTAGAATGGTTACATTCATGCGAATGAATTAGAATGGATCGTACGAATGGATTAGAATGGATCGTACGAATGGATTAGAATGGATACATTCGTGCGAATGAATTAGAATGGATCGTACGAATGAATTAGAATGGATCGTACGAATGAATTAGAATGGATCTTACGAATGAATTAAAATGGATCGTACGAATGAATTAGAATGGATCGTACGAATGAATTAGAATGGATACATTCGTGCGGATGAATTAGAATGGATCGGACGAATGAATTAGAATGGATCGTACGAATGAATTAGAATGGATCAAATGAATGAATTTGAATGGTTACATTCATGCGAATGAATTAGAATGGATCGTACGGAATGAATTAGAATGGATTGTATGAATGAATTAGAATGGATACATTCGTGCGAATCAATTAGAATGGATCATACGAATGAGTAAGAATGGATCGTACGAATGAAATAGAATGGATTGTACGAATGAATTAGAATGGAGCGTACAAATGTATCATAATGGATCGTACGAATGAATTAGAATGGATCGTACGAATGAATTAGAATGGATCGTTCGAATGAATTAGAATGGATCGTACCAATGAGTAAGAATGGATCGTACAAATGAATAGAATGGATCGTATAAATGAATTAGAATGGATACATTCGTGTGAATGAATTAGAATGGATCGTATGAATGAATAAGAATGGATCGTATGAATGAAATAGAATAGATTGTATGAATGAATTAGAATGGATCCTACGAATGAATTAGAATGGATCGTGTGAAATACGAATGAATTAGAATGGATATATTCGTGCAAATAAATTAGAATGGATCGTATGAATGTATTAGAATGGATCATATGAGTGAATTAGAATGAATCATGCGAATGAATTAGAATGGATTGTATGAATGAATTAGAATGGATCGTACGAATGAATAAGAATGGATCGTACGAATGAATTAGAATGGATCGTACGAATGAACTAGAATGGATATATTCGTGCGAATGAATTAGAATGGATCGTACGAATGAATTAGAATGGATCGTGCGAATGAATTAGAATGGATCATATGAATGAATTAAAATAGATCGTATGAATGAATTAGAATGGATCGTATGAATGAATTAGAATAGATCATACGAATGAATTAGAATGGATGGTATGAATGAATTAGAATGGATCATACGAATTAATTAGAATGGATCCTACGAATGAATTAGAATGGATCGTACGAATGAATTAGAATAGATCGTACGAATGAATTAGAATGGATCGTAAGAATGAATTAGAATGGATCGTGTGAAAGAATTAGAATGGATCGTACAAATGAATTAGAATGGATTAGAATGGATCGTGCGAATGAATTAGAATGGATCATACGAATGAATTAGAATGGATTGTATGAATGAATTAGAATGGATCTTACAAATGAATTAGAATGGATCGTACGAATGAATTAGAATGGATCCTACGAATGAATTAGAATGGATACATTCGTGCGAATGAACTAGAATGGATCAGACGAATGAATTAGAATGGATCGGATGAATGAATTAGAATGGATCGTACGAATAAATTAGAATGGATACATTCATCCGAATGAATTAGAATGGATCATACGAATGAGTAAGAATGGATCGTACGAATGAAATAGAATAGATTGTACGAATGAATTAGAATGGATCCTATGAATGAATTAGAATGGATCGTGTGAAAGAATTAGAATGGATTGTATGAATGAATTAGAATGGATCGTATGAATGAATTAGAATGGATCGTGCGAATGAATTCGAATGGATCGTACGAATTCATTCTAATTCATTCATACAATCCATTCTAATTCTTTCACACGATCTATTCTAATTCATTCGTAGGATCCATTCTAATTCATTCGTACGATCCATTCTTACTCATTCGTATGATCCATTCTAATTCATTCGGACGAATGTATCCATTCTAATTCATTTGTACGATCCATTCTAATTCATTCGTACGATCCCTTCTAATTCATTCGTACGATCCATTCTAATTCATTCGCACGAATGTATCCATTCTAATTCATTCGTACGGTCCATTCTAATTCATTCGCACAATCCATTCTATTTCATTCGTACGATCCATTCTTACTCATTCGTATGATCCATTATGGATACATTCGTGCGAATGAATTAGAATGGATCATACGAATGAGTAAGAATGGATCTTACGAATGAAATAGAATGGATTGTGCAAATGAATTAGAATGGATCGTACGAATGAATTAGAATGGATCGTGTGAAAGAATTAGAATGGATTGTATGAATGAATTAGAATAGATCGTATGAATGAATTAGAATGGATCGTACGAATGAATTAGAATGGATCGTATGAATGAATTAGAATGGATCATACGAATGAATTAGAATGGATCTTACGAATGAATTAGAATGGATCGTACGAATGCATGATCCATGCTAATTCATTCGTTCGATCAATTCTAATTCATTAGCACGATCCATTCTAATTCATTCGTACGATCCATTCTAATTCATTCGCATGATCCATTCTAATTCATTCGTACGATCCATTCTATTTCTTTCACACGATCCATTCTAATTCATTCGTACGATCCATTCTAATTCATTCGTACGATCTATTCTAATTCATTCATACGATTCATTCTAATTCATTCGTACGATCCATTCTAATTCCTTCGTACGATCCATTCTAATTCATTCATACAATCCATTCTAATTCTTTCACACGATCCATTCTAATTCATTTGTATGATCCATTCTAATTCATTCGTGCAATCCATTCTATTTCATTCGTACGATCCATTCTTACTCATTCGTACGATCCATTCTAATTCATTCACACGAATGTATCCATTCGTACGAATGAATTAGAATAGATTAGACAAATGAATTAGAATGGATCGTACGAATGAATTAGAATGGATCGTATGAATGAATTAGAATGGATCGTACGAATGAATTAGAATGGATCGTGCGAATGAATTAGAATGGATACATTCGTGCGAATAAATTAGAATGGATCGGACGAATGAATTAGAATGGATCGTACGAATGAATTAGAATGGACCGTACGAATCAATTAGAATGGATACATTTGTCCGAATGAATTAGAATGGATCATACGAATGAGTAAGAATGGATCGTACGAATGAAATAGAATAGATTGTACGAATGAATTAGAATGGATCCTACGAATGAATTAGAATGGATCGTGCGAATGAATTAGAATGGATTGGATCCATTCTAATTCATTCGCATGAATGTAACCATTCTAATTCATTCATTTGATCCATTCTAATTCATTCGTACGATCCATTCTAATTCATTCGTCCGATCCATTCTAATTCATTCGCACTATCTGTTCTTATTCATTCGCACAATCCATTCTAATTCATTCGCACGAATGTATCCATTCTAATTCATTCGTATGATCCATTCTAATTCATTCGTACAATCCATTCTAATTCATTTGTATGATCCATTCTAATTAATTCGTACGATCCATTCTAATTCATTCATACGATCCATTCTAATTCATTCGTACGATCCATTCTAATTCATTCGCACAATCCATTCTAATCCATTCTAGTTCATTCGTATGATCCATTCTAATTCCTTCGTACGATCCATTCTAATTCATTCGTACGATCCATTCTAATTCATTCGTACGATCCATTCTAATTCATTCGTATGATCCATTCTAATTAATTCATATGATCCATTCTAATTCATTCGTATGATCCATTCTAATTTATTCATACAATCCATTCTAATTCATTCGCATGAATGTATCCATTCTAATTCATTCGCATGAATGTATCCATTCTAATTAATTCGTATGATCCATTCTAATTCATTCGTATGATCCATTCTAATTCATTCGCACAATCTATTCTATTTCATTTGTACGATCCATTCTTACTCATTGGTACGATCCATTCTAATTCATTCGCACGAATGTATCCATTCTAATTCATTCGTACGAATCAATTCTAATTCATTCGTACAATCTATTCTATTTTATTCGTACGATCCATTCTTACTCATTCGTATGATCCATTCTAATTCATTCGGACGAATGTATTCATTCTAATTTATTCGTACGATCCATTCTAATTCATTCGTACGATCCATTCTAATTCATTCGTACGATCCATTCTAATTCATTCGTCCGATCCATTCTAATTCATTCGCACGAATGTATCCATTCTAATTCATTCGTACAATCCATTCTAATTCATTCGTACGATCCATTCTAATTCATTCGTAAGATCTATTCTAATTCATTCGTACGATCCATTCTAATTCATTCTAATTCTTTCGTACGATCCATTCTAATTCATTCGTATGATCTATTCTTATTCATTCGCACGATCCAGTCTAATTGATTCGCACGATCCAATCTAATTCATTCGCACGAATTTAGCCATTCTAATTCATTCGTACGATCCATTCTAATTCATTAATATGATCCATTCTAATTCATTCGTACGATCCATTCAAATTCATTCGTATGATCTATTCTTATTCATTCGCACGATCCAGACTAATTGATTCACACGATCCATTCTAATTCATTCGCACGAATGTATCCATTCTAATTCATTCGTACGATCCATTCTAATTCACTAATATGATCCATTCTAATTCATTCGTACGATCCATTCTAATTCATATGCACAAAGGTATCCATTCTAATCCATTCGTAGGATCCATTCTAATCCATTTGTACGATCCATTCTAATTCATTTGCACAATCCATTCTAATTCATTCGCTCGAATGTATCCATTATAATCCATTCGTACGATCCATTCTAATCCATTCGTACGATCCATTCTAATTCATTCGCATCAATGTAACCATTCTAATTCATTCATTTGATCCATTCTAATTCATTCGTACGATCCATCCTAGTTCATTCGTACGATCCATCCTAATTCATTCGTCAGATCCATTCTAATTCATTAGCACGATCCATTCTAATTCATTCGTACGATCCATTCTAATTCATTCGCATGATCCATTCTAATTCATTCATACGATCTATTCTAATTCTTTCGCATGAATGTATCCATTCTAATTCATTCGCACGAATGTATCCATTCTAATTCATTCGTACGATCCATTCTAATTCATTTGTACGATCCATTCTAATTCATTCGTAAAATCCATTCTAATTCATTCGTACGATCTATTCTAATTCATTCTAATTCATTTGTATGATCCATTCTAATTCATTCGTATGATCTATTCTTATTCATTCGCACGATCCAGTCTAATTTATTTGCACGATCCATTCTAATTCATTCGCACGAATGTATCCATTCTAATTCATTCGTACGATCCATTCTAATTCATTAATATGATCCATTCTAATTCATTCGTACGATCCATTCTAATTCATTCGTATGATCTATTCTTATTCATTCGCACGATCCAGTCTAATTGATTCGCACGATCCATTCTAATTCATTCGCACGAATGTATCCATTCTAATTCATTCGTACGATCCATTCTAATTCATTAATATGATCCATTCTAATTCATTCGTACGATCCATTCTAATTCATATGCACAAATGTATCCATTCTAATCCATTCGTAGGATCCATTCTAATCCATTCGTACGATCCATTCTAATTCATTCGTACGATCCATTCTAATTCATTCGCTCGAATGTATCCATTCTAATCCATTCGTACGATCCATTCTAATCCATTCGTACGATCCATTCTAATTCATTCGCATGAATGTAACCATTTTAATTCATTCATTTGATCCATTCTAATTCATTCGTACGATCCATTCTAATTCATTCGTCCAATCCATTCTAATTCATTCGCACGAATGGATACATTCTAGTTCATTCTTACGATCCATTCTAATTCATTCGTACGATCCATTCTAATTCATTCGTACGATCCATTCTAATTCATTCATACAATCCATTCTAATTCATTCGCACGATCCATTCTAATTCACTCATATGATCCATTCTAATACATTCATACGATCCATTCTAATTCATTTGCACGAATATATCCATTCTAATTCATTCGTGCGATCCATTCTAATTCCTTCGTACGATCCATTCTAATTCATTTGTACGATCCGTTCTAATTTATTCATACGATCCATTCTAATTCATTCGTACGATCCATTCTAATTCATTCGGACAAATGTATCCATGCTAATTCATTCGTACGATCCATTCTAATTCATTCGTACGATCCATTCTAATTCATTCGTAAGATCCATTCTAATTCATTCGTACGATCCATTCTAATTCATTCGTACGATCCATTCTAATTCATTCGTACGATCCATTCTAATTCATTCATACGATCTATTCTAATTCATTCATACAATCCATTCTAATTCTTTCACACGATCCATTCTAATTCATTCGTACGATCCATTCTAATTCATTTGTACGATCCATTCTAATTCATTCATACAATCCATTCTAATTCATTCGCACGAATGTATCCATTCTAATCCATTCGTACGAACCATTCTAATCCATTCGTACGATCCATTCTAATTCATTCGCATGAATGTAACCATTCTAATTCATTCATTTGATCTATTCTAATTCATTCGTACGATCCATTCTAATTCATTCGTCCGATCCATTCTAATTCATTCGCACGAATGTATCCATTCTAATTTATTTGTACGATCCATTCTAATCCATTCTAATTCTTTCACACGATTCATTCTAATTCATTCGTAGGATCCATTCTAATTCATTCGTACAATCTATTCTATTTCATTCGTACGATTCATTCTTACTCATTCGTATGATCCATTCTAATTCATTCGGACGAATGTATCCATTCTAATTTATTCGTACGATCCATTCTAATTCATTCGTAAGATCCGTTCTAATTCATTCGTACGATCCATTCTTACTCATTCGTATGATCCATTCTAATTCATTCGCACGAATGTATCCATTCTAATTCATTCATACAATCCATTCTAATTCATTCCGTATGATCCATTTTAATTCATTCGCACAAATGTAACCATTCTAATTCATTCGTACGATCCATTCTAATTCATTCGTACGATCCATTCTAATTCCTTCGTACGATCCATTCTAATTCCTTCGTACGATCCATTCTAATTCCTTCGTACGATCCATTCTATTTCATTCGTATGATCCATTCTAATTCCTTCGTACGATCCATTCTAATTCCTTCGTATCCATTCTAATTCACTCATACTATCCATTCTAATTCATTCGTACGATCCATTCTAATTCATTCATACAATCCATTCTAATTCATTCGCACGAATATATCCATTCTAATTCATTCGTACGATCAGTTCTAATTCATTCACAAAATCTATTCTAATTCATTCATACGATCCATTCTAATTCATTCACACGAATGTATCCATTCTAATTCATTCATACGATCCATTTTAATTCATTCGTACGATCCATTCTAATTCACTCATACGATCCATTCTAATACATTTATACGATCCATTCTAATTCATTTGCACGAATATATCTATTCTAATTCATTCATACGATCCATTCTAATTCCTTCGTACGATCCATTCTAATTCATTCATACGATCCATTCTAATTCATTCGTACGATCCATTCTAATTCATTCGTACGAATGGATTAGAATGAATTAGAATGGATCGTACGAATGAATTAGAATGGATCGTATGAGTGAATTAGAATGGATACGAAGGAATTAGAATGGATCGTACAAAGGAATTAGAATGGATCATACGATCCATTCTAATTCCTTCATACGATCCATTCTAATTCATTCATAGAATCCATTCTAATTATTTCATTCGTACGATCCATTCTTACTCATTAGTACGATCCATTCTAATTCATTCGCACGAATGTATCCATTCTAATTCATTCGAACGAATCCATTCTAATTCATTCGTACAATCTATTCTATTTGATTCGTACGATCCATTCTTACTCATTCGTATGATCCATTCTAATTCATTCGGACGAATGTATCCATTCTAATTCATTCGTACGATCCATTCTAATTCATTCGTACGATCCATTCTAATTCATTCGTCCGATCTATTCTAATTCATTCGCATGAATGTATCCATTCTAATTCATTCGTACGATCCATTCTAATTCATTCGTAAGATCCATTCTAATTCATTCGTACGATCCATTCTAATTCATTCGTACGATCCATTCTAATTCATTCGTACGATCCATTCTAATTTATTCGCACGAATGTATCCATTCTAGTTCATTCGTACGATCCATTCTAATTCATTCGTAGAATCCATTCTAATTCATTCGTACGATCCATTCTAATTCATTCGCACAAATGTATCCATTCTAATTCATTCGTACGATCCATTCTAATTCATTCGTAAGATCCATTCTAATTCATTCGTACGATCCATTCTAATTCATTCGCACGAATGTATCCATTCTAGTTCATTCGTACGATCCATTCTAATTCATTCGTACGATCCATTCTAATTCATTCGCACGATCCATTCTAATTCATTCGTACGATCCATTCTAATTCATTCATACGATCCATTCTAATTCATTCGTACGATCCATTCTAATTCATTCGCACAAATGTATCCATTCTAATTCATTCGTACGATCCATTCTAATTCATTCGCTCGAATGTATCCATTCTAATCCATTCGTACGATCCATTCTAATCCATTCGTACGATCCATTCTAATTCATTCGCATGAATGTAACCATTCTAATTCATTCATTTGATCCAGTCTAATTCATTCGTACGATCCATTCTAATTCATTCGTCCGATCCATTCTAATTCATTCGTACGAATGAATTAGAATGGATCGTATGAAGGAATTAGAATGGATCGTATGAATGAATTAGAATGGATCATACGAATGAATTAGAATAGATCATACGAATGAATTAGAATGGAGCGTACAAATGTATCATATTGGATCGTACGAATGAATTAGAATGGATCGTACGAATGAATTAGAATGGATCGTTCGAATGAATTAGAATGGATCGTACCAATGAGTAAGAATGGATCGTACAAATGAATAGAATGGATCGTATAAATGAATTAGAATGGATACATTCGTGTGAATGAATTAGAATGGATCGTATGAATGAGTAAGAATGGATCGTACGAATGAAATAGAATAGATTGTATGAATGAATTAGAATGGATCCTACGAATGAATTAGAATGGATCGTGTGAAATACGAATGAATTAGAATGGATATATTCGTGCAAATGAATTAGAATGGATCGTATGAATGTATTAGAATGGATCGTATGAGTGAATTAGAATGAATCATGCGAATGAATTAGAATGGATTGTATGAATGAATTAGAATGGATCGTATGAATGAATACGAATGGATCGTACGAATGAATTAGAATGGATCATACGAATGAACTAGAATGGATACATTCGTGCGAATGAATTAGAATGGATCGTACGAATGAATTAGAATGGATCGTGCGAATGAATTAGAATGGATCGTATGAATGAATTAAAATAGATCGTATGAATGAATTAGAATGGATCGTACGAATGAATTAGAATAGATCATACGAATGAATTAGAATGGATGGTACGAATGAATTAGAATGGATCATACGAATTAATTAGAATGGATCATACGAATGAATTAGAATGGATCGTACGAATGAATTAGAATAGATCGTACGAATGAATTAGAATGGATCGTAAGAATGAATTAGAATGGATCGTGTGAAAGAATTAGAATGGATCGTACAAATGAATTAGAATGGATTAGAATGGATCGTGCGAATGAATTAGAATGGATCATACGAATGAATTAGAATGGATTGTATGAATGAATTAGAATGGATCTTACAAATGAATTAGAATGGATCGTACGAATGAATTAGAATGGATCCTACGAATGAATTAGAATGGATACATTCGTGCAAATGAACTGGAATGGATCGGACGAATGAATTAGAATGGATCGGATGAATGAATTAGAATGGATCGTACGAAAAAATTAGAATGGATACATTCATCCGAATGAATTAGAATGGATCATACGAATGAGTAAGAATGGATCGTACGAATGAAATAGAATAGATTGTACGAATGAATTAGAATGGATCCTACGAATGAATTAGAATGGATCGTGTGAAAGAATTAGAATGGATTGTATGAATGAATTAGAATGGATCGTATGAATGAATTAGAATGGATCGTGCGAATGAATTCGAATGGATCGTACGAATTCATTCTAATTCATTCATACAATCCATTCTAATTCTTTCACACGATCTATTCTAATTCATTCGTAGGATCCATTCTAATTCATTCGTACAATCTATTCTATTTCATTCGTACGATCCATTCTTACTCATTCGTATGATCCATTCTAATTCATTCGGACGAATGTATCCATTCTAATTCATTTGTACGATCCATTCTAATTCATTCGTACGATCCATTCTAATTCATTCGTACGATCCATTCTAATTTATTCGCACGAATGTATCCATTCTAATTCATTCGTACGGTCCATTCTAATTCATTCGCACAATCCATTCTATTTCATTCGTACGATCCATTCTTACTCATTCGTATGATCCATTATGGATACATTCGTGCGAATGAATTAGAATGGATCATACGAATGAGTAAGAATGGATCTTACGAATGAAATAGAATGGATTGTGCAAATGAATTAGAATGGATCGTACGAATGAATTAGAATGGATCGTGTGAAAGAATTAGAATGGATTGTATGAATGAATTAGAATAGATCGTATGAATGAATTAGAATGGATCGTACGAATGAATTAGAATGGATCGTACGAATGAACTAGAATGGATACATTCGTGCGAATGAATTAGAATGGATCGTACGAATGAATTAGAATGGATCATACGAATGAATTAGAATGGATCTTACGAATGAATTAGAATGGATCGTACGAATGCATGATCCATGCTAATTCATTCGTTCGATCAATTCTAATTCATTAGCACGATCCATTCTAATTCATTCGTACGATCCATTCTAATTCATTCGCATGATCCATTCTAATTTATTCGTACGATCCATTCTATTTCTTTCACACGATCCATTCTAATTCATTCGTACGATCCATTCTAATTCATTCGTACGATCTATTCTAATTCATTCATACGATTCATTCTAATTCATTCGTACGATCCATTCTAATTCCTTCGTACGATCCATTCTAATTCATTCATACAATCCATTCTAATTCTTTCACACGATCCATTCTAATTCATTTGTACGATCCATTCTAATTCATTCGTGCAATCCATTCTATTTCATTCGTACGATCCATTCTTACTCATTCGTACGATCCATTCTAATTCATTCACACGAATGTATCTATTCGTACGAATGAATTAGAATAGATTAGACAAATGAATTCGAATGGATCGTACGAATGAATTAGAATGGATCGTATGAATGAATTAGAATGGATCGTACGAATGAATTAGAATGGATCGTACGAATGAATTAGAATGGATACATTCGTGCGAATAAATTAGAATGGATAGGACGAATGAATTAGAATGGATCGTACGAATGAATTAGAATGGATCGTACGAATCAATTAGAATGGATACATTTGTCCGAATGAATTAGAATGGATCATACGAATGAGTAAGAATGGATCGTACGAATGAAATAGAATAGATTGTACGAATGAATTAGAATGGATCCTACGAATGAATTAGAATGGATCGTGCGAATGAATTAGAATGGATTGGATCCATTCTAATTCATTCGCATGAATGTAACCATTCTAATTCATTCATTTGATCCATTCTAATTCATTCGTACGATCCATTCTAATTCATTCGTCCGATCCATTCTAATTCATTCGCACTATCTGTTCTTATTCATGCGCACAATCCATTCTAATTCATTCGCACGAATGTATCCATTCTAATTCATTCGTATGATCCATTCTAATTCATTCGTACAATCCATTCTAATTCATTTGTATGATCCATTCTAATTAATTCGTACGATCCATTCTAATTCATTCATACGATCCATTCTAATTCATTCGTACGATCCATTCTAATTCATTCGCACGATCCATTCTAATCCATTCTAGTTCATTCGTACGATCCATTCTAATTCCTTCGTACGATCCATTCTAATTCATTCGTATGATCCATTCTAACTCATTCGTACGATCCATTCTAATTCATTCGTATGATCCATTCTAATTAATTCATATGATCCATTCTAATTCATTCGTATGATCCATTCTAATTCATTCATACAATCCATTCTAATTCATTCGCACGAATGTATCCATTCTAATTAATTCGTACGATCCATTCTAATTCATTCGTATGATCCATTCTAATTCATTCGCACAATCCATTCTATTTCATTCGTACGATCCATTCTTACTCATTGGTACGATCCATTCTAATTCATTCGCACGAATGTATCCATTCTAATTCATTCGTACGAATCAATTCTAATTCATTCGTACAATCTATTCTATTTTATTCGTACGATCCATTCTTACTCATTCGTATGATCCATTCTAATTCATTCAGACGAATGTATCCATTCTAATTTATTCGTACGATCCATTCTAATTCATTCGTACGATCCATTCTAATTCATTCGTACGATCCATTCAAATTCATTCGTCCGATCCATTCTAATTCATTCGCACGAATGTATCCATTCTAATTCATTCGTACGATCCATTCTAATTCATTCGTACGATCCATTCTAATTCATTCGTAAGATCTATTCTAATTCATTCGTACGATCCATTCTAATTCATTCTAATTCATTCTAATTCTTTCGTACGATCCATTCTAATTCATTCGTATGATCTATTCTTATTCATTCGCACGATCCAGTCTAATTGATTCGCACGATCCAATCTAATTCATTCGCACGAATTTATCCATTCTAATTCATTCGTACGATCCATTCTAATTCATTAATATGATCCATTCTAATTCATTCGTACGATCCATTCAAATTCATTCGTATGATCTATTCTTATTCATTCGCACGATCCAGACTAATTGATTCACACGATCCATTCTAATTCATTCGCACGAATGTATCCATTCTAATTCATTCGTACGATCCATTCTAATTCACTAATATGATCCATTCTAATTCATTCGTACGATCCATTCTAATTCATATGCACAAAGGTATCCATTCTAATCCATTCGTAGGATCCATTCTAATCCATTTGTACGATCCATTCTAAATCATTTGTACAATCCATTCTAATTCATTCGCTCGAATGTATCCATTATAATCCATTCGTACGATCCATTCTAATCCATTCGTACGATCCATTCTAATTCATTCGCATCAATGTAACCATTCTAATTCATTCATTTGATCCATTCTAATTCATTCGTACGATCCATCCTAATTCATTCGTCAGATCCATTCTAATTCATTAGCACGATCCATTCTAATTCATTCGTACGATCCATTCTAATTCATTCGCACGATCCATTCTAATTCATTCATACGATCTATTCTAATTCTTTCGCACGAATGTATCCATTCTAATTCATTCGCACGAATGTATCCATTCTAATTCATTCGTACGATCCATTCTAATTCATTCGTACGATCCATTCTAATTCATTCGTAAGATCTATTCTAATTCATTCGTACGATCCATTCTAATTCATTCTAATTCATTCTAATTCATTCGTATGATCCATTCTAATTCATTCGTATGATCTATTCTTATTCATTCGCACGATCCAGTCTAATTGATTTGCACGATCCATTCTAATTCATTCGCACGAATGTATCCATTCTAATTCATTCGTACGATCCATTCTAATTCATTAATATGATCCATTCTAATTCATTCGTACGATCCATTCTAATTCATTCGTATGATCTATTCTTATTCATTCGCACGATCCAGTCTAATTGATTCGCACGATCCATTCTAATTCATTCGCACGAATGTATCCATTCTAATTCATTCGTACGATCCATTCTAATTCATTAATATGATCCATTCTAATTCATTCGTACGATCCATTCTAATTCATATGCACAAATGTATCCATTCTAATCCATTCGTAGGATCCATTCTAATCCATTCGTACGATCCATTCTAATTCATTCGTACGATCCATTCTAATTCATTCGCTCGAATGTATCCATTCTAATCCATTCGTACAATCCATTCTAATCCATTCGTACGATCCATTCTAATTCATTCGCATGAATGTAACCATTTTAATTCATTCATTTGATCCATTCTAATTCATTCGTACGATCCATTCTAATTCATTCGTCCAATCCATTCTAATTCATTCGCACGAATGGATACATTCTAGTTCATTCTTACGATCCATTCTAATTCATTCGTACGATCCATTCTAATTCAATCGTACGATCCATTCTAATTCATTCATACAATCCATTCTAATTCATTCGCACGATCCATTCTAATTCACTCATATGATCCATTCTAATACATTCATATGATCCATTCTAATTCATTTGCACGAATATATCCATTCTAATTCATTCGTGCGATCCATTCTAATTCCTTCGTACGATCCATTCTAATTCATTTGTACGATCCATTCTAATTCATTCATACGATCCATTCTAATTCATTCGTACGATCCATTCTAATTCATTCGCACAAATGTATGCATTCTAATTCATTCGTACGATCCATTCTAATTCATTCGTACGATCCATTCTAATTCATTCGTAAGATCCATTCTAATTCATTCGTACGATCCATTCTAATTCATTCGTACGATCCATTCTAATTCATTCGTACGATCCATTCTAATTCATTCATACGATCTATTCTAATTCATTCATACAATCCATTCTAATTCTTTCACACGATCCATTCTAATTCATTCGTACGATCCATTCTAATTCATTCGTACGATCCATTCTAATTCATTCATACAATCCATTCTAATTCATTCGCACGAATGTATCCATTCTAATCCATTCGTACGAACCATTCTAATCCATTCGTACGATCCATTCTAATTCATTCGCATGAATGTAACCATTCTAATTCATTCATTTGATCTATTCTAATTCATTCGTACGATCCATTCTAATTCATTCGTCCGATCCATTCTAATTCATTCGCACGAATGTATCCATTCTAATTTATTCGTACGATCCATTCTAATCCATTCTAATTCTTTCACACGATTCATTCTAATTCATTCGTAGGATCCATTCTAATTCATTCGTACAATCTATTCTATTTCATTCGTACGATTCATTCTTACTCATTCGTATGATCCATTCTAATTCATTCGGACGAATGTATCCATTCTAATTTATTCGTACGATCCATTCTAATTCATTCGTAAGATCCGTTCTAATTCATTCGTACGATCCATTCTTACTTATTCGTATGATCCATTCTAATTCATTCGCACGAATGTATCCATTCTAATTCATTCATACAATCCATTCTAATTCATTCCGTACGATCCATTCTAATTCATTCGTACGATCCATTCTAATTCATTCGTACGATCCATTCTAATTCCTTCGTACGATCCATTCTAATTCCTTCGTACGATCCATTCTAATTCCTTCGTACGATCCATTCTATTTCATTCGTATGATCCATTCTAATTCCTTCGTACGATCCATTCTAATTCCTTCGTATCCATTCTAATTCACTCATACAATCCATTCTAATTCATTCGTACGATCCATTCTAAATCATTCATACAATCCATTCTAATTCATTCGCACGAATATATCCATTCTAATTCATTCGTACGATCAGTTCTAATTCATTCACAAAATCTATTCTAATTCATTCATACGATCCATTCTAATTCATTCACACGAATGTATCCATTCTAATTCATTCATACGATCCATTCTAATTCATTCGTACGATCCATTCTAATTCACTCATACGATCCATTCTAATACATTTATACGATCCATTCTAATTCATTTGCACGAATATATCCATTCTAATTCATTCATACGATCCATTCTAATTCCTTCGTACGATCCATTCTAATTCATTCGTACGATCCATTCTAATTCATTCGTACGAATGGATTAGAATGAATTAGAATGGATCGTACGAATGAATTAAAATGGATTGTATGAGTGAATTAGAATGGATACGAAGGAATTAGAATGGATCGTACGAAGGAATTAGAATGGATCATACGATCCATTCTAATTCCTTCGTACGATCCATTCTAATTCATTCATACAATCCATTCTAATTATTTCATTCGTACGATCCATTCTTACTCATTAGTACGATCCATTCTAATTCATTCGCACGAATGTATCCATTCTAATTCATTCGTACGAATCCATTCTAATTCATTCGTACAATCTATTCTATTTGATTCGTACGATCCATTCTTACTCATTCGTATGATCCATTCTAATTCATTCGGACGAATGTATCCATTCTAATTAATTCGTACGATCCATTCTAATTCATTCGTACGATCCATTCTAATTCATTCGTACGATCCATTCTAATTCGTTCGTCCGATCCATTCTAATTCATTCGCACGAATGTATCCATTCTAATTCATTCGTACGATCCATTCTAATTCATTCGTAAGATCCATTCTAATTCATTCGTACGATCCATTCTAATACATTCGTATGATCCATTCTAATTTATTCGCACGAATGTATCCATTCTAGTTCATTCGTACGATCCATTCTAATTCATTCGTACAATCCATTCTAATTCATTCGTACGATCCATTCTAATTCATTCGCACAAATGTATCCATTCTAATTCATTCGTACGATCCATTCTAATTCATTCGTAAGATCTATTCTAATTCATTCGTACGATCCATTCTAATTCATTCGCACGAATGTATCCATTCTAGTTCATTCGTACGATCCATTCTAATTCATTCGTATGATCCATTCTAATTCATTCGCACGATCCATTCTAATTCATTCGTACGATCCATTCTAATTCATTCATACGATCAATTCTAATTCATTCGTACGATCCATTGTAATTCATTCGCACAAATGTATCCATTCTAATTCATTCGTACGATCCATTCTAATTCATTCGCTCGAATGTATCCATTCTAATCCATTTGTACGATCCATTCTAATCCATTCGTACGATCCATTCTAATTCATTCGCATGAATGTAACCATTCTAATTCATTCATTTGATCCAGTCTAATTCATTCGTACGATCAATTCTAATTCATTCGTCCGATCCATTCTAATTCATTCGTACGAATGAATTAGAATGGATCGTATGAAGGAATTAGAATGGATCGTATGAATGAATTAGAATGGATCATACGATTGAATTAGAATAGATCATACGAATGAATTAGAATGGATCGTACGAAGGAATTAGAATGGATCGTACGAATGAATTAGAGTGGATATATTCGTGCAAATGAATTAGAATGGATCGTATGAATGTATTAGAATGGATCGTATGAGTGAATTAGAAGGGATCGTACGAATGAATTAGAATGGATTGTATGAATGAATTAGAATGGATCGTACGAATGAATTAGAATGGATCATACGAATTAATTAGAATGGATCATACGAATGAATTAGAATAGATCGTACGAATGAATTAGAATGGATCGTACGAATGAATTAGAATGGATACATTCGTGCGAATGAATTAGAATGGATTGTGCGAATGAATAAGAACAGATCGTGCGAATGAATTAGAATGGATCGTACGAATGAATTAGAATTGATCATGTGAATGAATTAGAATGGATCGTACGAATGAATTAGAATGGATACATTTGTGCGAATGAATTAGAATGGATCGTGCGAATGAATTAGAATGGATCGTACGAATGAATTAGAATGGATCGTACGAATGAATTAGAATGGATCGTGCGAATGAATTAGAATGGATCGTGTGAAAGAATTAAAATGGATCGTACGAATGAATTAGAATGGATCGTGCGAATGAATTAGAATGGATCGTACGAATGAATTAGAATGGATACATTTGTGCGAATGAATTAGAATGGATCGTACGAATGAATTAGAATGGATCGTACGAATGAATTAGAATGGATACATTTGTGTGAATGAATTAGAATGGATCGTACGAATGAATTAGAATGGATCGTGCGAATGAATTAGAATGGATCGTACGAATGAATTAGAATGGATCGTATAAATGAACTAGAATGGATACATTCGTGCGAATGAATTAGAATGGATCGTACGAATGAATTAGAATGGATCGTACGAATGAATTAGAATGGATCTTATGAATGAATTAGAATGGATCGTACGAATGAATTAGAATGGATCGTACGAATGAATTAGAATGGATACATTCGTGGGAATAAATTAGAATGGATCGGACGAATGAATTAGAATAGACCGTACGAATGAATTAGAATGGATCGTACGAATGAATTTGAATGGATACATTCGTCCGAATGAATTAGAATGGATCATACGAATGAGTAAGAATGGATCGTACGAATGAAATAGAATAGATTGTACGAATGAATTAGAATGGATGCTACGAATGAATTAGAATGGATCGTGTGAAAGAATTAAAATGGATTGTTTGAATGAATTAGAATGGATCGTATGAATGAATTAGAATGGATCATGCGAATGAATTCGAATGGATCGTACGAATTCATTCTAATTCATTCATACAATCCATTCTAATTCTTTCACACGATCCATTCTAATTCATTCGTACGTTCCATTCTAATTCATTAGCACGATCCATGCTAATTCATTCGTTCGATCAATTCTAATTCATTAGCACGATCCATTCTAATTCATTCGTACGATCCAATCTAATTCATTCACACGATCCATTCTAATTCATTCATAGGATCCATTCTAATTCATTCATACGATCTATTCTAATTCTTTCGCACGAATGTATCCATTCTAATTCATTCGCACGAATGTATCCATTCTAATTCATTCGTACGATCCATTCTAATTCATTCGTACGATCCATTCTAATTCATTCGTACGATTAATTCTAATTCATTCGCACGAGTGTATCCATTCTAATTCATTCGCACGAATGTATCCATTCTAATTCATTTGTATAATCCATTCTATTTCATTCGTACGATCCATTCTTACTCATTCGTATGATCCATTGTAATTCATTCGCACGAATGTATCCATTCTAATTCATTCGTACGATCCATTCTAATTCATTCGCACAATCCATTCTATTTCATTCGTACGATCCATTCTTACTCATTCGTACGATCCATTCTAATTCCTTCGTACGATCCATTCTATTTCATTCGTATGATCCATTCTAATTCCTTCGTACGTTCCATTCTAATTCCTTCGTATCCATTCTAATTCACTAAAACGATCCATTCTAATTCATTCGTACGATCCATTCTAATTCATTTGCATGAATATATCCATTCTAATTCATTCGCATGATCTATTCTAATTCATTCGCACGATCCATTCTAATTAATTCGTACGATCGTGCTAGTGAATTAGAATGGATCGTACGAATGAATTAGAATGGATACATTCGTGCGAATCCATTCTATTTCATTTGTACGATCCATTCTAATTCATTCGTACGATCCATTCTCACTCATTTGTATGATCCATTCTAATTCATTCATACGATCCATTCTAATTCATTCGTACGATCCATTCTAATTCATTCGTACAATCCATTCTAATTCTTTCACACGATCCATTCTAATTCATTCGTACGATCCATTCTAATTCATTCATACAATTCATTCTAATTTATTTGCACGATCCATTCTACTTCATTTGTACGATCCATTCCAAGATTCATTCAAATTCATTCGTACGATCCATTCCAATTCATTCGTACGATCCATTCTAATTCATTCGTACGATCCATTCTAATTCATTCGTACGATCCATTCTAATTCCTTCCATTCTAATTCATTCGTACGATCCATTCTAATTCATTCGCACGATCCATTCTAATTTATTCATACGATCCATTCTAATTTATTCGTATGATCCATTCTAATTCATTCGTACGATCCATTCTAATTCCTTCGTACGATCCATTCTAATTCCTTCGTACGATCCATTCTACTTCCTTTGTACGATCCATTCTAATTCCTTCGTACGATCCATTCTAATTCATTCATACGATCCAATCTAATTCATTCTTACGATCCATCTTAATTCATTCGCATGATCCATTCTAATTCATTCGCACGAACTATTCTAATTCATTCGTACGATCCATTCTAATTCCTTCGTACGATCCATTCTAATTCATTCGCACGATCCATTCTAATTCATTCATATGATCCAATCTAATTCATTCATACGATCCATTCTAATTCATTCGTATGATCCATTCTATTTAGAATGGATCGTGCGAATGAATTAGAATGGATCATACGAATTAATTAGAATAGATTATGCGAATGAATTAGAATGGATCGTGCGAATAAATTAGAATGGATCGTACGGTACGATCCTTTCTAGTTTATTCGCACGATCCATTCTAATTCATTCATACGATCCAATCTAATTCATTCATACGATCCATTCTTACTCATTCGTATGATCCATTCTAATTCATTCGTACAATCCATTCTTATTCATTCGTACAATCCATTCTATTTCATTCGTACGATCGATTCTAATTCATTCGTACAATCGATTCTAATTCATTCGTACGATCCATTCTACGATCCATTCTAATTCATTCGTATATTCCATTCTAATTCATTAGCACGATCCATGCTAATGAATTAGAATGGATCGTACAATCCAATCTAATTCATTCATACGATCCATTCTTACTCATTCGTATGATCCATTCTAATTCAATCGTACGATCCATTCTAATTCATTCGTACGATCTATTCTAATTCCTTCGTACGATCCATTCTAATTCATTCGTACGATCCATACTAATTCGTTCGTACGATCCATTCTAATTCCTTCGTACGATCCATTCTAATTTATTCGTACGATCCATTCTAATTCATTCGCGCAATCTATTCTAATTCATTCGTATGATCCATTCTAATTCATTCGTACGATCCATTCTAATTTATTCATACAATCCATTCTAATTTATTCGCACGAATGTATCCATTCTAATTCATTCGTACGATCCATTCTAATTCATTCGCACAATCTATTCTAATTCATTCATACGATCCATTCTAATTCATTCGCACGAATGTATCCATTCTAATTCATTCATACGATCCATTCTACTTCATTCGTACTATCCGTTCTAATTCACTCATACGATCCATTCTAATTCATTCATACGATCCATTCTAATTCATTTGCACGAATATATCCATTCTAATTCATTCGTACGATCCATTGTAATTCCTTCGTACGATCACTTCTAATTCTTTCATACGATCCATTCTATTTCATTCGTATGATCCATTCTAATTCCTTCGTACGATCCATTCTAATTCCTTCGTATCCATTCTGATTCACTCATACGATCCATTCTAATTCATTCGTACGATCCATTCTAATTCATTCATACAATACATTCTAATTCATTCGCACGAATGTATCCATTCTAATTCATTCGTACGATGAGTTCTAATTCATTCACAAAATCTATTCTAATTCATTCATACGATCCATTCTAATTCATTCACATGAATGTATCCATTCTAATTCATTCATACGATCCATTCTAATTCATTCGTACGATCCATTCTAATTCACTCATACGATCCATTCTAATACATTCATACGATCCATTCTAATTCATTTGCACGAATATATCCATTCTAATTCATTCGTACGATCCATTCTAATTCTTTCGTACGATCCATTCTAATTCATTCGTACGATCTATTCTAATTCATTCGTACGATCCATTCTAATTCCTTCGTACGATCCATTCTAATTCCTTTGTACGATCCATTCTAATTCATTCGTACGATCCATTCTAATTCATTCGTACAATCTATTCTAATTCATTCGTACGAATGGATACATTCGTGTGAATGAATTAGAATAGATCGTACGAATGAGTAAGAATGGATCATACGAATGAAATAGAATGGATTGCACGAATGAATTAGAATGGATCGTACGAATGAATTAGAATGGATCGTGTGAAAGAACTAGAATGGATTGTATGAATGAATTAGAATGGATCGTACGAATGAATTAGAATGGATCGTACGAATGAATTAGAATGGATACATTCGTGCGAATGAATTAGAATGGATCATACGAATGAGTAAGAATGGATCGTATGAATGAAATAGAATGGATTGTACGAATGAATTAGAATGGATCATATGAATGAATTAGAATAGATTGTATGAATGAATTTGAATGTATCCATTCTAATTGATACGTACGATCCATTCTATTTCATTCGTACGATCCTTTCTAATTCATTCATACGATCCATTCTAATTCATTCATACAATCCATTCTAATTCTTTCACACGATCCATTCTAATTCATTCGTACGATCCATTCTAATTCATTCGTACAATCCATTCTATTTCATTCGTACGATCCATTTTTACTCATTCGTACGATCCATTCTAATTCAATCCATTCTAATTCTTTCACACGATCCATTATAATTCATTCATACGATCCATTCTAATTCATTCGTATGATCCATTCTAATTCCTTCATACGATCCATTCTATTTCATTCATACGATGCAGTCTTACTCATTCGTATGATCCATTCTAATTCATTTGCAAGAATATATCCATTCTAATTCATTCGTACAAATGAAATAGAATGGATTGTACGAATGAATTAGAATGGATCGTACGAATGAATTAGAATGGATATATTCGTGCGAATGAATTAGAATGGATTGTATGAATGAATTAGAATGGATCGTACGAATGAATTAGAATGGATCGTATGAATGAATTAGAATAGATTGTGCGAATGAATTAGAATGGATCGTAAGAATGAATTAATGAATTAGAATGGATCGTACGAAGGAATAAGAATGCATTGTACGAATGAATTAGAATGGATCATACGAATGAATTAGAATGGATACATTCGTGCGAATGAATTAGAATGGATCGTGCGAATGAATTCGAATGGATCGTGCGAATGAATTAGAATGGATCGTGTGAATGAATTAGAATGGATCGTGCGAATGAATTCGAATGGATCGTGCGAATGAATTAGAATGGATTGTATGAATGAATTAGAATGGATCGTCTGAATGAATTAGAATGGATCGTACGAATGAATTTGAATGGATCGTACGAATGAATTAGAATGGATACATTCGTGCGAATGAATTAGAATGGATCATACGAATGAGTAAGAATGGATCGTACGAATGAAATAGAATGGATTGTACGAATGAATTAGAATGGGTCGTACGAATGAATTAGAATGGATCGTGTGAAAGAATTAGAATGGATTGTATGAATGAATTAGAATGGATCGTACGAATGAATTAGAATGGATACAATCGTGCGAATGAATTAGAATGGATCATACGAATGAGTAAGAATGGATCGTACGAAGGAAATAGAATGGATTGTACGAATGAATTAGAATGGATCGTGCGAATGAATTTGAATGGATCTTACGAATGAATTAGAATGGATCGTGCTAATGAATTAGAATTGATCGTACGAATGAAATAGAATGGATTGTACAAATGATTTAGAATGGATCGTACGAATGAATTAGAATGGATCGTACGAATGATTTAGAATGGATACATTCGTGCGAATGAATTAGAATGGATCATACGAATGAGTAAGAATGGATCGTACGAATGAAATAGAATGGATTGTACGAATGAATTAGAATGGATTCGTAAGAATGAATTAGAATGGATACATTCGTGCGAATGAATTAGAATGGATCGTACCAATAAGTAAGATGGATCGTACGAATGAAATAGAATGGATTGTGCGAATGAATTAGAATGGATCGTACGAATGAATTAGAATGGATCGTGTGAAAGAATTAGAATGGATTGTATGAATAAATTAGAATATATCGTATGAATGAATTAGAATGGATCGTACGAATGAATTAGAATGGATACATTCGTGCGAATTAATTAGAATGGATACATTCGTGCGAAAGAATTAGAATAGATCGTATGAATGAATTAGAATGGATCCTACGAATGAATTAGAATGGATCGTGCGAATGAATTAGAATGGATCGTACGAATGAATTAGAATGGATCGTGCTAATGAATTAGAATTGATTGAACGAATGAATTAGCATGGATCGTGCTAATGAATTAGAATGGAACGTACGAATGAATTAGAATGGATCGTGTGAAAGAATTAGAATGGATTATATGAATGAATTAGAATGAATTCGTATGATCCATTCGAATTCATTCGCACGATCCATTCTAATTCATTCATACGATCCATTCTAATTCATTCATACAATCCATTCTAATTCTTTCACACGATCCATTCTAATTCATTCGTAGGATCCATTCTAATACATTCTAACAATCTATTCTATTTCATTCGTACGATCCATTCTTACTCATTCGTATGATCCATTCTAATTCATTCGGACGAATGTATCCTTCTAATTTATTCGTACGATCCATTCTAATTCATTCGTACGATCCATTCTAATTCATTCATACGATCCATTCTTACTCATTCGTATGATCCATTCTAATTCATTCGTACGATCCATTCTAATCCATTCGTACGATCCATTCTAATTCATTCGCACAATCTATTCTAATTCATTCGTACGATCCATTCTAATTCATTCGTACGATCGTACGAATGAATTAGAATGGATCGTACGGAATGAATTAGAATGGATTGTATGAATGAATTAGAATGGATACATTCGTGCGAATGAATTAGAATGGATCATACGAATGAGTAAGAATGGATCGTACGAATGAAGTAGAATGGATCGTACAAATGAATTAGAATGGATCGTACGAATGAATTAGAATGGATCATACGAATGAGTAAGAATGGATCGTACAAATGAAATAGAATGGATTGTACGAATGGATTAGAATGGATCGTACGAATGAATTAGAATGGATCGTGTGAAAGAATTAGAATGCATTGTATGAATGAATTAGAATGGATCGTATGAATGAATTAGAATGGACCGTGCGAATGAATTCGAATGGATCGCATGATCCATTCGAATAGAATGGATCGTATGAATGAATTAGAATGGATCAGGCGAATGAATTAGAAAGGATTGTAGGAATGAATTAGAATGGATCGTATGAATGAATTAGAATGGATCGTATGAATGAATTAGAATGGATCGTGCGAATGAATTAGAATGGATCGTACGAATGAATTAGAATGGATCGTACGAATGAATTAGAATGGATCGTACGAATGACTAAGAATGGATCGTACGAATGAAATAGAATGGATTGTACGAATGAATTAGAATGGATACATTCGTGCGAATGAATTAGAATGGATCGTACGAATGAATTAGAATGGATCGTACGAATGAATTAGAATGGATCGTACGAATGAATTAGAATGCATCGTACGAAAGAATTAGAGTGGATATATTCGTGCGAATGAATTAGAATGGATCGTACGAATCAATTAGACTGGATCGTACGAATGAATTTGAATGGATACATTTGTGCGAATGAATCTAAATGGATTGTATGAATGAATTATAATGGATCGTACGAATAAATTAGAATGGATCATACGAATGAATTAGAATAGCTCATACGAATGAATTAGAATGAATCGTATGAATGAATTAGAATGGTTACATTCGTGCGAATAAATTAGAATGGATTGTACGAATGAATTAGAATGGATTGTGCGAATGAATTAGAATGGATCGTATGAATGAATAACAATGGATCGTACGAATGAATTAGGATGGATCGTGCGAATGAATTAGCATGAATCGTACGAATGTATTAGAATGGATCGTACGAATGATGTAGAATGAATCGTACGATCCATTCAAATTCATTCGTACGATCCATTCTAATTCATTCGCGCAAATGTATCCATTCTAGTTTATTCGTACGATCCATTCTAGTTCATTCGTACGATCCATTCTAATTCATTCGTACGATCCATTCTAATTCATTCGTATGATCCATGCTAATTAATTCGTATGATCCATTCTAATTCATTCGTACGATCCATTCTAATTCATTCATACAATCCATTCTAATTCATTCGCATGAATGTATCCATTCTAACTAATTCGTACGATCCATTCTAATTCATTCGTATGATCCATTCTTATTCATTCGCATGATCCAGTCTAATGGATTCGCACGATCCATTCTAATTCATTCTCACGAATGTATCCATTCTAATTCATTCGTACGATCCATTCTAATTCATTAATATGATCTATTTTAATTCATTCGCACGATCCATTCTAATTCATTCATACGATCCATTCTAATTCATTCGTACGATCCATTCTAATTCATTCGCACGATCCATTCTAATTTATTCGTACAATCTATTCTATTTCATTCGTACGATCCATTCTTACTCATTCGTATGATCCATTCTAATTCATTCGGACGAATGTATCCATTCTAATTTATTCGTACGATCCATTCTAATTCATTCGTACGATCCATTCTAATTCATTCGTACGATCCATTCTAATTCATTCGTCCGATCCATTCTAATTCATTCGCACGAATGTATCCATTCTAATTCATTCGTACGGTCCATTCTAATTCATTCGCACAATCCATTCTATTTCATTCGTACAATCCATTCTTACTTATTCGTATGATCCATTATGGATACATTCGTGCGAATGAATTAGAATGGATCATACGAATAAGTAAGAATGGATCGTACGAATGAAATAGAATGGATTGTGTGAATGAATTAGAATGGATCGTACGAATGAATTAGAATGGATCATTTGAAAGAATTAGAATGGATATTATGAATGAATTAGAATAGATCGTATGAATGAATTAGAATGGATCGTACGAATGAATTAGAATGGATCGTACGAATGAACTAGAATGGATACATTCGTGCGAATGAATTAGAATGGATCGTACGAATGAATTAGAATGGATCGTACGAATGAATTAGAATGGATCTTACGAATGAATTAGAATGGATCGTACGAATGCACGATCCATGCTAATTCATTCGTTCGATCAATTCTAATTCATTAGCACGATCCATTCTCATTCATTCGTACGATCCATTCTAATTCATTCGCACGATCCATTCTAATTCATTCGTACGATCCATTCTAATTCTTTCACACGATCCATTCTAATTCATTTATACGATCCATTCTAATTCATTCGTACGATCTATTCTAATTCATTCGTACAATCCATTCTAATTTCATTCGTACGATCCATTCTAATTCATTCGCTCGAACGTATCCATTCTAATCCATTCGTATGATCCATTCTAATCCATTCGTACGATCCATTCTAATTCATTCGCATGAATGTAATCATTCTAATTCATTCATTTGATCCATTCTAATTCATTCGTACGATCCATTCTAATTCATTCGTCCGATCCATTCTAATTCATTCGCACGAATGTATCCATTATAATCTATTTGTAAGATCCATTCTAATTCATTCGTACGATCCATACTAATTCATTCGTACGATCCATTCTAATTCATTAATATGATCCATTCTAATTCATTCGTACGATCCATTCTAATTCATATGCACAAAGGTATCCATTCTAATTCATTCATACGATCCATTCTAATTCAGGATCGTACGAATGAATTAGAATGGATGCATTCGTGCGAATGAATTAGAATTGATCGTACGAATGAATTAGAATGGATTGTGCGAATGAATTAGAATGGATCATACAAATGAATTAGAATGGATCATACGAATGAACTAGAATGGATACATTCGTGCGAAAGAATTAGAATGGATCGTACGAATGAATTAGAATGGATCGTACGAATGAATTAGAATGGATCTTACGAATGAATTAGAATGGATCGTACGAATGAATTAGAATTGATCGCACGAATGAATTAGAATGGATGCATTCGTGCGAATGAATTAGAATGGATCGGACGAAAGAATTAGAATGGATCGTACGAATGAATTAGAATGGATCAAATGAATGAATTAGAATGGTTACATTCATGCGAATAAATTAGAATGGATCGTACGAATGGATTAGAATGGATTGTACGAATGGATTAGAATGGATACATTCGAGCGAATGAATTAAAATGGATCGTACGAATAAAATTAGAATGGATCGTACGAATGAATTAGAATAGATCGTACGAATGAATTAGAATGGATCGTACGAATGAATTAGAATGGATCGTACAAATAAATTAGAATGGATACATTCGTCCGAATGAATTAGAATGGATCATACGAATGAGTAAGAATGGATCGTATGAATGAAATAGAATAGATTGTACGAATGAACTAGAATGGATCCTACGAATGAATTTGAATGGATCCTGTGAAAGAATTAGAATGGATTGTATGAATGAATTAGAATGGATCGTATGAATGAATTAGAATGGATCGTGCGAATGAATACGAATGGATCATACAAATTCATTCTAATTCATTCATACAATCCATTCTAATTCTTTCACACGATCCATTCTAATTCATTCGTATGTTCCATTCTAATTCATTAGCACGATCCATGCTAATTAATTCGTTCGATCAATTCTAATTCATTAGCATGATCCATTCAAATTCATTCGTACGATCCATTCTATTTTCTTCGTACGATCCATTCTAATTCATTCGTACGATCTATTCTAATTCATTCGTACGATCCATTCTAATTCATTCGTACGATCCATTCTAATTCATTCGTACGATCCATACTAATTCATTCGTACGATCCATTCTAATTCATTCGTGCAATCCATTCTATTTCATTCGTACGATCCATTCTTACTCATTGTTACGATCCATTCTAATTCATTCACACGAATGTATCCATTCGTACGAATGAATTAGAATAGATTGTACGAATGAATTAGAAGGGATCGTACGAATTAATTAGAATGGATCGTACGAAGGAATTAGAATGGATAGTACGAATGAATTAGAATGGATCGTACGAATGAATTAGAATAGATCGTACGAATGAATTAGAATGGATCGTACGAAGGAATTAGAATGGATCGTACGAATGAATTAGAATGGATATATTCGTTCAAATGAATTAGAATGGATCGTATGAATGTATTAGAATGGATCGTATGAGTGAATTAGAATTGATTGTATGAATGAATTAGAATGGATCGTACGAATGAATTAGAATGGATCATACGAATTAATTAGAATGGATCGTACGAATGAATTAGAATGGATCGTACGAATGAATTAGAATGGATCGTACGAATGAATTAGAATGGATACATTCGTGCGATCCATTCTAATTCATTCGCACAATCCATTCTATTTCATTCGTACGATCTATTCTTACTCATTGGTACGATCCATTCTAATTCATTCGTACGAATCCATTTTAATTCATTCGTACAATCTATTCTATTTCATTCGTAAGATCCATTCTAATTCATTCGTCCGATCCATTCTAATTCATTCGCATGAATGTATCCATTCTAATTCATTCGTACGATCCATTCTAATTCATTCGTAAAATCCATTCTAATTCATTCGTACGATCCGTTCTAATTCATTCGTACGATCTATTCTAATTCATTCGCACGAATGTATCCATTCTAGTTCATTCGTACGAACCATTCTAGTTCATTCGTACGATTCATTCTAATTCATTCGTAGATCCATTCTAATTCATTCGTACGATCCATTCTAATTAATTCGATTGATCCATTCTAATTCATTCGTACGATCCATTCTAATTCATTCATACAATCCATTCTAATTCATTCGCACGAATGTATCCATTCTAATTAATTCGTACGATCCATTCTAATTCATTCGTATGATCCATTCTTATTCATTCGCACGATCCAGTCTAATGGATTCGCATGATCCATTATAATTCATTCGCACGAATGTACCCATTCTAATTCATTCGTACGATCCATTGTAATTCATTAATATGATCCATTCTAATTCATTCGTACGATCCATTCTAATTCATATGCACAAAGGTATCCATTCTAATCCATTCGTAGGATCCATTCTAATCCATTCGTACGATCCATTCTAATTCATTCGTACGATCCATTCTAATTTATTTGCTCGAATGTATCCATTCTAATCCATTCGCATGATCCATTCTAATCCATTCGTACGATCCATTCTAATTCATTCGTATGAATGTAACCATTCTAATTTATTCATTTGATCCATTCTAATTCATTCGTACGATCCATTCTAATTCATTCGTCCGATCCATTCTAATTCATTCGCACGAATGTATCCATTCTAATTCATTCGTACGATCCATTCTAATTCATTCGTACGATCCATTCTAATTCATTCGTAAGATCCATTCTAATTCATTCGTACGATCCATTCTAATTCATTCGTACGATCCATTCTAATTCATTCGCACGAATGTATCCATTCTAGTTCATTCGTACGATCCATTCTAATTCATTCGTACGATCCATTCTAATTCATTCGCACGATCCATTCTAATTCATTCGTACGATCAATTCTAATTCATTCGCACGAATGTATCCATTCTAATTCATTCATACGATCCATTCTAATTCATTCGTACGATCCATTCTAATTCACTCATACGATCCATTCTAATACATTGATACGATCCATTCTAATTCATTTGCACGAATATATCCATTCTAATTCAATCGTACGATCCATTCTAATTCCTTCGTACGATCCATTCTAATTCATTCGTACGATCTATTCTAATTGATTCATACGATCCATTCTAATTCATTCGTACGATCCATTCTAATTCCTTCGTACGATCCATTCTAATTCATTCGTACGATCCATTCTAATTCATTCGTACAATCTATTCTAATTCATTCGTACTAATGGATACATTCGTGTGAATGAATTAGAATGGATCGTACGAATGAGTAAGAATGGATCATACGAATGAAATAGAATGGATTGCAGAAATGAATTAGAATGGATCGTACGAATGAATTAGAATGGATCGTGTGAAAGAATTAGAATGGATTGTATGAATGAATTAGAATGGATCGTACGAATGAATTAGAATGGATCGTACGAAGGAATTAGAATGGATCGTACGCATTCGTACGATCCATTCTAATTCCTTCGTACGATCCATTCTAATTCATTCGTACGATCCATTCTAATTAATTCGTGCAATCTATTCTAATTCATTCGTACGATCCATTCTAATTCATTCGTACGATCCATTCTAATTCATTCATACAATCCATTCTAATTTATTCGCACGAATGTATCCATTCTAATTCATTCGTACGATCCATTCTAATTCATTCACACAATCTATTCTAATTCATTCATACGATCCATTCTAATTCATTCGCACGAATGTATCCATTCTAATTAATTCATACGATCCATTCTACTTCATTCGTACTATCCGTTCTGATTCACTGATACGATCCATTCTAATTCATTCATACGATCCATTCTAATTCATTTGCACGAATATATCCATTCTAATTCATTCCTACGATCCATTCTAATTCCTTCGTACGATCCATTCTAATTCCTTCGTACGATCCATTCTAATTCCTTCGTACGATCCATTCTATTTCATTCGTATGATCCATTCTAATTCCTTCGTACGATCCATTCTAATTCCTTCGTATCCATTCTAATTCACTCATACAATCCATTCTAATTCATTCGTACGATCCATTCTAATTCATTCATACAATCCATTCTAATTCATTCGCACGAATGTATCCATTCTAATTCATTCGTACAATCAGTTCTAATTCATTCACAAAATCTATTCTAATTCATTCATACGATCCATTCTAATTCATTCACACGAATGTATCCATTCTAATTCATTCATACGATCCATTCTAATTCATTTGTACAATCCATTCTAATTCACTCATACGATCCATTCTAATACATTCATACGATCCATTCTAATTCATTTGCACGAATATATCCATTCTAATTCATTCGTACGATCCATTCTAATTCCTTCGTACGATCCATTCTAATTCATTCGTACGATCTATTCTAATTCATTCGTACGATCTATTCTAATTCATTCGTACGATCCATTCTAATTCCTTCATACGACCCATTCTAATTCATTCGTACGATCCATTCTAATTCATTCATACAATCCATTCTCATTCTTTCACACGATCCATTCTAATTCTAATTCATTCGCACAAATGTATCCATTCTAGTTCATTCGTACGATCCATTCGAATTCATTCGCACGATCCATTCTAATTCATTCATACGATCCATTCTAATTCATTCATGCAATCCATTCTAATTCTTTCGCACGAATGTATCCATTCTAATTCATTCGTACGATCCATTCTAATTCATTCGTACGATCCATTCTAATTCATTCATTGATCTATTCTAATTCATTCATACAATCCATTCTAATTCTTTCACACGATCCATTCTAATTCATTCGTACGATCCATTCTAATTTATTCGCACAATCCATTCTATTTCATTCGTACGATCCATTCTTACTCATTGGTACGATCCATTCTAATTCATTCGCACGAATGTATCCATTCTAATTCATTCGTACGATCCATTCTAATTCATTCGCATGAATGTAACCATTCTAATTCATTCATTTGATCCATTCTAATTCATTCGTACGATCCATTCTAATTCATTCGGACGAATGTATCCATTCTAATTTATTCGTAAGATCCATTCTAATTCATTCGTAAGATCCGTTCTAATTCATTCGTACGATCCATTCTTACTCATTCGTATGATCCATTCTAATTCATTCGCACGAATGTATCCATTCTAATTCATTCATACAATCCATTCTAATTCATTCCGTACGATCCATTCTAATTCATTCGCACAAATGTAACCATTCTAATTCATTCGTACGATCCATTCTAATTCATTCGTACGATCCATTCTAATTCCTTCGTACGATCCATTGTAATTCCTTCGTACGATCCATTCTAATTCCTTCGTACGATCCATTCTATTTCATTCGTATGATCCATTCTAATTCCTTCGTACGATCCATTCTAATTCCTTCGTATCCATTCTAATTCACTCATACAATCCATTCTAATTCATTCGTACGATCCATTCTAAATCATTCATACAATCCATTCTAATTCATTCGCACGAATATATCCATTCTAATTCATTCGTACGATCAGTTCTAATTCATTCACAAAATCTATTCTAATTCATTCATACGATCCATTCTAATTCATTCACACGAATGTATCCATTCTAATTCATTCATACGATCCATTCTAATTCATTCGTACGATCCATTCTAATTCACTCATACGATCCATTCTAATACATTTATACGATCCATTCTAATTCATTTGCACGAATATATCCATTCTAATTCATTCATACGATCCATTCTAATTCCTTCGTACGATCCATTCTAATTCATTCGTACGATCCATTCTAATTCATTCGTACGATCCATTCTAATTCATTCGTACGAATGGATTAGAATGAATTAGAATGGATCGTACGAATGAATTAGAATGGATTGTATGAGTGAATTAGAATGGATACGAAGGAATTAGAATGGATCGTACGAAGGAATTAGAATGGATCATACGATCCATTCTAATTCCTTCGTACGATCCATTCTAATTCATTCATACAATCCATTCTAATTATTTCATTCGTACGATCCATTCTTACTCATTAGTACGATCCATTCTAATTCATTCGCACGAATGTATCCATTCTAATTCATTCGTACGAATCCATTCTAATTCATTCGTACAATCTATTCTATTTGATTCGTACGATCCATTCTTACTCATTCGTATGATCCATTCTAATTCATTCGGACGAATGTATCCATTCTAATTAATTCGTACGATCCATTCTAATTCATTCGTACGATCCATTCTAATTCATTCGTACGATCCATTCTAATTCGTTCGTCCGATCCATTCTAATTCATTCGCACGAATGTATCCATTCTAATTCATTCGTACGATCCATTCTAATTCATTCGTAAGATCCATTCTAATTCATTCGTACGATCCATTCTAATACATTCGTATGATCCATTCTAATTTATTCGCACGAATGTATCCATTCTAGTTCATTCGTATGATCCATTCTAATTCATTCGTACAATCCATTCTAATTCATTCGTACGATCCATTCTAATTCATTCGCACAAATGTATCCATTCTAATTCATTCGTACGATCCATTCTAATTCATTCGTAAGATCCATTCTAATTCATTCGTACGATCCATTCTAATTCATTCGCACGAATGTATCCATTCTAGTTCATTCGTACGATCCATTCTAATTCATTCGTATGATCCATTCTAATTCATTCGCACGATCCATTCTAATTCATTCGTACGATCCATTCTAATTCATTCATACGATCAATTCTAATTCATTCGTACGATCCATTGTAATTCATTCGCACAAATGTATCCATTCTAATTCATTCGTACGATCCATTCTAATTCATTCGCTCGAATGTATCCATTCTAATCCATTTGTACGATCCATTCTAATCCATTCGTACGATCCATTCTAATTCATTCGCATGAATGTAACCATTCTAATTCATTCATTTGATCCAGTCTAATTCATTCGTACGATCAATTCTAATTCATTCGTCCGATCCATTCTAATTCATTCGTACGAATGAATTAGAATGGATCGTATGAAGGAATTAGAATGGATCGTATGAATGAATTAGAATGGATCATACGATTGAATTAGAATAGATCATACGAATGAATTAGAATGGATCGTACGAAGGAATTAGAATGGATCGTACGAATGAATTAGAGTGGATATATTCGTGCAAATGAATTAGAATGGATCGTATGAATGTATTAGAATGGATCGTATGAGTGAATTAGAAGGGATCGTACGAATGAATTAGAATGGATTGTATGAATGAATTAGAATGGATCGTACGAATGAATTAGAATGGATCATACGAATTAATTAGAATGGATCATACGAATGAATTAGAATAGATCGTACGAATGAATTAGAATGGATCGTACGAATGAATTAGAATGGATACATTCGTGCGAATGAATTAGAATGGATTGTGCGAATGAATAAGAACAGATCGTGCGAATGAATTAGAATGGATCGTACGAATGAATTAGAATTGATCGTGTGAATGAATTAGAATGGATCGTACGAATGAATTAGAATGGATACATTTGTGCGAATGAATTAGAATGGATCGTACGAATGAATTTGAATGGATCGTACGAATGAATTAGAATGGATCGTACGAATGAATTAGAATGGATCGTGCGAATGAATTAGAATGGATCGTGTGAAAGAATTAAAATGGATCGTACGAATGAATTAGAATGGATCGTGCGAATGAATTAGAATGGATCATACGAATGAATTAGAATGGATACATTTGTGCGAATGAATTAGAATGGATCGTACGAATGAATTAGAATGGATCGTACGAATGAATTAGAATGGATACATTTGTGCGAATGAATTAGAATGGATCGTACGAATGAATTAGAATGGATCGTACGAATGAATTAGAATGGATCGTGCGAATGAATTAGAATGGATCGTACGAATGAATTAGAATGGATCGTATAAATGAACTAGAATGGATACATTCGTGCGAATGAATTAGAATGGATCGTACGAATGAATTAGAATGGATCGTACGAATGAATTAGAATGGATCTTATGAATGAATTAGAATGGATCGTACGAATGAATTAGAATGGATCGTACGAATGAATTAGAATGGATACATTCGTGCGAATAAATTAGAATGGATCGGACGAATGAATTAGAATAGACCGTACGAATGAATTAGAATGGATCGTACGAATGAATTAGAATGGATACATTCGTCCAAATGAATTAGAATGGATCATACGAATGAGTAAGAATGGATCGTACGAATGAAATAGAATAGATTGTACGAATGAATTAGAATGGATGCTACGAATGAATTAGAATGGATCGTGTGAAAGAATTAAAATGGATTGTTTGAATGAATTAGAATGGATCGTATGAATGAATTAGAATGGATCATGCGAATGAATTCGAATGGATCGTACGAATTCATTCTAATTCATTCATACAATCCATTCTAATTCTTTCACACGATCCATTCTAATTCATTCGTACGTTCCATTCTAATTCATTAGCACGATCCATGCTAATTCATTCGTTCGATCAATTCTAATTCATTAGCACGATCCATTCTAATTCATTCGTACGATCCAATCTAATTCATTCACACGATCCATTCTAATTCATTCATAGGATCCATTCTAATTCATTCATACGATCTATTCTAATTCTTTCGCACGAATGTATCCATTCTAATTCATTCGCACGAATGTATCCATTCTAATTCATTCGTACGATCCATTCTAATTCATTCGTATGATCCATTCTAATTCATTCGTACGATTAATTCTAATTCATTCGCACGAGTGTATCCATTCTAATTCATTCGCACGAATGTATCCATTCTAATTCATTTGTATAATCCATTCTATTTCATTCGTACGATCCATTCTTACTCATTCGTATGATCCATTGTAATTCATTCGCACGAATGTATCCATTCTAATTCATTCGTACGATCCATTCTAATTCATTCGCACAATCCATTCTATTTCATTCGTACGATCCATTCTTACTCATTCGTACGATCCATTCTAATTCCTTCGTACGATCCATTCTATTTCATTCGTATGATCCATTCTAATTCCTTCGTACGTTCCATTCTAATTCCTTCGTATCCATTCTAATTCACTAAAACGTTCCATTCTAATTCATTCGTACGATCCATTCTAATTCATTTGCATGAATATATCCATTCTAATTCATTCGCATGATCTATTCTAATTCATTCGCACGATCCATTCTAATTAATTCGTACGATCGTGCTAGTGAATTAGAATGGATCGTACGAATGAATTAGAATGGATACATTCGTGCGAATCCATTCTATTTCATTTGTACGATCCATTCTAATTCATTCGTACGATCCATTCTCACTCATTTGTATGATCCATTCTAATTCATTCATACGATCCATTCTAATTCATTCGTACGATCCATTCTAATTCATTCGTACAATCCATTCTAATTCTTTCACACGATCCATTCTAATTCATTCGTACGATCCATTCTAATTCATTCATACAATTCATTCTAATTTATTTGCACGATCCATTCTACTTCATTTGTACGATCCATTCCAAGATTCATTCAAATTCATTCGTACGATCCATTCCAATTCATTCGTATGATCCATTCTAATTCATTCGTACGATCCATTCTAATTCATTCGTACGATCCATTCTAATTCCTTCCATTCTAATTCATTCGTACGATCCATTCTAATTCATTCGCACGATCCATTCTAATTTATTCATACGATCCATTCTAATTTATTCGTATGATCCATTCTAATTCATTCGTACGATCCATTCTAATTCCTTCGTACGATCCATTCTAATTCCTTCGTACGATCCATTCTACTTCCTTTGTACGATCCATTCTAATTCCTTCGTACGATCCATTCTAATTCATTCATACGATCCAATCTAATTCATTCTTACGATCCATCTTAATTCATTCGCACGATCCATTCTAATTCATTCGCACGATCTATTCTAATTCATTCGTACGATCCATTCTAATTCCTTCGTACGATCCATTCTAATTCATTCGCACGATCCATTCTAATTCATTCATACGATCCAATCTAATTCATTCATACGATCCATTCTAATTCATTCGTATGATCCATTCTAATTAGAATGGATCGTGCGAATGAATTAGAATGGATCATACGAATTAATTAGAATAGATTATGCGAATGAATTAGAATGGATCGTGCGAATAAATTAGAATGGATCGTACGGTACGATCCTTTCTAGTTTATTCGCACGATCCATTCTAATTCATTCATACGATCCAATCTAATTCATTCATACGATCCATTCTTACTCATTCGTATGATCCATTCTAATTCATTCGTACAATCCATTCTTATTCATTCGTATAATCCATTCTATTTCATTCGTACGATCGATTCTAATTCATTCGTACAATCCATTCTAATTCATTCGTACGATCCATTCTACGATCCATTCTAATTCATTCGTATATTCCATTCTAATTCATTAGCACGATCCATGCTAATGAATTAGAATGGATCGTACAATCCAATCTAATTCATTCATACGATCCATTCTTACTCATTCGTATGATCCATTCTAATTCAATCGTACGATCCATTCTAATTCATTCGTACGATCTATTCTAATTCCTTCGTACGATCCATTCTAATTCATTCGTACGATCCATTCTAATTCGTTCGTACGATCCATTCTAATTCCTTCGTACGATCCATTCTAATTCATTCGTACGATCCATTCTAATTCATTCGCGCAATCTATTCTAATTCATTCGTATGATCCATTCTAATTCATTCGTACGATCCATTCTAATTTATTCATACAATCCATTCTAATTTATTCGCACGAATGTATCCATTCTAATTCATTCGTACGATCCATTCTAATTCATTCGCACAATCTATTCTAATTCATTCATACGATCCATTCTAATTCATTCGCACGAATGTATCCATTCTAATTCATTCATACGATCCATTCTACTTCATTCGTACTATCCGTTCTAATTCACTCATACGATCCATTCTAATTCATTCATACGATCCATTCTAATTCATTTGCACGAATATATCCATTCTAATTCATTCGTACGATCCATTCTAATTCCTTCGTACGATCCATTCTAATTCTTTCATACGATCCATTCTATTTCATTCGTATGATCCATTCTAATTCCTTCGTACGATCCATTCTAATTCCTTCGTATCCATTCTGATTCACTCATACGATCCATTCTAATTCATTCGTACGATCCATTCTAATTCATTCATACAATACATTCTAATTCATTCGCACGAATATATCCATTCTAATTCATTCGTACGATGAGTTCTAATTCATTCACAAAATCTATTCTAATTCATTCATACGATCCATTCTAATTCATTCACATGAATGTATCCATTCTAATTCATTCATACGATCCATTCTAATTCATTCGTACGATCCATTCTAATTCACTCATACGATCCATTCTAATACATTCATACGATCCATTCTAATTCATTTGCACGAATATATCCATTCTAATTCATTCGTACGATCCATTCTAATTCTTTCGTACGATCCATTCTAATTCATTCGTACGATCTATTCTAATTCATTCGTACGATCCATTCTAATTCCTTCGTACGATCCATTCTAATTCCTTTGTACGATCCATTCTAATTCATTCGTACGATCCATTCTAATTCATTCGTACAATCTATTCTAATTCATTCGTACGAATGGATACATTCGTGTGAATGAATTAGAATAGATCGTACGAATGAGTAAGAATGGATCGTACGAATGAAATAGAATGGATTGCACGAATGAATTAGAATGGATCGTACGAATGAATTAGAATGGATCGTGTGAAAGAACTAGAATGGATTGTATGAATGAATTAGAATGGATCGTACGAATGAATTAGAATGGATCGTACGAATGAATTAGAATGGATACATTCGTGCGAATGAATTAGAATGGATCATACGAATGAGTAAGAATGGATCGTATGAATGAAATAGAATGGATTGTACGAATGAATTAGAATGGATCATACGAATGAATTAGAATAGATTGTATGAATGAATTGGAATGTATCCATTCTAATTGATACGTACGATCCATTCTATTTCATTCGTACGATCCTTTCTAATTCATTCATACGATCCATTCTAATTCATTCATACAATCCATTCTAATTCTTTCACACGATCCATTCTAATTCATTCGTACGATCCATTCTAATTCATTCGTACAATCCATTCTATTTCATTCGTACGATCCATTTTTACTCATTCGTACGATCCATTCTAATTCAATCCATTCTAATTCTTTCACACGATCCATTATAATTCATTCATACGATCCATTCTAATTCATTCGTATGATCCATTCTAATTCCTTCATACGATCCATTCTATTTCATTCATACGATGCAGTCTTACTCATTCATATGATCCATTCTAATTCATTTGCAAGAATATATCCATTCTAATTCATTCGTACAAATGAAATAGAATGGATTGTACGAATGAATTAGAATGGATCGTACGAATGAATTAGAATGGATACATTCGTGCGAATGAATTAGAATGGATTGTATGAATGAATTAGAATGGATCGTACGAATGAATTAGAATGGATCGTATGAATGAATTAGAATAGATTGTGCGAATGAATTAGAATGGATCGTAAGAATGAATTAATGAATTAGAATGGATCGTACGAAGGAATAAGAATGCATTGTACGAATGAATTAGAATGGATCATACGAATGAATTAGAATGGATACATTCGTGCGAATGAATTAGAATGGATCATGCGAATGAATTCGAATGGATCGTGCGAATGAATTAGAATGGATCGTGTGAATGAATTAGAATGGATCGTGCGAATGAATTCGAATGGATCGTGCGAATGAATTAGAATGGATTGTATGAATGAATTAGAATGGATCGTCTGAATGAATTAGAATGGATCGTACGAATGAATTAGAATGGATCGTACGAATGAATTAGAATGGATACATTCGTGCGAATGAATTAGAATGGATCATACGAATGAGTAAGAATGGATCGTACGAATGAAATAGAATGGATTGTACGAATGAATTAGAATGGGTCGTACGAATGAATTAGAATGGATCGTGTGAAAGAATTAGAATGGATTGTATGAATGAATTAGAATGGATCGTACGAATGAATTAGAATGGATACAATCGTGCGAATGAATTAGAATGGATCATACGAATGAGTAAGAATGGATCGTACGAAGGAAATAGAATGGATTGTACGAATGAATTAGAATGGATCGTGCGAATGAATTTGAATGGATCTTACGAATGAATTAGAATGGATCGTGCTAATGAATTAGAATTGATCGTACGAATGAAATAGAATGGATTGTACAAATGATTTAGAATGGATCGTACGAATGAATTAGAATGGATCGTACGAATGATTTAGAATGGATACATTCGTGCGAATGAATTAGAATGGATCATACGAATGAGTAAGAATGGATCGTACGAATGAAATAGAATGGATTGTACGAATGAATTAGAATGGATTCGTAAGAATGAATTAGAATGGATACATTCGTGCGAATGAATTAGAATGGATCGTACCAATAAGTAAGATGGATCGTACGAATGAAATAGAATGGATTGTGCGAATGAATTAGAATGGATCGTACGAATGAATTAGAATGGATCGTGTGAAAGAATTAGAATGGATTGTATGAATAAATTAGAATATATCGTATGAATGAATTAGAATGGATCGTACGAATGAATTAGAATGGATCGTACGAATGAATTAGAATGGATACATTCGTGCGAATTAATTAGAATGGATACATTCGTGCGAAAGAATTAGAATAGATCGTATGAATGAATTAGAATGGATCCTATGAATGAATTAGAATGGATCGTGCGAATGAATTAGAATGGATCGTACGAATGAATTAGAATGGATCGTGCTAATGAATTAGAATTTATCGAACGAATGAATTAGCATGGATCGTGCTAACGAATTAGAATGGAACGTACGAATGAATTAGAATGGATCGTGTGAAAGAATTAGAATGGATTATATGAATGAATTAGAATGAATTCGTATGATCCATTCGAATTCATTCGCACGATCCATTCTAATTCATTCATACGATCCATTCTAATTCATTCATACAATCCATTCTAATTCTTTCACACGATCCATTCTAATTCATTCGTAGGATCCATTCTAATACATTCTAACAATCTATTCTATTTCATTCGTACGATCCATTCTTACTCATTCGTATGATCCATTCTAATTCATTCGGACGAATGTATCCTTCTAATTTATTCGTACGATCCATTCTAATTCATTCGTACGATCCATTCTAATTCATTCATACGATCCATTCTTACTCATTCGTATGATCCATTCTAATTCATTCGTACGATCCATTCTAATCCATTCGTACGATCCATTCTAATTCATTCGCACAATCTATTCTAATTCATTCGTACGATCCATTCTAATTCATTCGTACGATCGTACGAATGAATTAGAATGGATCGTACGGAATGAATTAGAATGGATTGTATGAATGAATTAGAATGGATACATTCGTGCGAATGAATTAGAATGGATCATACGAATGAGTAAGAATGGATCGTACGAATGAAGTAGAATGGATCGTACAAATGAATTAGAATGGATCGTACGAATGAATTAGAATGGATCATACGAATGAGTAAGAATGGATCGTACAAATGAAATAGAATGGATTGTACGAATGGATTAGAATGGATCGTACGAATGAATTAGAATGGATCGTGTGAAAGAATTAGAATGCATTGTATGAATGAATTAGAATGGATCGTATGAATGAATTAGAATGGACCGTGCGAATGAATTCGAATGGATCGCATGATCCATTCGAATAGAATGGATCGTATGAATGAATTAGAATGGATCGGGCGAATGAATTAGAATGGATTGTAGGAATGAATTAGAATGGATCGTATGAATGAATTAGAATGGATCGTATGAATGAATTAGAATGGATCGTGCGAATGAATTAGAATGGATCGTACGAATGAATTAGAATGGATCGTACGAATGAATTAGAATGGATCATACGAATGAATTAGAATGGATCGTACGAATGACTAAGAATGGATCGTACGAATGAAATAGAATGGATTGTACGAATGAATTAGAATGGATACATTCGTGCGAATGAATTAGAATGGATCGTACGAATGAATTAGAATGGATCGTACGAATGAATTAGAATGGATCGTACGAATGAATTAGAATGCATCGTACGAAAGAATTAGAGTGGATATATTCGTGCGAATGAATTATAATGGATCGTACGAATCAATTAGACTGGATCGTACGAATGAATTTGAATGGATACATTTGTGCGAATGAATCTAAATGGATTGTATGAATGAATTATAATGGATCGTACGAATAAATTAGAATGGATCATACGAATGAATTAGAATAGCTCATACGAATGAATTAGAATGAATCGTATGAATGAATTAGAATGGTTACATTCGTGCGAATAAATTAGAATAGATCGTACGAATGAATTAGAATGGATCGTACGAATAAATTAGAATGGATCGTGGGAATGAATTAGAATGGATCGTACGAATGAATTAGAATGGATCCACAGAATGAGTTAGAATGGATCAGACGAATGAATTAGAATGGATTGTACGAATGAATTAGAATGGATTGTGCGAATGAATTAGAATGGATCGTATGAATGAATAACAATGGATCGTACGAATGAATTAGGATGGATCGTGCGAATGAATTAGCATGAATCGTACGAATGTATTAGAATGGATCGTACGAATGATGTAGAATGAATCGTACGATCCATTCAAATTCATTCGTACGATCCATTCTAATTCATTCGCACAAATGTATCCATTCTAGTTTATTCGTACGATCCATTCTAGTTCATTCGTACGATCCATTCTAATTCATTCGTACGATCTATTCTAATTCATTCGTATGATCCATGCTAATTAATTCGTATGATCCATTCTAATTCATTCGTACGATCCATTCTAATTCATTCATACAATCCATTCTAATTCATTCGCACGAATGTATCCATTCTAACTAATTCGTACGATCCATTCTAATTCATTCGTATGATCCATTCTTATTCATTCGCATGATCCAGTCTAATGGATTAGCACGATCCATTCTAATTCATTCTCACGAATGTATCCATTCTAATTCATTCGTACGATCCATTCTAATTCATTATTAATATGATCTATTTTAATTCATTCGCATGATCCATTCTAATTCATTCATACGATCCATTCTAATTCATTCGTACGATCCATTCTAATTCATTCGCACGATCAATTCTAATTTATTCGTACAATCTATTCTATTTCATTCGTACGATCCATTCTTACTCATTCGTATGATCCATTCTAATTCATTCGGACGAATGTATCCATTCTAATTTATTCGTACGATCCATTCTAATTCATTCGTACGATCCATTCTAATTCATTCGTACGATCCATTCTAATTCATTCGTCCGATCCATTCTAATTCATTCGCACGAATGTATCCATTCTAATTCATTCGTACGGTCCATTCTAATTCATTCGCACAATCCATTCTATTTCATTCGTACAATCCATTCTTACTTATTCGTATGATCCATTATGGATACATTCGTGCGAATGAATTAGAATGGATCATACGAATAAGTAAGAATGGATCGTACGAATGAAATAGAATGGATTGTGTGAATGAATTAGAATGGATCGTACGAATGAATTAGAATGGATCATTTGAAAGAATTAGAATGGATATTATGAATGAATTAGAATAGATCGTATGAATGAATTAGAATGGATCGTACGAATGAATTAGAATGGATCGTACGAATGAACTAGAATGGATACATTCGTGCGAATGAATTAGAATGGATCGTACGAATGAATTAGAATGGATCGTACGAATGAATTAGAATGGATCTTACGAATGAATTAGAATGGATCGTACGAATGCACGATCCATGCTAATTCATTCGTTCGATCAATTCTAATTCATTAGCACGATCCATTCTCATTCATTCGTACGATCCATTCTTATTCATTCGCACGATCCATTCTAATTCATTCGTACGATCCATTCTAATTCTTTCACACGATCCATTCTAATTCATTTATACGATCCATTCTAATTCATTCGTACGATCTATTCTAATTCATTCGTACAATCCATTCTAATTTCATTCGTACGATCCATTCTAATTCATTCGCTCGAACGTATCCATTCTAATCCATTCGTATGATCCATTCTAATCCATTCGTACGATCCATTCTAATTCATTCGCATGAATGTAATCATTCTAATTTATTCATTTGATCCATTCTAATTCATTCGTACGATCCATTCTAATTCATTCGTCCGATCCATTCTAATTCATTCGCACGAATGTATCCATTATAATCTATTTGTAAGATCCATTCTAATTCATTCGTACGATCCATACTAATTCATTCGTACGATCCATTCTAATTCATTAATATGATCCATTCTAATTCATTCGTACGATCCATTCTAATTCATATGCACAAAGGTATCCATTCTAATTCATTCATACGATCCATTCTAATTCAGGATCGTACGAATGAATTAGAATGTATGCATTCGTGCGAATGAATTAGAATTGATCGTACGAATGAATTAGAATGGATCGTGCGAATGAATTAGAATGGATCATACAAATGAATTAGAATGGATCGTACGAATGAACTAGAATGGATACATTCGTGCGAAAGAATTAGAATGGATCGTACGAATGAATTAGAATGGATCGTACGAATGAATTAGAATGGATCTTACGAATGAATTAGAATGGATCGTACGAATGAATTAGAATTGATCGTACGAATGAATTAGAATGGATACATTCGTGCGAATGAATTAGAATGGATCGGACGAAAGAATTAGAATGGATCGTACGAATGAATTAGAATGGATCAAATGAATGAATTAGAATGGTTACATTCATGCAAATAAATTAGAATGGATCGTACGAATGGATTAGAATGGATTGTACGAATGGATTAGAATGGATACATTCGAGCGAATGAATTAAAATGGATCGTACGAATGAAATTAGAATGGATCGTACGAATGAATTAGAATAGATCGTACGAATGAATTAGAATGGATCGTACGAATGAATTAGAATGGATCGTACAAATAAATTAGAATGGATACATTCGTCCGAATGAATTAGAATGGATCATACGAATGAGTAAGAATGGATCGTATGAATGAAATAGAATAGATTGTACGAATGAACTAGAATGGATCCTACGAATGAATTTGAATGGATCCTGTGAAAGAATTAGAATGGATTGTATGAATGAATTAGAATGGATCGTATGAATGAATTAGAATGGATCATGCGAATGAATACGAATGGATCATACAAATTCATTCTAATTCATTCATACAATCCATTCTAATTCTTTCACACGATCCATTCTAATTCATTCGTATGTTCCATTCTAATTCATTAGCACGATCCATGCTAATTAATTCGTTCGATCAATTCTAATTCATTAGCATGATCCATTCAAATTCATTCGTACGATCCATTCTATTTTCTTCGTACGATCCATTCTAATTCATTCGTACGATCTATTCTAATTCATTCGTACGATCCATTCTAATTCATTCGTACGATCCATTCTAATTCCTTCGTACGATCCATACTAATTCATTCGTACGATCCATTCTAATTCATTCGTGCAATCCATTCTATTTCATTCGTACGATCCATTCTTACTCATTGTTACGATCCATTCTAATTCATTCACACGAATGTATCCATTCGTACGAATGAATTAGAATAGATTGTACGAATGAATTAGAAGGGATCGTACGAATTAATTAGAATGGATCGTACGAAGGAATTAGAATGGATAGTACGAATGAATTAGAATGGATCGTACGAATGAATTAGAATAGATCGTACGAATGAATTAGAATGGATCGTACGAAGGAATTAGAATGGATCGTACGAATGAATTAGAATGGATATATTCGTTCAAATGAATTAGAATGGATCGTATGAATGTAATAGAATGGATCGTATGAGTGAATTAGAATGGATTGTATGAATGAATTAGAATAGATCGTACGAATGAATTAGAATGGATCATACGAATTAATTAGAATGGATCGTACGAATGAATTAGAATGGATCGTATGAATGAATTAGAATGGATCGTACGAATGAATTAGAATGGATACATTCGTGCGATCTATTCTAATTCATTCGCACAATCCATTCTATTTTATTCGTACGATCTATTCTTACTCATTGGTACGATCCATTCTAATTCATTCGTACGAATCCATTTTAATTCATTCGTACAATCTATTCTATTTCATTCGTAAGATCCATTCTAATTCATTCGTCCGATCCATTCTAATTCATTCGCATGAATGTATCCATTCTAATTCATTCGTACGATCCATTCTAATTCATTCGTAAGATCCATTCTAATTCATTCGTACGATCCGTTTTAATTCATTCGTACGATCTATTCTAATTCATTCGCACGAATGTATCCATTCTAGTTCATTCGTACGAACCATTCTAGTTCATTCGTACGATTCATTCTAATTCATTCGTAGATCCATTCTAATTCATTCGTACGATCCATTCTAATTAATTCGATTGATCCATTCTAATTCATTCGTACGATCCATTCTAATTCATTTATACAATCCATTCTAATTCATTCGCACGAATGTATCCATTCTAATTAATTCGTACGATCCATTCTAATTCATTCGTATGATCCATTCTTATTCATTCGCACGATCCAGTCTAATGGATTCGCATGATCCATTATAATTCATTCGCACGAATGTACCCATTCTAATTCATTCGTACGATCCATTGTAATTCATTAATATGATCCATTCTAATTCATTCGTACGATCCATTCTAATTCATATGCACAAAGGTATCCATTCTAATCCATTCGTAGGATCCATTCTAATCCATTCGTACGATCCATTCTAATTCATTCGTACGATCCATTCTAATTTATTTGCTCGAATGTATCCATTCTAATCCATTCGCATGATCCATTCTAATCCATTCGTACGATCCATTCTAATTCATTCGCATGAATGTAACCATTCTAATTCATTCATTTGATCCATTCTAATTCATTCGTACGATCCATTCTAATTCATTCGTCCGATCCATTCTAATTCATTCGCACGAATGTATCCATTCTAATTCATTCGTACGATCCATTCTAATTCATTCGTACGATCCATTCTAATTCATTCGTAAGATCCATTCTAATTCATTCGTACGATCCATTCTAATTCATTCGTACGATCTATTCTAATTCATTCGCACGAATGTATCCATTCTAGTTCATTCGTACGATCCATTCTAATTCATTCGTACGATCCATTCTAATTCATTCGCACGATCCATTCTAATTCATTCGTATGATCAATTCTAATTCATTCGCACGAATGTATCCATTCTAATTCATTCATACGATCCATTCTAATTCATTCGTACGATCCATTCTAATTCACTCATATGATCCATTCTAATACATTCATACGATCCATTCTAATTCATTTGCACGAATATATCCATTCTAATTCAATCGTACGATCCATTCTAATTCCTTCGTACGATCCATTCTAATTCATTCGTACGATCTATTCTAATAGATTCATACGATCCATTCTAATTCATTCGTACGATCCATTCTAATTCCTTCGTACGATCCATTCTAATTCATTCGTACGATCCATTCTAATTCATTCGTACAATCTATTCTAATTCATTCGTACTAATGGATACATTCGTGTGAATGAATTAGAATGGATCGTACGAATGAGTAAGAATGGATCATACGAATGAAATAGAATGGATTGCAGAAATGAATTAGAATGGATCGTACGAATGAATTAGAATGGATCGTGTGAAAGAATTAGAATGGATTGTATGAATGAATTAGAATGGATCGTACGAATGAATTAGAATGGATCGTACGAAGGAATTAGAATGGATCGTACGCATTCGTACGATCCATTCTAATTCCTTCGTACGATCCATTCTAATTCATTCGTACGATCCATTCTAATTAATTCGTGCAATCTATTCTAATTCATTCGTACGATCCATTCTAATTCATTCGTACGATCCATTCTAATTCATTCATACAATCCATTCTAATTTATTCGCACGAATGTATCCATTCTAATTCATTCGTACGATCCATTCTAATTCATTCACACAATCTATTCTAATTCATTCATACGATCCATTCTAATTCATTCGCACGAATGTATCCATTCTAATTAATTCATACGATCCATTCTACTTCATTCGTACTATCCGTTCTGATTCACTCATACGATCCATTCTAATTCATTCATACGATCCATTCTAATTCATTTGCACGAATATATCCATTCTAATTCATTCCTACGATCCATTCTAATTCCTTCGTACGATACATTCTAATTCCTTCGTACGATCCATTCTAATTCCTTCGTACGATCCATTCTATTTCATTCGTATGATCCATTCTAATTCCTTCGTACGATCCATTCTAATTCCTTCGTATCCATTCTATTTCACTCATACGATCCATTCTAATTCATTCGTACGATCCATTCTAATTCATTCATACAATCCATTCTAATTCATTCGCACGAATGTATCCATTCTAATTCATTCGTACAATCAGTTCTAATTCATTCACAAAATCTATTCTAATTCATTCATACGATCCATTCTAATTCATTCACACGAATGTATCCATTCTAATTCATTCATACGATCCATTCTAATTCATTCGTACAATCCATTCTAATTCACTCATACGATCCATTCTAATACATTCATACGATCCATTCTAATTCATTTGCACGAATATATCCATTCTAATTCATTCGTACGATCCATTCTAATTCCTTCGTACGATCCATTCTAATTAATTCGTACGATCCATTCTAATTCATTTGCACGAATATATCCATTCTAATTCATTCGTACGATCCATTCTAATTCCTTCGTACGATCCATTCTAATTCATTCGTACGATCTATTCTAATTCATTCGTACGATCTATTCTAATTCATTCGTACGATCCATTCTAATTCCTTCATACGATCCATTCTAATTCATTCGTACGATCCATTCTAATTCATTCATACAATCCATTCTTATTCTTTCACACGATCCATTCTAATTCTAATTCATTCGCACAAATGTATCCATTCTAGTTCATTCGTACGATCCATTCGAATTCATTCGCACGATCCATTCTAATTCATTCATACGATCCATTCTAATTCATTCATGCAATCCATTCTAATTCTTTCGCACGAATGTATCCATTCTAATTCATTCGTACGATCCATTCTAATTCATTCGTACGATCCATTCTAATTCATTCGTACGATCCATTCTAATTCATTCATTGATCTATTCTAATTCATTCATACAATCCATTCTAATTCTTTCACACGATCCATTCTAATTCATTCGTACGATCCATTCTAATTCATTCGCACAATCCATTCTATTTCATTCGTACGATCCATTCTTACTCATTGGTACGATCCATTCTAATTCATTCGCACGAATGTATCCATTCTAATTCATTCGTACGATCCATTCTAATTCATTCGCATGAATGTAACCATTCTAATTCATTCATTTGATCCATTCTAATTCATTCGTACGATCCATTCTAATTCATTCGCACGAATGTATCCATTCTAATTCATTCGTACGATCCATTCTAATTCATTCGTACAATCCATTCTAATTCTTTCACACGATCCATTCTAATTCATTCGTACGATCCATTCTAATTCATTCGCACAATCCATTCTATTTCATTCGTACGATCCATTCTTACTCATTGGTACGATCCATTCTAATTCATTCGCACGAATGTATCCATTCTAATTCATTCGTATGAATCCATTCTAATTCATTCGTAAAATCTATTCTATTTCATTCGTACGATCCATTCTTACTCAATCGTATGATCCATTCTAATTCATTCGGACGAATGTATCCATTCTAATTTATTCGTACGATCCATTCTAATTCAGTCGTACGATCTATTCTAATTCATTCGTACGATCCATTCTAATTCATTTGTCCGATCCATTCTAATTCATTCGCACGAATGTATCCATTCTAATTCATTCGTACGATCCATTCTATATCATTCGTACGATCCATTCTAATTCATTCGTAAGATCCATTCTAATTCATTCGTACGATCCATTGTAATTCATTCGTACGATCCATTCTAATTCATTCGCACGACTGTATCCATTCTAGTTCATTCGTACGATCCATTCTAATTCATTCGTACGATCCATTCTAATTCATTCGCACGATCCATTCTAATTCATTCGTACGATCCATTCTAATTCATTCATACGATCCATTCTAATTCATTCGTACTATCCATTCTAATTCATTCGCACAAATGTATCCATTCTAATTCATTCGTACGATCCATTCTAATTCATTCGCACGATCCATTCTAATTCATTCGTACGATCCATTCTAATTCTTTCACACGATCCATTCTAATTCATTCGTACGATCCATTCTAATTCATTCGCATGATCCATTCTAATTCATTCGTACGATCCATTCTAATTCATTCATACGATCCATTCTAATTCATTCGTACGATCCATTCGAATTCATTCGCACAAATGTATCCATTCTAATTCATTCGTACGATCCATTTTAATTCATTCGCACAAATGTATCCATTCTAATTCATTCGTACGATCCATTCTAATTCATTCGCACGATCCATTCTAATTCATTCATACGATCCATTCTAATTCATTCGTACGATCCATTCTAATTCATTCGTATGATCCATTCTAATTAATTCGTATGATCCATTCTAATTCATTCGTACGATCCATTCTAATTCATTCTTACAATCCATTCTAATTCATTCGCACGAATGTATCCATTCTAATTAATTCGTACGATCCATTCTAATTCATTCGTATGATCTATTCTTATTCATTCGCACGATCCAGTCTAATTGATTCGCATGATCCATTCTAATTCATTCGCACGAATGTATCCATTCTAATTGATTCGTACGATCCATTCTAATTCATTAATATGATCCATTCTAATTTATTCGTACGATCCATTCTAATTCATATGCACAAAGGTATCCATTCTAATTCATTCGCACGAAAGAATTAGAATGGATTGTATGAAAGAATTAGAATGGATCGTGCGAATGAATTAGAATGGATCGTACAAAGGAATTAGAATGGATCGTACGAAGGAATTAGAATCGATCGTACGAATGAGTAAGAATGGATCGTACGAATGAATTAGAATGGATCGTACGAATGAATTAGAATGGATACATTCGTCCGAATGAATTAGAATGGATCATACGAATGAGTAAGAATGGATCGTACGAATGAAATAGAATAGATTGTACGAATGAATTAGAATGGATCCTACGAATGAATTAGAATGGATCGTGTGAAAGAATTAGAATGGATTGTATGAATGAATTAGAATGAATTCGTACGATCCATTCGAATTCATTCGCACGATCCATTCTAATTCATTCATACGATCCATTCTAATTCATTCATACAATCCATTCTAATTCTTTCACACGATCCATTCTAATTCATTCGTAGGATCCATTCTAATTCATTCGTCCAGTCTATTCTATTTCATTCGTACGATCCATTCTTACTCATTCGTATGATCCATTCTAATTCATTCGGACGAATGTATCCATTCTAATTTATTCGTACGATCCATTCTAATTCATTCGTACAATCCATTCTAATTCATTCGTACGATCCATTCTAATTCATTCGTCCGATCCATTCTAATTCATCCGCACGAATGTATCCATTCTAATTCATTCGTACGATCCATTCTAATTCATTCGTACGATCCATTCTAATTCATTCGTAAGATCCATTTTCATTCATTCGTACGATCCATTCTAATTCATTCATATGATCCATTCTAATTCATTCGCACGAATATATCCATTCTAGTTCATTCGTACGATCCATTCTAATTCATTCGTACGATCCATTCTAATTCATTCGCACGATCCATTCTAATTCATTCGTACGATCCATTCTAATTCATTCATACGATCCATTCTAATTCATTCGCACAAATGTATCCATTCTAATTCATTCGTACGATCCATTCTAATTCATTCGCACGATCCATTCTAATTCATTCGTACGATCCATTCTATTATCATTCACATGATTTGTTCTTATTCATTCGCACAATCCATTCTAATTCATTCGCACGAATGTATCCATTCTAATTCATTCATACGATCCATTCTAATTCATTCGTACGATCCATTCTAATTCACTCATACGATCCATTCTAATAATACATTCATACGATCCATTCTAATTCATTTGCACGAATATATCCAATCTAATTCATTCGTACAATCCATTCTAATTCCTTCGTACGATCCATTCTAATTCATTCGTACGATCTATTCTAATTCATTCGTACGATCCATTCTAATTCATTCGTACGATCCATTCTAATTCCTTCGTACGATCCATTCTAATTCATTCGTACGATCCATTCTAATTCATTCGTACAATCTATTCTAATTCATTCGTACGAATGGATACATTCGTGTGAATGAATTAGAATGGATCGTACGAATGAGTAAGAATGGATCATACGAATGAAATAGAATGGATTGCACGAATGAATTAGAATGAATCGTACGAATGAATTAGAATGGATCGTGTGAAAGAATTAGAATGGATTGTATGAATGAATTAGAATGGATCGTACGAATGAATTAGATTGGATCGTACGAATGAATTAGAATGGATCGTACGAATGAATTAGAATAGATCGTACGAATGAATTAGAATGGATCGTACGAAGGAATTATAATGGATCGTACGAATGAATTAGAATGGATCATACGAATGAATTAGAATGGATCGTACGAAGGAATTAGAATGGATCATACGAATGAATTACAATGGATCGTACGAATGAATTAGAATAGATCGTACGAATGAATTAGAATGGATCGTACGATCCATTCTAATTCATTAGCATGGATCATGCTAATGAATTAGAATGGAATATACGAATGAATTAGAATGGATCATAGAATGGATCGTACTAATGAATAAGAATGAATTAGAATGGATCGTACAAATGAATTAGAGTAGATCATAGGAATGAATTAGAATGGATCGTGCAAATGAATTAGAATGGATACATTCGTGCGAATGAATTAGAATGGATCGCGCGAATGAATTAGAATGGATCATACGAATGAATTTGAATGGATATATTTGAACGAATAAATTAGAAGGGATCGTACGAATGAATTAGAATGGATCGTACGAATGAATTAGAATGGATAGTGGGAATGAATTAGAATCGATCGTACGAATGAATTAGAATGGATCGTACGAATGAATTAGAATGGATCGTATAAATGAATTAGAATGGATCATACGAATTAATTAGAATGGATCGTACGAATGAATTATAATGGATCGTACGAATGAACTAGAATGGATCGTACGAATGAATTAGAATGGATCGTACGAATGAATTAGAATGGATCTTACGAATGAATTAGAATGGATCATACGAATGAATTAGAATGGATCGTACGAATAAATTAGAATGGATACATTCGTCCGAATGAATTAGAATAGATCATACGAATGAGTAAGAATGGATCGGACGAATGAATTAGAATGGATCGTACGAATGAATTAGAATGGATCAAATGAATGAATTAGAATGGTTACATTCATGCGAATGAATTAGAATGGTTACATTCATGCGAATGAATTAGAATGGATCGTACGAATGGATTAGAATAGATCGTACGAATGGATTAGAATGGATACATTCGAGCGAATGAATTAGAATGGATCGTACGAATGAATTAGAATGGATCGTACGAATGGATTAGAATGGATCCTACGAATGGATTAGAATGGATACCTTTGTGCATATGAATTAGAATGGATCATACGAATGAATTAGAATGGATCATATTAATGAATTAGAATGGATCGTACGAATGAATTAGAATGGATACATTCGTGCACGATCCATTCTAATTCATTCGCACGAATGTATCCATTCTAATTCATTCGTACGATCCATTCTAATTCAATAATATGATCCATTCTAATTCATTCGTACGATCCATTCTAATTCATATGCACAAAGGTATCCATTCTAATTCATTCGTACGATCCATTCAAATTCAGGATCGTACGAATGGATTAGAATGGATACATTCGTGCGAATGAATTAGAATTGATCGTACGAATGAATTAGAATGGATCGTGTGAATGAATTAGAATGGATCGTACGAATGAATTAGAATGGATCGTACGAATGAACTAGAATGGATACATTCGTGCGAATGAATTAGAATGGATCGTACGAATGAATTAGAATGGATCGTACGAATGAATTAGAATGGATCATACGAATGAATTAGAATGGATCGTACGAATGAATTAGAATGGATCGTACGAATGAACTAGAATGGATCGTACGAATGAACTAGAATGGATACATTCATGCGAATGAATTAGAATGGATCGTACGAATGAATTAGAATGGATCGTACGAATGAATTAGAATGGATCTTACAAATGAATTAGAATGGATTGTATGAATGAATTAGAATTGATCGTGGAATGAATTCGAATGGATCGCATGATCCATTCGAATAGAATGGATCGTATGAATGAATTAGAATGGATCGGGCGAATGAATTAGAATGGATTGTAGGAATGAATTAGAATGAATCGTATGAATGAATTAGAATGTGTCGTACGAATGAATTAGAATGGATCGTACGAATGAAATAGATTGGATTGTACGAATGAATTAGAATGGATACATTCGTGCAATTAATTAGAATGGATCGTACGAATGAATTAGAATGGATCGTATGAATGAATTAGAATGGATCGTACGAATGTATTAGAATGCATCGTACGAAAGAATTCGAATGGATATATTCGTGCGAATGAATTAGAATAGATCGTACGAATGAATTAGACTGGATCGTACGAATGAATTTGAATGGATACATTTGTGCGAATGAATTTAAATGGTTGTATGAATGAATTACAATGGATCGTACGAATGAATTAGAATGGATCGTACGAATGAATTAGAATAGCTCATACGAATGAATTAGAATGAATCGTATGAATGAATTAGAATGGATCGTATGAATGAATTAGAATGGATCCACCGAATGAGTTAGAATGGATCATACGAATGAATTAGAATGGATTGTACGAATGAATTAGAATGGATTGTGCTAATGAATTAGAATGGATCGTATGAATGAATAAGAATGGATCGTACGAATGAATTAGAATGGATCGTGCGAATGAATTAGCATGAATCGTACGAATGTATTAGAATGGATCGTACGAATGAATTAGAATGAATCGTACGATCCATTCTAATTCATTTGTACGATCCATTCTAATTCATTAGCACGAATGTATCCATTCTAGTTCATTCGTACGATCCATTCTACTTCATTCGTACGATCCATTCTAATTCATTCATACGATCCATTCTAATTCATTCGTATGATCCATTCTAATTAATTCGTATGATCCATTCTAATTCATTCGTACGATCCATTCTAATTCATTCATACAATCCATTCTAATTTATTCGCACGAATGTATCCATTCTAATTAATTCGTACGATCCATTCTAATTCATTCGTATGATCCATTCTTATTCATTCGCACGATCCAGTCTAATGGATTCGCACGATCCATTCTAATTCATTCGCACGAATGTATCCATTCTAATTCATTCGTACGATCCATTCTAATTCATTAATATGATCCGTTCTAATTCATTTGCACGATCCATTCTAATTCATTCGTACGATCTATTCTAATTCATTCGTACGATCCATTCTAATTCATTCGCACGATCCATTCTAATTCATTCATACAATCTATTCTGTTTTATTCGTACGATCCATTCTTACTCATTCGTATGTTCCATTCTAATTCATTCGGACGAATATATCCATTCTAATTTATTCGTACGATCCATTCTAATTCATTCGTACGATCCATTCTAATTCATTCGTACGATCCATTCTAATTCATTCGTCCGATCCATTCTAATTCATTCGCAAGAATGTATCCATTCTAATTCATTCGTACGGTCCATTCTAATTCATTCGCACAATCCATTCTATTTCATTCGTACGATCCATTCTTACTCATTCGTATGATCCATTATGGATACATTCGTGCGAATGAATTAGAATGGATCATACGAATGAGTAAGAATGGATCGTACGAATGAAATAGAATGGATCGTACGAATGAACTAGAATGGATCGTACGAATGAACTAGAATGGATACATTCGTGCGAATGAATTAGAATGGATCGTACGAATGAATTAGAATGGATCTTACGAATGAATTAGAATGGATCGTACGAATGAATTAGAATGGATCTTACGAATGAAATAGAATGGATCGTACGAATGCACGATCCATGCTAATTCATTCGTTCGATCAATTCTAATTCATTAGCACGATCCATTCTAATTCATTCGTACGATCCATTCTAATTCATTCGCACGATCCATTCTAATTCATTCGTACGATCCATTCTAATTCTTTCACACGATCCATTCTAATTCATTCGTACGATCCATTCTAATTCATTCGTACGATCTATTCTAATTCATTCGTACGATCCATTCTAATTTCATTCGTACGATCCATTATAATTCAGGATCGTACAAATAAATTAGAATGGATACATTCGTGCGAATGAATTAGAATTGATCGTACGAATGAATTAGAATGGATCGTGCGAATGAATTAGAATGGATCGTACGAATGAACTTGAATGGATACATTCGTGCGAATGAATTATAATAGATCGTACGAATGAATTAGAACGGATCTTACGAATTAATTAGAATGGATCATACGAATAAATTAGAATGGATCATACGAATGAATTAGAATGGATACATTCGTGCGAATGAATTAGAATGGATCGGACGAATGAATTAGAATGGATCGTACGAATGAATTAGAATGGATCAAATGAATGAATTAGAATGGTTACATTCATGCGAATGAATTAGAATAGATCGTACGAATGGATTAGAATGGATACATTCGAGCGAATGAATTAGAATGGATCGTACGAATGAAATTAGAATGGATCGTACGAATGAATTAGAATAGATCGTACGATTGAATTAGAATGGATCGTACGAATGAATTAGAATGGATCGTACGAATAAATTAGAATGGATACATTCGTCCGAATGAATTAGAATGGATCATATGAATGAGTAAGAATGGATCGTACGAATGAAATAGAATAGATTGTACGAATGAATTAGAATGGATCCTACGAATTAATTAGAATGGATCGTGTGAAAGAATTAGAATGGATTGTATGAATGAATTAGAATGGATCGTATGAATGAATTAGAATAGATCGTGCGAATGAATTCGAATAGATCGTACGAATTCATTCTAATTCATTCATACAATCCATTCTAATTCTTTCACACGATCCATTCTAATTCATTCGTACGTTCCATTCTAATTCATTAGCACGATCCATGCTAATTCATTCGTTCGATCAATTCTAATTCATTAGCACGATCCATTCTAATTCATTCGTACGATCCATTCTAATTCCATCGTACGATCCATTCTAATTCATTCGTACGATCTATTCTAATTCATTCGTACGATCCATTCTAATTCATTCGTACGATCCATTCTAATTCCTTCGTACGATCCATTCTAATTCATTCGTACGATCCATTTTAATTCATTCGTGCAATCCATTCTATTTCATTCGTACGATCCATTCTTACTTATTCGTACAATCCATTCTAATTCATTCACACGAATGTATCCATTCGTACCAATGAATTAGAATAGATTGTACGAATGAATTAGAATGGATCGTACGAAAGAATTAGAATGGATCGTACGAATGAATTAGAATGGATCATACAAATGAAATAGAATAGATCGTACGAATGAATTAGAATGGGTCGTACAAAGGAATTAGAAAGGATCGTACGAATGAATTAGAATGGATATATTCGTGCAAATGAATTAGAATGGATCGTATGAATGTATTAGAATGGATCGTATGAGGGAATTAGAATGGATCGTACGAATGAATTAGAATGGATTGTATGAATGAATTAGAATGGATCGTACGAATGAATTAGAATGGATCATACGAATTAATTAGAATGGATCATACAAATGAATTAGAATGGATCGTACGAATGAATTAGAATGGATCGTACGAATGAATTAGAATGGATACATTCGTGCGATCCATTCTAATTCATTCGCACAATCCATTCTATTTTATTCATACGATCCATTCTTACTCATTGGTACAATCCATTCTAATTCATTCGCTTGAATATATCCATTCTAATTCATTCGTACGAATCCATTCTAATTCATTCGTACAATCTATTCTATTTCATTTGTACGATCCATTCTTACTCATTCGTATGATCCATTCTAATTCATTCGGACGAATGTTAATATTCTAATTTATTCGTACGATCCATTCTAATTCATTCGTACGATCCATTCTAATTCATTCGTACGATCCATTCTAATTCTTTCGTCCGATCCATTCTAATTCATTCGCACGAATGTATCCATTCTAATTCATTTGTACGATCCATTCTAATTCATTCGTATGATCCATTCTAATTCATTCATACAATCCATTCTAATTCATTCGCACGAATGTATCCATTCTAATTCATTCATATGATCAGTTCTAATTCATTCACAAAATCTATTCTAATTCATTCATACGATCCATTCTAATTCATTCACACGAATGTATCCATTCTAATTCATTCATACGATCCATTCTAATTCATTCGTACGATCCATTCTAATTCACTCATACGATCCATTCTAATACATTCATACGATCCATTCTAATTCATTTGCACGAATATATCCATTCTAATTCATTCGTACGATCCATTCTAATTCCTTCGTACGATCCATTCTAATTCATTCATACGATCTATTCTAATTCATTCGTACGATCCATTCTAATTCATTTGTCCGATCCATTCTAATTCATTCGGACGAATGTATCCATTCTAATTCATTCGTACGATCCATTCTAATTCATTCGCACAAATATATCCATTCTAATTCATTCGTACGATCCATTCTAATTCATTCATACGATCCATTCTAATTCATTCGTCCGATCCATTCTAATTCATTCGTACGATCCATTCTAATTCATTGGTACGATCCATTCTAATTCATTCGCACAAATGTATTCATTCAAATTTATTCGTACGATCCATTCTAATTCATTCGTACGATCCATTCTAATTCATTCGTCCGATCCTTTCTAATTCATTCGGACGAATGTATCCATTCTAATTCATTCGTACGATCCATTCTAATTCATTCGCACAAATGTATCCATTCGTACGATCCATTCTAATTTATATACACAAAGGTATCCATTCTAATTCATTCGTACGATCCATTCTAATTCAGGATCGTACGAATGAATTAGAATGGATAAATTCGTGCGAATGAATTAGAATTGATCGTACGAATGAATTAGAATGGATCGTGCGAATGAATTAGAATGGATCATACGAATGAATTAGAATGGATCGTACGAATGAACTAGAATGGATACATTCGTGCGAATGAATTAGAATGGATCGTACGAATGAATTAGAATGGATCGTACGAATGAATTAGAATGGATCGAACGAATGGATTAGAATGGATCATACGAATGAATTAGAATGGATCGTGCGAATGAATTAGAATGGATCGAACGAATGAATTAGAATGGATTTATTCGAGCAAATGAATTAGAATAGATTGTAGGAATGAATTAGAATGGATCATACAAATGAATTAGAATGGATCGTACGAACGAATTAGAATGGATCGTACGAACGAATTAGAATGGATCATATGAACGAATTAGAATGGATCGTATGAATGAATTAGAATGGATACATTCGAGCGAATGAATTAGAATGGATCGTACGAATGAATTAGAATAGATCATAGGAATGAATTAGAATGGATCGTGCAAATGAATTAGAATGGATACATTCGTGCGAATGAATTAGAATGGATCGTGCGAATGAATTAGAATGGATCGTACGAATGAATTAGAATGGATATATTTGAACGAATAAATTAGAATGAATCATACGAATGAATTAGAATGGATCATACGAATCAATTAGAATGGATAGTGCGAATGAATTAGAATCGATCGTACGAATGAATTAGAATGGATCGTACGAATGAATTAGATCGTACGTATGAATTAGAATGGATCGTACGAATGAATTAAAATGGATACATTCGAGCGAATGAATTAGAATAGATCGTAGGAATGAATTAGAATGGATCGTACGAATGAATTAGAATGGATACATTTGTGAGAATGAATTAGAATGGATCGTACGAATGAATTAGAATACATCGTACAAAAGAATTAGAATGGATATATTCGTGCGAATGAATTAGATTGGATCGTACGAATGAATTAGACTGGATCGTACGAATGAATTTGAAAGGATACATTTGTGCGAGTGAATCTAAATGGATTGTATGAATGAATTACAATGGATCGTACGAATGAATTAGAATAGATCGTACGAATGAATTAGAATAGCTCATAAGAATGAATTAGAATGAATCGTATGAATGAATTAGAATGGTTACATTCGTGCGAATGAATAATAATAGATCGTACGAATGAATTAGAATGGATCATACGAATAAATTAGAATGGATCATGGGAATGAATTAGAATGGATCGTACGAATGAATTAGAATGGATTGTACGAATGAATTAGAATGGATTGTGCGAATGAATTAGAATGGATCGTATGAATGAATAAGAATGGATCGTACGAATGAATTAGAATGGATCGTGCGAATGAATTAGCATGAATCGTACGAATGTATTAGAATGGATCGTACGAATGAATTAGAATGAATCGTACGATCCATTCTAATTCAATCATCCGATCTATTCTAATTCATTCGCATGAATGTATCCATTCTAATTCATTCGTACAATCCATTCTATTTCATTCGTACGATCCATTCTTACTCATTCGTATGATCCATTCTAATTCATTCGTACGATCCATTCTAATTCATTCGTATGATCCATTCTAATTCATTCGCACGATCCATTCTAATTCATTCATACGATCCATTCTAATTCATTCATACAATCCATTCTAATTCATTCGCCCGATCCATTCTAATTCATTCATACGATCCATTCTATTCGAATGGATCATGCGATCCATTCGAATTCATTCGCACGATCCATTCTAATTCATTCATACGATCCATTCTAATTCATTCATACAATGCATTCTAATTCTTTCACACGATCCATTCTAATTCATTTGTACGATCCATTCTAATTCATTCGTACAATCCATTCTATTTTATTTGTACGATCCATTCTTACTCATTCGTATGATCCATTCTAATTCATTCGTACGATCCATTCTAATTCATTTGTACGATCCATTCTAATTCAATCGTACAATCCATTCTATTTCATTCGTACGATCCATTCTTACTCATTGGTATGATCCATTCTAATTCATTCGCACGAATGTATCCATTCTAATTCATTCATACAATCCATTCTAATTCATTCCGTACGATCCATTCTAATTCATTCATACAATCCATTCTAATTCATTCCGTATGATCATACGAATGAATTAGAATGGATCGTACGAATGAATTAGAATAGATTGTGCGAATGAATTAGAATGGATCGTACGAATGAATTAGAATGGATCGTACGAATGAATTAGAATGGATCATACGAATGAGTAAGAATGGATCGTACGAATGAATTAGAATGGATCGTACGAATGAATTAGAATGGATCGTACGAATAAATTAGAATGGATACATTCGTCCGAATGAATTAGAATAGATTATACGAATGAGTAAGAATGGATCGTACGAATGAAATAGAATAGATTGTACGAATGAATTAGAATGGATCCTACGGATGAATTAGAATGGATCGTGCGAATGAATTCGAATGGATCGTACGAATGAATTCGAATGGATCGTACGAATGAATTAGAATGGATACATTCGTGCGAATGAATTAGAATGGATACATTCGTGCGAAAGAATTAGAATAGATCGTATGAATGAATTAGAATGGATCCTATGAATGAATTAGAATGGATCGTGCGAATGAATTAGAATGGATCGTACGAATGAATTAGAATGGATCGTGCTAATGAATTAGAATGGATCGAACGAATGAATTAGCATGGATCGTGCTAATGAATTAGAATGGATCATGTTAATGAATTAGAATGGATCCTACGAATGAATTAGAATGGATCGTGTGAAAGAATTAGAATGGATTGTATGAATGAATTAGAATGGATCGTATGAATGAATTAGAATGGATAGTGCAAATGAATTCGAATGGATCGTACGAATTCATTCTAATTCATTTATACAATCCATTCTAATTCTTTGACACGATCCATTCTAATTCATTCGTACGTTCCTTTCTAATTCATTAGCACGATCCATGCTAATTCATTCGTTCGATCAATTCTAATTCATTAGCATGATCCATTCTAATTCATTCGCACGATCCATTCTAATTCATTCATAGGATCCATTCTAATTCATTCATACGATCTATTCTAATTCTTTCGCACGAATGTATCCATTCTAATTCATTCGCACGAATGTATCCATTCTAATTCATTCGTATAATCCATTCTAATTCATTCGTACGATCTATTTTAATTCATTCGTAAGATCCATTCTAATTCTTTCACACGATCCATCCTAATTCATTCGTACGATCCATTCTAATTCATTCATACGATCCATTCTAATTCATTCATACGATCCATTCTAATTCATTCCTACAATCTATTCTAATTCATTCGCCCGATCCATTCTAATTCATTCATACGATCCATTCTATTCGAATGGATCATGCGATCCATTCGAATTCATTCGCACGATCCATTCCAATTCATTCATACGATCCATTCTAATTCATTCATACAATGCATTCTAATTCATTCATACGATCCATTCTAATTCATTTGCACGAATATATCCATTCTAATTCATTCGTACGATCCATTCTAATTCCTTCGTACGATCCATTCTAATTCATTCGTACGATCCATTCTAATTCATTCGTACGATCCATTCTAATTCATTCGTACGATCCATTCTAATTCCTTCGTACGATCCATTCTAATTCATTCGTACGATCCATTCTAATTCATTCGTACGATCCATTCTAATTCATTAATATGATCCATTCTAATTCATTCGTACGATCCATTCTAATTCATAAGCACAAAGGTATCCATTCTAATCCATTCGTAGGATCCATTCTAATTCATTCGTACGATCCATTCTAATTCATTCGTACGATCCATTCTAATTCATTCGCTCGAATGTATCCATTCTAATCCATTCGTATGATCCATTCTAATCCATTCGTACGATCCATTCTAATTCATTCGCATGAATCTAACCATTCTAATTCATTTATTTGATCCATTCTAATTCATTCGTACGATCCGTTCTAATTCATTCGTCCGAAACATTCTAATTCATTCGCACGAATGAATCCATCCTAATTCATTCATACGATCCATTCTAATTCATTTGTACGATCCATTCTAATCCATTCACACAAATGTATCCATTCTAATCCATTCGTACGATCCATTCTAATCCATTCGTACGATCCATTCTAATTCATTCGCATGAATGTATCCATTCTAATACATTCACACGATCCATTCTAATTCATTCGTACGATCCATTCGAATTCATTCGTACGATCCATTGTAATTCATTCATATGATCCATTCTAATTCATTCCTACGATCTATTCTAATTCATTCGCTCGAATATATCCATTCTAATTCATTCGTTCGATCCATTCTAATTCATTCGCACGATCCATTCTAATTCATTCGTATGATCCATTCTAATCCATTCGTACGATCCATTCTAATTCATTCGTACGATCCATTCTAATTCATTCGCACGAATGTATCCATTCTAGTTCATTCGTACGATCCATTCTAATTCATTCGTACGATCCTTTCTAATTCATTCGCACGATCCATTCTAATTCATTTGTACGATCCATTCAAATTCATTCATACGATCCATTCTAATTCATTCGTACGATCCATTCTAATTCATTCGTACGATCCATTCTAATTCATTCATACAATCCATTCTAATTTATTCGTACGATCTATTCTAATTCACTCATACGATCCATTCTAATACATTCATACGATCTATTCTAATTCATTTGCACGAATATATCCATTCTAATTCATTCGTACGATCCATTCTAATTCCTTCGTACGATCCATTCTAATTCATTCGTACGATCTATTCTAATTCATTCATATGATCCATTCTAATTCATTCGCACGATCCATTCTAATTCATTCGTACGATCCATTCTAATTCATTCATATGATCCATTCTAATTCATTCGCATGATCCATTCTAATTCATTCATACGATCCATTCTAATTCATTCATACGATCCATTCTAATTAATTCCTACAATCCATTCTAATTCATTCGCCCGATCCATTCTAATTCATTCATACGATCTATTCTATTCAAATGGATCATGCGATCCATTCGAATTCATTCGCACGATCCATTCTAATTCATTCATACGATCCATTTTAATTCATTCATACAATGCATTCTAATTTATTCATACGATCCATTCTATTTCATTTGCACGAATATATCCATTCTAATTCATTCGTACGATTCATTCTAATTCCTTCGTACAATCCTTTCTAATTCATTTGTACGATCTATTCTAATTCATTCGTACGATCCTTTCTAATTCCTTCGTACGATCCATTCTAATTCATTCATACAATCCATTCTAATTCATTCATATGATCCATTCTAATTCATTCGTACGATCCATTCTAATTCATTAATATGATCCATTCTAATTCATTCGAACGATCCATTCCAATTCATATGCACAAAGGTATCCATTCTAATCCATTCGTAGGATCCATTCTAATCCATTCGTACGATCCATTCCAATTCATTCGTACGATCCATTCTAATTCATTCGCTCGAATGTATCCATTCTAATCCATTCGTACGATCCATTCTAATTCATTCGCATGAATGTAACCATTCTAATACATTCATTTGATCCATTCTAATTTATTCGTACGATCCATTCTAAGTCATTCGTCCGATCCATTCTAATTCATTCGCACGAATATATCCATTCTAATTCATTCATACGATCCATTCTAATTCATTTGTACGATCCATTCTAATTCATTCGCACAAATGTATCCATTCTAATTTATTCGTACGAACCATTCTAATTCATTCGCACGATCCATTCTAATTCATTCGTACAATCCATTCTAATTCTTTCACACGATCCATTCTAATTCATTCGTACGATCCATTCTAATACATTCATACGATCTATTCTAATTCATTTGGACGAATATATCCATTCTAATTCATTCTTACGATCCATTCTAATTCATTCGTACGATCTATTCTAATTCATTCGTACGATCCATTCTAATTCATTCGCACGATCCATTCTAATTCCTTTGTACGATCCATTATAATTCATACGTACGATCCATTCTAATTCATTTATACAATCCATTCTAATTCTTTCACACGATCTATTCTAATTCATTCGTAGGATCCATTCTAATTCATTGGTACAATCTATTATATTTCATTCGTACGATCCATTCTTACTCATTCGTATGATCCATTCTAATTCATTTGCACGAATATATCCATTCTAATTCATTCGTACGATCCATTCTAATTCCTTCGTACGATCCATTCTAATTCATTCGTACGATCCATTCTAATTCATTCGTACGATCTATTCTAATTCATTCGCACGATCCATTCTAATTCATTCGTAAGATTCATTCTAATTCTTTCACACGATCCATTTTAATTCATTCGTATGATCCATTCTAATTCATTCGTGCAATCCATTCTATTTCATTCGTACGATCCATTCTTACTCATTCGTACGATCCATTCTAATTCATTCACACGAATGTATCCATTCGTACGAATGAATTAGATTAGATTGTACGAATGAATTAGAATGGATCATACGAATGAATTAGAATGGATCGTACGAAGGAAATAGAATGGATCGTACGAATGAATTAGAATGGATCGTACGAATGAATTAGAATGGATCGTACGAAGGAATTAGAATGGATCGTACGAATGAATTAGAATGGATATATTCATGCAAATGAATTAGAATGGATCGTATGAATGTATTAGAATGGATCATATGAGTGAATTAGAATAGATCGTACGAATGAATTAGAATGGATTGTATAAATGAATTAGAATGGATCGTATGAATGAATTAGAATGGATCATACGAATTAATTACAATGGATCATACGAATGAATTAGGATGGATCGTACGAATGAATTAGAATGGATCATACGAATGAATTAGAATGGATCGTATGAATGTATTAGAATGGATCGTATGAGTAAATTAGAATGGATCGTACGAATGAATTAAAATGGATTGTATGAATGAATTAGAATGGATCGTACGAATGAATTAGAATGGATCATACGAATGAATTAGAATGGATCGTACGAATGAATTAGAATGGATCGTACGAATGAATTAGAATGGATAAATTCGTGCGAATGAATTAGAATGGATTGTGCGAATGAATAAGAACAGATCGTGAGAATGAATTAGAATGGATCGTACGAATGAATTAGAATGGATCGTGCGAATGAATTAGAATGGATCGTACGAATGAATTAGAATGGATACATTTGTGCGAATGAATTAGAATGTATCGTACGAATGAATTAGAATGGATCGTATAAATGAATTAGAATGGATCGTACGAATTAATTAGAATGGATCGTGCGAATGAATTAGAATGGATCTTACGAATGAATTAGAATGGATCGTGTGAAAGAATTATAATGGATCGTACGAATGAATTAGAATGGATCGTGCGAATGAATTAGAATGGATCGTACGAATGAATTAGAATGGATAGTATGAATGAATTAGAATGGATCGTACGAATGAATTAGAATGGATCGTGCGAATGAATTAGAATGGATCGTACGAATGAACTAGAATGGATACATTCGTGCGAATGAATTAGAATGGATCGTACGAATGAATTAGAAAGGATGGTACGAATGAATTAGAATGGATCTTATGAATGAATTAGAATAGATCGTACGAATGCACGATCCATGCGAATGAATTAGAATAGATCGTACGAATGAACTAGAATGGATACATTCGTGCGAACGAATTAGAATGGATCGTACGAATGAATTAGAATGGATCTTAAGAATGAATTAGAATGGATCGTACGAATGAATTAGAATGGATACATTCGTGCGAATGAATTAGAATGGATCGGACGAATGAATTAGAATGGATCGTACGAATGAATTAGAATGGATCGTACGAATGAATAAGAATGGATTGTACGAATAAATTAGAATGGATACATTCGTCCGAATGAATTAGAATGGATCATACGAATGAGTAAGAATGGATCGTACGAATGAAATAGAATAGATTGAACGAATGAATTAGAATGGATTCGTACGAATGTATTAGAATGGATACATTCGTGCGAATGAATTAGAATGGATCGTACCAATGAGTAAGAATGGATCGTACGAATGAAATAGAATGGATTATGCGAATGAATTAGAATGGATCATACGAATCAATTAGAATGGATCGTACAAATTAATTAGAATTGATACATTCGTGCGAATGAATTAGAATGGATTGTATGAATGAATTAGAATGGATCGTACGAATGAATTAGAATTGATCATTCAAATTAATTAGAATGGATTATATGAATGAATTAGAATGGATCGTACGAATGAATTAGAATGGATCGTACGAATGAATTAGAATGGATACATTCGTGCGAATGAATTAGAATGGATTGTGCGAAAGAATAAGAACAGATCGTGCGAATGAATTAGAATGGATCGTACGAATGAATTAGAATGGATCGTGCGAATGAATTAGAATGGATCGTACAAATGAATTAGAATGGATACATTTGTGCGAATGAATTAGAATGGATCGTACGAATGAATTAGAATGGATCGTATGAATGAATTAGAATGGATCGTACGAATGAATTAGAATGGATCGTGCGAATGAATTAGAATGGATCGTACGAATGAATTAGAATGGATACATTCGTCCGAATGATTTAGAATAGATCATACGAATGAGTAAGAATAGATCGTACGAATGAAATAGAATAGATTGTACGAATGAATTAGAATGGATCCTACGAATGAATTAGAATGGATCGTGTGAAAGAATTAGAATGGATTGTATGAATGAATTAGAATGGATCGTATGAATGAATTAGAATGGATCGTGCGAATGAATTCGAATGGATCGTATGAATTCATTCTAATTCATTCATACAATCCATTCTAATTCTTTCACACGATCTATTCTAATTAATTCGTAGGATCTATTCTAATTCATTCGTACAATCTATTCTATTTCATTCGTACGATCCATTCTTACTCATTCATATGATCCATTCTAATTCATTCGGACGAATGTATCCATTCTAATTCATTCATACGATCCATTCTAATTCATTCGTATGATCCATTCTAAATCATTCGTCCGATCCATTCTAATTCATTCGCACGAATGTATCCATTCTAATTCATTCGTACGGTCCATTCTAATTCATTCGCACAATCCATTCTATTTCATTCGTACGATCCATTCATACTCATTCGTATGATCCATTATGGATACATTCGTGCGAATGAATTAGAATGGATCATACGAATGAGTAAGAATGGATCGTACGAATGAAATAGAATGGATTGTGCGAATGAATTAGATTGGATCGTACGAATGAATTAGAATGGATCGTGTGAAAGAATTAGAATGGATTGTATGAATGAATTAGAATAGATCGTATGAATGAATTAGAATGGATCGTACGAATGAATTAGAATGGATCGTACGAATGAACTAGAATGGAAACATTCGTGCGAATGAATTAGAATGGATCGTACGAATGAATTAGAATGGATCTTACGAATGAATTAGAATGGATCGTACGAATCCACGATCCATGCGAATGAATTAGAATAGATCGTACGAATGAACTAGAATGGATACATTCGTGCGAATGAATTAGAATGGATCGTACGAATGAATTAGAATGGATCGTATGAATGAATTAGAATGGATCGTACGAATGAATTAGAATGGATCGTATGAATGAATTAGAATGGATCGTACGAATGAATTAGAATGGATATATTCGTGCGAATGAATTAGAATGGATACTTTCGTGCGAAAGAATTAGAATAGATCGTATGAATGAATTAGAATGGATCCTATGAATGAATTAGAATGGATCGTGCGAATGAATTAGAATGGATCGTACGAATGAATTAGAATGGATCGTGCTAATGAATTAGAATTGATCGAACGAATAAATTAGAATGGATACATTCGTGCGAATGAATTAGAATGGATCAGACGAATGAATTAGAATGGATCGTACGAATGAGTACGAATGGATCGTACGAATGAAATAGAATAGATCGTACGAATGAATTCAAATGGATCATACGAAGGAATTAGAATGGATCGTACGAATGAATTAGAATGGATATATTCGTGCAAATGAATTAGAATGGATCGTATGAATGTATTTGAATGGATCGTATGAGTGAATTAGAATGGATCGTACAAATGAATTAGAATGGATCGTATGAATGAATTAGAATGGATACATTCGTGTGAATGAATTAGAATGGATCGTATGAATGAATTAGAATAGATTTTGTGAATGAATTAGAACTGATCGTACGAATGAATTTGAATGGATACATTCATGCAAATGAATTAGAATGGATTGTATGAATGAATTAGAATGGATCGTACGAATGAATTAGAATGGATCGTATGAGTGAATTAGAATGGATACGAAGGAATTAGAATGGATCGTACGAAGGAATTAGAATGGATCATACGAATGAAATAGAATGGATCGTACGAAGGAATTAGAATGGATCGTACGAAGGAATTAGAATGGATCGTACGAATGAATTAGAATGGATATATTCGTGCAAATGAATTAGAATGGATCGTATGAATGAATTAGAATGGATCGTATGAGTGAATTAGAACGGATAGTACGAATGAAGTAGAATGGATTGTATGAATGAATTAGAATGGATACATTCGTGCGAATGAATTAGAATGGATCGTATGAATAAATTAGAATAGATTGTGCGAATGAATTAGAATGGATCGTACGAATGAATTAGAATGAATACATTCGTGCGAATAAATTAGAATGGATTGTACGAATGAATTAGAATGGATCGTACGAATGATCTAGATTGGATCGTACGAATGAATTAGAATAGATTGCGCGAATGAATTAGAATGGATCGTACGAATGAATTAGAATGGATCGTACGAAGGAATTAGAATGGATCGTACGAATGAATTAGAATGGATCGTACGAAGGAATTAGAATGGATCATACGAATGAATTGGAATGAATCGTACGATTGAATTAGAATGGATCATACGAATGAGTAAGAATGGATCGTATGAATGAATTAGATTGGATCGTACGATCCATTCTAATTCATTAGCATGGATCGTGCTAATGAATTAGATTGGAATATACGAATGAATTAGAATGGATCGTAGAATGGATCGTTCGAATGAATTAGAATGGATCGTACGAATGAATTGGAATAGATCATAGGAATGAATTAGAATGGATCGTGCAAATGAATTAGAATGGATACATTCGTACGAATGAATTAGAATGGATCGTACGAATGAATTAGAATGGATCGTACGAATGAATTCGAATGGATCGTACTATCCATTCTAATTCATTCATACAATCCATTCTAATTCATTCGCACAAATAAATCCATTCTAATCCATTCGTACGATCCATTCTAATCCATTCGTACGAAACATTCTAATTCATTCGCATGAATGTAACCATTCTAATTCATTCACACGATCGTATGAATTAGAATGGATACATTCGTGCGAATGAATTAGAATGGATCGTGCGAATCGATTAGACTGGATCGTGCGAATGAATAAGAATGGATCATACGAATGAATTAGAATGGATCGTACGATTTAATTAGAATGGATACATTCGTGCGAATACATTAGAATGGATTGTATGAATGAATTAGAATGGATCATACGAATGAATTAGAATGGATCATACGAATTAATTAGAATGCATCATACGAATGAATTAGAACGGATCGTACGAATGAACTAGAATGGATCGTACGAATGAACTAGAATGGATACATTCGTGCGAATGAATTAGAATGGATCATACGAATGAATTAGAATGGATCGTACAATTTATTCTAATTCATTCGTACGATCCATTCTAATACATTCGTACGATTCATGCTAATTCATTCGCACGATCCATTCTAATTCATTCATACGATCCATTCTTATTCATTCATACGATCCATTCTAATTCATTCGCACAATCCATTCTAATTCATTCGTACAATCCATTCTAATTTATTCATATGATCCATTCTAACTCATTCGGTGGATCCATTCTAATTCATTCGTACGATCCATTCTAATTCATTCCCACGATTCATTCTAATTTATTCGTACGATCCATTCTAATTCATTCGTACGATCTATTCTAATTTATTCGAACGAATGTAACCATTCTAATTCATTCATACGATTCATTCTAATTCATTCGTATGAGCTATTCTAATTCATTCGTACGATCCATTCTAATTCATTCGTACGATCCATTGTAATTCATTCATACAATCCATTTAGATTCATTCGCACAAATGTATCCATTCAAATTCATTCGTACGATCCATTCTAATTCATTCATTTGATCCATTCTAATTCATTCGTACGATCCATTCTAATTCATTCGTCCGATCCATTCTAATTCATTCGCACGAATGTATCGATTCTAATTCATTCGTACGATCCATTCTAATTCATTCGTACGATCCATTCTAATTCATTCGTAAGATCCATTCTAATTCATTCGTACGATCCATTCTAATTCATTCGTACGATCCATTCTAATTCATTCGTACGATCCATTCTAATTCATTCGCACGAATGTATCCATTCTAGTTCATTTGTACGATCCATTCTAATTCATTCGTACGATCCATTCTAATTCATTCGCACGATCCATTCTAATTCATTCGTACGATCAATTCTAATTCATTCGCACGAATGTATCCATTCTAATTCATTCGTACGATCCTGAATTAGAATGGATCGTACGAATGAATGGATCATGCGAATGAATTAGAATGGAATATACGAATGAATTAGAATGGATCATACGAATTAATTAGAATGGATCATACGAATGAATTAGAATGGATCGTACGAATGAATTAGAATGGATCGTGCGAATGAATTAGAATGGATCGTACGAATGAATTAGAATGGATACATTTGTGCGAATGAATTAGAATGGATCATACGAATGAATTAGAATGGATCGTATGAATGAATTAGAATGGATCGTACGAATGAATTAGAATGGATCGTGCAAATGAATTAGAATGGATCGTACGAATGAATTAGAATGAATCGTGTGAAAGAATTAGAATGGATCGTACGAATGAATTAGAATGGATCGCGCGAATGAATTAGAATGGATCGTACGAATGAATTAGAATGGATACATTTGTGCGAATGAATTAGAATGGATCGGACGAATGAATTAGAATGGATCGTACGAATGAGTAAGAATGGATCGTACGAATGAAATAGAATAGATCGTACGAATGAATTAGAATGGATCGTACGAAGGAATTAGAATGGATCGTACGAATGAATTAGAATGGATATATTCGTGCAAATGAATTAGAATGGATTGTATGAATGTATTAGAATGGATCGTATGAGTGAATTAGAATGGATCGTACGAATGAATTAGAATGGATCGTATGAATGAATTAGAATGGATACATTCGTGTGAATGGATTAGAATGGATCGTATGAATGAATTAGAATAGATTTTGTGAATGAATTAGAACTGATCGTACGAATGAATTAGAATGGATACATTCGTGCGAATGAATTCGAATGGTTTATATGAATGAATTAGAATGGATCCTATGAATGAATTAGAATGGATCATACGAATGAATTAGAATGGATACATTCGTGCGAAAGAATTAGAATAGATCGTATGAATGAATTAGAATGGATTGTATAAATGAATTAGAATGGATCGTATAAATGAATTAGAATGGATCGTGCGAATGAATTCGAATAGATCGTACGAATTCATTCTAATTCATTCATACAATCCATTCTAATTCTTTCACACGATCCATTCTAATTCATTCGTACGTTCCATTCTAATTCATTAGCACGATCCATGCTAATTCATTCGTTCGATCAATTCTAATTCATTAGCACGATCCATTCTAATTCATTCGTACGATCCATTCTAATTCATTCGTATGATCCATTCTAATTCATATGCACAAAGGTATCCATCCTAATCCATTCATAGGATCCATTCTAATCCATTCGTACGATCCATTCTAATTCATTCGTACGATCCATTCTAATTCATTCGCTCGAATGTATCCATTCTAATTCATTCATACAATCCATTCTAATCCATTCGTACGATCCATTCTAATTGATTCGCATGAATGTAACCATTCTAATTGATTCATTTGGTCCATTCTAATTCATTCGTACGATCCATTCTAATTCATTCGTCTGATCCATTCTAATTCATTCGCACGAATGTATCCATTCTAATTCATTCGTACGATCCATTGTAATTCATTCGTAAGATCCATTCTAATTCATTCGTACGATCCATTCTAATTCATTCGTATGATCCATTCTAATTCATTCGCACGAATGTATCCATTCTAATTCATTCATACGATCCATTCTACTTCATTCGTACTATCCGTTCTAATTCACTCATACGATCCATTCTAATTCATTCATACGATCCATTCTAATTCATTTGCACGAATATATCAATTCTAATTCATTCATACGATCCATTCTAATTCCTTCATACGATCCATTCTAATTCCTTCGTACGATCCATTCTATTTCCTTCGTATGATCCATTCTAATTCCTTCGTACGATCCATTCTAATTCCTTCGTATCCATTCTAATTCACTCATACGATCCATTCTAATTCATTCGTACGATCTATTCTAATTCATTCATACAATCCATTCTAATTCATTCGCACGAATGTATCCATTCTAATTCATTCGTACGATCAGTTCTAATTAATTCACAAAATCTATTCTAATTCATTCATACGATCCATTCTAATTCATTCACACGAATGTATCCATTCTAATTCATTCATACGATCCACTCTAATTCATTCGTACGATCCATTCTAATTCACTCATACGATCCATTCTAATACATTCATACGATCCATTCTAATTCATTTGCACGAATATATCCATTCTAATTCATTCGTACGATCCATTCTAATTCCTTCGTACGATCCATTCTAATTCATTCGTACGATCTATTCTAATTTATTCGTCCGATCCATTCTAATTCATTTGCACGAATGTATCCATTCTAATTCATTCGTACGATCCATTCTAATTCATTCGTACGATCCATTCTAATTCATTCATTTGATCCATTCTAATTCATTCGTACGATCCATTCTAATTCATTCGTCCGATCCATTCTAATTCATTCGCACGAATGTATCCATTCTAATTCATTCGTACGATCCATTCTAATTCATTCGTACGATCCATTCTAATTCATTCGTACGATCCATTCTAATTCATTCGCACGAATGTATCCATTCTAGTTCATTCGTACGATCCATTCTAATTCATTCGTATGATCCATTCTAAATCATTCGCACGATCCATTCTAATTCATTCGTACGATCAATTCTAATTCATTCGCACGAATGTATCCATTCTAATTCATTCGTACGATCCTGAATTAGAATGGATCGTACGAATGAATTAGAATGGATACCTTTGTGCATATGAATTAGAATGGATCGTATGAATGAATTAGAATGGATCATATTAATGAATTAGAATGGATTGTACGAATGAATTAGAATGGATACATTCGTGCGAATGAATTAGAATGGATCGTGCGAATCAATTAGACTGGATCGTGCGAATGAATAAGAATAGATCATACGAAAGAATTAGAATGGATCGTACGAATTAATTAGAATGGATACATTCGTGCAAATGAATTAGAATGGATTGTATGAATATATTAGAATGGATCGTACGAATGAATTAGAATAGATCATACGAATGAATTAGAATGGATCGTACGAATGAATTAGAATGGATCATACGAATGAATTAGAATGGATACATTCGTGCGAATGAATTAGAATGGATCGGATGAATGAATTAGAATAGATCGTACGAATGAATTAGAATGGATCGTACGAAAGAATTAGAATGGATCGTACGAATGAATTAGAATGGATATTTTCGTGCAAATGAATTAGAATGAAATAGAATGGATCGTGCGAATGAATTAGAATGGATCGTACGAATGAATTAGAATGGATCGTGCTAATGAATTAGAATTGATCGAACGAATGAATTAGCATGGATCGTGCTAATGAATTAGAATGGAACGTACGAATGAATTAGAATGGATCGTACGAATTAATTAGAATGGATCGTACGAATGAATTAGAATGGATCGTACGAAGGAATTAGAATGGATCGTACGAATGAACTAGAATGGATTAGAATGGATCGTACGAATGAATTAGAATGGATCGTACGAATGAATTGGAATGGATCATACGAATTAATTAGAATGGATCATACTAATGAATTAGAATGGATCATACGAATGAATTAGAATGGATCGTACGAATGAATTAGAATGGATTGTACGAATGAATTAGAATGGATCAAATGAATTAGAATGGTTACATTCATGCGAATGAATTAGAATGGATCGTACCAATGAGTAAGAATGGATTGTACGAATGATTAGAATGGATCGTATGAATTAATTAGAATGGATACATTCGTGTGAGTGAATTAGAATGGATCGTATGAATGAATTAGAATAGATTTTGTGAAAGAATTAGAATGGATTAGAATGGATTGTATGAATGAATTAGAATGGATACATTCGTGCGAATGAATTAGAATGGATCATACGAATGAGTAAGAATGGATCGTACGAATGAAATAGAATGGATTGTACGAATGAATTAGAGTGGATCGTACAAATGAATTAGAATGGATCGTACGAATGAATTAGAATGGATCATACGAATGAATTAGAATGGATCGTGTGAAAGAATTAGAATGGATTGTATGAATGAATAAGAATAGATCGTATGAATGAATTACAATGGATCGTACGAATGAATTAGAATGGATCGTACGAATGAACTAGAATGGATATATTCGTGCGAATGAATTAGAATGGATCGTATGAAATAATTAGAATGGATCGTACGAATGAATTAGAATGGATCGTACGAATGAATTAGAATAGATCGTACGAATGAATTAGAATGGATCGTACGAAGGAATTAGAATGGATCGTACGAATGAATTAGAATGGATATATTCGTGCAAATGAATTAGAATGGATCGTATGAATGAATTAGAATGGATACATTCGTGCGAATGAATTAGAATGGATCGGACGAATGAATTAGAATGGATCGTACGAATGAATTAGAATGGATCATCCGAATGAATTAGAATGGATCGTACGAATAAATTAGAATGGATACATTCATCCGAATGAATTAGAATGGATCATACGAATGAGTAAGAATGGATCGTATGAATGAAATAAAATAGATTGTACGAATGAATTAGAATGGATTCGTACGAATGAATTAGAATGGATACATTCGTGCGAATGAATTAGAATGGATCGTACCAATGAGTAAGAATGGATCATACGAATGAAATCGAATGGATTGTGCGAATGAATTAGAATGGATCGTACGAATGAATTAGAATGAATCGTGTGAAAGAATTAGAATGGATTGTATGAATGAATTAGAATAGATCGTATGAATGAATTAGAATGGATCGTACGAATGAATTAGAATGGATCGTACGAATGAACTAGAATGGATACATTCGTGCGAATGAATTAGAATGGATCGTACGAATGAATTAGAATGGATCATACGAATGAATTAGAATGGATCTTACGAATGAATTAGAATGGATCGTATGAATGCACGATCCATGCTAATTCATTTATTCGATCAATTCTAATTCATTAGCACGATCCATTCTAATTCATTCGTACGATCCATTCTAATTCATTCGCACGATCCATTCTAATTCATTCGTACGATCCATTCTAATTCTTTCACACGATCCATTCTAATTCATTCGTACGATCCATTCTAATTCATTTGTGCAATCCATTCTATTTCATTCGTACGATCCATTCTAATTCATTCACACGAATGTATCCATTCGTACGAATGAATTAGAATAGATTGTACGAATGAATTAGAATGGATCGTACGAATGAATTAGAATGGATCGTATGAATGAATTAGAATGGATCGTACGAATGAATTAGAATGGATCGTGCGAATGAATTAGAATGGATCGTACGAATGAATTAGAATGGATCGTACGAATGAACTAGAATGGATACATTCGTGCGAATGAATTAGAATGGATCGTACGAATGAATTAGAATGGATCCTACGAATGAATCATACGAATGAATTAGAATGGATCCTGTGAAAGAATTAGAATGGATTGTATGAATGAATTAGAATAGATCGTATGAATGAATTAGAATGGATCATACGAATGAATTAGAATGGATCGTACGAATGAACTAGAATGGATACATTCGTGCGAATGAATTAAATTGGATCGTACGAATGAATTATAATGGATCGTACAAATGAATTAGAATGGATCTTACGAATGAATTAGAATGGATCGTACGAATGCACGATCCATGCGAATGAATTAGAATAGATCGTAAGAATGAACTAGAATGGATACATTTGTGCGAATGAATTAGAATGGATCGTACGAATGAATTAGAATGGATTGTATGAATGAATTAGAATAGATCTTACGAATGAATTAGAATGGATCGTACGAATGAATTAGAATGGATACATTCGTGCGAATGAATTAGAATGTATCGGACGAATGAATTAGAATGGATCGTACGAATGAATTAGAATGGATCGTACGAATAAATTAGAATGGATACATTCGTCCGAATGAATTAGAATAGATCGTACGAATGAATTAGAATATATCGTATGAATGAATTAGAATGGATCGTACGAATGAATTAGAATGGATCGTACGAATGAATTAGAATGGATATATTCGTGCGAATGAATTAGAATGGATACATTAGTGCGAAAGAATTAGAATAGATCATATGAATGAATTAGAATGGATCCTATGAATGAATTATAATGGATTGTGCAAATGAATTAGAATGGATCGTACGAACGAATTAGAATGGATCGTACGAATGAATTAGAATGGATCATGCTAATGAATTAGAATTGATCGAACGAATGAATTAGCATGGATCGTGCTAATGAATTAGAATGGAACGTACGAATGAATTAGAATGGATCGTGTGAAAGAATTAGAATGGATTAGAATGGATCGTGTGAAAGAATTAGAATGAAATAGAATGGATCGTACGAATGAATTAGAATGGATTGTGCGAATGAATTAGAATGGACCGTACGAATGAATTAGAATGGATCGTATGAATGAATTAGAATGGATACATTCGTGCGAATGAATTAGAATGGATCGGACGAATGAATTAGAATAGATCGTACGAATGAATTAGAATGGATCAAATGAATGAATTAGAATGGTTACATTCATGCGAATGAATTAGAATGGATCGTACGAATGGATTAGAATGGATCGTACGAATGAATTAGAATGGATCATACGAATGAGTAAGAATTAATCATATGAATGAATTAGAATGGATACATTCGTACGAATGAATTAGAATGGATCGTATGAATGAATTAGAATGGATCGTGCGAATGAATTCGAATGGATCGTACGAATTCATTCTAATTCATTGATACAATCCATTCTAATTCTTTCACACGATCCATTCTAATTCATTCGTACGTTCCATTCTAATTCATTAGCACGATCCATGCTAATTCATTCGTTCGATCAATTCTAATTCATTAGCACGATCCATTCTAATTCATTCGTACGATCCATTCTAATTCATTCGCACGATCCATTCTAATTCATTCATATGATCCATTCTAATTCATTCATACGATCTATTCTAATTCATTCGCACGAATGTATCCATTCTAATTCATTCGTATGATCCATTCTAATTCATTCGTACGATCCATTCTAATTCATTCGTACGATCCATTCTAATTCATTCATACGATCTATTCTAATTCATTCATACAATCCATTCTAATTCTTTCACACGATCCATTCTAATTCATTCGTACGATCCATTCTAATTCTTTCATACGATCCATTCTAATTCATTCATACGATCTATTCTAATTCATTCGTACGATCCATTCTAATTCATTCGTACGATTCATTCTAATTCCTTCGTATGAACCATTCTAATTCATTCGTACGATCCATTCTAATTCATTCGTACAATCTATTCTAATTCATTCGTACGAATGGATACATTCATGTGAATGAATTAGAATGGATCATACGAATGAGTAAGAATGGATCGTACGAATGAAATAGAATGGATTGCACGAATGAATTAGAATGGATCGTACGAATGAATTAGAATGGATAGCGTGAAAGAATTAGAATGGATTGTATGAATGAATTAGAATGGATCGTACGAATGAATTAGAATGGATCGTACTAGGATCCATTCTAATTCATTCGTACAATCTATTCTATTTCATTCGTACGATCCATTCTTACTCATTCGTATGATCCATTCTAATTCATTCGGACGAATGTATCCATTCTAATTTATTCGTACGATCCATTCTAATTCATTCGTACGATCCATTCTAATTCATTCGTACGATCCATTCTTACTCATTCGTATGATCCATTCTAATTCATTCGTACGATCCATTCTAATCCATTCATACGATCGATTCTAATTCATTCGCACTATCCATTCTAATTCATTCGTACGATCCATTCTAATTCATTCGTATGATCCATTCTAATTTATTCGTTCAAATATATCCATTCTAATTTATTCGTATGATCCATTCTAATTTATTCGCACGATCCATTCTAATTCATTCGCACGAATGTATCCATTCTAATTCATTTGCACGATCCATTCTAATTCATTCCTATGATCTATTCTAATTCATTCGTACGATCCATTCTAATTCATTCGTACGATCCATTCTACGATCCATTCTAATTCATTCATATATTCCATTCTAATTCATTAGCACGCTCCATGCTAATGAATTAGAATGGATCGTACGATCCAATCTAGTTCATTCATACGATCCATTCTTACTCATTCGTTTGATCCATTCTAATTCAATCGTACGATCCATTCTAATTCATTCGTACGATCCATTCTAATTCCTTCATAGAATCCATTCTAATTCATTCGTACGATCCATTCTAATTCATTCGTACGATCCATTCTAATTCCTTCGTACGATCCTTTCTAATTCATTCGTACGATCCATTCTAATTTATTCACGCAGTCTATTCTAATTCATTCGTACGATCCATTCTAATTCATTCCTCTGATCTATTCTAATTCATTCGTACGATACATTCTAATTCATTCTAATTCATTCATACGATCCATTCTACGATCCATTCTAATTCATTCATACGATCCATTCTAATTCATATGCACAAAGGTATCCATTCTAATCCATTCGTAGGATCCATTCTAATCCATTCGTACGATACATTCCAATTCATTCCTACGATCCATTCTAATTTATTCGCACGAATGTATCCATTCTAATTCATTCGTACGATCCATTCTAATTCATTCGCACAATCTATTCTAATTCATTCATACGATCCATTCTAATTCATTCGCACGAATGTATCCATTCTAATTCAGTCATACGATCCATTCTACTTTATTCGTACTATCCGTTCTAATTCACTCATACGATCCATTCTAATTCATTCTTACGATCCATTCTAATTCATTTGCACGAATATATCCATTCTAATTCATTCGTACGATCCATTCTAATTCCTTCGTACGATCCATTCTAATTCCTTCGTACGATCCATTCTATTTCATTCGTATGATCCATTCTAATTCCTTCGTACGATCCATTCTAATTCCTTCGTATCCATTCTAATTCACTCATACGATCCATTCTAATTCATTCGTACGATCCATTCTAATTCACTCATATGATCCATTCTAATACAATCATACGATCCATTCTAATTCATTTGCATGAATATATCCATTCTAATTCATTCGTATGATCCATTCTAATTCCTTCGTATGATCCATTCTAATTCATTCGTACGATCTATTCTAATTCATTCGTACAATCCATTCTAATTCATTCGTACGATCCATTCTATTTCATTCGTACGATCCATTCTAATTCATTCGTAATATCCATTCTAATTCATTCGTACGATCCATTCTAATTCATTCGTACGATCCATTCTAATTCATTCGCGAATGTATCCATTCAAATTCATTCGTACAATCCATTCTAATTCATTCGTACGATCCATTCTGATTTATTCGTACGATCCATTCTAATTCATTCATACGATCTATTCTAATTCATTCATACAATCCATTCTAATTCTTTCACACGATCCATTCTAAGTCATTCGTGCGATCCATTCTAATTCATTCGCACAATCCATTCTATTTCATTCGTACGATACATTCTTACTCATTCGTATGATCCATTCTAATTCATTCGCACGAATGTATCCATAATGGATCATACGAATGAGTAAGAATTGATCGTACGAATGAAATAGAATGGATTGTGCGAATGAATTAGAATGGACCGTACGAATGAATTAGACGTACGAATGAATTAGAATGGATACATTCGTGCGATCCATTCTAATTTATTCTAATCCATTCTAATTCATTCATACAATCCATTATAATTTATTCACACGAATGTATCCATTCTAATTCATTCGTACTATCCATTCTAATTCATTCGCACAATCTATTCTAATTCATTCATACGATCCATTCTAATTCATTCGCACGAATGTATCCATTCTAATTCATTCATACGATCCATTCTACTTTATTCGTACGATCCATTCTAATTCATTCGCATGAATGTAACCATTCTAATTCATTCATTTGATCCATTCTAATTCATTCGTACGATCCATTCTAATTCATTTGTCCAATCCATTCTTACTCATTCGTATGATCAATTCTAATTCATTCGCACGAATGTATCCATTCTAATTCATTCGTACGATCCTGAATTAGAATGGATCGTACGAATGAATTAGAATGGATACCTTTGTGCATATGAATTAGAATGGATCGTACGAATGAAATAGAATGAATTCGTACGATCCATTCGAATTCATTCGCACGATCCATTCTAATTCATTCATACAATCCATTCTAATTCATTCATACAATCCATTCTAATTCTTTCACACGATTCATTCTAATTCATTCGTAGGATCCATTCTAATTCATTCGTACAATCTATTCTATTTCATTCGTACGACCCATTCTTACTCATTCGTATGATCCATTCTAATTCATTCGGACGAATGTATCCATTCTAATTTATTCGTATGATCCATTCTAATTCATTCGTACGATCCATTTTTATTCATCCGTACGATCCATTCTAATTCATTCGTCCGATCCATTCTAATTCATTCGCACAAATGTATCCATTCTAATTCATTCGTATGATCCATTCTAATTCATTCGTACGATCCATTCGTAAGATCCATTCTAATTCATTCGTACGATCCATTCTAATTCATTCGTACGATCCATTCTAATTCATTCGCACGAATGTATCCATTCTAGTTCATTCGTACGATCCATTCTAATTCATTCGTACGATCCATTCTAATTCATTCGCACGATCCATTCTAATTCATTCGTACGATCCATTCTAATTCATTCGTACGATCCATTCTAATTCATTCGCACAAATGTATCCATTCTAATTCATTCGTACGATCCATTCTAATTCATTCGTACGATCAATTCTAATTCATTCGCACCAATGTATCCATTCTAATTCATTCGTACGATCCATTCTAATTCATTCGTACGATCCATTCTAATTAATTCGTATGATCCATTCTAATTCATTCGTATGATCCATTCAAATTCATTCGTACGATCCATTCTTACTCATTCGTACGATCCATTCTAATTCCTTCGTACGATCCATTCTAATTCCTTCGTACGATCCATTCTAATTCATTCGCACGATCCATTCTAATTCTTTCATACAATCCATTCTAATTCTTTCGTGCGAATGAATTAGAATGGATACCTTTGTGCATATGAATTAGAATGGATCGTACGAATGAATTAGAATGGATCATATTAATGAATTAGAATGGATCGTATGAATGAATTAGAATGGATACATTCGTGCGAATGAATTAGAATGGATCATGCGAATCAATTAGACTGGATCGTGCGAATGAATAAGTATAGATCATACGAATGAATTAGAATGGATCGTACAAATTAATTAGAATGGATACATTCGTGCGAATGAATTAGAATGGATTGTATGAATGAATTAGAATGGATCATACGAATGAATTAGAATGGATCATACAAATTAATTAGAGTGGATCATACGAATGAATTAGAATGGATCGTACGAATGAATTAGAATGGATCGTACGAATGAATTAGAATGGATCGTGCGAATCAATTAGAATGGATCGTACGAATGAATTAGAATGGATACATTTGTGCGAATGAATTAGAATGGATCGTACGAATGAATTAGAATGGATCGTATGAATGAATTAGAATGAATCGTACGAATGAATTAGAATGGATCGTGCGAATGAATTAGAATGGATCGTACGAATGAATTAGAATGGATAGTGTGAAACAATTAGAATGGATCGTACGAATGAATTAGAATGGATCGTGCGAATGAATTAGAACGGATCGTACGAATGAATTAGAATGGATACATTTGTGCGAATGAATTAGAATGGATCGTACGAATGAATTAGAATGGATCGTATGAATAAATTAGAATGGATCGTACGAATGAATTAGAATGGATCGTGCGAATGAATTAGAATGGATCGTACGAATGAATTAGAATGGATCGTACGAATGAACTAGAATGGATACATTCGTGCGAATGAATTAGAATGGATCGTACGAATGAATTAGAATGGATCGTACGAATGAATTAGAATGGATCTTACGAATGAATTAGAATGGATCGTACGAATGAATTAGAATGGATCATATGAATGAATTAGAATGGATACATTCGTGCGAATGAATTAGAATGGATCGGACGAATGAATTAGAATGGATCGTATGAATGAATTAGAATGGATCGTACGAATAAATTAGAATGGATACATTCGTCCGAATGAATTAGAATGGATCATATGAATGAGTAAGAATGGATCGTACGAATGAAATAGAATAGATTATACGAATGAATTAGAATGGTTTCGCACGAATGAATTAGAATGGATATATTCGTGCGAATGAATTAGAATGGATCGTACCAATGAGTAAGAATGGATCGTACGAATGAAATAGAATGGATTGTGCGAATGAATTAGAATGGATCGTACGAATGAATTAGAATGGATCGTGTGAAAGAATTTGAATGGATTGTTTGAATGAATTAGAATAGATCGTATGAATGAATTAGAATGGATCGTACGAATGATTTAGAATGGATCGTACGAATGAATTAGAATGGATCGTACGAATGAATTAGAATGGATACATTCGTGCAAATGAATTAGAATGGATACATTCGTGCGAAAGAATTAGAATAGATCGTATGAATGAAATAGAATGAATCCTATGAATGAATTAGAATGGATCGTGCGAATGAATTAGAATGGATCGTACGAATGAATTAGAATGGATCGTGCTAATGAATTAGAATTGATCGAATGAATGAATTAGCATGGATCGTGCTAATGAATTAGAATGGAACGTATGAATGAATTAGAATGGATCGTGTGAAAGAATTAGAATGGATTGTATGAATGAATTAGAATGAATTCGTACGATCCATTCGAATTCATTCGCACGATCCGTTCTAATTCATTCATACGATCCATTCTAATTCATTCGTACGATCCATTCTAATTCATTCGCACAAATGTATCCATTCTAATTCATTCGTACGATCCATTCAAATTCATTCGCACGATCCATTCTAATTCATTCGTACGATCCATTCTAATTCATTAGCACGATCCATGCAAATTCATTCGTTCGATCTATTCTAATTCATTTGCACGATCCATTCTAATTCATTCATACGATCCATTCTAATTCATTCGCACGATCCATTCTAATTCATTCGTACGATCCATTCTAATTCTTTCACACGATCCATTCTAATTCATTCGTACGATCCATTCTAATTCATTCACATGATCCATTCTAATTCATTCGTACGATCCATTCTAATTCATTCATACGATCCATTCTAATTCATTCGTACGATCCATTCTAATTCATTCGCACAAATGTATCCATTCTAATTCATTCGTATGATCCATTCTAATTCATTCGCACTATCCATTCTAATTCATTCGTACGATCCATTCTAATTCATTTGCACGATCTGTTCTTATTCATTTACATAATCCATTCTAATTCATTCGCACGAATGTATCCATTCTAATCCATTCGTACGATCCATTCTAATTCATTCGTACGATCCATTCTAATTCATTCGTATGATCCATTCTAATTAATTCGTATGATCCAATCTAATTCATTCGTACGATCCATTCTAATTCATTCATACAATCCATTCTAATTCATTCGTATGATCCATTCTAATTCACTCATACGATCCATTCTAATACATTCATATGATCCATTCTAATTCATTTGCACGAATATATCCATTCTAATTCATTCGTACGATCCATTCTAATTCCTTCTTACGATCTATTCTAATTCATTCGTACGATCCATTATAATTCATTCGCACGATCCATTCTAATTCATTCATAGGATCCATTCTAATTCATTTATACGATCTATTCTAATTCTTTCGCACGAATGTATCCATTCTAATTCATTCGCACGAATGTATCCATTCTAATTCATTCGTACGATCCATTCTAATTCATTCGTACGATCCATTCTAATTCATTCGTACGATCCATTCTAATTCATTCATACGATCTATTCTAATTCATTCATACAATCCATTCTAATTCTTTCACACGATCCATTCTAATTCATTCGTACGATCCATTCTAATTCATTCGCACAATCCATTCTATTTCATTCGTATGATCCATTCTTACACATTGGTACGATCCATTCTAATTCATTCGCACGAATGTATCCATTCTAATTCATTCGTACGAATCCATTCTAATTCATTCGTACAATCTATTCTATTTCATTCGTACGATCCATTCTAATTCATTCGTCCGATCCATTCTAATTCATTCGCACAAATGTATCCATTCTAATTCATTCGTACGATCCATTCTAATTAATTCGTACGATCCATTCTAATTCATTCGTACGATCCATTCTAATTAGAATGGATCATACGAATGAATTAGAATGGATCGTACGAATGAATTAGAATGGATCGTACGAATGAATTAGAATGGATCGTACGAATGAATTAGAATGGATACATTCGTGCGAATGAATTAGAATGGATTGTGCGAATGAATAAGAACAGATTGTGCGAATGAATTAGAATGGATCGTACGAATGAATTAGAATGGATCGTGCGAATGAATTAGAATGGATCGTACGAATGAATTAGAATAGATACATTTGTGCGAATGAATTAGAATGGATCGTACGAATGAATTAGAATGGATCGTATGAATGAATTAGAATGGATCGTACAAATGAATTAGAATGGATCGTGCGAATGAATTAGAATGGATCGTACGAATGAATTAGAATGGATCATGTGAAAGAATTAGAATGGATCGTACAAATGAATTAGAATGGATCGTGCGAATGAATTAGAATGGATCGTACGAATGAATTAGAATGGATACATTTGTGCGAATGAATTAGAATGGATCGTACGAATGAATTAGAATGGATCGTATGAATGAATTAGAATGGATCGTACGAATGAATTAGAATGGATCGTGCAAATGAATTAGAATGGATCATATGAATGAACTAGAATGGATACATTCGTGCGAATGAATTAGAATGGATCGTACGAATGAATTAGAATGGATCGTACGAATGAATTAGAATGGATCTTACGAATGAATTAGAATTGATCGTACGAATGAATTAGAATGGATCGTACGAATGAATTAGAATGGATGGATTCGTGCGAATGAATTAGAATGGATCGTACGAATAAATTAGAATGGATCGTTGAATGGTTTAGAATAGATACATTCGTGCGAATGAATTAGAATGGATCGGACGAATGAATTAGAATGGATCGTACGAATGAATTAGAATGGATCAAATGAATTAATTAGAATGGTTACATTCATGCGAATGAATTAGAATCGATCGTACGAATGGATTAGAATGGATCATACGAATGGATTAGAATGGATACATTCGTGCGAATGAATTAGAATGGATCATACGAATGAGTAAGAATGGATCGTACGAATGAAATAGAATGGATTGTACGAATGAATTAGAATGGATCGTGCGAATGAATTTGAATGGATCGTACGAATGAATTAGAATGGATCATGCTAATGAATTAGAATTGATCGTACGAATTAATTAGAATGGATTGTACGAATGATTTAGAATGGATCGTACGAATGAATTAGAATGGATCGTACGAATGATTTAGAATGGATACATTGGTGCGAATGAATTAGAATGGATCATACGAATGAGTAAGAATGGATCGTACGAATGAAATAGAATGGATCATATTAATGAATTAGAATGGATCGTACGAATGAATTAGAATGGATACATTCGTGCGAATGAATTAGAATGGATCGTGCATGAATGTATCCCTTCTAATTCATTCGTACGATCCATTCTAATTCATTAATATGATCCATTCTAATTCATTCGTACGATCCATTCTAATTCATATGCACAAAGGAATCCATTCTAATCCATTCGTAGGATCCATTCTAATCCATTCGTACGATCCATTCTAATTCATTCATACGATCCATTCTAATTCATTCGCTCGAATGTATCCATTCTAATCCATTCGTACGATCCATTCTAATCCATTCGTATGATCCATTCTAATTCATTTGCATGAATGTAACCATTCTAATTCATTCATTTGATCCATTCTAATTCATTCGTACGATCCATTCTAATTCATTCGTACGATCCATTCTAATTCATTCGTAAGATCCATTCTAATTCATTCGTACGATCTATTCTAATTCATTCGTACGATACATTCTAATTCATTAGCATGGATCTTGCGAATGAATTAGAATGGATCGTACGAATGAATTAGAATGGATCTTACGAATGAATTAGAATGGATCGTACGAATGAATTAGAATGGATCGTACGAAGGAATTAGAACGGATCTTACGAATGAATTAGAATGGATCGTACGAATGAATTAGAATGGATCGTACGAATGAATTAGAATGGATACATTCGTGCGAATGAATTAGAATGGATCGGACGAATGAATTAGAATGGATCGTACGAATGAATTAGAATGGATCGTACGAATAAATTAGAATGGATACATTCGTCCGAATGATTTAGAATGGATCATACGAATGAGTAAGAATGGATCGTACGAATGAAATAGAATAGATTGTACGAATGAATTAGAATGGATTCGTACGAATGAATTAGAATGGATACATTCGTGCGAATGAATTAGAATGGATCGTACCAATGAGTAAGAATGGATCGTAGGATCCATTCTAATTCATTCATACGATCCATTCTAATTCATTCGTACGATCCATTCTAATTCACTCATACGATCCATTCTAATACATTCATACAATCCATTCTAATTCATTTGCACGAATATATCCATTCTAATTTATTCGTACGATCCATTCTAATTACTTCGTACGATCCATTCTAATTCATTCGTACGATCTATTCTAATTCATTCGTACGATCCATTCTAATTCATTCGTACGATCCATTCTAATTCCATCGTACGATCCATTCTAATTCATTCGTACGATCCATTCTAATTCATTCGTACAATCTATTCTAATTCATTCGTACGAATGGATACATTCGTGTGAATGAATTAGAATAGATCGTACGAATGAGTAAGAATGGATCGTACGAATGAAATAGAATGGATAGCACGAATGAATTAGAATTGATCGTACGAATGAATTAGAATGGATCGTGTGAAAGAATTAGAATGGATTGTATGAATGAATTAGAATGGATCGTACTAATGAATTAGAATGGATCGTACGAAGGAATTAGAATGGATCGTACGAATGAATTAGAATGGATCGTACGAATGAATTAGAATAGATCGTACGAATGAATTAGAATGGATCGTACGAAGGAATTAGAATGGATCTTACGAATGAATTAGAATGGATATATTCGTGCAAATGAATTAGAATGGATCGTATGAATGTATTAGAATGGATCGTATGAGTGAATTAGAATGGATCGTACGAATGAATTAGAATGGATCGTATGAATGAATTAGAATAGATTTTGTGAATGAATTAGAACTGATCGTACGAATGAATTAGAATGGATACATTCGTGCGAATGAATTAGAATGGATTATATGAATGAATTAGAATGGATCGTACGAATGAATTAGAATGGATCGTATGAGTGAATTAGAATGGATACGAAGGAATTAGAATGGATCGTACGAAGGAATTAGAATGGATCATTCGAATGAAATAGAATGGATCGTACGAAGGAATTAGAATGGATCGTACAAAGGAATTAGAATGGATCGTACGAATGAATTAGAATGGATATATTCGTGCAAATGAATTAGAATGGATCGTATGAATGAATTAGAATGGATCGTATGAGTGAATTAGAACGGATAGTACGAATGAAGTAGAATGGATCGTATGAATGAATTAGAATGGATACGTTCGTGCGAATTAATTAGAATGGATCGTATGAATGAATTAGAATAGATTGTGCGAATGAATTAGAATGGATCGTACGAATGAATTAGAATGGATACATTCATGTGAATAAATTAGAATGGATTGTATGAAAGAATTAGAATGGATTGTACGAATGAATTAGAACGGATCGTACGAATGAATTAGAGTAGATTGCGCGAATGAATGAATTAGAATAGATCGTACGAATGAATTAGAATGGATCGTACGAAGGAATTAGAATGGATCGTACGAATGAATTAGAATGGATCGTACGAAGGAATTAGAATGGATCGTACGAATGAATTAGAATGGATCGTACGATTGAATTAGAATGGATCATACAAATGAGTAAGAATGGATCGTACGAATGAAATAGAATGGATTGTACGAATGAATTAGAATGGATACATTCGTGCGAATGAATTAGAATGGATCGTGCGAATGAATTGGAATGGATCGTACGAATGAATTAGAATGGATATATTTGAACGAATAAATAAGAATGGATCATACGAATAAATTAGAATGCATCGTACGAATGAATTAGAATGGATAGTGCGAATGAATTAGAATCGATCGTACGAATGAATTAGAATGGATCGTACGAATGAATTAGATCGTATGAATGAATTAGAATGGATCGTACAAATTAATTAAAATGGATACATTCGAGCGAATGAATTAGAATAGATCGTAGGAATGAATTAGAATGGATCTTACGAATGAATTAGAATGGATACATTTGTGAGAATGAATTAGAATGGATCATACGAATGAATTAGAATGCATCGTACGAAAGAATTAGAATGGATATATTCATGCGAATGAATTAGAATGGATCGTACGAATGAATTAGACTGGATCGTACGAATGAATTTGAATGGATACATTTGTGCGAATGAATCTAAATGGATTGTATGAATGAATTACAATGGATCGTACGAATGAATTAGAATGGATCGTATGAATGAATTAGAATAGCTCATACGAATGAATTAGAATAAATCGTATGAATGAATTGGAATGGTTACATTCGTGCGAATGAGTTAGAATAGATCGTATGAATGAATTAGAATGGATTGTACGAATAAATTAGAATGGATCGTGGGAATGAATTAGAATGGACCTTACGAATGAATTAGAATGGATCGTATGAATGAATTAGAATGGATCGTACGAATGAATTAGAATGGATACATTCGTGCGAATGAATTAGAATGGATCGGACGAATGAATTAGAATGGATCGTACGAATGAATTAGAATGGATCAAATGAATGAATTAGAATGGTTACATTCATGCGAATGAATTAGAATGGATCGTACGAATGGATTAGAATGGATCGTACGAATGGATTAGAATGGATACATTCGTGCGAATGAATTAGAATGGATTGTATGAATGAATTAGAATGGATCGTACGATCCATTCGAATTCATTCGCACGATCCATTCTAATTCATTCATACGATCCATTCTAATTTATTCATAAAATCCATTCTAATTCTTTTACACGATCCATTCTAATTCATTCGTAGGATCCATTCTAATTCATTCGTACAATCTATTCTATTTCATTCGTACGATCCATTCTTACTCATTCATATGATCCATTCTAATTCATTCGGACGAATGTATCCATTCTAATTTATTCGTACGATCCATTCTAATTCATTCGCACGATCCATTCTAATCCATTCTTACTCATTCGTATGATCCATTCTAATTCATTCGTATGATCCATTCTAATTCCTTCGTACGATCCATTCTAATTCATTCGTACGATCCATTCTAATGCATTCGTACGATCCATTCTAATTCCTTCGTACGATCCATTCTAATTCATTCGTACGATCCATTCTAATTCATTCGCGCAATCTATTCTAATTCTTTCGTACAATCCATTCTAATTCATTCGTACGATCCATTCTAATTCATTCATACAATCCATTCTAGTTCATTCGTACGATCCATTCTAATTCATTCGTACGATCCATTCTAATTCATTCATACAATCCATTCTAATTTATTCGCACGAATGTATCCATTCTAATTCATTCGTACGATCCAATCTAATTCATTAATATGATCCATTCTAATTCATTCGAACGATCCATTCTAATTCATTCGTACGATCCATTCTAATTCATTCGCACAATCTATTCTAATTCATTCATACGATCCATTCTAATTCATTCGCACAAATGTATCCATTCTAATTCATTCATACGATCCATTCTTCTTCATTCGTACTATCCCTTCTAATTCACTCATACGATCCCTTCTAATTCATTCATACGATCCATTCTAATTCATTTGCACGAATATATCCATTCTAATTCATTCGTACGATCCATTCTAATTCCTTCGTACGATCCATTCTAATTCCTTCGTACGATCCATTCTATTTCTTTCGTATGATCCATTCTAATTCCTTCGTACGATCCATTCTAATTCCTTGGTATCCATTCTAATTCACTCATACGATCCATTCTAATTCATTCGTACGATCCATTCTAATTCATTCATACAATCCATTCTAATTCTTTCACACGATCCATTCTAATTCATTCGTACGATCCATTCTAATTCATTCGCACAATCCATTCTATTTCATTCGTACGATCCATTCTTACTCATTCGTATGATCCATTCTAATTCATTCGCACGAATGTATCCATAATGGATCATACGAATGAGTAAGAATGGATCGTACGAATGAAATAGAATGGATTGTGCGAATGAATTAGAATGGACCGTACGAATGAATTAGAATGGATACATTCGTGCGAATGAATTAGAATGGATCGGACGAATGAATTAGAATGGATCGTACAAATGAATTAGAATGGATCGTACGAATGAAATAGAATGGATCGTACGAATAAATTAGAATGGATACATTCGTCCGAATGAATTAGAATGGATCATACGAATGAGTAAGAATGGATCGTACGAATGAAATAGAATAGATTGTACGAATGAATTAGAATGGATTCGTACGAATGAATTAGAATGGATACATTCATGCGAATGAATTAGAATGGATCATACCAATGAGTAAGAATGGATCGTATGAATGAAATAGAATGGATTATGCGAATGAATTAGAATGGATCGTACGAATGAATTAGAATGGATCGTGTGAAAGAATTAGAATGGATTATATGAATAAATTAGAATAGATCGTATGAATGAATTAGAATGGATCGTACGAATGAATTAGAATGGATCGTACGAATGAATTAGAATGGATACATTCGTGCGAATGAATTAGAATGGAAACATTTGTGCGAAAGACTTAGAATAGATCGTATGAATGAATTAGAATGGATCCTATGAATGAATTAGAATGGATCATGCGAATGAATTAGAATGGATCGTACGAATGAATTAGAATGGATCGTGCTAATGAATTAGAATTGATCGACCGAATGAATTAGCATGGATCGTACTAATGAATTAGAATGGAACGTACGAATGAATTAGAATGGATCGTGTGAAAGAATTAGAATGGATTGTATGAATGAATTAGAATGAATTCGTACGATCCATTCGAATTCATTCGCACGAACCATTCTATTTCATTCATATGATCCATTCTAATTTATTCGTACGATCCATTCTAATTCATATGCACAAAGGTATCCATTCTAATCCATTCGTAGGATCCATTCTAATCCATTCGTACGATCCATTCTAATTCATTCGTACGATCCATTCTAATTCATTCGCACGATCCATTCTAATTCATTCGTACTATCCATTCTAATTCATTCGCACGAATGTATCCATTCTAATTCATTCTTACATACGATTCATTCTAATTCATTCGCACGAATGTATCCATTACGATCTATTCTAATTCATTCATACAATCCATTCTAATTCTTTCACACGATCCATTCTAATTCATTCGTACGATCCATTCTAATTCATTCGCACAATCCATTCTATTTCATTCGTACGATCCATTCTTACTCATTGGTACGATCCATTCTAATTCATTCGCACGAATGTATCCATTCTAATTCATTCGTACGAATCCATTCTAATTCATTTGTACAATCTATTCTATTTCATTCGTACGATCCATTCTTACTCATTCGTATGATCCATTCTAATTCATTCGGACGAATGTATCCATTCTAATTTATTCGTATGATCCATTCTAATTCATTCGTACGATCCATTCTAATTCATTCGTACGATCCATTCTAATTCATTCGTCCGATCCATTCTAATTCATTCGCATGAATGTATCCATTCTAATTCATTCATACGATCCATTCTAATTCATTCGTACGATCCATTCTAATTCATTCATAAGATCCATTCTAATTCATTCGTATGATCCATTCTAATTCATTCGTACGATCCATTCTAATTCATTCGCACGAATGTATCCATTCTAGTTCATTCGTACGATCCATTCTAATTCATTTGTACGATCCATTCTAATTCATTCGCACGATCCATTCTAATTCATTCGTACGATCCATTCTAATTCATTCATACGATCCATTCTTATTCATTCGCACAAATGTATCCATTCTAATTCATTCGTACGATCCATTCTAATTCAATCGCACGATCCATTCTAATTCATTCGTACGATCCATTCTAATTCATTCGCACGATCCATTCTAATTCATTCGTACGATCCATTCTAATTCATTCATACGATCCATTCTAATTCATTCGTACGATCCATTCTAATTCATTCGCACAAATGTATCCGTTCTAATTCATTCGTACGATCCATTCTAATTCATTCGCACGATCCATTCTAATTCATTCGTACGATCCATTCTAATTCATTCGTACGATCCATTCTAATTCATTCGTATGATCCATTCTAATTAATTCGTAGGATCCATTCTAATTCATTCGTACGATCCATTCTAATTCATTCATACAATCCATTCTAATTCATTCGCACGAATGTATCCATTCTAATTAATTCGTACGATCCATTCTATTTCATTTGTATGATCTATTCTTATTCATTCGCACGATCCAGTCTAATTGATTCGCACGATCCATTCTAATTCATTTGCACAAATGTATCCATTCTAATTCATTCGTACGATCCATTCTAATTCATTAATATAATCCATTCTAATTCTTTCGTACGATCCATTCTAATTCATATGCACAAAGGTATCCATTCTAATTCTTTCGCACGAAAGAAATAGAATGGATTGTATGAAAGAATTAGAATGGATCGTGCGAATGAATTAGAATGGATCGTACGAAGGAATTAGAGTGGATCGTACGAAGGAATTAGAATGGATCGTACGAATGAGTAAGAATGGATCGTTCGAATGAATTAGATTGGATCGTACGAATAAATTAGAATGGATCGTACGAATGAATTAGAATGGATCGTACGAATGAATTAGAATGGATCGTACAAATGAATTAGAATGGATCGTACGAATGAATTAGAATGGATACATTCGTGCGAATGAATTAGAATGGATCGTACGAATGAATTAGAATGGATCGTACAAATGATTTAGAATGGATACATTTGTGCCAATGAATTAGAATGGATGGTATGAATGAATTAGAATGGATCGTATGAATGAATTAGAATGGATCGTACGAATGAATTAGAATGGATCGTGCGAATGAATTAGAATGGATCGTACGAATGAACTAAAATGGATACATTCGTGCTAATGAATTAGAATGGATCGTACGAATGAATTAGAATGGATCTTACGAATGAATTAGAATGGATCGTACGAATGAATTAGAATGGTTCGTACGAATGAATTAGAATAGATACATTCGTGCGAATGAATTAGAATGGATCGGACGAATGAATTAGAATGGATCGTACGAATGAATTAGAATGGATCGTACGAATAAATTAGAATGGATACATTCGTCCGAATGAATTAGAATGGATCATACGAATAAGTAAGAATGGATCGTACGAATGAAATAGAATAGATTGTATGAATGAATTAGAATGGATCCTACGAATGAATTAGAATGGATCGTGTGAAAGAATTAGAATGGATTATATGAATGAATTAGAATGGATCGTATGAATGAATTAGAATGGATCGTGCGAATGAATTCGAATGGATCGTACGAATTCATTCTAATACATTCATACAATCCATTCTAATTCTTTCACACGATCTATTCTAATTCATTCATAGGATCCATTCTAATTCATTCGTACAATCTATTCTATTTCATTCGTACGATCCATTCTTACTCATTCGTATGATCCATTCTAATTCATTCGCACGAATGTATCTATTCTAATTCATTCGTACGAATCCATTCTAATTCATTCGTATAATCCATTCTATTTCATTCGTACGATCCATTCTTACTCATTCGTATGATCCATTCTAATTCATTCGCACGAATGTATCCATTCTAATTCATTCGTACGATCCATTCTAATTCATTCGTACGATCCATTCTTATTCATTCATACGATCCATTCTAATTTATTCGCACAATCCATTCTATTTCATTCGTACAATCCATTCTAATTCATTCGTATGATCCATTCTAACTCATTCGGTGGATCCATTCTAATTCATTCGCACGAATGAATTAGAACTGATCGTACGAATGAATTAGAATGGATACATTCGTGCGAATGAATTAGAATGGATTGTATGAATGAATTAGAATGGATCGTACGAATGAACTAGAATGGATACATTCATGCGAATGAATTAGAATGGATCGTACGAATGAATTAGAATGGATCTTACGAATGAATTAGAATGGATCGTGCGAATGAATTAGAATGGATCGTACGAAGGAATTAGAATGGATCGGACGAATGAAATAGAATGGATTGTGCGAATAAATTAGAATGGATCGTATGAATGAATAAGAATGGATCGTACGAATGAATTAGAATGGATCGTACGAATGAATTAGAATGGATACATTCGTGCGAATGAATTAGAATGGATCATATGAATGAGTAAGAATGGATCGTACGAATGAAATAGAATGGATTGTACGAAACAATTAGAATGGATTCGTACGAATGAATTAGAATGGATACATTCGTGCGAATGAATTAGAATGGATCGGACGAATGAATTTGAATGGATCGTACGAATGAGTAAGAATGGATCGTACGAATGAAATAGAATAGATCGTACGAATGAATTAGAATGGATCGTACGAAGGAATTAGAATGGATCGTACGAATGAATTAGAATGGATATATTCGTACAAATGAATTAGAATGGATCGTATGAATGTATTAGAATGGATCGTATGAGTTAATTAGAATGGATCGTACGAATGAATTAGAATGGATCATATGAATGAATTAGAATGGATACATTCGTGTGAATGAATTAGAATGGATCGTATGAATGAATTAGAATAGATTTTGTGAATGAATTAGAACTGATCGTACGAATGAATTAGAATGGATACATTCGTGCGAATGAATTAGAATGGATTGTATGAATGAATTAGAATGGATCCTATGAATGAATTAGAATGGATCGTGCGAATGAATTAGAATGGATCGTACGAATGAATTAGAATGGATCGTGCTAATGAATTAGAATTGATCGAACGAATGAATTAGCATGGATCGTGCTAATGAATTAGAATGGATCGTACGAATGAATTAGAATGGATCTTACGAATGAATTAGAATGGATCGTACGAATGAATTAGAATGGATCGTACGAATGAATTAGAATGGATACATTCGTGCGAAAGAATTAGAATGGATCGGACGAATGAATTAGAATGGATCGTACGGATGAATTAGAATGGATCAAATGAATGAATTAGAATGGATCGTACGAATGAATTAGAATGCATCGTACGAAAGAATTAGAATGGATATATTCGTGCGAATGTATTAGAATGGATCGTACGAATGAATTAGAATGGATCGTACGAATGAACTAGAATAGATACATTCATGCGAATGAATTAGAATGGATCGTACGAATGAATTAGAATGGATCGTGCGAATGAATTAGAATGGATCGTACGAATGAATTAGAATGGATTGTACGATTCATTCTAATTCATTCGTATGATCCATTCTAATACATTCGTACGATTCATGCTAATTCATTCGCACGATCCATTCTAATTCATTCGTACGATCCATTCTTATTCATTCATACGATCCATTCTAATTTATTCACACAATCCATTCTAATTCATTCGTACAATCCATTCTAATTCATTCGTATGATCCATTCTAACTCATTCGGTGGATCCATTCTAATTCATTCGTACGATCCATTCTAATTCATTCCCATGATCCATTCAAATTTATTCGTACGATCCATTCTAATTCATTCGTACGATCTATTCTAATTCATTCGCACGAATGTAACCATTCTAATTCATTCATACGATTCATTCTAATTCATTCGCATGAGCTATTCTAATTCATTCGTACGATCCATTCTAATTCATTAGTACGATCCATTGTAATTCATTCATACAATCCATTTAGATTCATTCGCACAAATGTATCCATTCAAATTCATTCGTACGATCCAGTCTAATTCATTCGTACGATCCATTCTAATTCATTCGCACGAATATATCCATTCTAATTCTTTCGTACGATGCATTCTAATTCATTCGTACGATCCATTCTAATTCAGTCATTTGATCCATTCTAATTCATTCGTACGATCCATTCTAATTCATTCGTCCGATCCATTCTAATTCATTCGCACGAATGTATCCATTCTAATTCATTCGTACGATCCATTCTAATTCATTCGTACGATCCATTCTAATTCATTCGCACGAATGTACCCATTCTAGTTCATTCGCACGACCCATTCTAATTCATTCGTACAATCCATTCTAATTCATTCGCACGATCCATTCTAATTCATTCGTACGATCAATTCTAATTCATTCGCACGAATGTATCTATTCTAATTCATTCGTACGATCCTGAATTAGAATAGATCGTACGAATGAATGGATCGTGCTAATGAATTAGAATGGAATATACGAATGAATTAGAATGGATCATACGAATTAATTAGAATGGATCATATGAATGAATTAGAATGGATCGTACGAATGAATTAGAATGGATCGTACAAATGAATTAGAATGGATCGTGCGAATGAATTAGAATGGATCGTACGAATGAATTAGAATGGATACATTTGTGCGAATGAATTAGAATGGATCATACGAATGAATTAGAATGGATCGTATGAATGAATTAGAATGGATCGTACGAATGAATTAGAATGGATCGTGCGAATGAATTAGAATGGATCGTACGAATGAATTAGAATGGATCGTGTAAAAGAATTAGAATGGATCGTACGAATGAATTAGAATGGATCGTGCGAATGAATTAGAATGGATCGTACGAGTGAATTAGAATGGATACATTCGTGCGAATGAATTAGAATGGATCGGACGAATGAATTAGAATGGATCGTACGAATGAGTAAGAATGGATCGTACGAATGAAATAGAATAGATCGTACGAATGAATTAGAATGGATCGTACGAAGGAATTAGAATGGATCGAACGAATGAATTAGAATGGATATATTCGTGCAAATGAATTAGAAAGGATCGTATGAATGTATTAGAATGGATCGTATGAGTGAATTAGAATGGATCGTACGAAAGAATTAGAATGGATCGTATGAATGAATTAGAATGGATCGTATGAATGAATTAGAATGGATCGTGCGAATGAATTAGAATGGATCGTACGAATGAATTAGAATGGATACATTTGTGCGAATGAATTAGAATGGATCGTACGAATGAATTAGAATGGATCTTACGAATGAATTAGAATGGATCGTACGAATGAATTAGAATGGATCGTACGAATGAATTAGAATGGATCTTACGAATGAATTAGAATGGATCGTGCGAATGAATTAGAATGGATCGTACGAATGAATTAGAATGGATCATACGAATGAGTAAGAATGGATCGTACGAATGAAATAGAATAGATTGTACGAATGAATTAGAATGGATTCGTACGAATGAATTAGAATGGATTGTACGAATGAATTAGAATGGATCATACGAATTAATTAGAATGGATCGTACGAATGAATTAGAATGGATCGTACGAATGAATTAGAATGGATACATTTGTGCGAATGAAGTAGAATGGATCGGACGAATGAATTAGAATAGATCGTACGAATGAATTAGAATGGATCGTACGAATGGATTAGAATGGATACATTCGTGCGAATGAATTAGAATGGATTGTATGAATGAATTAGAATGGATCGTACGAATGAATTAGAATGGATCGTACAAATGAATTAGAATGGATCGTACGAATGGATTAGAATGGATTGTACGAATGAATTAGAATGGATCCTACGAATGAATTAGAATGGATCGTGTAAAAGAATTAGAATGGATTGTATGAATGAATTAGAATGGATCGTATGAATGAATTAGAATGGATCGTGCGAATGAATTAGAATTGATCGAACGAATGAATTAGCATGGATCGCGCTAATGAATTCGAATGGAACGTACGAATGAATTAGAATGGATCGTGTGAAAGAATTAGAATGGATTGTATGAATGAATTAGAATGAATTCGTACGATCCATTCGAATTCATTCGCACGATCCATTCTAATTCATTCATACGATCCATTCTAATTCATTCTTACAATCCATTCTAATTCTTTCACACGATCCAGTCTAATTCATTCGTAGGATCCATTCTAATTCATTCATACAATCCATTCTAATCCATTCGTACGATCCATTCTAATTCATTCGTACGATCCATTCTAATTCATTCGTACGATCCATTCTAATTCATTCATACAATCCATTCTAATTCATTCGCACGAATGTATCCATTCTAATCCATTCGTACGATCCATTCTAATTCATTCGTAAGATCCATTCTAATTCATTCGTACGATCCATCTAATTCATTCGTACGATCCATTCTAATTCATTCGTACGATCCATTCTAATTCATTCGCACGAATGTATCCATTCTAATTCATTCGTACAATCCATTCTATTTCATTCGTATGATCCATTCTTACTCATTCGTATGATCCATTCTAATTCATTCGTATGATCCATTCTAATTCATTCGTACGATCCATTCTAATTCATTCGTACGATCCATTCTAATTCATTCGCACGATCCATTCTAATTCATTCATACGATCCATTCTAATTCATTCATACGATCCATTCTAATTCATTCGCCCGATCCATTATAATTCATTCATACGATCCATTCTATTCGAATGGATCATGCGATCCATTCGAATTCATTCGCACGATCCATTCTAATTCATTCGTACAATCCATTCTATTTCATTTGTACGATTCATTCTTACTCATTCGTATGATCCATTCTAATTCATTCGTACGATCCATTCTAATTCATTTGTACGATCCATTCTAATTCTTTCACACGATCCATTCTAATTCATTCGTAGGATCCATTCTAATTCATTCGTACAATCTATTCTAATTCATTCGTACGATCCATTCTAATTCATTCGTACGATCGTACGAATGAATTAGAATGGATCGTACGGAATGAATTAGAATGGATTGTATTAATGAATTAGAATGGATACATTCGTGCGAATGAATTAGAATGGATCATACGAATGAGTAAGAATGGATCGTACAAATGAAATAGAATGGATTGTACGAATGAATTAGAATGGATCGTACAAATGAATTAGAATGGATCGTACGACTGAATTAGAATGGATCATACGAATGAATTAGAATGGATCGTGTAAAAGAATTAGAATGGATTGTATGAATGAATTAGAATAGATCGTATGAATGAATTAGAATGGATCGTACGAATGAATTAGAATGGATCGTACGAATGAACTAGAATGGATACATTCGTGCAAATGAATTAGAATGGATCGTACGAAGGAATTAGAATGGATCATACGAATGAATTAGAATGGATCGTACGAATGAATTAGAATAGATCGTACGAATGAATTAGAGTGGATCGTTCGAAGGAATTAGAATGGATCGTACGAATGAATTAGAATGGATATATTCGTGCAAATGAATTAGAATGGATCGTATGAATGTATTAGAATGGATCGTACGAATGAATTAGAATGAATTCGTACGAATGAATTAGAATGGATACATTCGTGCGAATGAGTTAGAATGGATCGTACCAATGAGTAAGAATGGATCGTACGAATGAATAGAATGGATCGTATGAATGAATTAGAATGGATACATTCGTGTGAATGAATTAGAATGGATCGAATGAATGAATTAGAATAGATTTTGTGAATGAATTAGAACTGATCGTACGAATGAATTAGAATGGATACATTCGTGCGAATGAATTAGAATGGATTGTATGAATGAATTAGAATGGATCCTATGAATGAATTAGAATGGATCGTACTAATGAATTAGAATGGATCGTACGAATGAATTAGAATGGATCTTACGAATGAAATAGAATAGATTGTACGAATGAATTAGAATGGATTCGTACGAATGAATTAGAATGGATACATTCGTGCGAATGAATTAGAATGGATCGTACCAATAAGTAAGAATGGATCATACGAATGAAATAGAATGGATTGTGCGAATGAATTAGAATGGATCGCATGAATGTATCCATTCTAATTCATTCGTACGATCCATTCTAATTCATTTGTACGATCCATTCTAATTCATTCCTATGATCCATTCTAATTAATTCGTATGATCCATTCTAATTCATTTGTACGATCCATTCTAATTCATTCATACAATCCATTCTAATTCATTCGTACGATCCATTCTAATTCACTCATACGATCCATTCTAATACATTCATACGATCCATTCTAATTCATTTGCGCGAATATAACCATTCTAATTCATTCGTACGATCCATTCTAATTCCTTCGTATGATCCATTCTAATTCATTCGTACGATCTATTCTAATTCATTCGTACGATCCATTCTAATTCATTCGTACGATCCATTCTAATTCCTTCGTACGATCCATTCTAATTCATTCGTACGATCCATTCTAATTCATTTGTACAATCTATTCTAATTCATTCGTACGAATGGATACATTCGTGTGAATGAATTAGAATGGATCGTACGAATGAAAAAGAATGGATCGTACGAATGAAATATAATGGATTGCACGAATGAATTAGAATGGATCGTATGAATGAATTAGAATGGATCGTACGAAGGAATTAGAATGGATCGTACGAATGAATTAGAATGGATCGTACGAATGAATTAGAATTGATCGTACGAATGAATTAGAATGGATCGTACGAAGGAATTAGAATGGATCGTACGAATGAATTAGAATGTATCGTGCTAATGAATTAGAATTGATCGAACGAATGAATTAGCATGGATCGTGCTAATGAATTAGAATGGAACGTACGAATGAATTAGAATGGATCGTGTGAAAGAATTAGAATGGATTGTATGAATGAATTAGAATGAATTCGTACGATCCATTCGAATTCATTCGCACGATCCATTCTAATTCATTCATACGATCCATTCTAATTCATTCATACAACCCATTCTAATTCTTTCACACGATCCATTCTAATTCATTCGTAGGATCCATTCTAATTCATTTGTACAATCTATTCTATTCCATTCGTACGATCCATTCTTACTCATTCGTATGATCCATTCTAATTCATTCGGACGAATGTATCCATTCTAATTTATTCGTACGATCCATTCTAATTCATTCGTACGATCCATTCTAATTCATTCATACGATCTATTCTAATTCATTCGTACGTTCCAATCTAATTTCATTCATACGATCCATTCTAATTCATTCGCTCGAATGTATCCATTCTAATCCATTCGTACGATCCATTCTAATCCATTCGTACGATCCATTCTAATTCATTCGCATGAATATAACCATTCTAATTCATTCATTTGATCCATTCTAATTCATTCGTACGATCCATTCTAATTCATTCGTCCGATCCATTCTAATTCATTCGCACGAATGTATCCATTCTTATTCATTCGTACGATTAATTCTAATTCATTCGTACGATCCATTCTAATTCATTCGTAAGATCCATTCTAATTCATTCGTACGATCCATTCTAATTCATTCGTACGATCCATTCTAATTCATTCGCACGAATGTATCCATTCTAGTTCATTCGTACGATCCATTCTAATTCATTCGTACGATCCATTCTAATTCATTCGTACGATCAATTCTAATTCATTCGCACGAATGTATCCATTCTAATTCATTCGTACGATCCTGAATTACAATGGATCGTACGAATGAATTAGAATGGATACCTTTGTGCATATGAATTAGAATGGATCGTACGAATGAATTAGAATGGATCATATTAATGAATTAGAATGGATCGTACGAATGAATTAGAATGGATCGTACGAATGAATTAGAATGGATCTTACGAATGGATTAGAATGGATACATTCGTGCGAATGAATTAGAATGGATCGGACGAATGAATTAGAATGGATCGTACGAATGAATTAGAATGGATCAAATGAATGAATTAGAATGGTTACATTCATGCGAATGAATTAGAATGGATCGTACGAATGGATTAGAATGGATCGTACGAATGGATTAGAATGGATACATTCGAGCGAATGAATTAGAATGGATCGTACGAATGAAATTAGAATGGATCGTACGAATGAATTAGAATGGATCGTACGAATGAATTAGAATGGATCGTGGGAAAGAATTAGAATGGATCGTACGAATGAATTAGAATGGATCGTGCGAATGAATTAGAATGGATCGTACGAATGAATTAGAATGGATCGAACGAATGAATTAGCATGGATTGTGCATTCGTACGATCCATTCTAATTCATTCGTAAGATCCATTCTAATTCATTCGTACGATCCATTCTAATTCATTCGTACGATCCATTCTGATTCATTCGTACGATCCATTCTAGTTCATTCGTGCAATCCATTCTAATTCATTCGTGCAATCAATTTTATTTCATTCGTACGATCCATTCTTACTCATTCGTACGATCTATTCTAATTCATTCACACGAATGTATCCATTCGTACGAATGAATTATAATAGATTGTACGAATGAATTAGAATGGATCGTACGAATGAATTAGAATGGATCGTACGAAGGAATTAGAATGGATCGTACGAATGAATTAGAATGGATCGTACGAATGAATTAGAATAGATCGTACGAATGAATTAGAATGGATCGTACGAAAGAATTAGAATGGATCGTACGAATGAATTAGAATGGATATATTCGTGCAAATGAATTAGAATGGATCGTATGAATGTATTAGAATGGATCGTATGAGTGAATTAGAATGGATCGTACGAATGAATTAGAATGGATTGTATGAATGAATTAGAATGGATCGTCCGAATGAATTAGAATGGATCGTGTGAATGAATTAGAATGGATCGGACGAATGAATTAGAATGGATCGTACGAATGAATTAGAATGGATCGTATGAATAAATTAGAATGTATACATTCGTCCGAATGAATTAGAATGGATCATACAAATGAGTAAGAATGGATCGTACGAATGAAATAGAATAGATTGTACGAATGAATTAGAATGGATCGTGCGAATGAATTAGAATGGATCGTACGAATGAATTAGAATGGATCGTGCGAATGAATTCGAATGGATCATACGAATGAATTAGAATGGATACCTTTGTGCAAATGAATTAGAATGGATCGTATGAATGAATTAGAATGGATCGTATGAGTGAATTAGAACGGATAGTACGAATGAAGTAGAATGGATCGTATGAATGAATTAGAATGTATACATTCGTGCGAATGAATTAAAATGGATCGTATGAATGAATTAGAATAGATTTGTGCGAATGAATTAGAATGGATCGTACGAATGAATTAGAATGGATACATTCAAGCGAATAAATTAGAATGGATCGTACAAATGAATTAGAATATATCGAACGAATGGATTAGAATGGATCATACGAATGGATTAGAATGGATACCTTTGTGCATATGAGTTAGAATGGATCGTATGAATGAATTAGAATGGATCGTAGAATGGATCATATGAATGAATTAGAATGAATTAGAATGGATCGTACGAATGAATTAGAATAGATCATAGGAATGAATTAGAATGGATCGTGCAAATGAATTAGAATGGATACATTCGTGCGAATGAATTAGAATGTATCGGACGAATGAATTAGAATGGATCGTATGAATGAGTAAGAATGGATCGTACGAATGAAATAGAATAGATCGTACGAATGAATTAGAATGGATCGTACGAAGGAATTAGAATGGATCGTATGAATGAATTAGAATGGATATATTCGTACAAATGAATTAGAATGGATCATATGAATGTATTTGAATGGATCGTATGAGTGAATTAGAATGGATCGTATGAATGAATTAGAATGGATCGTATGAATGAATTAGAATGGATACATTCGTGTGAATGAATTAGAATGGATCGTATGAATGAATTAGAATAGATTTTGTGAATGAATTAGAACTGATCGTACGAATGAATTAGAATGCATACATTCGTGCGAATGAATTAGAATGAATTAGAATGGATCGGACGAATGAATTAGAATGGATCGTACGAATGAATTAGAATGGACCAAATGAATGAATTAGAATGGTTACATTGCGAATGAATTAGAATGGATCGTACGAATGGATTAGAATGGATCGTACGAATGGATTAGAATGGATACATTCGTGCGAATGAATTAGAATGGATCATAGAATGAGTAAGAATGGATCATACGAATGAATTAGAATGGATTGTACGAATGAATTAGAATGGATCGTGCGAATGAATTTGAATTGATCGTACGAATGAATTAGAATGGATCGTGCTAATGAATTAGAATTGATCGTACGAATGAAATAGAATGGATTGTACGAATGATTTAGAGTGGATCATACGAATGAATTAGAATGGATCGTACGAATGATTTAGAATGGATACATTCGTACGAATGAATTAGAATGGATCATACGAATGAGTAAGAACGGATCGTACGATCTATTCTAATTCATTCATACGATCTATTCTAATTCATTCATACAATCCATTCTAATTCTTTCACACGATCCATTCTAATTCATTCGTACGATCCATTCTAATTTATTCGCACAATCCATTCTATTTCATTCGTACGATCCATTCTTACTCATTGGTAAGATCCATTCTAATTCATTCGCATGAATGTATCCATTCTAATTCATTCGTATGAATCCATTCTAATTCATTCGTACAATCTATTCTATTTCATTCGTACGATCCATTCTTACTCATTCGTATGATCCATTCTAATTCATTCGGACGAATGTATCCATTCTAATTTATTCATACGATCCATTCAAATTCATTCGTTCGATCCATTCTAATTCATTCACACGAATATATCCATTCTAATTCATTCGTACGATCCATTCTAATTCATTCGTACGATCCATTCTAATTCATTCATACGATCCATTCTAATTCATTCGTACGAATCCATTCTAATTCATTCGTACAATCTATTCTATTTCATTCGTACGATCCATTCTTACTCATTCGTATGATCCATTCTAATTCATTCGGACGAATGTATCCATTCTAATTTATTCGTACGATCCATTCTAATTCATTCGTACGATCCATTCTAATTCATTTGTACGATCCATTCTAATTCATTCGTCCGATCCATTCTAATTCATTTGCACGAATGTATCCATTCTAATTCATTCGTACGATCCATGCTAATTCATTCGTACGATCCATTCTAATTCATTCGTAAGATCCATTCTAATTCATTCATACGATCCATTCTAATTCATTCGTACGATCCATTCTAATTCCTTCGTACGATCCATTCTAATTCATTCGTACGATCCATTCTTATTCATTCGTACGATCCATTCTAATTCCTTCGTACGATCCATTCTAATTCATTCGTACGATCCATTCTAATTCATTCGCGCAATCTATTTTAATTCATTCGTACGATCTATTCTAATTCATTCGTACGATCCATTCTAATTCATTCGCACGATCCATTCTAATTCATTCGCGCAATCTATTCTAATTCATTCGCACGATCCATTCTAATTCATTCGTACGATCCATTCTAATTCTTTCACACGATCCATTCTAATTCATTCGTACGATCCATTCTAATTTATTCGTACGATCTATTCTAATTCATTCGTATGATCCATTCTAATTCATTCGTACGATCCATTCTAATTCATTCGTACGATCCATTCTAATTCATTCATACAATCCATTCTAATTCTTTCACACGATCCATTCTAATTCATTCGTACGATCCATTCTAATTCATTCGTGCAATCCATTCTATTTCATTCGTACGATCCATTCTTACTCATTCGTACGATCCATTCTAATTCATTCACACAATTGTATCCATTCGTACGAATGAATTAGAATAGATTGTACGAATGAATTAGAATGGATCGTACGAATGAATTAGAATGGATCGTACGAAGGAATTAGAATAGATCGTACGAATGAATTAGAATAGATCGTACGAATGAATTAGAATGGATCGTACGAATGAATTAGAATGGATCGTACGAATGAATTAGAATGGATATATTCGTGCAAATGAATTTGAATGGATCGTATGAATGTATTAGAATGGATCGTTTGAGTGAATTAGAATGGATCGTACGAATGAATTAGAATGGATTGTATGAATGAATTAGAATGGATCGTACGAATGAATTAGAATGGATCGTGTGAATGAATTAGAATGGATCGGACGAATGAATTAGAATGGATCGTACGAATGAATTAGAATGGATCGTATGAATGAATTAGAATGGATCGTACGAATAAATTAGAATGGATACATTCGTCCGAATGAATTAGAATGGATCATACGAATTAGTAAGAATGGATCGTACGAATGAAATAGAATAGATTGTACGAATGAATTAGAATGGATCGTGCGAATGAATTAGAATGGATCATACAAATGAATTAGAATGGATCGTACGAATGAATTAGAATGGATCGTGCGAATGAATTCGACTGGATCGTACGAATGAATTAGAATGGATACTTTTGTGCAAATGAATTAGAATGGATCGTATGAATGAATTAGAATGGATCGTATGAGTGAAATAGAATGGATAGTACGAATGAAGTAGAATGGATCGTATGAATGAATTAGAATGGATACATTCGTGCGAATGAATTAGAATGGATCGTATGAATGAATTAGAATAGATTGTGCGAATGAATTAGAATGGATCGTACGAATGAATTAGAATGGATACATTCGTGCGAATAAATTAGAATGGATCGTACGAATGAATTAGAATGTATCGTACGAATGGATTAGAATGGATCCTACGAATGGATTAGAATGGATACCTTTGTGCATATGAATTAGAATGGATCGTATAAATGAATTAGAATGGATCGTAGAATGGATCGTACGAATGAATTAGAATGAATTAGAATGGATCGTACGAATGAATTAGAATAGATCATAGGAATGAATTAGAATGGATCGTGCAAATGAATTAGAATGGATACATTCGTGCGAATGAATTAGAATGGATCGGACGAATGAATTAGAATGGATCGTACGAATGAGTAAGAATGGATCGTACGAATGAATTAGAATGGATATATTCGTGCAAATGAATTAGAATGGATCGTATGAATGTTTTAGAATGGATCGTATGAGTGAATTAGAATGGATCGTACGAATGAATTAGAATGGATCGTATGAATGAATTAGAATGGATACATTCGTGTGAATGAATTATAATGGATCGTATGAATGAATTAGAAAAGATTTTGTGAATGAATTAGAACTGATCGTACGAATGAATTAGAGTGGATACATTCGTGCGAATAAATTAGAATGGATCGGACGAATGAATTTAGAATGGATCGTACGAATGAATTAGAATGGATCAAATGAATTAATTAGAATGGTTACATTCATGCGAATGAATTAGAATGGATCGTACGAATGGATTATAATGGATTGTACGAATGGATTAGAATGGATACATTCTTGCGAATGAATTAGAATGGATCATACGAATAAGTAAGAATGGATTGTACGAATAAAATAGAATGGATTGTACGAATGAATTAGAATGGATCGTGTGAATGAATTTGAATGGATCGTACGAATGAATTAGAATGGATCGTGCTAATGAATTAGAATTGATCGTACGAATGAAATAGAATGGATTGTACGAATGATTTAGATTGGATCGTACGAATGAATTAGAATGGATCGTACGAATGATTTAGAATGGATACATTCGTGCTATTGAATTAGAATGGATCATACGAATGAGTATGAATGGATCATATGAATGAAATAGAATGGATTATACGAATGAATTAGAATGGATTCGTACGAATGAATTAGAATGGATACATTCGTGCGATCCATTCTAATTCATTCATACGATATATTCTAATTCATTCATACAATCCATTCTAATTCTTTCACATGGTCCATTCTAATTCATTCGTACGATCCATTCTAATTCATTCGCACAATCCATTCTATTTCATTCGTACGATCCATTCTTACTCATTGGTACGATCCATTCTAATTCATTCGCACGAATGTATCCATTCTAATTCATTCGTACGAATCCATTCTAATTCATTCGTACAATCTATTCTATTTCATTCGTACGATCCATTCTTACTCATTCGTATGATCCATTATAATTCATTCGGACGAATGTATCCATTCTACTTTATTCGTACGATCCATTCTAATTCAATCGTACGATCCATTCTAATTTATTCATCCGATCCATTCTAATTCATTCGCACGAATGTATCCATTTTAATTCATTCGTACGATCCATTCTAATTCATTCGTACGATCTATTCTAATTCATTCATAAGATCCATTCTAATTCATTCGTACGATCCATTCTAATTCATTCGTACGATCTATTCTAATTCCTTCATACGATCCATTCTAATTCATTCGTACGATCTATTCTAATTCATTCGTACGATCCATTCTAATTCCTTCGTACGATCCATTCTATTTCATTCGTACGATCCATTCTAATTCATTCACGCAATCTATTCTAATTCATTCGTACAATCCATTCTAATTCATTCGTACGATCCATTCTAATTCATTCGCACGATCCATTCTAATTCATTCGCGCAATCTATTCTAATTCATTCGCACGATCCATTCTAATTCATTCGTACGATCCATTCTAATTCTTTCACACGATCCATTCTTATTCATTCGTACAATCCATTCTAATTCATTCGTACGATCTATTCTAATTCATTCGTACGATCCATTCTAATTCATTCGTACGATCCATTCTAATTCCTTCGTACGATCCATTCTAATTCATTCATACGATCCATTCTAATTCATTCGTACGATCCATTCTAATTCATTCGTGCAATCCATTCTATTTCATTCGTACGATCCATTCTTACTCATTCGTACGATCCATTCTAATTCATTCACACGAATGTATTCATTCGTACATATGAATTAGAATGGATCGTACAAATGAATTAGAATGGATCGTACGAAGGAATTAGAATGGATCGTACGAATGAATTAGAATAGATCGTACGAATGAATTAGAATAGATCGTACAAATGAATTAGAATGGATCGTACGAAGGAATTAGAATGGATCGTACGAATGAATTAGAATGGATATATTCGTGCAAATGAATTAGAATGGATCGTATGAATGTATTAGAATGGATCGTATGAGTGAATTAGAATGGATCGTACGAATGAATTAGAATGGATTGTATGAATGAATTAGAATGGATCGTACGAATGAATTAGAATGGATCGTGTGAATGAATTAGAATGGATCGGACGAATGAATTAGAATGGATAGGACGAATGAATTAGAATGGATCGTACGAATGAATTTGAATAGATCGTACGAATAAATTAGAATGGATACATTCGTCCGAATGAATTAAAATGGATCATACGAATGAGTAAGAATGGATCGTACGAATGAAATAGAATAGATTGTACGAATGAATTAGAATGGATCGTGCGAATGAATTAGAATGGATCGTACGAATGAATTAGAATGGATCGTACGAATGAATTAGAATGGATCATGCGAATGAATTCGAATGGATCGTACGAATGAATTAGAATGGATACCTTTGTGCAAATGAATTAGAATGGATCGTATGAATGAATTAGAATGGATTGTATGAGTGAATTAGAACGGATAGTACGATTGAAGTAGAATGGATTGTATGAATGAATTAGAATGGATACATTCGTGCGAATGAATTAGAATGGATCGTATGAATGAATTAGAATAGATTGTGCGAATGAATTAGAATGGATCGTACGAATGACTTAGAATGGATACATTCGTGCGAATAAATTAGAATGGATCATACGAATGAAATAGAATGTATCGTACGAATGGATTAGAATGGATCCGACGAATGGATTAGAATGGATACCTTTGTGCATATGAATTAGAATGGATCGTATGAATGAATTAGAATGGATCGTAGAATAGATCGTACGAATGAATTAGAATGAATTAGAATGGATCATACGAATGAATTAGAATAGATCATAGGAATGAATTAGAATGGATCGTGCAAATGAATTAGAATGGATACATTCGTGCGAATGAATTAGAGTGGATCGTGCAAATGAATTAGAATGGATACATTCGTGCGAATGAATTAGAATGGATCGGACGAATGAATTAGAATGGATCGTACGAATGAGTAAGAATGAATGGTACGAATGAAATAGAATAGATCGTACGAATGAATTAGAATGGATCATACGAAGGAATTAAAATGGATAGTACGAATGAATTAGAATGGATATATTCGTGCAAATGAATTAGAATGGATTGTATGAATGTATTAGAATGGATCGTATGAGTGAATTAGAATGGATCGTACGAATGAATTAAAATGGATCGTATGAATGAATTAGAATGGATACATTCGTGTGAATGAATTAGAATGGATCGTATGAATGAATTAGAATAGATTTTGTGAATGAATTAGAACTGATCGTACGAATGAATTAGAATGGATACATTCGTGCGAATGAATTAGAATGGATCGGACGAATGAATCAGAATGGATCGTACGAATGAATTAGAATGGATCAAATGAATGAATTAGAATGGTTACATTCATGCGAATGAATTAGAATGGATCGTACGAATGGATTAGAATGGATCGTACGAATGGATTAGAATGGATACATTCGTGCGAATGAATTAGAATGGATCATACGAATGAGTAAGAATGGATCGTACGAATGAAATAGAATGGATTGTACGAATGAATTAGAATGGATCGTGCGAATGAATTTGAATGGATCGTACGAATGAATTAGAATGGATCGTGCTAATGAATTAGAATTGATCGTACGAATGAAATAGAATGGATTGTACGAATGATTTAGAATGAATCATACGAATGAATTAGAATGGATCATACAAATGATTTAGAATGGATACATTCGTGCGAATGAATTAGAATGGATCATACGAATGAGTAAGAATGGATCGTACGAATGAAATAGAATGGATTGTACGAATGAATTAGAATGGATTCGTACGAATGAATTAGAATTGATACATTCGTGCGATCCATTCAAATTCATTCATACGATCTATTCTAATTCATTCATACAATCCATTCTAATTCTTTCACACGATCCATTCTAATTCATTCGTACGATCCATTCTAATTCATTCGCACAATCCATTCTATTTCATTCGTACGATCCATTCTTACTCATGGGTACGATCCATTCTAATTCATTCGCATGAATGTATCCATTCTAATCCATTCCAACGAATCCATTCTAATTCATTCGTACAATCTATTCTATTTCATTCGTACGATCCATTCTTACTCATTCGTATGATCCATTCTAATTCATTCGGACGAATGTATCCATTCTAATTTATTCATACGATCCATTCTAATTCATTCGTCCGATCCATTCTAATTCATTCACACAAATATATCCATTCTAATTCATTCGTACGATCCATTCTAATTCATTCGTACGATCCATTCTAATTCATTCGTACGATCCATTCTAATTCATTCGTACGATCCATTCTAATTCCTTCGTACGATCCATTCTAATTCATTCGTACGATCCATTCTATTTCATTCGCGCAATCTATTCTAATTCATTCGTACGATCCATTCTAATTCATTCGTACGATCCATTCTAATTCATTTGCACGATCCATTCTAATTCATTCGCGCAATCTATTCTAATTCATTCGCACGATCCATTCTAATTCATTCGTACGATCCATTCTAATTCTTTCACACGATCCATTCTAATTCATTCGTACGATCCATTCTAATTCATTCGTACGATCTATTCTAATTCATTCGTACGATCCATTCTAATTCATTTGTACGATCCATTCTAATTCATTCATACAATCCATTCTAATTCTTTCACACAATCCATTCTAATTCATTCGTACGATCCATTCTAATTCATTCGTGCAATCCATTCTATTTCATTCGTACGATCCATTCTTACTCATTTGTACGATCCATTCTATTTCATTCACACGAATGTATCCATTCGTACGAATGAATTAGAATAGATTGTACGAATGAATTAGAATGGATCGTACGAATGAATTAGAATGGATCGTACGAAGGAATTAGAATGGACCGTACGAATGAATTAGAATGGATCATACGAATGAATTAGAATAGATCGTACGAATGAATTAGAATGGATCGTACGAAGGAATTAGAATGGATCGTACGAATGAATTAGAATGGATATATTCGTGCAAATGAATTAGAATGGATCGTATGAATGTATTAGAATGGATCGTATGAATGTATTAGAATGGATCGTATGAGTGAATTAGAATGGATCGTACGAATGAATTATAATGGATTGTATGAATGAATTAGAATGGATCGTACGAATGAATTAGAATGGATCGTGTGAATGAATTAGAATGGATCGTACGAATGAATTAGAATGGATCGTACGAATGAATTAGAATGGATCGTACGAATAAATTAGAATGGATACATTCGTCCGAATGAATTAGAATAGATCATACGAATGAGTAAGAATGGATCGTACGAATGAAATAGAATAGATTATACGAATGAATTAGAATGGATCGTGCGAATGAATTAGAATGGATCGTACGAATGAATTAGAATGGATCGTACGAATGAATTAGAATGGATCGTGCGAATGAATTCGAATGGATCGTACGAATGAATTAGAATGGATACCTTTGTGCAAATGAATTATAACGGATTGTATGAATGAATTAGAATGGATCGTATGAGTTAATTAGAACGGATAGTACGAATGAAGTAGAATGGATCGTATGAATGAATTAGAATGGATACATTCGTGCGAATGAATTAGAATGGATCGTATGAATGAATTAGAATAAATTGTGCGAATGAATTAGAATGGATCGTACGAATGAATTAGAATGGATACATTCGTGCGAATAAATTAGAATGGATCGTACGACTGAATTAGAATGTATCGTACGAATGGATTAGAATGGATCCTATGAATGGATTAGAATGGATACCTTTGTGCATATGAATTAGAATTGATCGTATGAATGAATTAGAATGGATCGTAGAATGGATCGTACGAATGAATTAGAATGAATTAGAATGGATCGTACGAATGAATTAGAATAGATCAGAGGAATGAATTAGAATGGATCGTGCAAATAAATTCGAATGGATACATTCGTGCAAATGAATTAGAATGGATCGGACGAATGAATTAGAATGGATCGTACGAATGAGTAAGAATGGATCGTACGAATGAAATAGAATAGATCGTACGAATGAATTAGAATGGATTTATTCGTGCAAATGAATTAGAATGGATCGTATGAATGTATTAGAATGGATCGTATGAGTGAATTAGAATGGATCGTACGAATGAATTAGAATGGATCGTATGAATGAATTAGAATGGATACATTCGTGCGAATGAATTAGAATGGATCGTATGAATGAATTAGAATAGATTTTGTGAATGAATTAGAACTGATCGTACGAATGAATTAGAATCGAGACATTCGTGCGAATGAATTAGAATGAATTAGAATGGATCGGACGAATGAATTAGAATGGATCGGACGAATGAATTAGAATGGATCGTACGAATGAATTAGAATGGATCAAATAAATGAATTAGAATGGTTACATTCATGCGAATGAATTAGAATGGATCGTACGAATGGATTAGAATGGATACATTCGTGCGAATGAATTAGAATGGATCATACGAATGAGTAAGAATGGATCGTACGAATGAAATAGAATGGATTGTACGAATGAATTAGAATGGATCGTACAAATGAATTAGAATGGATCGTACGAATGAATTAGAATGGATCATATGAATGAGTAAGAATGGATCGTACAAATGAAATAGAATGGATTGTACGAATGAATTAGAATGGATCGTACGAATGAATTAGAATGGATCGTGTGAAAGAATTAGAATGCATTGTATGAATGAATTAGAATGGATCGTATGAATGAATTAGAATGGATCGTGCGAATGAATTAGAATGGATCGTGCTAATGAATTAGAATTGATCGTGCTAATACATTCGTACGATCCATTCAAATTCATTCGTACGATCCATTCTAATTCTTTCGTCCGATCCATTCTAATTTATTCGCACGAATGTATCCATTCTAATTCATTCGTACGATCCATTCTAATTCATTCGTACGATCCATTCTAATTCATTCGTAAGATCCATTCTAATTTATTCGTACGATCCATTCTAATTCATTCGTACGATCCATTCTAATTCCTTCGTACGATCCATTCTAATTCATTCGTACGATCCATTCTAATTCATTCGTACGATCCATTCTAATTCCTTCCTACGATCCATTCTAATTCATTCATACGATCCATTCTAATTCATTCGCACAATCTATTCTAATTCATTCGTACGATCCATTCTAATTCATTCGTACGATCCATTCTAATTCATTCGCACGATCCATTCTAATTCATTCGCGCAATCTATTCTAATTCATTCGCACGATCCATTCTAATTCATTCGTACGATCCATTCTAATTCTTTCACACGATCCATTCTAATTCATTCGTACGATCCATTCTAATTCATTCGTACGATCTATTCTAATTCATTCGTACGATCCATTCTAATTCATTCGTACGATCTATTCTAATTCCTTCGTACGATCCATTCCAATTCATTCATACAATCCATTCTAATTCTTTCAAACGATCCATTCTAATTCATTCGTATGATCCATTCTAATTCATTCGTGCAATCCATTCTATTTCATTCGTACGATCCATTCTTACTCATTCGTACGATCCATTCTAATTCATTCACACGTATGTATCCATTCGTACGAATGAATTAGAATAGATTGTACGAATGAATTAGAATGGATCGTACGAATGAATTAGAATGGATCGTATGAAGGAATTAGAATGGATCGTACGAATGAATTAGAATGGATCGTACGAATGAATTAGAATAGATCGTACGAATGAATTAGAATGGATCATACGAAGGAATTAGAATGGATCCTACGAATGAATTAGAATGGATATATTCGTGCAAATGAATTAGAATGGATCGTATGAATGTGTTTGAATGGATCGTATGAGTGAATTAGAATGGATCGTACGAATGAAATAGAATAGATTCTACGAATGAATTAGAATGGATCGTGCGAATGAATTAGAATGGATCGTACGAATGAATTAGAATGGATAGTACGAATGAATTAGAATGGATCGTGCGAATGAATTCGAATGGATCGTACAAATGTATTAGAATGGATACCTTTGTGCAAATGAATTAGAATGGATCGTATGAATGAATTAGAACGGATCGTATAAGTGAATTAGAACGGATAGTACGAATGAAGTAGAATGGATCGAATGAATGAATTAGAATGGATACATTCGTGCGAATGAATTAGAATGGATCATATGAATGAATTAGAATAGATTGTCCGAATGAATTAGAATGGATCGTACGAATGAATTAGAATGGATACATTCGTGCGAATAAATTAGAATGGATCGTACGAATGAATTAGAATGTATCGTACGAATGGATTAGAATGGATCCTACGAATGGATTAGTATAGATACCTTTGTGCACATGAATTAGAATGGATCGTATGAATGAATTAGAATGGATCGTAGAATGGATCATACGAATGAATTAGAATGAATTAGAATGGATCGTACGAATGAATTAGAATAGATCATAGGAATGAATTAGAATGGATCGTCCAAATGAATTAGAATGGACACATTCATGCGAATGAATTAGAATAGATCGGACGAATGAATTAGAATGGATCGTACGAATGAGTAAGAATGGATCGTACGAATGAAATAGAATAGATCGTACGAATGAATTAGAATGGATCGTACGAATGAATTAAAATGGATATATTCGTGCAAATGAATTAGAATGGATCGTATGAATGTATTAGAATGGATCGTATGAGTGAATTAGAATGGATCGTACGAATGAATTAGAAGGGATCGTATGAATGAATTAGAATGGATACATTCGTGTGAATGAATTAGAATGGATCGTATGAATGAATTAGAATAGATTTTGTGAATGAATTAGAACTGATCGTACGAATGAATTAGAATGGATACATTCGTGCGAATGAATTAGAATGAATTAGAATGGATCGGACGAATGAATTAGAATGGATCGTACGAATGAATTAGAGTGGATCAAATGAATGAATTAGAATGGTTACATTCATGCGAATGAAATAGAATGGATCGTACGAATGGATTAGAATGGATCGTACGAATGGATTAGAATGGATACATTCGTGCGAATGAATTAGAATGGATCATACGAATGAGTAAGAATGGATCGTACGAATGAAATAGAATGGATTGTACGAATGAATTAGAATGGATCGTGCGAATGAATTTGAATGGATCGTACGAATGAATTAGAATGGATCGTGCTAATGAATTAGAATTGATCGTACGAATGAAATAGAATGGATTGTAAGAATGATTTAGAATGGATCGTACGAATGAATTAGAATGGATCGTACGAATGATTTAGAATGGATACATTCGTGCGAATGAATTAGAATGGATCATACGAATGAGTAAGAATGGATCGTACGAATAAAATAGAATGGATTGTACGAATGAATTAGAATGGATTCGTATGAATGAATTAGAATGGATACATTCGTGCGATCCATTCTAATTCATTCATATGATCTATTCCAATTCATTCATACAATCCATTCTAATTCTTTCACACGATCCATTCTAATTCATTCGTACGACCAATTCTAATTCATTCGCACAATCCATTCTATTTCATTCGTACGATCCATTCTTACTCATTGGTACGATCCATTCTAATTCATTCGCACGAATGTATCCATTCTAATTCATTCGTACAAATCCATTCTAATTCATTCGTACAATCTATTCTATTTCATTCGTATGATCCATTCTTACTCATTTGTATGATCCATTCTAATTCATTCGGATGAATATATCCATTCTAATTTATTCGTACGATCCATTCTAATTCATTCGTACGATCCATTCTAATTCATTCGTACGATCCATTCTAATTCATTCGTCCGATCCATTCTAATTCATTCGCACGAATGTATCCATTCTAATTCATTCGTACGATCCATTCTAATTCATTCGTACGATCCATTCTAATTCATTCGTAAGATCCATTCTAATTCATTCGTACGATCCATTCTAATTCCTTCGTACGATCCATTCTAATTCATTCGTACGATCCATTCTAATTCATTCGTACGATCCATTCTAATTTATTCGCACGATCCATTCTAATTCATTCGAGCAATCTATTCTAATTCATTTGCATGATCCATTCTAATTCATTCGTACGATCCATTCTAATTCTTTCGTACGATCCATTCTAATTCATTTGTACGATCCATTCTAATTCATTCGTACGATCTATTCTAATTCATTCGTACGATCCATTCTAATTCCTTCGTACGATCCATTCTAATTCATTCATACAATCCATTCTAATACTTTCACACGATCAATTCTAATTCATTCGTACGATCCATTCTAATTCATTCGTGCAATCCATTCTATTTCATTCGTACGATCCATTCTTACTCATTCGTACGATCCATTCTAATTCATTCATACGAATGTATCCATTCGTATGAATGAATTAGAATAGATTGTACGAATGAATTAGAATGGATCGTACGAATGAATTAGAATGGATCGTACGAAGGAATTAGAATGGATCGTACGAATGAATTAGAATGGATCGTACGAATGAATTAGAATAGATCGTACGAATGAATTAGAATGGATCGTACGAAGGAATTAGAATGGATCGTACGAATGAATTAGAATGATTATATTCGTGCAAATGAATTAGAATGGATCGTATGAATGTATTAGAATGGATCGTATGAGTGAATTAGAATGGATCGTACGAATGAATTAGAATGGATTGTATGAATGAATTAGAATGGATCGTACGAATGAATTAGAATGGATCGTGTGAATGAATTAAAATGGATCGGATGAATGAATTAGAATGGATCGTACGAATGAATTAGAATGGATCGTACGAATGAATTAGAATGGATTGTACGAATAAATTAGAATGGATACATTCGTCCTAATGAATTAGAATGGATCATACGAATGAGTAAGAATGGATCGTACGAATGAAATAGAATAGATTGTACGAATGAATTAGAATGGATCGTGCGAATGAATTAGAATGGATCGTACGAATGAATTAGAATGGATCGTACGAATGAATTAGAATGGATCGTGCGAATGAATTCGAATGGATCGTACGAATAAATTAGAATGGATACCTTTGTGCAAATGAATTAGAATGGATCATATGAATGAATTAGAATGGATCGTATGAGTGAATTAGAACGGATAGTACGAATGAAGTAGAATGGATCGTATGAATGAATTAGAATGGATACATTCGTGCGAATGAATTAGAATGCATCGTATGAATGAATTAGAATAGATTGTGCGAATGAATTAGAATGGATCGTACAAATGAATTAGAATGGATACATTCGTGCGAATAAATTAGAATGGATCGTACGAATGAATTAGAATGTATCGTACGAATGGATTACAATGGATACTACGAATGGATTAGAATGGATACCTTTGTGCATATGAATTAGAATGGATCGTATGAAAGAATGGATTAGAATGGATCATACGAATGAATTAGAATAGATCATAGGAATGAATTAGAATGGATCGTGCAAATGAATTAGAATGGATACATTCGTGCGAATAAATTAGAATGGATTATATGAATGATATAGAATGGATACGAAGGAATTAGAATGGATCGTATGAAGGAATTAGAATGGATCATACGAATGAAATAGAATGGATCGTACGTAGGAATTAGAATGGATCGTACGAAGGAATTAGAATGGATCGTACGAAGGAATTAGAATGGATCGTACGAATGAATTAGAATAGATATATTCGTGCAAATGAATTAGAATGGATCGTATGAATGAATTAGAATGGATCGTATGAGTGAATTAGAATGGATCGTACGAATGAATTAGAATAGATCGTATGAATGAATTAGAATGGATCGTGCGAAAGAATTAGAATGCATTGTATGAATGAATTAGAATGGATCGTATGAATGAATTAGAATGGATCGTGTAAATGAATTCGAATGGATCGCATGATCCATTCGAATAGAATGGATCGTATGAATGAATTAGAATGGATCGGGCGAATGAATTAGAATGGATTGTAGGAATGAATTAGAATGGATCGTATGAATGAATTAGAATGGATCGTATGAATGAATTAGAATGGATCGTGCGAATGAATTAGAATGGATCGTACGAATGAATTAGAATGGATCGTACGAACGAATTAGAATGGATCATACGAATGAATTAGAATGGATTATACGAATGAGTAAGAATGGATCGTACGAATGAAATAGAATGGATTGTACGAATGAATTAGAATGGATACATTCATGCGAATGAATTAGAATGGATCGGACGATTGAATTAGAATGGATCGTACGATTCATTCTAATTCATTCGTATGATCCATTCTAATACATTCGTACGATTCATGCTAATTCATTCGCACGATCCATTCTAATTCATTCGTACGATCCATTCTTATTCATTCATACGATCCATTCTAATTCATTCGCACAATCAATTCTAATTCATTCGTACAATCCATTCTAATTCATTCGTATGATCCATTCTAACTCATTCGGTGGATCCATTCTAATTCATTCGTACGATCCATTCTAATTCATTCGCATGATCCATTCTAATTTATTCGTACGATCCATTCTAATCCATTCGTACGATCTATTCTAATTCATTCGCACGAATGTAACCATTCTAATTCATTCATACGATTCATTATAATTCATTCGTATGAGCTATTCTATTTCATTCGTACGATCCATTCTAATTCATTCGTACAATCCATTGTAATTCATTCATACAATCCATTTAGATTCATTCGCACAAATGTATCCATTCAAATTCATTCGTACGATCCATTCTAATTAATTCGTACGATCCATTCTAATTCATTCATACGATCTATTCTAATTCATTCATACAATCCATTCTAATTCTTTCACACAATCCATTCTAATTCATTCGTACGATCCATTCTAATTCATTCGTACGATCCATTTTAATTCACTCATACGATCCATTCTAATACATTCATACGATCCATTCTAATTCATTTGCACGAATATATCCATTCTAAGTCATTCGTACGATCCATTCTAATTCATTCATACGGTCCATTCTAATTCATTTGCACGAATATATCCATTCTAATTCATTCGTACGATCCATTCTAATTCCTTCGTACGATCCATTCTAATTCGTTCGTATGATCCATTCTAATTCATTCGTACGATCCATTCTAATTCATTAATATGATCCATTCTAATTCATTCGTATGATCCATTCTAATGAATTAGAATTGATCGTACGAATGAAATAGAATGGATTGCGCGAATGATTTATAATGGATCGTACGAATGAATTAGAATGGATCGTGTGAAAGAATTAGAATGGATTGTATGAATGAATTAGAATGGATCGTATGAATGAATTAGAATGGATCTTACAAATGAATTAGAATGGATTAGAATGGATTGTGCGAATGAATTAGAATGGATCGTATAAATGAATAAGAATGGATAGTACGAATGAATTAGAATGGATTGTGCGAATGAATTAGCATGAATCGTACGAATGTATTAGAATGGATCATACGAATGAGTAAGAATGGATCGTACGAATGAAATAGAATGGATTGTACGAATGAATTAGAATAGATACATTCGTGCGAATGAATTAGAATCGATCGTACGAATTAATTAGAATGGATCATATGAATGAATTAGAATGGATCGTACGAATGAATTAGAATGGGTCGTGCGGATGAATTAGAATGGATCGTACGAATGAATTAGAATAGATACATTTGTGCGAATGAATTAGAATGGATCGTACGAATGAATTAGAATGGATCGTATGATTGAATTAGAATGGATCGTACGAATGAATTAGAATGGATCATGCAAATGAATTAGAATGGATCATACGAATGAATTAGAATGGATCATGCGAATGAATTAGAATGGATCGTACGAATGAATTAGAATGGATCGTGTGAAAGAATTAGAATGGATCGTACGAATGAATTAGAATGGATCATGCGAATGAATTAGAATGGATCATGCGAATGAATTAGAATGGATCGTACGAATGAATTAGAATGGATACATTTGTGCGAATGAATAAGAATGCATCGTACGAATGAATTAGAATGGATCGTATGAATGAATTAGAATGGATCGTACGAATGAATTAGAATGGATCGTGCGAATGAATTAGAATGGATCGTACGAATGAATTAGAATGGATCGTACGAATGAATTAGAATGGATCGGACGAATGAATTAGAATGGATCTTACGAATGAATTAGAATGGATCGTACGAATGAATTAGAATGGATCGAACGAATGAATTAGAATGGATACATTCGTGCGAATGAATTAGAATGGATCGGACGAATGAATTAGAATGGATCGTACGCTCGAATGTATCCATTCTAATCCATTCGTACGATCCATTCTAATCCATTCGTACGATCCATTCTAATTCATTCGCATGAATGTAACCATTCTAATTCATTCATTTGATCCATTCTAATTCATTCGTACGATCCATTCTAATTCATTCATACGATCCATTCTAATTCATTCGTACGATCCATTCTAATTCATTCGCATGAATGTAACCATTCTAATTCATTCATTTGATCCGTTCTAATTCATTCGTACGATCCATTCTAATTCATTCGTCCGATCCATTCTAATTCATTCGCACGAATGTATCAATTCTAATTCATTCGTATGATCCATTCTAATTCAATCGTACGATCCATTCTAATTCATTCGTAAGATCCATTCTAATTCATTCGTACGATCCATTCTAATTCATTCGTACGATCCATTCTAATTCATTCGCACGATTCATTCTAATTCATTTGCACGAATATATCCATTCTAATTCATTCATACGATCCATTCTAGTTCCTTCGTACGATCCATTCTAATTCATTCGTACGATCTATTCTAATTCATTCGTCCGATTCATTCTAATTCATTCGCACGATCCATTCTAATTCATTCATAGGATCCATTCTAATTCATTCATACGATCTATTCTAATTCTTTCGCACGAATGTATCCATTCTAATTCATTCGCACGAATGTATCCATTCTAATTCATTCGTACGAATCCATTCTAATTCATTCGTACAATCTATTCTATTTCATTCGTACGATCCATTCTAGTTCATTCGTACGATCCATTCTAATTCATTCATGCGTATTTCATTCGTACGATCCATTCTTACTCATTCGTATGATCCATTATGGATACATTCGTGCGAATGAATTAGAATGGATCATAGGAATGAGTAAGAATGGATCGTACGAATGAAATAGAATGGATTGTGCGAATGAATTAGAATGGATCGTAGAATGGATCAGAATAGATCGTGTGAAAGAATTAGAATGGATTGTATGAATGAATTAGAATTCATTCGTACGATCCATTCGAATTCATTCGCACGATCCATTCTAATTCATTCATACGATCCATTCTAATTCTTTCACACGATCTATTCTGATCCATTCTACGATCCATTCTAATTCATTCGCACAATCCATTCTATTTCATTCGTACGATCCATTCTTACTTATTCGTATGATCCATTCTAATTCATTCGAATGAGTAAGAATGGATCGTACGAATGAAATAGAATGGATTGTATGAATGAATTAGAATGGATCATGCGAATGAATTATAATGGATCGTACGAATGAATTAGAATGGATCGTACGAATGAACTAGAATGGATACATTCGTGCGAATGAATTAGAATGGATCGTACGAATGAATTAGAATGGATCGTACGAATGAATTAGAATGGATCATACGAATGAGTAAGAATGGATCGTACGAATGAAATAGAATGGAATGTGCGAATGAATTAGAATGGATCGTACGAATGAATTAGAATGGATCGTACTAATGAATTAGAATGTGTACGAATGAATTAGAATGGATCCTACGAATGAATTAGAATAGATCGTGTGAAAGAATTAGAATGGATTGTATGAATGAATTAGAATGAATTCGTACGATCCATTCGAATTCATTCGCACGATCCATTCTAATTCATTCATACGATCCATTCTAATTCATTCATACAATCCATTCTAATTCTTTCACACGATCCATTCTAATTCATTCGTAGGATCCATTCTAATTCATTCGTACAATCTATTCTATTTCATTCGTACGATCCATTCTTACTCTTTCGTATGATCCATTCTAATTCATTCGGACGAATGTATCTATTCTAATTTATTTGTACGATCCATTCTAATTCATTCATACGATCCATTCTAATTTATTCGTACGATCCATTCTAATTCATTCGTCCGATCCATTCTAATTTATTCACACGAATGTATCCATTCTAATTCATTCGTACGATCCATTCTAATTCATTCGTACGATCCATTCTATTCTATTTTATTCGTACGATCCATTCTAATTCATTCGTACGATCCATTCTAATTAATTTGCACAATCCATTCTAATTCATTCGTACGATCAATTCTAATTCATTCGCACGAATGTATCGATTCTAATTCATTCGTACGATCCATTCTAATTCATTCGTACGATCCATTCTAATTCATTCATACAATCCATTCTAATTCTTTCACACGATCTATTCTAATTCATTCGTAGGATCCATTCTAATTCATTCGTACACATTCTAATTCATTCGTACGATCCATTCTAATTCATTCGTACGATCCATTCTAATTCATTCGCACATTCCATTCTATTTCATTCGTACGATCCATTCTTACTCATTCATATGATCCATTCTAATTCATTCGGACGAATGTATCCATAATGGATCATACGAATGAGTAAGAATGGATCGTACGAATGAAATAGAATGGATTGTGCGAATGAATTAGAATGGACCGTACGAATGAATTAGACGTACGAATGAATTAGAATGGATACATTCGTGTGAATAAATTACAATGGATCATACGAATGAGTGATCCATTCTAATTCACTCGTATGATCCATTCTAATTCATTCGTACGATCCATTCTAATTCATTCGTACGATCCATTCTAATTCATTCGTAAGATCCATTCTAATTCATTCGTACGATCCATTCTAAATCATTCGTACGATCCATTCTAATTCATTCGCGAATGTATCCATTCTAATTCATTCGTACGATCCATTCTAATTTATTCGTACGATCCATTCTAATTCATTCGTACGATCCATTCTAATTCCTTCGTATGATCCATTCTAATTCATTCGTACGATCTATTATAATTCATTCGTACGATCCATTCTAATTCCTTTGTACGATCCATTCTAATTCATTTGTACGATCCATTCTAATTAATTCATATGATCCATTCTAATTAATTCGTACGATCCATTCTAATTCATTCGTTTGAATTAGAATGGATCATACGAAGGAATTAGAATGGATCGTACGAATGAATTAGAATGGATCGTACGAAGGAATTAGAATGGATCGTACGAATGAATTAGAATGGATCGTACGAATGAATTAGAATAGATCGTACGAATGAATTAGAATGGATCGTACGAAGGAATTAGAATGGATCGTACGAATGAATTAGAATGGATCGTACGAATGAATTAGAATGGATCGTACGAATGAATTAGAATGGATACATTTGTGCGAATGAATTAGAATGGATCGTACGAATGAATTAGAATGGATCGTACGAATGAATTAAGATGGATCGTACGAATGAATTAGAATGGATCGTACGAATGAATTAGAATGGATCATACGAATGAATTAGAATGGATCATACGAATAAGTAAGAATGGATCATATGAATGAATTAGAATTGATCATGTGAAAGAATTAGAACGGATCGTACGAATGAATTAGAATGGATCGTGCGAATGAATTAGAATGGATCGTACGAATGAATTAGAATGGATACATTTGTGCGAATGAATTAGAATGGATCGTACGAATGAATTAGAATGGATCGTGTGAAAGAATTAGAATGGATTGTACGAATGAATTAGAATGAATCCGATGAATGAATTAGAATGGATCGTGCGAATGAATTAAAATGGACCGTACGAATGAATTAGAATGGATCAAATGAATGAATTAGAATGTACGAATGGATTAGAATGGATCGTACGAATGGATTAGAATGGATACATTCGTGCAAATGAATTAGAATGGATTGTATGAATGAATTAGAATGGATCGTACGATCCATTCGAATTCATTCGCACGATCCATTCTAATTCATTCGTACGATCCACTCTAATTCATTCATACGATCCATTCTAATTCATTCGTACGATCCATTCTAATTCATTCGTATATTCCATTCTAAAATCCTACGAATGAATTAGAATGGATCGTACGAATGAATTAGAATGGATCGTACGAAGGAATTAGAATGGATCGTGCGAATGAATTAGAATGGATACATTCGTGCGAATGAATTAGAATGGATCGGACGAATGAATTAGAATGGATCGTACGAATGAATTAGAATGGATCAAATGAATGAATTAGAATGGTTACATTCATGCGAATGAACTAGAATGGATCGTACGAATGGATTAGAATGGATCGTACGAATGAACTAAAATGGATACATTCGTGCGAATGAATTAGAATGGATCGTACGAATGAATTAGAATGGATCTTACGAATGAATTAGAATGGATCGTACGAATGAATTAGAATGGATCGTACGAATGAATTAGAATGGATACATTCGTGCGAATGAATTAGAATGGATCGGACAAATGAATTAGAATGGATCGTACGAATGAATTAGAATGGATCAAATGAATGAATTAGAATGGTTACATTCATGCGAATGAATTAGAATGGATCGTACGAATGGATTAGAATGGATCATACGAATGGATTAGAATGGATACATTCGAGCGAATGAATTAGAATGGATCGTATGAATGAATTAGAATGGATCGTACGAATGGATTAGAATGGATCCTACGAATGGATTAGAATGGATACCTTTGTGCAGAATGGATCGTACGAATGAATTAGAATGGATACATTCGTGCACGATCCATTCTAATTCATTCACATGAATGTATCGATTCTAATTCATTCGTACGATCCATTCTAATTCATTAATATTATCCATTCTAATTCATTCGTACGATCCATTCTAATTCATTTGTATGATCCATTCTAATTCATTCGGACGAATGTGTCCATTCTAATTTATTCGTACGATCCATTCTAATTCTTTCGTACGATCTATTCTAATTCATTCGTACGATCCATTCTAATTCATTCGTCCGATCCATTCTAATTCATTCGCACGAATGTATCCATTCTAATTCATTCGTACGATCCATTCTAATTCATTCTTACGATCCATTCTAATTCATTCGTAAGATCCATTCTAATTCATTCGTACGATCCATTCTAATTCATTCGTACGATCCATCTAATTCATTCGCACGAATGTATCCATTCTAGTTCATTCGTACGATCCATTCTATTTCATTCGTACGATCCATTCTTACTCATTCGTATGATCCATTCTAATTCATTCGGACGAATGTATCCATTCTAATTTATTCGTACGATCCATTCTAATTCATTCGTACGATCCATTCTAATTCATTTGTCCGATCCATTCTAATTCATTCGCACGAATGTATCCATTCTAATTCATTCGTACGATCCATTCTAATTCATTCGTACGATCCATTCTAATTCATTCGTAAGATCCATTCTAATTCATTCGTACGATCCATTCTAATTCATTCGCACGAATGTATCCATTCTAGTTCATTCGTACGATCCATTCTAATTCATTCGTACGATCCATTCTAACTCATTCGCACGATCCATTCTAATTCATTCGTACGATCAATTCTAATTCATTCGCACGAATGTATCCAATCTAATTCATTCGTACGATCCATTCTAATTCATTCGTACGATCCATTCTAATTCATTCATACAATCCATTCTAATTCTTTCACACGATCCATTCTAATTCATTCGTAGGATCCATTCTAATTCATTCGTACAATCTATTCTATTTCATTCGTACGATCCATTCTTACTCATTCGTATGATCCATTCTAATTCATTCGCACGAATGTATCCATTCTAATTCATTCGTACGAATCCATTCTAATTCATTCGTACAATCCATTCTATTTCATTTGTGCGATCCATTCTTACTCATTCGCACGATCCATTCTAATTCATTCGTAAGATCCATTCTAATTCATTCGTACGATCCATTCTAATTCATTCGTATGATCCATTCTAATTCATTCGTACGATCAATTCTAATTCATTCGCACGAATGTATCCATTCTAATTCATTCATTCGATCCATTCTAATTCATTCGTACGATCCATTCTAATTCACTCATACGATCCATTCTAATACATTCATACGATCCATTCTAATTCATTTGCACGAATATATCCATTCGAATTCATTCGTACGATCTATTCTAATTCATTCATACAATCCATTCTAATTCATTCTATTTCATTCGTACGATCCATTCTAATTTATTCGTACGATCCATTCTAATCCATTCTAATTTCATTCGTACGATCCATTCTAATTCATTCGTACGATCCATTCTAATTCATGTGAATGAATTAGAATGGATCGTGTGAATGAATTAGAATGGATCGTATGAATGAATTAGAATAGATTTCGTGAATGAATTAGAACTGATCGTACGAATGAATTAGAATGGATACATTCGTGCGAATGAATTAGAATGGATTGTATGAATGAATTAGAATGGATCGTACGAATGAATTAGAATGGATCGTATGAGTGAATTAGAATGGATACGAAGGAATTAGAATGGATCGTACGAATGAATTAGAATGGATCGTACGAATGAATTAGAATGGATCGTACGAATGAATTAGAATAGATCGTACGAATGAATTAGAATGAATCGTACGAAGGAATTAGAATGGATCATACGAATAAATTAGAATGGATCGTACGAATGAATTAGAATGGATCGTACGAATAAACTAGAATGGATACATTCGTGCGAATGAATTAGAATGGATCGTACGAATGAATTAGAATGGAACGTACGAATGAATTAGAATGGATCTTACGAATGAATTAGAATGGATCGTACGAATGAATTAGAATGGATCGTACGAATGAATTAGAATGGATACATTCGTGCGAATGAATTAGAATGGATCGGACGAATGAATTAGAATGGATCGTACGAATGAATTAGAATGGATCGTACGAATGAATTAGAATGGATCGTACGAATAAATTAGAATGGATACATTCGTCCGAATGAATTAGAATGGATCATACGAATGAGTAAGAATGGATCGTATGAATGTATTAGAATAGATTGTACGAATGAATTAGAATGGATTAGACGAATGAATTAGAATGGATCGTGTGAAAGAATTAGAATGGATTGTATGAATGAATTAGAATGGATCGTATGAATGAATTAGAATGGATCGTGTGAATGAATTCGAATGGATTGTACGAATTCATTCTAATTCATTCATACAATCCATTCTAATTCTTTCACACGATCTATTCTAATTCATTCGTTGGATCCATTCTAATTTATTCATACAATCTATTCTATTTCATTCGAACGATCCATTCTTACTCATTCGTATGATCCATTCTAATTCATTCGTACGAATGTATATATTCTAATTTATTCGTACGATCCATTCTAATTCATTCGTACGATCCATTCTAATTCCTTCGTATGATCCATTCTAATTCATTCATACGATCCATTCTAATTCATTCATACGATCCATTCTAATTCATTCGTACGATCCATTCTAATTCATTCGCACAAATGTATCCATTCTAATTCATTCGTACGAAGGAATTAGAATGCATCGTACGAATGAATTAGAATGGATCGTACAAATGAATTAGAATGGATCGTACGAATGAATTAGAATGGATCGTACGAATGAATTAGAATGGATATATTCGTGCAAATGAATTAGAATGGATCGTATGAATGTATTAGAATGGATCGTATGAGTGAATTAGAATGGATCGTACGAATGAATTAGAATGGATCGTATGAATAAATTAGAATGGTTACATTCGTGCGAATGAATTAGAATAGATCGTACGAATGAATTAGAATGGATCGTACGAATAAATTAGAATGGATCGTGGGAATGAATTAGAATGGATCGTAGGAATGAATTAGAATGGATCCACCGAATGAGTTTGAATGGATCATACGAATGATCCATTCTAATTCATTCATACGATCCATTCTAATTCATTTGCACGAATATATCCATTCTAATTCCTTCATACGATCCATTCTAATTCCTTCGTACGATCCATTCTAATTCCTTCGTACGATCCATTCTATTTCATTCGTATGATCCATTCTAATTCCTTCGTACGATCCATTCTAATTCCTTCGTATCTATTCTAATTCACTCATACGATCCATTCTAATTCATTCATACGATCTATTCTAATTCATTCATACAATCCATTCTAATTCTTTCACACGATCCATTCTAATTCATTCGTACGAACCATTCTAATTCATTCGCACAATCCATTCTATTTCATTTGTGCGATCCATTCTTACTCATTGGTATGATCCAATCTAATTCATTCGCACGAATGTATCCATTCTAATTCATTCATACGAATGAATTAGAATGGACCGTGCGAATGAATTAGAATGGATCGTACGAATGAACTAGAATGGATACATTCGTGCGAATGAATTAGAATGGATCGTACGAATGAATTAGAATGGATCGTACGAATGAATTAGAATGGATCTTACGAATAAATTGTAATGGATCGTACGAATAAATTAAAATGGATCGTATGAATGGTTTAGAATGGATACATTCGTGCGAATAAATTAGAATGGATCGGACGAATAAATTAGAATGGATCGTACGAATGAATTAGAATGGATCAAATGAATGAATTAGAATGGTTATATTCATGCGAATGAATTAGAATGGATCATACGGATGGATTAGAATGGATCGTACGAATGGATTAGAATGGATACATTCGTGCGAATGAATTAGAATGGATCATACGAATGAGTAAGAATGGATCGTACGAATGAAATAGAATGGATTGTACGAATGAATTAGAATGGATCGTGCGAATGAATTTGAATGGATCGTACGAATGAATTCGAATGGATCATGCTAATGAATTAGAATTGATCGTACGAATGAAATAGAATGGATTGTACGAATGATTTAGAATGGATCGTACGAATGAATTAGAATGGATCATACGAATAATTTAGAATGGATACATTCGTGCGAATGAATTAGAATGGATCATACGAATGAGTAAGAATGGATCGTACGAATGAAATAGAATGGATTGTACTAATGAATTAGAATGGATTCGTACGAATGAATTAGAATGGATACATTCGTGCGAGTGAATTAGAATGGATCGTACCAATGAGTAAGAATGGATCGTACGAATGAAATAGAATGGATTGTGCGAATGAATTAGAATGGATCATACGAATGAATTAGAATGGATCGTGTGAAAGAATTAGAATGGATTGTATGAATGAATTAGAATAGATCGTATGAATGAATTAGAATGGATCGTACGAATGAATTAGAATGGATCGTACGAATGAATTAGAATGAATCGTACGAATGAATTTGAATGGATACATTCGTGCGAATGAATTAGAATGGATACATTCGTGCGAAAGAATTAGAATGGATCGTATGAATGAATTAGAATGGATCCTATGAATGAATTAGAATGGATCGTGCGAATGACTTAGAATGGATCGTACGAATGAATTAGAATGGATCGTGTTAATGAATTAGAATTGATCGAACGAATGAATTAGCATGGATCGTACTAATGAATTAGAATGGAACGTACAAATGAATTAGAATGGATCGTGTGAAAGAATTAGAATGGATTGTATGAATGAATTAGAATGAATTCGTACGATCCATTCGAATTCATTCGCACGATCCATTCTAATTCATTCATACGATCCATTCTAATTCATTCATACAATCCATTCTAATTCTTTCACACGATCCATTCTAATTCATTCGTAGGATCCATTATAATTCATTCGTACAATCTATTCTATTTCATTCGTACGATCCATTCTTACTCATTCGTATGATCCATTCTAATTCATTCGGACGAATGTATCCATTCTAATTTATTCGTACGATCCATTCTAATTCATTCGTACGATCCATTCTAATTCATTCGTCCGATCCATTCTAATTCATTCGCACGAATGTATCCATTCTAATTCTTTCGTACGATCCATTCTAATTCATTCGTACGATCCATTCTAAGTCATTCGTACGATCCATTCTAATTCATTCGCACGAATGTATCCATTCTAGTTCATTCGTACGATCCATTCTAATTCATTCGTACGATCCATTCTAATTCATTCGCACGATCCATTCTAATTTATTCGTACAATCCATTCTATTTCATTCGTACGATCCATTCTTACTCATTCGTATGATCCATTATGGATACATTCGTGCGAATAAATTAGATTGGATCATACGAATGAGTAAGAATGGATCGCACGAATGAAATAGAATGGATTGTGCGAATGAATTAGAATGGATCGTAGAATGGATCAGAATAGATCGTGTGAAAGAATTAGAATGGATCGTATGAATGAATTAGAATGGATCGTGTGAATGAATTCGAATGGATCGTACGAATTCATTCTAATTCATTCATACAATCCATTCTAATTCTTTCACACGATCTATTCTGATCCATTCTACGATCCATTCTAATTCATTCGCACGAATATATCCATAATGGATTATACGAATGAGTAAGAATGGATCGTACGAATGAAAAACGTACGAATGAATTAGAATGGATCGTATGAATGAACTAGAATGGATCGTACGAATGAAATAGAATAGATTGTACGAATGAATTAGAATGGATTCGTATGAAAGAATTAGAATGGATACATTCGTTCGAATGAATTAGAATGGATACATTCGTGCGAAAGAATTAGAATAGATCGTATGAATGAATTAGAATGGATCCTATGAATGAATTAGATTGGATCATGCGAATGAATTAGAATGGATCGTACGAATGAATTAGAATAGATCGTACGAATGAATTAGAATGGATCGTACGAAGGAATTAGAATGGATCGTACGAATGAATTAGAATGGATATATTCGTGCAAATGAATTAGAATGGATCGTGCGAATGAATTAGAATGGATCGTGCGAATGAATTAGAATGGATCGTACGAATGAATTAGAATGGATCTTACGAATGAATTAGAATGGATCGTACGAATAAATTAGAATGGATCGTACGAATGAATTAGAATGGATACATTCGTGCGAATGAATTAGAATGGATCGGACGAATGAATTAGAATGGATCGTATGAATGAATTAGAATGGATCAAATGAATGAATTAGAATGGTTACATTCATGCGAATGAATTAGAATGGATCGTACGAATGGATTAGAATGGATCGTACGAATGGATTAGAATGGATACATTCGAGCGAATGAATTAGAATGGATCGTACGAATGAATTAGAATGGATCGTACGAATGGATTAGAATGGATCCTACGAATGGATTAGAATGGATACCTTTGTGCATATGAAATAGAATGGATCGTACGAATGAATTAGCATGGATCATATTAATGAATTAGAAAGGATACATTCGTGCGAATGAATTAGAATTGATCGTACGAATGAATTAGAATGGATCGTACGAATGAATTAGAATGGATCTTACGAATGAATTAGAATGGATCATACGAATGAATTTGAATAGCTCATACAAATAAATTAGAATGAATCGTATGAATTATTTAGAATGGTTACATTCGTGCGAATGAATTAGAATAGATCGTACGAATGAATTAGAATGGATCGTACGAATAAATTAGAATGGACCGTGGGAATGAATTAGAATGGATCGTACGAATGAATTAGAATGGATCCACCGAATCAGTTAGAATGGATCATACGAATGAATTAGAATGGATTGTACGAATGAATTAGAATGGATTGTGCGAATGAATTAGAATGGATCGTATGAATGAATAAGAATGGATGAAATAGAATGGATCGTATGAATGAATTAGAATGGATACATTCTTGTGAATAAATTAGAATGGATCGTATGAATGAATTAGAATAGATTTTTTGAATGAATTAGAACTGATCGTACGAATGAATTAGAATGGATACATTCGTGCGAATGAATTAGAATGGATTGTATGAATGAATTAGAATGGATCGTACGAATGAACTAGAATGGATACATTCGTGCGAATGAATTAGAATGGATCGTACGAATGAATTAGAATGGATCGTACGAATGAATTAGAATGGATCTTACGAATGAATTAGAATGGATCGTACGAATGAATTAGAATGGATCATACGAATGAATTAGAATGGATACATTCATGCGAATGAATTAGAATGGATCGGACGAATGAAATAGAATGGATCGTACGAATGAATTAGAATGGATCGTACGAATAAATTAGAATGGATACATTCGTCCGAATGAATTAGAATGGATCATACGAATGAGTAAGAATGGATCGTATGAATGAAATAGAATAGATTGTACGAATGAATTAGAATGGATCCTAGGAAATAATTAGAATGGATCGTGTGAAAGAATTAGAATGGATCGTACGAAGGAATTAGAATGGATCGTACGAATGAATTAGAATGAATTGTATGAGTGAATTAGAATAGATAGTGCGAATGAATTAGAATGGATCGTATGAATGAATTTGAATGGATCGTGCGAATGATTTCGAATGGATCGTACGAATGAGTAAGAATGGATCGTACGAATGAAATAGAATGGATCGTACGAATGAATTAGAATGGATCGTATGAATAAATTAGAATGGATACATTCGTCCGAATGAATTAGAATGGATCATACGAATGAGTAAGAATGGATCGTACGAATGAAATAGAATAGATTGTACGAATGAATTGGAATGGATCCTACGAATGAATTAAAATGGATCATGTGAAAGAATTAGAATGGATTGTATGAATGAATTAGAATGGATTGTATGAATGAATTAGAATGGATCCTATGAATGAATTAGAATGGATCATGCGAATGAATTAGAATGGATCGTACGAATGAATTAGATTGGATCGTGCTAATGAATTAGAATTGAACGAACGAATGAATTAGCATGGATCATGCTAATAAATTAGAATGGAACGTACGAATGAATTAGAATGGATCGTGTGAAAGAATTAGAATGATTGTATGAATGAGTTAGAATGAATTCGTACGATCCATTCGAATTCATTCGCACGATCCATTCTAGTTCATTCATACGATCCATTCTAATTCATTCATACAATCCATTCTAATTCTTTCACACGATCCATTCTAATTCATTCGTAGGATCCATTCTAATTCATTCGTACAATCTATTCTATTTCATTCGTACGATCCATTCTTACTCAATCGTATGATCCATTCTAATTCATTCGGACGAATGTATCCATTCTAATTTATTCGTACGATCCATTCTAATTCATTCGTACGATCCAATCTAATTCAATCGTACGATCCATTCTAATTCATTCGTCCGATCCATTCTAATTCATTCGTATGAATGTATCCATTCTAATTCATTCATACGATCCATTCTAATTCATTCGTACGATCCATTCTAATTCATTCGTACGATCCATTCTAATTCGATCGCACGAATGTATCCATTCTAGTTCATTCGTACGATCCATTCTAATTCATTCGTACGATCCATTCTAATTCATTTGCACGATCCATTCTAATTCATTCGTACAATCCATTCTATTTCATTCGTACGATCCATTCTTACTCATTCGTATGATCCATTATGGATACATTCGTGCGAATGAATTAGAATGGATCATACGAATCAGTAAGAATGGATCGTACGAATGAAATAGAATGGATTGTGCGAATGAATTAGAATGGATCGTAGAATGGATCAGAATAGATCGTGTGAAAGAATTAGAATGGATCGTATGAATGAATTAGAATGGATCGTGCGAATGAATTCGAATGGATCGTACGAATTCATTCTAATTCATTCATACAATCCATTCTAATTCTTTCACACGATCTATTCTGATCCATTCTACGATCCATTCTAATTCATTCGCACAATCCATTCTATTTCATTCGTACGATCCATTCTTACTCATTCGTATGATCCATTCTAATTCATTCGCACGAATGTATCCATAATGGATCATACGAATGAGTAAGATTGGATCGTACGAATGAAATACGTATGAATGAATTAGAATGGATCGTACGAATGAACTAGAATGGATACATTCGTGCGAAAGAATTAGAATGGATACATTCGTGCGAAAGAATTAGAATAGATCGTATGAATGAATTAGAATGGATCCTATGAATGAATTAGAATGGATCGTGCGAATGAATTAGAATGGATCGTACGAATGAATTAGAATGGATCGTACGAAGGAATTAGAATGGATCGTACGAATGAATTAGAATGGATATATTCGTGCAAATGAATTAGAATGGATCGTGCGAATGAATTAGAATGGATCGTACGAATGAATTAGAATGGATCGTACGAATGAATTAGAATGGATCGTACAAATGAATTAGAATAGATAGTACGAATGAATTAGAATGGATACATTCGTGCGAATGAATTAGAATGGATCGGACGAATGAATTAGAATGGATCGTACGAATGAATTAGAATGGATCAAATGAATGAATTAGAATGGTTACATTCATGCGAATGAATTAGAATGGATCGTACGAATGGATTAGAATGGATCGTACGAATGGATTAGAATGGATACATTCGAGCGAATGAATTAGAATGGATCGTACGAATGAATTAGAATGGATCGTACGAATGGATTAGAATGGATCCTACGAATGGATTAGAATGGATACCTTTGTGCATATGAATTAGAATGGATCGTACGAGTGAATTAGAATGGATCATATTAATGAATTAGAATGGATACATTCATGCGAATGAATTAGAATGGATCGTACGAATGAATTAGAAAGGATCTTACGAATGAATTAGAATGGATCGTACGAATGAATTAGAATAGCTCATACGAATGAATTAGAATGAATCGTTTGAATGAATTAGAATGGTTATATTCGTGCGAATAAATTAGAATAGATCGTACGAATGAATTAGAATGGATCGTACGAATAAATTAGAATGGATCGTGGGAATGGATTAGAATGGATCGTACGAATGAATTAGAATGGATCCACCGAATGAGTTAGAATGGATCATACGAATGAATTAGAATGGATTGTACGAATGAATTAGAATGGATTGTGCGAATGAATTAGAATGGATCATATGAATGAATAAGAATGGATGAAATAGAATGGATCGTATGAATGAATTAGAATGGATACATTCGTGTGAATAAATTAGAATGGATCGTATGAATAAATTAGAATAGATTTTGTGAATGAATTAGAACTGATCGTACGAATGAATTAGAATGGATACATTCGTGCGAATGAATTAGAATGGATACATTCGTGCGAATGAATTAGAATGGATTGTATGAATGAATTAGAATGGATCGTACGAATGAACTAGAATGGATACATTCGTGCGAATGAATTAGAATGGATCGTACGAATGAATTAGAATGGATCGTACCAATGAATTAGAATGGATCTTACGAATGAATTAGAATGGATCGTACGAATGAATTAGAGTGGATCGTACGAAAGAATTAGAATGGATACATTCGTGCGAATGAATTAGAATGGATCGGACGAATAAAATAGAATGGATCGTACGAATGAATTAGAATGGATCGTACGAATAAATTAGAATGGATACATTCGTTCGAATGAATTAGATTGGATCATACGAATGAGTAAGAATGGATCGTACGAATGAAATAGAATAGATTATACGAATGAATTAGAATGGATCCAACGAAATAATTAGAATGGATCGTGTGAAAGAATTAGAATGGATCCTACGAAGGAATTAGAATGGATCGTACGAATGAATTAGAATGGATCGTATGAGTGAATTAGAATGGATAGTGCGAATGAATTAGAATGCATCGTATGAATGAATTAGAGTGGATCGTGCGAATGAATTCGAATGGATCGTACGAATGAGTAAGAATGGATCGTACGAATGAAATAGAATGGATCGTACGAATGAATTAAATGGATCGTATGAATAAATTAGAATGGATACATTCGTCCGAATGAATTACAATGGATCATACAAATGAGTAAGAATGGATCGTACGAATGAAATAGAATAGATAGTACGAATGAATTAGAATGGATCCTACGAATGAATTAGAATGGATCATGTGAAAGAATTAGAATAGATTGTATGAATGAATTAGAATGGATTGTATGAATGAGTTAGAATGGATCCTATGAATGAATTAGAATGGATCGTGCGAATGAATTAGAATGGATCGTACGAATGAATTAAAATGGATCGTGCTAATGAATTAGAATTGATCGAACGAATGAATTAGCATGGATCGTGCTAATAAATTAGAATGGAACGTACGAATGAATTAGAATGGATCGTGTGAAAGAATTAGAATGGATTGTATGAATGAATTAGAATGAATTCGTACGATCCATTCGAATTCATTCGCACGACCCATTCTAGTTCATTCATACGATCCATTCTAATTCATTCATACAATCCATTCTAATTCTTTCACACGATCCATTCTAATTCATTCGTAGGATCCATTCTAATTCATTCGTACAATCTATTCTATTTCATTCGTACGATCCATTCTTACTCATTCGTATGATCCATTCTAATTCATTCGGACGAATGTATCTATTCTAATTTATTCGTACGATCCATTCTAATTCATTCGTACGATCCAATCTAATTCATTTGTCCGATCCATTCTAATTCATTCGCACGAATGTATCCATTCTAATTCATTCGTACGATCCATTCTAATTCATTCGTATGATCCATTCTAATTCATTCGTAAGATCCATTCTAATTCATTCGTACGATCTATTCTAATTCATTCGTACGATCCATTCTAATTCATTCGCACGAATGTATCCATTCTAGTTCATTCATACGATCCATTCTAATTCATTCATACAATCCATTCTAATTCATTAGAATGGATCATGCGAATGAATGAGAATGGATCGTACGAATGAACTAGAATAGATTGTATGAATGAATTAGAATGAATTCGTACGATCCATTCGAATTCATTCGCACGATCCATTCTAATTCATTCATACGATCCATTCTAATTCATTCATACGATCCTTTCTAATTCATTCACACGATCCATTCTAATTCATTCGTAGGATCCATTCTAATTCATTCATACAATCTATTCTATTTCATTCGTACGATCCATTCTTACTCATTGGTACGAACCATTCTAATTCATTCCATTCTAATTCATTCGCTCGAATGTATCCATTCTAATCCATTCGTACGATCCATTCTAATCCATTCGTACGATCCATTCTAATTCATTCACATGAATGTAACCATTCTAATTCATTCGTACGATCCATTCTAATTCATTCGTACGATCCATTCTAATTCATTCGCACGAATGTATCCATTCTAATTCATTCATATGATCCATTCTATTTCATTCATACAATCCATTCTAATTCTTTCACACGATCCATTCTAATTCATTCGTACGATCTATTCTAATTCATTCGTACAATCTATTCTAATTCATTTGCACGAATGTATCCATTCTAATTCATTCATACGATCCATTCTAATTCATTCGTACGATCCATTCTAATTCATTCGCATGATCTATTCTAATTCATTCGTACGATCCATTCTAATTCATTCGTAATATCCATTCTAATTCATTCGTACGATCCATTCTAATTCATTCGTACGATCCATTCTAATTCATTCGCACGAATGTATCCATTCTAGTTCATTCGTACGATCCATTCTAATTCATTCGTACGTTCCATTCTAATCCATTCGTACAATCCATTCTAATTCTTTCACACGATCCATTCTAATTCATTCGAAGGATCCATTCTAATTCATTCATACAATCTATTCTATTTCATTCGTACGATCCATTCTTACTCATTCGTATGATCCATTCTAATTCATTCGGACGAATGTATCCATTCTAATTTATTCGTACGATCCATTCTAATTCATTCGTACGATCCATTCTAATTCATTCGTACGATCTATTCTTACTCATTCGTATGATCCATTCTAATTCATTCGTACGATACATTCTACTTCATTCATACGATCGATTCTAATTCATTCGCACTATCCATTCTAATTTATTCGTACGATCCATTCTAATTCATTCGTATGATCCATTCTAATTTATTCGTTCAAATATATCCATTCTAATTCATTCCGTACGATCCATTCTAATTCATTCGTACGATCCATTCTAATTCATACGTACGAATGTATCCATTCTAATTCATTCGTACGATCCATTCTAATTCATTCGTACGATCCATTCCAATTCATTCGTATGATCCATTCTAATTCATTCGGACGAATGTATCCATTCTAATTTATTCGTACGATCCATTCTAATTCATTCATTTGATCCATTCTAATTCATTCGTACGATCCATTCTAATTCATTCGTCCGATCCATTCTAATTCATTCGCATGAATGTATCCATTCGAATTCATTCGTACGATCCATTCTAATTAATTCGTAAGATCGATTCTAATTCATTTGTACCATCCATTCTAATTCATTCGTACGATCCATTCTAATTCATTCGCACGAATGTATCCATTCTAGTTCATTCGTACGATCCATTCTAATTCATTCGTATGATCCATTCTAATTCATTCGCACGATCCATTCTAATTCATTCGTACGATCCATTCTAATTGATTCATACGATCCATTCTAATTCATTCGCATGAATGTATCCATTCTAATTCATTCATACGATCCATTCTACTTCATTCGTTTTATCCGTTCTAATTCACTCATACGATCCATTCTAATTCATTCATACGATCCATTCTAATTCATTTGCACGAATATATCCATTCTAATTCATTCGTACGATCCATTATAATTCCTTCATACGATCCATTCTAATTCCTTCGTACGATCCATTCTAATTCCTTCGTACGATCCATTCTATTTCATTCGTACGATCCATTCTAATTCCTTCGTACGATCCATTCTATTTCATTCGTATGATCCATTCTAATTAATTCGTACGATCCATTCTAATTCATTCGTATGATCCATTCTAATTCATTCGTACGATCCATTCTTACTCATTCGTACGATCCATTCTAATTCATTCATACAATCTATTCTAATTCATTCCGTACGATCCATTCAAATTCATTCATACGATCTATTCTTTCATACAATCCATTCTAATTCTTTCGTGCGAATGAATTAGAATGGATACTTTTGTGCATATGAATTAGAATGGATCGTACGAATGAATTAGGATGGATCATATTAATGAATTGGAATGGATCGTACGAATGAATTAGAATGGATACATTCATGCGAATGAATTAGAATGGATCGTGCGAATCAATTAGACTGGATCGTGCGAATGAATAAGAATAGATCATACGAATGAATTAGAATGGATCGTACGAATTAATTAGAATGGGTGCATTCGTGCGAATGAATTAGAATGGATTGTATGAATGAATTAGAATGGATCGTACGAATGAATTAGAATGGATCGTACGAATGAATTAGAATGGATCGTACGAATGAATTAGAATGGATCGTACGAATGAATTAGAATGGATCGTGCGAATGAATTAGAATGGATCGTACGAATGAATTAGAATGGATACATTTGTGCGAATGAATTAGAATGGATCGTTCGAATGAATTAGAATGGATCGTGTGAATGAATTAGAATGGATCGTATGAATGAATTAGAATGGATTGTGCGAATGAATTAGAATGTATCGTACGAATGAATTAGAATGGATCGTGTGAAAGAATTAGAATGGATCGTACGAATGAATTAGAATGGATCGTACGAATGATTTAGAATGGATCGTACGAATGAATAAGAATGGATACATTTGTGCGAATGAATTAGAATGGATCGTACGAATGAATTAGAATGGATCGTATGAATGAATTAGAATGGATCGTACGAATGAATTAGAATGGATCGTGCGAATGAATTAGAATGGATCGTACGAATGAATTAGAATGGATCGTACGAATGAACTAGAATCGATACATTCGTGCGAATAAATTAGAATGGATCGTACGAATGAATTAGAATGGATCGTACGAATGAATTAGAATGGATCGTACGAATGGATTAGAATGGATCATACGAATGAATTAGAATGGATCGTGTGAATGAATTAGAATGGATCGAATGAATGAATTAGAATGGATATATTCGAGCGAATGAATTAGAATAGATCGTAGGAATGAATTAGAATGGATCATACGAATGAATTACAATGGATCGTACGAATGAATTAGAATGGATCGTACGAATGAATTAGAATGGATCGTGTGAATGTATTAGAATGGATGCATTCATGTGAATGAATTAGAATGGATCGTACAAATGGATTAGAATGGATCGTACGAATGAATTAGAATGGATACATTTGTGCGAATGGATTAGAATGGATCGTACGAATGAATTAGAATGGATCGTATGAATGAATTAGAATGGATACATTCGTGCGAATGAATTAGAATGGATCGGACGAATGAATTAGAATGGATCGTACGAATGAATTAGAATGGATCAAATGAATGAATTAGAATGGTTACATTCATGCGAATGAATTAGAATGGATCGTACGAATGGATTAGAATGGATCGTACGAATGGATTAGAATGGATACATTCGAGCGAATGAATTAGAATGGATCGTACGAATGAATTAGAATGGATCGTACGAATGGATTAGTATGGATCCTACGAATGGATTAGAATGGATACCTTTGTGCATATGAATTAGAATATATCGTACGGATGAATTAGAATGGATCGTACGAAGGAATTAGAATGGATCGTACGAATGAATTAGAATGGATCGTACGAATGAATTAGAATAGATCGTACGAATGAATTAGAATGGATCATACGAAGGAATTAGAATGGATCGTACGAATGATTTAGAATGGATATATTCGTGCAAATGAATTAGAATGGATCGTATGAATGAATTAGAATGTATTGTATCAATGAATTAGAATGCATTGTATGAATGAATTAGAATGGATCGTATGAATGAATTATAATGGATCGTGCGAATGAATTCGAATGGATCGCATGATCCATTCGAATAGAATGGATCGTATGAATGAATTAGAATGGATCGGGCGAATGAATTAGAATGGATTGTAGGAATAAATTAGAATGGATCGTATGAATGAATTAGCATGGATCGTATGAATGAATTAGAATGGATCGTGCAAATGAATTAGAATGGATCGTACGAATGAATTAGAATGGATCGTACGAATGAATTAGAATGGATGATACGAATGAATTAGAATAGATCGTACAAATGAATTAGAATGGATCGTACGAAGGAATTAGAATGGATCGTACGAATGAATTAGAATGGATCGGACGAATGAATTAGAATGGATCGTATGAATGAATTAGAATGGATCAAATGAATGAATTAGAATGGTTACATTCATGCGAGTGAATTAGAATGGATCGTAGGATCGTATGAATGAATTAGAATGGATCGTGCGAAAGAATTATAATAGATCGTATGAATGAATTAGAATGGATCGTACGAATGAATTAGATTGGATCGTACGAATGAATTAGAATAGATCGTATGAATGAATTAGAATGGATCGTACGAAGGAATTAGAATGGATCGCACGAATGAATTAGAATGGATATATTCGTGCAAATGAATTAGAATGGATCGTATGAATGTATTAGAATGGATCGTACGAATGAATTAGAATGGATTCGTACGAATGAATTAGAATGGATACATTCGTACGAATGAATTAGAATGGATCGTACCAATGAGTAAGATTGGATCGTACGAATGAATTAGAATGGATCGTGTGAAAGAATTAGAATGGATTGTATGAATGAATTAGAATGAATTCGTTCGATCAATTCTAATTCATTAGCACGATCCATTCTAATTCATTCGTAAGATCCATTCTAATTCCTTCGTACGATCCATTCTAATTCCTTCGTATCCATTCTAATTCACTCATACGATCCATTCTAATTCATTCAAACGAACTATTCTAATTCATTCATACAATCCATTCTAATTCTTTCACACGATCCATTCTAATTCATTCGTACAATCCATTCTAATTCATTCGCACAATCCATTCTATTTCATTCATACGATCAATTCTAATTCATTGGAATGGATCGTACGAATGAATTAGAAATGATCATATTAATAAATTAGAATGGATCGTACGAATGAATTAGAATGGATCGTACGAATGAATTAGAATGGATCTTACAAATGAATTAGAATAGATCGTACGAATGAATTAGAATGGATCATACGAATGAATTAGAATGGATCGTACGAATGAATTAGAATGGATCGTACGAATGAATTTAAATGGATCGTACGAATGAAATAGAATGGATCGTGTGAAAGAATTAGAATGGATTGTATGAATGAATTAGAATGGATCGTATGAATGGATCGTACGAATGGAATGGATACATTCGTGCGAATGAATTAGAATGGATCGTACAAATGAATTAGAATGGATCATACGAATGAGTAAGAATTGATCGTACGAATGAATTAGAATGGATCGTACGAATAAATTAGAATGGATACATTCGTCCGGATGAATTAGAATGGATCATACGAATGCATTCTAATTCCTTCGTACGATCCATTCTAATTCCTTCGTACGATCCATTCTGTTTCATTCGTATGATCCATTCAAATTCCTTCGTACGATCCATTCTAATTCCTTCGTATCCATTCTAATTCACTCATACGATCCATTCTAATCCATTCGTACGATCCATTCTAATTCATTCGCATGAATATAACCATTCTAATTCATTCATTTGATCCATTCTAATTCATTCGTACGATCCATTCTAATTCATTCGTACGATCCATTGTAATTCATTCATACAATCCATTTAGATTCATTCGCACAAATGTATCCATTCAAATTCATTCGTACGATCCAGTCTAATTCATTCGTACGATCCATTCTAATTCATTCGCACGAATACATCCATTCTAATTCTTTCGTACGATGCATTCTAATTCATTCGTACGATCCATTCTAATTCATTCGTACGATCCATTCTAATTCATTCGTACGATCCATTCTAATTCATTCGCACGAATGTATCTATTCTAATTCATTCGTACAATCCATTCTATTTCATTCGTACGATCCATTCTTACTCATTCGTATGATCCATTCTAATTCATTCGTATGATCCATTCTAATTCATTCGTACGATCCATTCTAATTCATTCGTACGATCCATTCTAATTCATTCGCATGATCCATTCTAATTCATTCATACGATCCATTCTAATTCATTCATACGATCCATTCTAATTCATTCGCCCGATCCATTCTAATTCATTCATACGATCCATTCTATTCGAATGGATCATGCGATCCATTCGAATTCATTCGCACGATCCATTTTAATTCATTCATACGATCCATTCTAATTCATTCACACAATGCATTCTAATTCTTTCACACGATCCATTCTAATTCATTCGTACGATCCATTCTAATTCATTAATATGATCGTACGAATGAATTAGAATGGATCATACGAATGGATTAGAATGGATACATTTGTGCGAATGAATTAGAATGGATCGTACGAATGAATTAGAATGGATCGTATGAATGAATTAGAATGGATCGTACGAATGAATTAGAATGGATCGTGCGAATGAATTAGAATGGATCGTACGAATGAATTAGAATGGATTGTACGAATGAATTAGAATGGATCATAATAATGAATTAGAATGGATCGTACGAATGAATTAGAATGGATCGTACGAATAAATTAGAATGGATACATTCGTCCGAATGAAATAGAATGGATCATACGAATGAGTAAGAATGGATCGTACGAATGAAATAGAATAGATTGTACGAATGAATTAGAATGGATCCTACGAATGAATTAGAATAGATCATGTGAAAGAATGTATCGTACGAATGAATTAGAATGGATCATACGAATGAGTAAGAATGGATCGTACGAATGAATTAGAATGGAATAGAATAGATTGTACGAATGAATTAGAATGGATCGTACGAATTAATTAGAATGGATCGTACGAATGAATTAGAATGGATCATACGAATGAATTGGAATGGATACATTTGTGCGAATGAATTTGAATGGATCGTACGAATGGATTAGAATGGATCGTACGAATGGATTAGAATGGATACATTCGTGCGAATGAATTAGAATGGATTGTATGAATGAATTAGAATGGATCGTACGATCCATTCGAATTCATTCGCACGATCCATTCTAATTCATTCATACGATCCATTCTAATTCATTCATACAATCCATTCTAATTCTTTCACACGATCCATTCTAATTCATTCATAGGATCAATTCTAATTCATTCGTACAATCTATTCTATTTCATTCATACGATCCATTCTTACTCATTCGTATGATCCATTCTAATTCATTCGGATGAATGTATCCATTCTAATTTATTCGTACGATCCATTCTAATTCATTCGTACGATCCATTCTAATTCATTCGTACGATCCATTCTTACTCATTCGTACGATCCATTCTAATTCATTCGTACGATCCATTCTAATTCATTCGCACAATCTATTCTAATTCATTCGTACGATCCATTCTAATTCATTCTTACGATCGTACGAATGAATTAGAATGGATCGTATGGATTGAATTAGAATGGATTGTATGAATAAATTAGAATGGATACATTCGTGCGAATGAATTAGAATGGATCATACGAATGAGTAAGAATGGATCGTACGAATGAAATAGAATGGATTATAGGAATGAATTAGAATGGATCGTACAAATGAATTAGAATGGATCGTACGAATGAATTAGAATGGATCATACGAATGAGTAAGAATGGATCGTACAAATGAAATAGAATGAATTGTACGAATGAATTAGAATTGATCGTACGAATGAATTAGAATGGATCGTGTGAAAGAATTAGAATGCATTGTATGAATGAATTAGAATGGATCGTATGAATGAATTAGAATGGATCGTGCGAATGAATTCGAATGGATCGCATGATCCATTCGAATAGAATGGATCATATGAATGAATTAGAATGGATCGGGCGAATGAATTAGAATGGATTGTAGGAATGAATTAGAATGGATCGTATGAATGAATTAGAATGGATCGTGCGAATGAATTAGAATGGATCGTACGAAAGAATTAAAATGGATCGTACGAATGAATTAGAATGGATCATACGAATGAATTAGAATAGATCATACGAATGAAATAGAATGGATTGTACGAATGAATTAGAATGGATACATTCATGCGAATGAATTAGAATGGATCGGACGATTGAATTAGAATGGATCGTACGATTCATTCTAATTCATTCGTACGATCCATTCTAATACATTCGTACGATTCATGCTAATTCATTCACACGATCCATTCTAATTCATTCGTACGATCCATTCTTATTCATTCATACGATCCATTCTAATTCATTCGCACAATCCATTCTAAATCATTCGTACAATCCATTCTAATTCATTCGTATGATCCATTCTAACTCATTCGGTGGATCCATTCTAATTCATTCGTACGATCCATTCTAATTCATTCCCACGATCCATTCTAATTTATTCGTACGATCCATTCTAATTCATTCCTACGATCTATTCTAATTCATTCGCACGAATGTAACCATTCTAATTCATTTATACGATTCATTCTAATTCATTTGTATGAGCTATTCTAATTCATTCGTACGATCCATTCTAATTCATTCGTACGATCCATTGTAATTCATTCATACAATCCATTTAGATTCATTCGCACAAATGTATCCATTCAAATTCATTCGTACGATCCAGTCTAATTCATTCGTACGATCCATTCTAATTCCTTCGTACGATCCATTCTAATTCATTCGTACGATCTATTCTAATTAATTCGTACGATCCATTCTAATTCATTCGTACGATCCATTCTAATTCCTTCGTACGATCCATTCTAATTCATTCGTACGATCCATTCTAATTCATTCTTACAATCTATTCTAATTCATTCGTACGAATGGATACATTCGTGTGAATGAATTAGAATGGATCGTACGAATGAGTAAGAATGGATCGTACGAATGAAATAGAATGGATCGTACGAATGAATTAGAATGGATCGTGTGAAAGAATTAGAATGGATTGTATGAATGAATTAGAATGGATTGTACGAATGAATTAGAATGGATCGTACGAAGGAATTAGAATGGATCGTACGAATGAATTAGAATGGATCGTACGAATGAATTAGAATAGATCGTACGAATGAAATAGAATGGATCATACGAATGAGTAAGAATGGATCGTATGAATGAATTAGATTGGATACATTTGTGCGAATGAATTAGAATGGATCGTACGAATGAATTAGAATGGATCGTATGAATGAATTAGAATGGATCGTACGAATGAATTAGAATGGATCGTGCGAATGAATTAGAATGGATCGTACGAATGAATTAGAATGGATCGTGTGAAAGAATTAGAATGGATCGTACGAATGAATTAGAATGGATCGTGCGAATGAATTAGAATGGATCGTATGAATGAATTAGAATAGATTTTGTGAATAAATTAGAACTGATCGTACGAATGAATTAGAATGGATCGTACGAATGAATTAGAATGGATACATTTGTGCGAATGAATTAGAATGGATTGTACGAATGAATTAGAATGGATCGTATAAATGAATTAGAATGGATACATTCGTGCGAATGAATTAGAATGGATCGTGCGAATCCATTAGACTGGATCGTGCGAATGAATAAGAATGGATCATACGAATGAATTAGAATGGATCGTACGAATTAATTAGAATGGATACAATCGTGCGAATGAATTAGAATGGATTGTATGAATGAATTAGAATGGATCGTACAAATGAATTAGAATGGATCATACGAATTAATTAGAATGGATCATACGAATGAATTAGAATGGATCATACGAATGAATTAGAATGGATCGTACGAATGAACTAGAATGGATCGTACGAATGAAATAGAATAGATTGTACGAATGAATTAGAATGGATTCGTACGAATGAATTAGAATGGATACATTCGTGCGAATGAATTAGAATGGATACATTCGTGCGAAAGAATTAGAATGGATTGTATGAATGAATTAGAATGAATTCGTACGATCCATTCGAATTCATTCGCACGACCCATTCTAGTTCATTCGTACGATCCATTCTAATTCATTCATACAATCCATTCTAATTCTTTCACACGATCCATTCTAATTCATTCGTAGGATCCATTCTAATTCATTCGTACAATCTATTCTATTTCATTCGTACGATCCATTCTTACTCATTCGTATGATCCATTCTAATTCATTCGGATTAATGTATCTATTATAATTTTTTCGTACGATCCATTCTAATTCATTCGTACGATCCAATCTAATTCATTCATCCTATCCATTCTAATTCATTCGCACGAATGTATCCATTCTAATTCATTCGTACGATCCATTCTAATTCATTCGTATGATCCATTCTAATTCATTCGTAAGATCCATTCTAATTCATTCGTACGATGCATTCTAATTCATTCGTACGATCCATTCTAATTCATTCGCATGAATGTATCCATTCTAGTTCATTCATACGATCCATTCTAATTCATTCATACAATCCATTCTAATTCATTAGAATGGATCATGCGAATGAATTAGAATGGATCGTACGAATGAACTAGAATAGATTGTATGAATGAATTAGAATGAATTCGTACGATCCATTCGAATTCATTCGCACGATCCATTCTAATTCATTCATACGATCCATTCTAATTCATTCATACAATCCATTCTAATTCTTTCACATGATCCATTCTAATTCATTCGTAGGATCTATTCTAATTCATTCGTACAATCTATTCTATTTCATTCGTACGATCCATTCTTACTCATTGGTACGAACCATTCTAATTCATTCCATTCTAATTCATTCGCTCGAATGTATCCATTCTAATCCATTCGTACGATCCATTCTAATCCATTCGTACGATCCATTCTAATTCATTCGCATGAATGTAACCATTATAATTCATTCGTACGATCCATTCTAATTCATTCGTACGATCCATTCTAATTCATTCGCACGAATGTATCCATTCTAATTCATTCATATGATCCATTCTAATTCATTCATACAATCCATTCTAATTCTTTCACACGATCCATTCTAATTCATTCGTACGATCTATTCTAATTCATTCGTACAATCCATTCTAATTCATTTGCACGAATGTATCTATTCTAATTCATTCATACGATCCATTCTAATTCATTCGTACGATCCATTCTAATTCCTTCGTACGATCCATTCTAATTCATTCGCACGATCTATTCTAATTCATTCGTACGATCCATTCTAATTCATTCGTAATATCCATTCTAATTCATTCGTACGATCCATTCTAATTCATTCGTACGATCCATTCTAATTCATTCGCACGAATGTATCCATTCTAGTTCATTCGTACGATCCATTCTAATTCATTCGTACGATCCATTCTAATCCATTCGTACAATCCATTCTAATTCTTTCACACGATCTATTCTAATTCATTCATAGGATCCATTCTAATTCATTCGTACAATCTATTCTATTTCATTCGTACGATCCATTCTTACTCATTCGTATGATCCATTCTAATTCATTCGTACGATACATTCTAATTCATTCATACGATCGATTCTAATTCATTCGCACTATCCATTCTAATTTATTCGTACGATCCATTCTAATTCATTCGTATGATCCATTCTAATTTATTCGTTCAAATATATCCATTCTAATTCATTCCGTACGATCCATTCTAATTCATTCATACGATCCATTCTAATTCATTCGTACGAATGTATCCATTCTAATTCATTCGTACGATCCATTCTAATTCATTCGTACGATCCATTCTAATTCATTCGTATGATCCATTCTAATTCATTCGGACGAATGTATCCATTCTAATTTATTCGTACGATCCATTCTAATTCATTCATTTGATCCATTCTAATTCATTCGTACGATCCATTCTAATTCATTCGTCCGATCCATTCTAATTCATTCGCATGAATGTATCCATTCTAATTCATTCGTACGATCCATTCTAATTCATTCGTAAGATCGATTCTAATTCATTCGTACGATCCATTCTAATTCATTCGTACGATCCATTCTAATTCATTCGCACGAATGTATCCATTCTAGTTCATTCGTACGATCCATTCTAATTCATTCGTACGATCCATTCTAATTCATTCGCACGATCCATTCTTATACATTCGTACGATCCATTCTAATTCATTCATACGATCCATTCTAATTCATTCACACGAATGTATCCATTCTAATTCATTCATACGATCCATTCTACTTCATTCGTTTTATCCGTTCTAATTCAGTCATACGATCCATTCTAATTCATTCATACGATCCATTCTAATTCATTTGCATGAATATATCCATTCTAATTCATTTGCACGAATATATCCATTCTAATTCATTCGTACGATCCATTCTAATTCCTTCGTACGATCCATTCTAATTCCTTCGTACGATCCATTCTATTTCATTCGTATGATCCATTCTAATTAATTCGTACAATCAATTCTAATTCATTCGTATGATCCATTCTAATTCATTCGTACGATCCATTCTTACTCATTCGTACGATCCATTCTAATTCATTCATACAATCCATTCTAATTCTTTCGTGCGAATGAATTAGAATGGATACCTTTGTGCATATGAATTAGAATGGATCGTACGAATGAATTAGAATGGATCATATTAATGAATTAGAATGGATCGTACGAATGAATTAGAATGGATACATTCATGCGAATGAATTAGAATGGATCGTGCGAATCAATTAGTCTGGATCGTGCGAATGAATAAGAATAGATCATACGAATGAATTAGAATGGATCGTACGAATTAATTAGAATGGGTACATTCGTGCGAATAAATTAGAATGGATTGTACGAATGAATTATAATGGATCGTACGAATGAATTAGAATGGATCGTACGAATGAATTAGAATGGATCGTACGAATGAATTAGAATGGATCGTACGAATGAATTAGAATGGATCGTACGAATGAATTAGAATGGATACATTTGTGCGAATGAATTAGAATGGATCGTACGAATGAATTAGAATGGATTGTATGAATAAATTAGAATGGATCGAGTGAAAGAATTAGAATGGATCGTACGAATGAATTAGAATGGATCGTACGAATGATTTAGAATGGATCGTACGAATGAATTAGAATGGATATATTTGTGCGAATGAATTAGAATGGATCGTACAAATGAATTAGAATGGATCGTATGAATGAATTAGAATGGATCGTACGAATGAATTAGAATGGATTGTGCGAATGAATTAGAATGGATCGTACGAATGAATTAGAATGGATCGTACGAATGAACTAGAATCGGTACATTCGTGCGAATAAATTAGAATGGATCGTACGAATGAATTAGAATGGATCGTACGAATGAATTAGAATAGATCGTACGAATGGATTAGAGTGGATCATACGAATGAATTAGAATGGATCGTGTGAATGAATTAGAATGGATCGAATGAATGAATTAGAATGGATATATTCGAGCGAATGAATTAGAATAGATCGTAGGAATGAATTAGAATGGATCATACGAATGAATTACAATGGATCGTACGAATGAATTAGAATGGATCGTACGAATGAATTAGAATGGATCGTGTGAATGTATTAGAATGGATGCATTCATGCGAATGAATTAGAATGGATCGTACAAATGGATTAGAATGGATCGTACGAATGAATTAGAATGGATACATTTGTGCGAATGGATTAGAATGGATCGTACGAAAGAATTAGAATGGATCGTATGAATGAATTAGAATGGATACATTCGTGCGAATGAATTAGAATGGATCGGACGAATGAATTAGAATGGATCGTACAAATGAATTAGAATGGATCAAATGAATGAATTAGAATGGTTACATTCATGCGAATGAATTAGAATGGATCGTACGAATGGATTAGAATGGATCGTACGAATGGATTAGAATGGATACATTCGAGCGAATGAATTAGAATGGATCGTACGAATGAATATGAATGGATCGTACGAATGGATTAGAATGGATCCTACGAATGGATTAGAATGGATACCATTGTGCATATGAATTAGAATGGATCATACGAATGAATTAGAATGGATCGTACGAAGGAATTAGAATGGATCGTACGAATGAATTAGAATGGATCGTACGAATGAATTAGAATGGATCGTACGAAGGAATTAGAATGGATCGTACGAATGATTTAGAATGGATATATTCGTGCAAATGAATTAGAATGGATCGTATGAATGAATTAGAATGCATTGTATGAATGAATTAGAATGCATTGTATGAATGAATTAGAATTGATCGTATGAATGAATTAGAATGGATCGTGCAAACGAATTCGAATGGATCGCATGATCCATTCGAATAGAATGGATCGTATGAATGAATTAGAATGGATCGGGTGAATGAATTAGAATGGATTGTAGGAATGAATTAGAATGGATCGTATGAATGAATTAGCATGGATCGTATGAATGAATTAGAATGGATCGTGCGAATGAATTAGAATGGATCGTACGAATGAATTAGAATGGATCGTACGAATGAATTAGAATGGATCGTACGAATGAATTAGAATGGATCATACGAATGAATTAGAATAGATCGTACAAATGAATTAGAATGGATCGTACGAAGGAATTAGAATGGATCGTACGAATGAATTAGAATGGATCGGACGAATGAATTAGAATGGATCGTACGAATGAATTAGAATGGATCAAATGAATGAATTAGAATGGTTACATTCATGCGAATGAATTAGAATGGATCGTAGGATCGTATGAATGAATTAGAATGGATCATGCGAAAGAATTAGAATTGATCGTATGAATGAATTAGAATGGATCATATGAATGAATTAGAATGGATCGTACAAATGAATTAGAATAGATCGTACGAATGAATTAGAATGGATCGTACGAAGGAATTAGAATGGATCGTACGAATGAATTAGAATGGATATATTCGTGCAAATGAATTAGAATGGATCGTATGAATGTATTAGAATGGATCGTACGAATGAATTAGAATGGATTCGTATGAATGAATTAGAATGGATACATTCGTACGAATGAATTAGAATGGATCGTACCAATGAGTAAGATTGGATCGTACGAATGAATTAGAATGGATCGTGTGAAAGAATTAGAATGGATTGTATGAATGAATTAGAATGAATTCGTTCGATCAATTCTAATTCATTAGCACGATCCATTCTAATTCATTCGTATGATCCATTCTAATTCCTTCGTACGATCCATTCTAATTCATTCGTATCCATTCTAATTCACTCATACGATCCATTCTAATTCATTCAAACGATCTATTCTAATTCATTAATACAATCCATTCTAATTCTTTCACACGATCCATTCTAATTCATTCGTACAATCCATTCTAATTCATTCGCACAATCCATTCTATTTCATTCATACGATCAATTCTAATTCATTAGAATGGATCGTACGAATGAATTAGAATGGATCATATTAATGAATTAGAATGGATCATACGAATGAATTAGAATGGATCGTACGAATGAATTAGAATGGATCTTACAAATGAATTAGAATAGATCGTACGAATGAATTAGAATGGATCATACGAATGAATTAGAATGGATCGTACGAATGAATTAGAATGAATTAGAATGGATCGTACGAATGAATTAGAATGGATCGTACGAATGAATTTAAATGGATCGTACGAATGAAATAGAATGGATCATGTGAAAGAATTAGAATGGATTGTATGAATGAATTAGAATGGATCGTATGAATGGATCGTACGAATGGAATGGATACATTCGTGCGAATGAATTAGAATGGATCATACAAATGAATTAGAATGGATCATACGAATGAGTAAGAATGGATCGTACGAATGAATTAGAATGGATCGTACGAATGAATTAGAATGGATCGTACGAATAAATTAGAATGGATACATTCGTCCGAATGAATTAGAATGGATCATACGAATGCATTCTAATTCCTTCGTACCATCCATTCTAATTCCTTCGTACGATCCATTCTGTTTCATTCGTATGATCCATTCTAATTTCTTCGTACGATCCATTCTAATTCCTTCGTTTCCATTCTAATTCACTCATACGATCCATTCTAATCCATTGGTACGATCCATTCTAATTCATTCGCATGAATGTAACCATTCTAATTCATTCATTTGATCCATTCTAATTCATTCGTACGATCCATTCTAATTCATTCGTACGATCCATTGTAATTCATTCATACAATTCATTTAGATTCATTCGCACAAATGTATCCATTCAAATTCATTCGTACGATCCAGTCTAATTCATTCGTACGATCCATTCTAATTCATTCGCATGAATATATCCATTCTAATTCTTTCGTACGATGCATTCTAATTCATTCGTACGATCCATTCTAATTCATTCGTACGATCCATTCTAATTCATTCGTACGATCCATTCTAATTCATTCGCACGAATGTATCCATTCTAATTCATTCGTACAATCCATTCTATTTCATTCGTACGATCCATTCTTACTCATTCGTATGATCCATTCTAATTCATTCGTATGATCCATTCTAATTCATTCGTACGATCCATTCTAATTCATTCGTACGATCAATTCTAATTCATTCGCATGATCCATTCTAATTCATTCATACGATCCATTCTAATTCATTCATACGATCCATTCTAATTCATTCCTACAATCCATTCTAATTCATTCGCCCGATCCATTCTAATTCATTCATACGATCCATTCTATTCGAATGGATCATGCGATCCATTCGAATTCATTCGCACGATCCATTTTAATTCATTCATACGATCCATTCTAATTCATTCACACAATGCATTCTAATTCTTTCACACGATCCATTCTAATTCATTCGTACGATCCATTCTAATTCATTAATATGATCGTACGAATGAATTAGAATGGATCATACGAATGAATTAGAATGGATACATTTGTGCGAATGAATTAGAATGGATCGTACGAATGAATTAGAATGGATCGTATGAATGAATTAGAACGGATCATACGAATGAATTAGAATGGATCGTGCGAATGAATTAGAATGGATCGTACGAATGAATTAGAATGGATTGTACGAATGAATTAGAATGGATCATAATAATGAATTAGAATGGATCGTACGAATGAATTAGAATGGATCGTACGAATAAATTAGAATGGATACATTCGTCCGAATGAAATAGAATAGATCATACGAATGAGTAAGAATGGATCGTACGAATGAAATAGAATAGATTGTACGAATGAATTAGAATGGATCCTACGAATGAATTAGAATAGATCATGTGAAAGAATGTATCGTACGAATGAATTAGAATGGATCGTACGAATGAGTAAGAATGGATCGTACGAATGAATTAGAATGGAATAGAATAGATTGTACGAATGAATTAGAATGGATCGTACGAATTAATTAGAATGGATCGTACGAATGAATTAGAATGGATCGTACGAATGAATTAGAATGGATCATACGAATGAATTAGAATGGATACATTTGTGCGAATGAATTAGAAAGGATCGTACGAATGGATTAGAATGGATCGTACGAATGGATTAGAATGGATACATTCGTGCAAATGAATTAGAATGGATTATATGAATGAATTAGAATGGATCGTACGATCCATTCGAATTCATTCGCACGATCCATTCTAATTCATTCATACGATCCATTCTATTTCATTCATACAATCCATTCTAATTCTTTCACACGATCCATTCTAATTCATTCGTAGGATCCATTCTAATTCATTCGTACAATCTATTTTATTTCATTCGTACGATCCATTCTTACTCATTCGTATGATCCATTCTAATTCATTCGGATGAATGTATCCATTCTAATTTATTCGTACGATCCATTCTAATTCATTCGTACGATCCATTCTAATTCATTCGTACGATCCATTCTTACTCATTCGTATGATCCATTCTAATTCATTCGTACGATCCATTCTAATTCATTCGTACGATCCATTCTAATTCATTCGCACAATCTATTCTAATTCATTCGTACGATCCATTCTAATTCATTCTTACGATCGTACGAATGAATTAGAATGGATCGTACGGAATGAATTAGAATGGATTGTATGAATAAATTAGAATGGATACATTCGTGCGAATGAATTAGAATGGATCATACGAATGAGTAAGAATGGATCGTACGAATGAAATAGAATGGATTATACGAATGAATTAGAATGGATCGTACAAATGAATTAGAATGGATCGTACGAATGAATTAGAATGGATCATACGAATGAGTAAGAATGGATCGTACAAATGAAATAGAATGGATTGTACGAATGAATTAGAATGGATCGTACGAATGAATTAGAATGGATCATGTGAAAGAATTAGAATGCATTGTATGAATGAATTAGAATGGATCGTATGAATGAATTAGAATGGATCGTGCGAATGAATTCGAATGGATCGCATGATCCATTCGAATAGAATGGATCGTATGAATGAATTAGAATGGATCGGGCGAATGAATTAGAATGGATTGTAGGAATGAATTAGAATGGATCGTATGAATGAATTAGAATGGATCGTATGAATGAATTAGAATGGATTGTGCGAATGAATTAGAATGGATCGTACGAAAGAATTAGAATGGATCGTACGAATGAATTAGAATGGATCATACGAATGAATTAGAATAGATCATACGAATGAAATAGAATGGATTGTACGAATGAATTAGAATGGATACATTCATGCGAATGAATTAGAATGGATCGGACGATTGAATTAGAATAGATCATTCGTACGATCCATTCTTATTCATTCATACGATCCATTCTAATTCATTCGCACAATCCATTCTAATTCATTCGTACAATCCATTCTAATTCATTCGTATGATCCATTCTAACTCATTCGGTGGATCCATTCTAATTCATTCGTACGATCCATTCTAATTCATTCCCACGATCCATTCTAATTTATTCGTACGATCCATTCTAATTCATTCGTACGATCTATTCTAATTCATTCGCACGAATGTAACCATTCTAATACATTTATACGATTCATTCTAATTCATTCGTATGAGCTATTCTAATTCATTCGTACGATCCATTCTAATTCATTCGTACGATCCATTGTAATTCATTCATACAATCCATTTAGATTCATTCGCACAAATGTATCCATTCAAATTCATTCGTACGATCCAGTCTAATTCATTCGTACGATCCATTCTAATTCCTTCGTACGATCCATTCTAATTCATTCGTAGGATCTATTCTAATTCATTCGTACGATCCATTCTAATTCATTCGTACGATCCATTCTAATTCCTTCGTACGATCCATTCTAATTCATTCGTACGATCCAATCTAATTCATTCTTACAATCTATTCTAATTCATTCGTACGAATGGATACATTCGTGTGAATGAATTAGAATGGATCGTACGAATGAGTAAGAATGGATCGTACGAATGAAATAGAATGGATTGCATGAATGAATTAGAATGGATCGTACGAATGAATTAGAATGGATCGTTTGAAAGAATTAGAATGGATTGTATGAATGAATTAGAATGGATTGTACGAATGAATTAGAATGGATCGTACGAAGGAATTAGAATGGATCGTACGAATGAATTAGAATGGATCGTACGAATGAATTAGAATAGATCGTACGAATGAAATAGAATGGATCATACGAATGAGTAAGAATGGATCGTATGAATGAATTAGATTGGATACATTTGTGCGAATGAATTAGAATGGATCGTACGAATGAATTAGAATGGATCGTATGAATGAATTAGAATGGATCGTACGAATGAATTAGAATGGATCGTGCGAATGAATTAGAATGGATCGTACGAATGAATTAGAATGGATCGTGTGAAAGAATTAGAATGGATCGTACGAATGAATTAGAATGGATCATGCGAATGAATTAGAATGGATCGTATGAATGAATTAGAATAGATTTTGTGAATAAATTAGAACTGATCGTACGAATGAATTAGAATGGATCGTACGAAAGAATTAGATTGGATACATTTGTGCGAATGAATTAGAATGGATCGTACGAATGAATTAGAATGGATCGTATGAATGAATTAGAATGGATACATTCGTGCGAATGAATTCGAATGGATCGTGCGAATCCATTAGACTGGATCGTGCGAATGAATAAGAATGGATCATACGAATGAATTAGAATGGATCGTACGAATTAATTAGAATGGATACAATCGTGCGAATGAATTAGAATGGATTGTACGAATGAATTAGAATGGATCGTACGAATGAATTAGAAAGGATCATACGAATTAATTAGAATGGATCATACGAATGAATTAGAATGGATCGTACGAATGAATTAGAATGGATCGTACGAATGAACTAGAATGGATCGTACGAATGAAATAGAATAGATTGTACGAATGAATTAGAATGGATTCGTACGAATGAATTAGAATGGATACATTCATGCGAATGAATTAGAATGGATACATTCGTGCGAAAGAATTAGAATAGATCATATGAATGAATTAGAATGGATCCTATGAATGAATTAGAATGGATCGTGCGAATGAATTAGAATGGATCGTATGAATGAATTAGATGGATCGTGCTAATGAATTAGAATTGATCGAACGAATGAATTAGCATGGATTGTGCTAATGAATTAGAATGGATCGTACGAATGAATTAGAATGGATCAAATGAATGAATTAGAATGGTTACATTCATGCGAATGAATTAAAATAGATCGTACGAATGGATTAGAATGGATCGTACGAATGGATTAGAATGGATACATTCGAGCGAATGAATTAGAATGGATCGTACGGAATGAATTAGAATGGATTGTATGAATGAATTAGAATGGATCGTGCGAATGAATTAGAATGGATCGTACGAATGAATTAGAATGGATCTTACAAATGAATTAGAATGGATCGTATGAATGAGTAAGAATGGATCGTACGAATGAAATAGAATGGATTGTACGAAATGAATTAGAATGGATTCTTACGAATAAATTAGAATGGATACATTCGTGCGAATGAATTAGAATGGATCATACGAATGACTAAGAATGGATCGTACGAATGATATAGAATAGATTGTACGAATGAATTAGAATAGATCCTACGAATGAATTAGAATGGATCGTATGAAAGAATTAGAATGGATTATATGAATGAATTAGAATGGATCATACGAATGAATTAGAATGGATCGTACGAATGAATTAGAATGGATAAATTCGTGCGAATGAATTAGAATTGATCGTACGAATGAATTAGAATGGATCGTGCGAATGAATTAGAATGGATCGTACGAACGAATTAGAATGGATCGTACGAATGAACTAGAATGGATACATTCGTGCGAATGAATTAGAATGTATTGTACGAATGAATTAGAATGGATCGTACGAATGAATTAGAATGGATCTTACGAATGAATTAGAATGGATCGTACGAATGAATTAGAATGGATCGTACGAATGAATTAGAATGGATACATTCGTGCGAATGAATTAGAATGGATCGGACAAATGAATTAGAATGGATCGTACGAATGAATTAGAATGGATCGTACGAATGAATTAGAATGGATCATACGAATAAATTAGAATGGATACATTCGTCCGAATGAATTAGAATGGATCATACGAATGAGTAAGAATGGATCGTACGAATGAAATAGAATGGATCGTACGAATGAACTAGAATGGATACATTCGTGCGAATGAATTAGAATGGATCGGACGAATGAATTAGAATGGATCGTACGAATGAATTAGAATGGATCGTACGAATGAATTAGAATGGATCGTATGAATGAATTAGACTGGATACATTCGTGCGAATGAATTAGAATTGATCGTACGAATGAATTAGAATCGATTGTGCGAATGAATTAGAATGGATCGTACGAATGAATTAGAATGGATCATACGAATGAACTAGAATGGATACATTCGTGCGAATGAATTAGAATGGATCGTACGAATGAATTAGAATGGATCGTACGAATGAATTAGACGTACGATCATTCTAATTCATTCGTACGTTCCATTCTAATTCATTAGCACGATCCATTCTAATTCATTCGTACGTTCAATTCTAATTCATTAGCACGATCCATTCTAATTCATTCGTACGATCCATTCTAATTCATTCGCACGATCCATTCTAATTCATTCATAGGATCCATTCTAATTCATTCATACGATCTATTCTAATTCTTTCACATGAATGTATCCATTCTAATTCATTCGTACGATCCATTCTAATTCATTCATATAATCCATTCTAATTCTTTCACACGATCCATTCTAATTCATTCGTAGGATCCATTCTAATTCATTCGTACAATCTATTCTATATCATTCGTACGATCCATTCTTAGTCATTCGTATGATCCATTCTAATTCATTCGCACGAATGTATCCATTCTAATTTATTCGTAAGAATCCATTCTAATTCATTTCGTACAATCCATTCTATTTCATTCGTACGTTCCATTCTAATTCATTAGCACGATCCATGCTAATTCATTCGTTCGATCAATTCTAATTCATTAGCACGATTCATTCTAATTCGTTCGTACGATCCATTCTAATTCATTCGCTCGATCCATTCTAATTCATTCATAGGATCCATTCTAATTCATTCATACGATCTATTCTAATTCTTTCGCATGAATGTATCCATTCTAATTCATTCGCACGAATGTATCCATTTTAATTCATTCGTACGATCCATTCTAATTCATTCATACGATCCATTCTAATTCATTCATACGATCTATTCTAATTCATTCATACAATCCATTCTAATTCTTTCATACGATCCATTCTAATTCATTCGTACGATCCATTCTAATTCATTCGCACAATCCATTCTATTTCATTCGTACGATCCATTCTTACTCATTCGTATGATCCATTCTAATTCATTCGCACGAATGTATCCATAATGGATCATACGAATGAGTAAGAATGGATCGTACGAATGAAATAGAATGGATTGTGCGAATGAATTAGAATGGACCGTACGAATGAATTAGACGTACGAATGAATTAGAATGGATACATTCGTGCGAATAAATTAGAATGGATCATACGAATGAGTAAGAATGGATCGTCATTCTAATTCATTCGTATGATCCATTCTAATTCATTCGCGCAATCTATTCTAATTCATTCGTACGATCCATTCTAATTCATTCGTACGATCCATTCTAATTCATTCATACAATCCATTCTAATTTATTCGCACGAATGCATCCATTCTAATTCATTCGTACGATCCATTCTAATTCATTCGCACAATCTATTCTAATTCATTCATACGATCCATTCTAATTCATTCGCACGAATTATTCTAATTCATTTGTAAGATCCATTCTAATTCATTCGTACGATCCATTCTAATTCATTCGTACGATCCATTCTAATTCATTAATATGATCCATTCTAATTCATTCGTATGATCCATTCTAATGAATTAGAATTGATCGTACGAATGAAATAGAAAGGATTGCACGAATGATTTAGAATGGATCGTACGAATGAATTAGAATGGATCGTGTGAAAGAATTAGAATGGATTGTATGAATGAATTAGAATGGATCGTACAAATGAATTAGAATAGATCGTACGAAGGAATTAGAATGGATCGTACGAATGAATTAGAATGGATCGTACGAATGAATTAGAATGGATCATACGAATGAGTAAGAATGGATCGTACGAATGAAATAGAATGGATTGTACGAATGAATTAGAATGGATACATTCGTGCGAATGAATTAGAATGGATCGTACGAATGAATTAGAATGGATCGTACGAATGAATTAGAATGCATCGTACGAAAGAATTAGAATGGATATATTCGTGCGAATGAATTAGAATGGATCGTACGAATGAATTAGACTGGATCGTACGAATGAATTTGAATGGATACATTTGTGCGAATGAATCTAAATGGATTGTATGAATGAATTACAATGGATCGTACGAATAAATTAGAATGGATCGTACGAATGAATTAGAATGGATCAAATGAATGAATTAGAATGGTTAAATTCATGCGAATGAAATAGAATGGATCGTACGAATGGATTAGAATGGATCATATGAGTGAATTAGAATGGATACGAAGGAATTAGAATGGATCGTACGAAGGAATTAGAATGGATCATACGAATGAAATAGAATAGATCGTACAAAGGAATTAGAATGGATCGTATGAAGGAATTAGAATGCATTCGTATGATCCATTCTAATTCATTCGGACGAATGTATCCATTCTAATTTATTCGTACGATCCATTCTAATTCATTCGTACGATCCATTCTTACTCATTCGTATGATCCATTCTAATTCATTTGTACGATCCATTCTAATTCATTCGCACGAATGTATCCAATCCAATCGTACGATCCATTCATGCGATCCATTCTAATTCATTCATACAATCCATTCTTATTTATTCGCACGAATGTATCCATTCTAATTTATTCGTACGATCCATTCATACGATCTATTCTAATTCATTCGCACGAATGTATCCATTCTAATTCATTCGTACGAATCCATTCTAATTCATTCGTACAATCTATTCTATTTCATTCGTACGATCCATTCTAATCCATTCTAATTCATTCATACGATCCATTCTTACTCATTCGTATGATCCATTCTGATTCATTCGTATGATCCATTCTAATTCATTCGCACGAATGTATCCATGCCATTCGTACGATCCATTCATACGATCCATTCTAATTCATTCATACAATCCATTCTAATTCTTTCACACGATCCATTCTATTTCATTCGTACGATCCATTCTAATTCATTCTAATTCATTCTAATTCATTCGTACGATCCATTCTACGATCCATTCTAATTCATTTGTGTCCATTCTATTTCATTCGCATGATCCATTCTAATTCATTCGCGCAATCTATTCTAATTCATTCGTACGATCCATTCTTATTCATTCGTACGATCCATTCTAATTCATTCATACAATCCATTCTAATTTATTCGCACGAATATATCCATTCTAATTCATTTACACGATCCATTCTAATTCATTCCCATGATCTATTCTAATTCATTCGTACGATCCATTCTAATTCATTCTAATTCATTCGTACGATCCATTCTAATTCATTCGTATATTCCATTCTAATTCATTAGCACGATCCATGCTAATGAATTAGAATGGATCGTACGATCCAATCTAATTCATTCATACGATCCATTCTTACTCATTCGTATGATCCATTCTAATTCAATCGTACGATCCATTCTAATTCATTCGTACGATCCATTCTAATTCCTTCGTACGATCCATTCTAATTCATTCGTATGATCCATTCTAATTCATTCGTACAATCCATTCTAATTCCTTCGTACGATCAATTCTAATTCATTCATACGATCCATTCTAATTCATTCGCACGATCCATTCTAATTCATTCGTACGATCCATTCTAATTCATTCATACGATCCATTCTAATTCATTCGCACGAATGTATCCATTCTAATTCATTCGTACGATCCATTCTAATTAATTCGTATGCTCCATTCTAATTCCTTCGTACGATCCATTCTAATTCCTTCGTATGCATTCTAATTCACTCATACGATCCATTCTAATACATTCATACGATCTATTCTAATTCATTCGTACAATCCATTCTAATACTTTCACACGATCCATTCTAATTCATTCGCACAATCCATTCTAATTCATTCGCACGAATGTATCCATTCTAAATCATTCGTAAAATCCATTCTATTTCATTCGTACGATCCATTCTTTCTCATTGTACGAATGAATTAGAATGGATTCTACGAATGAATTAGAATGGATCGTGTGAAAGAATTAGAATGGATCGTACGAATGAATTAGAATGGATACATTCGTGCGAATGAATTAGAATGGATACATTCGTGCGAAAGAATTAGAATAGATCGTATGAATGAATTAGAATGGATCCTATGAATGAATTAGAATTGATCGTACGAATGAAATAGAATGGATTGCACGAATGATTTAGAATTGATCGTACAATTGAATTAGATTGGATCGTGTGAAAGAATTAGAATGGATTGTATGAAAGAATTAGAATGGATCGTACGAATGAATTAGAATGGATCGTACGAAGGAATTAGAATGGATCGTACGAATGTATTATAATGGATCCTATGAATGAATTAGAATGGATCGTGCGAATGAATTAGAATGGATCGTACGAATGAATTAGAATGGATCGTGCTAATGAATTAGAATTGATCGAACGAATGAATTAGCATGGATTGTGCTCATGAATTAGAATGGATCGTGCGAATGAATTAGAATCGATCGTACGAATGAATTAGAATGGATCGTACGAATGAACTAGAATGGATACATTCGTGCGAATGGATTAGAATGGATCGTACGAATGAATTAGAATGGATCGTACGAATGAATTAGAATGGATACATTCGTGCGAATGAATTAGAATGGATCGTACGAATGAATTAGAATGGATCGTGCGAATGAATTAGAATGGATCGTACGAATGAATTAGAATGGATTCGTACGAATGAATTAGAATGGATCGTGCGAATGAATTAGAATGGATCGTACGAATGAATTAGAATGGATTCGTAAGAATGAATTAGAATGGATACATTCGTGCGTACGAATGAATTAGAATGGATCGTACGAATGAATTAGAATGGATCGTATGAATGAATTAGAATGGATCGTACGAATGAATTAAAATGGATCGTGCGAATGAATTAGAATGGATATATTCGTGCTAATGAATTAGAATGGATCGTGCGAATGAATTAGAATGGAACGTATGAATGAATTAGAATGGATCGTACGAATGAATTAGAATGGATCGTGCGAATGAATTAGAATGGATATATTCGTGCTAATGAATTAGAATGGATCGTGCGAATGAATTAGAATGGATCGTATGAATGAATTAGAATGGATACATTCATGCGAATGAATTAGAATGGATCGTATGAATGAATTAGAATAGATCGTGCTAATGAATTAGAATTAGAATGGATATATTCGTGCAAATGAATTAGAATGGATCGTATGAATGAATTAGAATGGATCATACGAATTAATTAGAATGGATCGTACGAATGAATTAGAATGGATCGTACGAATGAATTAGAATGGATCGTGCGAATGAATTAGAATGGATTATACAAATGAATTAGAATGGATACATTCGTACGAATGAATTAGAATGGATCGTACGAATTAATTAGAATGGATCGTACGAATGAACTAGAATGGTTACATTCGTGCGAATGAATTAGAATGGATCGTACGAATGAATTAGAATGGATCGTACAAATGAATTAGAATGGATCTTACGAATGAATTAGAATGGATCATACGAACGAGTAAGAATGGATCGTACGAATGAAATAGAATGGATTGTACGAATGAATTAGAATGGATTCGTACGAATGAATTAGAATGGATACATTCGTGCGAATGAATTAGAATGGATCATACGAATGAGTAAGAATGGATCATACGAATGAAATAGAATAGATTGTACGAATGAATTAGAATGGATCCTACGAATGAATTAGAATGGATCATGTGAAAGAATTAGAATAGATTGTATGAATGAATTAGAATGGATCGTATGAATGAATTAGAATGGATTCGTGCAAATGAATTAGAATTGATCGTACGAATGAATTAGAATGGATCGTGCGAATGAATTAGAATGGATCGTACGAATAAATTAGAATGGATCGTACGAATGAACTAGAATGGATACATTCGTGCGAATGAATTAGAATGGATCGTACGAATGAATTAGAATGGATCGTACAAATGAATTAGAATGGATCTTACGAATGAATTAGAATGGATCGTACGAATGAATTAGAATGGATCATACGAATGAATTAGAATGGATACATTCGTGCGAATGAATTAGAATGGATCAGACGAATGAATTAGAATGGATCGTATGAATGAATTAGAATGGATCGTACGAATGAATTAGAATGGATCGTACGAATAAATTAGAATGGATACATTCGTCCGAATGAATTAGAATGGATCACACGAATGAGTAAGAATGGATCGTACGAATGAAACAGAATGGATCGTACGAATGAACTAGAATGGATACATTCGTGCGAATGAATTAGAATGGATCGTACGAATGAATTAGAAATATCGTACAAATGAATTAGAATGGATCTTACGAATGAATTAGAATGGATCTTACGAATGAATTAGAATGGATCGTACGAATGAATTAGAATGGATCGTACGAATAAATTAGAATGGATACATTCGTCCAAATGAATTAGAATGGATCATACGAATGAATTAGAATGGGTCGTACGAATGAATTAGAAGGGATCATATTAATGAATTAGAATGGATCGTACGAATGAATTAGAATGGATACATTCGTGCGAATGAATTAGAATGGATCGTGCACGAATGTATCCATTCTAATTCATTCGTACGATCCATTCTGCACAAAGGTATCCATTCTAATCCATTCATAGGATCCATTCTAATCCATTCGTATGATCCATTCTAATTCATTCGTATGATCCATTCTAATTCATTCGCTCGAATGTATCCATTCTAATCCATTTGTACGATCCATTCTAATCCATTCGTACGATCTATTCTAATTCATTCACATGAATGTAGCCATTCTAATTCATTCATTTGATCCATTCTAATTCATTCGTACGATCCATTCTAATTCATTCGTTCGATCCATTCAAATTCATTCGCACGAATGTATCCATTCTAATTCATTCGTACGATCAATTCTAATTCATTCGTACGATCCATTCTAATTCATTCGTAAGATCCATTCTAATTCATTCGTACGATCCATTCTAATTCATTCGTACGATCCATTCTAATTCATTCGCACGAATGTATCCATTCTAGTTCATTCGTACGATCCATTCTAATCCATTTGTACGATCCATTCTAATTCATTTGCATGAATGTAACCATTCTAATTCATTCATTTGATCCATTCTAATTCATTCGTACGATCCATTCTAATTCATTCGTCCAATCCATTCCAATTCATTCGCACGAATGTATCCATTCTAATTCATTCGCACGATCCATTCTAATTCATTCGTACGATCCATTCTAATTCATTCGTACGATCCATTCTAATTCATTCGTAGGATCTTAGAATGGAATATACGAATGAATTAGAATGGATCGAACGAATGAATTAGAATGGATCGTATGAATGAATTAGAATGGATCGTACGAATGAATTAGAATGGATCGTGCGAATGAATTCGAATGGATCGTACGATCCATTCTAATTCATTCAAACAATCCATTCTAATTCATTCGCACGAATGTATCCATTCTAATCCATTCGTACGATCCATTCTAATCCATTCGTACGATCCATTCTAATTCATTCGCACAAATGTATCCATTCTAATTCATTCGTACGATCCATTCTAATTCATTCGTAAGATCCATTCTAATTCATTCGTACGATCCATTCTAATTCATTCGTATGATCCATTCTAATTCATTCGCACGAATGTATCCATTCTAGTTCATTCGTACGATCCATTCTAATTCCTTCGTACGATCCATTCTAATTCATTCGTAATTCATTCTAATTCATTCATACAATCCATTCTAATTCTTTCACACGATCATTCTAATTCATTCGTACGTTCCATTCTAATTCATTAGCACGATCCATGCTAATTCATTCGTTCGATCAATTCTAATTCATTAGCACGATCCATTCTAATTCATTCGTACGATCCATTCTAATTCATTCGCACGATCCATTCTAATTCATTCATAGGATCCATTCTAATTCATTCATACGATCTATTCTAATTCTTTCGCATGAATGTATCCATTCTAATTCATTCGCACGAATGTATCCATTCTAATTCATTTGTACGATCCATTCTAATTCATTCATACGATCCATTCTAATTCATTCATACGATCTATTCTAATTCATTCATACAATCCATTCTAATTCTTTCACACGATCCATTCTAATTCATTCGTACGATCCATTCTAATTCATTCGCACAATCCATTCTATTTCATTCGTACGATCCATTCTTACTCATTCATATGATCCATTCTAATTCATTCGCACGAATGTATCCATAATGGATCATACAAATGAGTAAGAATGGATCGTACGAATGAAATAGAATGGATTGTGCGAATGAATTAGAATGGACCGTACGAATGAATTAGACGTACGAATGAATTAGAATGGATACATTCGTGCGAATAAATTAGAATGGATCATACGAATGAGTAAGAATGGATCGTCATTCTAATTCATTCGTATGATCCATTCTAATTCATTCGCGCAATCTATTCTAATTCATTCGTATGATCCATTCTAATTCATTCGTACGATCCATTCTAATTCATTCATACAATCCATTCTAATTTATTCGCACGAATATATCCATTTTAATTCATTCGTACGATCCATTCTAATTCATTCGCACAATCTATTCTAATTCATTCATACGATCCATTCTAATTCATTCGCACGAATTATTCTAATTCATTTGTAAGATCCATTCTAATTCATTCGTACGATCCATTCTAATTCATTCGTACGATCCATTCTAATTCATTAATATGATCCATTCTAATTCATTCGTACAATCCATTCTAATGAATTAGAATTGATCGTACGAATGAAATAGAATGGATTGCACGAATGATTTAGAATGGATCGTACGAATGAATTAGAATGGATCGTGTGAAAGAATTAGAATGGATTGTATGAATGAATTAGAATGGATCGTACGAATGAATTAGAATAGATCGTACGAAGGAATTAGAATGGATCGTACGAATGAATTAGAATGGATCGTACGAATGAATTAGAATAGATTGTACGAATGAATTAGAATGGATCATACGAATAAATAAGAATGGATCGTACGAATGAAATAGAATGGATTGTACGAATGAATTAGAATGGATACATTCGTTCGAATGAATTAGAATGGATCGTACGAATGAATTAGAATGGATCGTACGAATGAATTAGTATGGATCATACGAATGAATTAGAATGCATCGTACGAAAGAATTAGAATGGATATATTCGTGCGAATGAATTAGAATGGATCGTACGAATGAATTAGACTGGTTCGTACGAATGAATTTGAATGGATACATTTGTGCGAATGAATCTAAATGGATTGTATGAATGAATTACAATAGATCTTACGAATGAATTAGAATGGATCGTACGAATGAATTAGAATGGATCAAATGAATGAATTAGAATGGTTACATTCATGCGAATGAAATAGAATGGATCGTACGAAAGGATTAGAATGGATCCTATGAGTGAATTAGAATGGATACGAAGGAATTAGAATGGATCGTACGAAGGAATTAGAATGGATCATACGAATGAAATAGAATGGATCGTACGAAGGAATTAGAATGGATCGTACGAAGGAATTAGAATGCATTCGTATGATCCATTCTAATTCATTCGGACGAATGTATCCATTCTAATTTATTCGTACGATCCATTCTAATTCATTCGTACGATCCATTCTTACTCATTCGTTTGATCCATTCTAATTCATTTGTACAATCCATTCTAATTCATTCGCACGAATGTATCCATTCCATTCGTACGATCCATTCATACGATCCATTCTAATTCATTCATACAATCCATTCTAATTTATTCGCACGAATGTATCCATTCTAATTTATTCGTACGATCCATTCATACGATCCATTCTAATTCATTCGCACGAATGTATCCATTCTTATTCATTCGTACGAATCCATTCTAATTCATTCGTACAATCTATTCTATTTCATTCGTACGATCCATTCTAATCCATTTTAATCCATTCTAATTCATTCGTACGATCCATTCTTACTCATTCGTACGATCCATTCTAATTCATTCGTACGATCCATTCTAATTCATTCGCACGAATGTATCCATTCCATTCGTACGATTCATTCATACGATCCATTCTAATTCATTCATACAATCCATTCTAATTCTTTCACACGATCCATTCTATTTCATTCGTACGATCCATTCTAATTCATTCGTACGATCCATTCTAATTCATTCGTACGATCCATTCTAATTCATTCTAATTCATTCGTACGATCCATTCTACAATCCATTCTAATTCATTTGTGTCTATTCTATTTCATTCGCACGATCCATTCTAATTCACTCGCGCAATCTATTCTAATTTATTCGCACGAATATATCCATTCTAATTCATTTGCACGATCCATTCTAATTCATTCCTATGATCTATTCTAATTCATTCGTACGATCCATTCTAATTCATTCTAATTCATTCGTACGATCCATTCTACGATCCATTCTAATTCATTCGTATATTCCATTCTAATTCATTAGCACGATCTATGCTAATGAATTAGAATGGATCGTACGATCCAATCTAATTCATTCATACGATCCATTCTTACTCATTCGTATGATCCATTCTAATTCAATCGTACGATCCATTCTAATTCATTTATACGATCCATTCTAATTCCTTTGTACGATCCATTATAATTCATTCGTACGATCCATTCTAATTCATTGGTACAATCTATTCTAATTCCTTCGTACGATCCATTCTAATTCATTCATACGATCCATTCTAATTCATTCTAATTCATTCGCACGATCCATTCTAATTCATTCGTACGATCCATTCTAATTCATTCATACGATCCATTCTAATTCATTCGCACGAATGTATCCATTCTAATTCATTCGTACGATCCATTCTAATTCATTCGTATGATCCATTCTAATTCCTTCGTACGATCCATTCTAATTCCTTCGTATCCATTCTAATTCACTCATACGATCCATTCTAATTCATTCATACGATCTATTCTAATTCATTCATACAATCCATTCTAATTCTTTCACATGATCCATTCTAATTCATTCGTACGATCCATTCTAATTCATTCGCACAATCCATTCTAATTCATTCGCACGAATGTATCCATTTTAAATCATTCGTACAATCCATTCTATTTCATTCGTACGATCCATTCTTACTCAATGTACGAATGAATTAGAATGGATTCTACGAATGAATTAGAATGGATCGTGTGAAAGAATTAGAATGGATCGTACGAATGAATTAGAATGGATACATTCGTGCGAATGAATTAGAATGGATACATTCGTGCGAAAGAATTAGAATAGATCGTATGAATGAATTAGAATGGATCCTATGAATGAATTAGAATTGATCGTACGAATGAAATAGAATGGATTGCACGAATGATTTAGAATGGATCGTACGAATGAATTAGATTGGATCGTGTTAAAGAATTAGAATGGATTGTATGAAAGAATTAGAATGGATCGTACGAATGAATTAGAATGGATCGTACGAAGGAATTAGAATGGATCGTACGAATGTATTAGAATGGATCCTATGAATGAATTAGAATGGATCGTGCGAATGAATTAGAATGGATCGTACGAATGAATTAGAATGGATCGTGTTAATGAATTAGAATTGATCGAACGATTGAATTAGCATGGATTGTGCTCATGAATTAGAATGGATCGTGCGAATGAATTAGAATGGATCGTACGAATGAATTAGAATGGATCGTACGAATGAACTAGAATGGATACATTCGTGCGAATGGATTAGAATGGATCGTACGAATGAATTAGAATGGATCGTACGAATGAATTAGAATGGATCGTACGAATGAATTAAAATGGATTGTACGAATGAATTAGAATGGATACATTCGTGCGAATGAATTAGAATGGATCGTACGAATGAATTAGAATGGATCGTGCGAATGAATTAGAATGGATCGTACGAATGAATTAGAATGGATTCGTACGAATGAATTAGAATGGATCGTGCGAATGAATTAGAATGGATCGTACGAATGAATTAGAATGGATTCGTACGAATGAATTAGAATGGATACATTCGTGCGTACGAATGAATTAGAATGGATCGTACGAATGAATTAGAATGGATCGTATGAATGAATTAGAATGGATCGTACGAATGAATTAGAATGGATATATTTGTGCTAATGAATTAGAATGGATCGTGCGAATGAATTAGAATGGATCGTATGAATGAATTAGAATGGATCGTACAAATGAATTACAATGGATCGTACGAATGAATTAGAATCGATATATTCGTGCTAATGAATTAGAATGGATCGTGCGAATGAATTAGAATGGATCGTATGAATGAATTAGAATGGATACATTCGTGCGAATGAATTAAAATGGATCGTATGAATGAATTAGAATAGATCGTGCTAATGAATTAGAATTAGAATGGATATATTCGTGCAAATGAATTAGAATGGATCGTACGAATGAATTAGAATGGATCATACGAATTAATTAGAATGGATCATACGAATGAATTAGAATGGATCGTACGAATGAATTAGAATGGATCGTACGAATGAATTAGAATGGATCGTGCGAATGAATTAAAATGGATTATACAAATGAATTAGAATGGATACATTCGTACGAATGAATTAGAATGGATCGTACGAATGAATTAGAATGGATCGTACGAATGAACTAGAATGGATACATTCGTGCGGATGAATTAGAATGGATGGTACGAATGAATTAGAATGGATCGTACAAATGAAATAGAATGGATCTTACGAATGAATTAGAATGGATCGTACGAATGAATAAGAATGGATCATACGAATGAAATAGAATGGATTGTACGAATGAATTAGAATGGATTCGTACGAATGAATTAGAATGGATATATTCGTGCGAATGAATTAGAATGGATCATACGAATGAGTAAGAATTGATCGTACGAATGAAATAGAATAAATTGTACGAATGAATTAGAATGGATCCTACGAATAAATTAGAATGGATCATGTGAAAGAATTAGAATGGATTGTATGAATGAATTTGAATGGATCGTATGAATGAATTAGAATGGATTCATGCGAATGAATTAGAATTGATCGTACGAATGAATTAGAATGGATCGTGCGAATGAATTAGAATGGATCGTACGAATGAATTAGAATGGATCGTACGAATGAACTAGAATGGATACATTCGTGGGAATTAGAATGGATCGTACGAATGAATTAGAATGGATCGTACAAATGAATTAGAATGGATCTTACGAATGAATTAGAATGGATCGTACGAATGAATTAGAATGGATCGTACGAATGAATTAGAATGGATACATTCGTGCGAATGAATTAGAATGGATCAGACGAATGAATTAGAATGGATCGTATGAATGAATTAGAATGGATCGTACGAATGAATTAGAATGGATCGTACGAATAAATTAGAATGGATACATTCGTCCGAATGAATTAGAATGGATCATACGAATGAGTAAGAATGGATCATACGAATGAAACAGAATGGATTGTACGAATGAACTAGAATGGATACATTCGTGCGAATGAATTAGAATGGATCGTACGAATGAATTAGAATGGATCGTACAAATGAATTAGAATGGATCTTACGAATGAATTAGAATGGATCTTATGAATGAATTAGAATGGATCGTACGAATGAATTAGAATGGATCGTACGAATAAATTAGAATAGATACATTCGTCCAAATGAATTAGAATGGATCATACGAATGAATTAGAATGGATCGTACGAATGAATTAGAATGGATCATATTAATGAATTAGAATGGATCGTACGAATGAATTAGAATGGATACATTCGTGCGAATGAATTAGAATGGATCGTGCATGAATGTATCCATTCTAATTCATTCGTACGATCCATTCTGCACAAAGGTATCCATTCTAATCCATTCGTAGGATCCATTCTAATCCATTCGTATGATCCATTCTAATTCATTCGTATGATCCATTCTAATTCGTTCGCTCGAATGTATCCATTCTAATCCATTTGTACGATCCATTCTAATCCATTCGTACGATCTATTCTAATTCATTCGCATGAATGTAACCATTCTAATTCATTCATTTGATCCATTCTAATTCATTCGTACGATCCATTCTAATTCATTCGTCCGATCCATTCAAATTCATTCGCAGGAATGTATCCATTCTAATTCATTCGTACGATCCATTCTAATTCATTCGTACGATCCATTCTAATTCATTCGTAAGATCCATTCTAATTCATTCGTACGATCCATTCTAATTCATTCGTACGATCCATTCTAATTCATTCGCACGAATGTATCCATTCTAGTTCATTCGTACGATCCATTCTAATCCATTCGTACGATCCATTCTAATTCATCCGCATGAATGTAACCATTCTAATTCATTCATTTGATCCATTCTAATTCATTCGTACGATCCATTCTAATTCATTCGTCCAATCCATTCTAATTCATTCGCACGAATGTATCCATTCTAATTTATTCGCACGATCCATTCTATTTCATTCGTACGATCCATTCTAATTCATTCGTACGATCCATTCTAATTCATTCGTAGGATCTTAGAATGGAATATACGAATGAATTAGAATGGATCGTACGAATGAATTAGAATGGATCGTATGAATGAATTAGAATGGATCGTACGAATGAATTAGAATGGATCGTGCGAATGAATTCGAATGGATCGTACGATCCATTCTAATTCATTCAAACAATCCATTCTAATTCATTCGCACGAATGTATCCATTCTAATCCATTCGTACGATCTATTCTAATCCATTCGTACGATCCATTCTAATTCATTCGCACAAATGTATCCATTCTAATTCATTCGTACGATCCATTCTAATTTATTCGTAAGATCCATTCTAATTCATTCGTACGATCCATTCTAATTCATTCGTACGGTCCATTCTAATTCATTCGCACGAATGTATCCATTCTAGTTCATTCGTACGATCCATTCTAATTTATTTGTACGATCCATTCTAATTCCTTCGTACGATCCATTCTAATTCATTCGTAATTCATTCTAATTCATTCATACAATCCATTCTAATTCTTTCACACGATCATTCTAATTCATTCGTACGTTCCATTCTAATTCATTAGCACGATCCATGCTAATTTATTCGTTCGATCAATTCTAATTCATTAGCACGATCCATTCTAATTCATTCGTACGATCCATTCTAATTCATTCGCACGATCCATTCTAATTCATTCATAGGATCCATTCTAATTCATTCATACGATCTATTCTAATTCTTTCGCATGAATGTATCCATTCTAATTCATTCGCACGAATGTATCCATTCTAATTCATTCGTACGATCCATTCTAATTCATTCATACGATCCATTCTAATTCATTCATACGATCTATTCTAATTCATTCATACAATCCATTCTAATTCTTTCACACGATCCATTCTAATTCATTCGTACGATCCATTCTAATTCATTCGCACAATCCATTCTATTTCATTCGTACGATCCATTCTTACTCATTCGTATGATCCATTCTAATTCATTCGCACGAATGTATCCATAATGGATCATACGAATGAGTAAGATTGGATCGTACGAATGAAATAGAATGGATTGTGCGAATGAATTAGAATGGACCGTACGAATGAATTAGACGTACGAATGAATTAGAATGGATACATTCGTGCGAATAAATTAGAATGGATCATACGAATGAGTAAGAATGGATCGTCATTCTAATTCATTCGTATGATCCATTCTAATTCATTCGCGCAATCTATTCTAATTCATTCGTACGATCCATTCTAATTCATTCGTACGATCCATTCTAATTCATTCATACAATCCATTCTAATTTATTCGCACGAATGTATCCATTCTAATTCATTCGTACGATCCATTCTAATTCATTCGCACAATCTATTCTAATTCATTCATACGATCCATTCTAATTCATTCGCACGAATTATTCTAATTCATTTGTAAGATCCATTCTAATTCATTCGTACGATCCATTCTAATTCATTCGTACGATCCATTCTAATTCATTAATATGATCCATTCTAATTCATTCGTACGATCCATTCTAATGAATTAGAATTGATCGTACGAATGAAATAGAATGGTTTGCACGAATGATTTAGAATGGATCGTACGAATGAATTAGAATGGATCGTGTGAAAGAATTAGAATGGATTGTATGAATGAATTAGAATGGATCGTACGAATGAATTAGAATAGATCGTACGAAGGAATTAGAATGGATCGTACGAATGAATTAGAATGGATCGTACGAATGAATTAGAATAGATCGTACGAATGAATTAGAATGGATCATACGAATGAGTAAGAATGGATCGTACGAATGAAATAGAATGGATTGTACGAATGAATTAGAATGGATACATTCGTGCGAATGAATTAGAATGGATCGTACGAATGAATTAGAATGGATAGTACGAATGAATTAGAATGGATCGTACGAATGAATTAGAATGCATCGTACGAAAGAATTAGAATGGATATATTCATGCGAATGAATTAGAATGGATCGTACGAATGAATTAGACTGGATCATACGAATGAATTTGAATGGATACATTTGTGCGAATGAATCTAAATGGATTGTATGAATGAATTACAATGGATCGTACGAATGAATTAGAATGGATCGTAAATATGAATTAGAATGGATCAAATGAATGAATTAGAATGGTTACATTCATGCGAATGAAATAGAATGGATCGTACGAATGGATTAGAATGGATCGTATGAGTGAATTAGAATGGATACGAAGGAATTAGAATGGATCGTACGAAGGAATTAGAATGGATCATACGAATGAAGTAGAATGGATCGTACGAAGGAATTAGAACGGATCGTACGAAGGAATTAGAATGCATTCGTATGATCCATTCTAATTCATTCGGACGAATGTATCCATTCTAATTTATTCGTACGATCCATTCTAATTCATTCGTACGATCCATTCTAATTCATTCGTACGATCCATTCTTACTCATTCGTATGATCCATTCTAATTCATTTGTACGATCCATTCTAATTCATTCGCACGAATGTATACATTCCATTCGTACGATCCATTCATATGATCCATTCTAATTCATTCATACAATCCATTCTAATTTATTCGCACGAATGTATCCATTCTAATTTATTCATACGATCCATTCATACGATCCATTCTAATTCATTCGCACGAATGTATCCATTGTAATTCATTCGTACGAATCCATTCTAATTCATTCGTATAATCTATTCTATTTCATTCGTACGATCCATTCTAATCCATTCTAATTCATTCGTACGATCCATTCTTACTCATTCGTATGATCCATTCTAATTCATTCGTACGATCCATTCTAATTCATTCGCACGAATGTATCCATTCTATTCGTACGATCCATTCATACGATCCATTCTAATTCATTCATACAATCCATTCTAATTCTTTCACACGATCCATTCTATTTCATTCGTATGATCCATTCTAATTCATTCGTACGATCCATTCTAATTCATTCGTACGATCCATTCTAATTCATTCTAATTCATTCGTACGATCCATTCTACGATCCATTCTAATTCATTTGTGTCCATTCTATTTCATTCGCACGATCCATTCTAATTCATTCGCGCAATCTATTCTAATTCATTCGTACGATCCATTCTAATTCATTCGTACGATCCATTCTAATTCATTCATACAATCCATTCTAATTTATTCACACGAATATATCCATTCTAATTCATTTGCACGATCCATTCTAATTCATTTCTATGATCTATTCTAATTCATTCGTACGATCCATTCTAGTTCATTCTAATTCATTCGTACGATCCATTCTACGATCCATTGTAATTCATTCGTATATTCCATTCTAATTCATTAGCACGATCCATGCTAATGAATTAGAATGGATCGTACGATCCAATCTAATTCATTCATACGATCCATTCTTACTCATTCGTATGATCCATTCTAATTCAGTCGTATGATCCATTCTAATTCATTCGTACGATCCATTCCAATTCCTTCGTACGATCCATTCTAATTCATTCGTACGATCCATTCTAATTCATTCGTACAATCCATTCAAATTCCTTCGTACGATCCATTCTAATTCATTCATACGATCCATTCTAATTCATTCTAATTCATTCGTGCGATCCATTCTAATTCATTCGTACGATCCATTCTAATTCATTCATACGATCCATTCTAATTCATTCGCACGAATGTATCCATTCTAATTCATTCGTATGATACATTCTAATTCATTCGTATGATCCATTCTAATTCCTTCGTACGATCCATTCTAATTCCTTCGTATCCATTCTAATTCACTCATACGATCCATTCTAATTCATTCATACGATCTATTCTAATTCATTCATACAATCCATTCTAATTCTTTCACACGATCCATTCTAATTCATTCGTACGATCCATTCTAATTCATTCGCACAATCCATTCTAATTCATTCGCACGAATGTATCCATTCTAAATCATTCGTACAATCCATTCTATTTCATTCGTACGATCCATTCTTACTCATTGTACGAATGAATTAGAATGGATTCTACGAATGAATTAGAATGGATCGTGTGAAAGAATTAGAATGGATCGTACGAATGAATTAGAATGGATACATTCGTGCGAATGAATTAGAATGGATACATTCGTGCGAAAGAATCAGAATAGATCGTATGAATGAATTAGAATGGATCCTATGAATGAATTAGAATTGATCGTACGAATGAAATAGAATGGATTGCACGAATGATTTAGAATGGATCGTACGAATGAATTAGATTGGATCGTCTGAAAGAATTAGAATGGATTGTATGAAAGAATTAGAATGGATCGTAGGAATGAATTAGAATGGATCGTACGAAGGAATTAGAATGGATCGTACGAATGTATTAGAATGGATCCTATGAATGAATTAGAATGGATCGTGCGAATGAATTAGAATGGATCGTACGAATGAATTAGAATGGATCGTGCTAATGAATTAGAATTGATCGAACGAATGAATTAGCATGGATCGTGCTCATGAATTAGAATGGATCGTGTGAATGAATTAGAATGGATCGTACGAATGAATTAGAATGGATCATACGAATGAACTAGAATGGATACATTTGTGCGAATGGATTAGAATGGATCGTACGAATGAATTAGAATGGATCGTACGAATGAATTTGAATGGATCGTACGAATGAATTAGAATGGATACATTCGTGCGAATGAATTAGAATGGATCGTACGAATGAATTAGAATCGATCGTGCGAATGAATTAGAATGGATCGTACGAATGAATTAGAATGGATTCGTGCGAATGAATTAGAATGGATCGTGCGAATGAATTAGAATGGATCGTATGAATGAATTAGAATGGATTCGTACGAATGAATTAGAATGGATACATTCTTGCGTACGAATGAATTAGAATGGATCGTACGAATGAATTAGAATGGATACATTCGTGCGTACGAATGAATTAGAATGGATCGTACGAATGAATTAGAATAGATTATATGAATGAATTAGAATGGATTGTATGAATGAATTAGAATGGATCATACGAATTAATTAGAATAGATCATACGAATGAATTAGAATGGATCGTACGAATGAATTAGAATGGATACATTCGTGCGAATGAATTAGAATGGATTGCGCGAATGAATTAGAATGGATCATACGAATGAATTAGAATGGATTATATTAATGAATTAGAATGGATCGTATGAATGAATTAGAATGGATACATTCGTGCGAATGAATTAGAATGGATCGTGCACGAATGTATCCATTCTAATTCATTCGTACGATCCATTCTAATTCATTAATATGAACTATTCTAATTCATTCATACGATCCATTCTAATTCATATGCACAAAGGTATCCATTCTAATCCATTTGTAGGATCCATTCTAATCCATTCGTACGATCCATTCTAATTCATTCGTACGATCCATTCTAATTCATTCGCTCGAATGTATCCATTCTAATCCATACGTACGATCCATTCTAATCCATTCGTACGATCCATTCTAATTCATTCGCATGAATGTAACCATTCTAATTCATTCATTTGATCCATTCTAATTTATTCATACGATCCATTCTAATTCATTCGTCCGATCCATTCTAATTCATTCGCACGAAAGTATCCATTCTAATTCATTCGTTCGATCCATTCTAATTCATTCGTACGATCCATTCTAATTCATTCATAAGAACCATTCTAATTCATTCGTACGATCCATTCTAATTCATTCGTACGATTCATTCTAATTCATTCGCACGAATGTATCCATTCTAGTTCATTCGTACGATCCATTCTAATTCATTCGTACGATCCATTCTAATTCATTCGCACGATCCATTCTAATTCATTCGTACGATCAATTCAAATTCATTCGCACGAATATATCCATTCTAATTCATTCATACGATCCATTCTAATTCATTCATACGATCCATTCTAATTCATTCGTATGATCCATTCTAATTCATTCGTCCGATCCATTCTAATTCATTCGCACAAATGTATCCATTCTAGTTCATTCGTACGATCCATTCTATTTCATTCGTACGATCCATTTTTACTCATTCGTATGATCCATTCTAATTCATTCGGACGAATGTATCCATTCTAATTTATTCGTACGATCCATTCTAATTCATTCGTTCGATCCATTCTAATTCATTCGTACGATCCATTCTAATTCATTCGTCTGATCCATTCTAATTCATCCGCATGAATGTATCCATTCTAATTCATTCGTACGATCCATTCTAATTCATTCGTAAGATCCATTCTAATTCATTCGTACGATCCATTCTAATTCATTCGCACGAATGTATCCATTCTAGTTCATTCGTACGATCCATTCTAATTCATTCGTACGATCCATTCTAATTCATTCGCACGATCCATTCTAATTCATTCGTACGATCAATTCTAATTCATTCGCATGAATGTATCCATTCTAATTCATTCGTACGATCCATTCTAATTCATTCGTACGATCCATTCTAATTCATTCATACAATCCATTCTAATTCTTTCACACGATCCATTCTAATTCATTCGTAGGATCTATTCTAATTCATTCGTACAATCTATTCTACTTCATTCGTATGATCCATTCTTACTCATTCGTATGATCCATTCTAATTCATTCGCACGAATGTATCCATTCTAATTCATTCGTACGAATCCATTCTAATTCATTCATACAATCCATTCAATTTCATTCGTACGATCCATTCTTACTCATTCGTACGATCCATTCTAATTCATTCGTAAGATCCATTCTAATTCATTCGTACGATCCATTCTAATTCATTCGCACGATCCATTCTAACTCATTCATACAATCCATTCTAATTCATTCCGTACGATCCATTCTAATTCATACGCTCGAATGTATCCATTCTAATCCATTCGTACGATCCATTCTAATCCATTCGTACGATCCATTCTAATTCATTCGCATGAATGTAACCATTCTAATTCATTCATTTGATCCATTCTAATTCATTCGTACGATCCATTCTAATTAATTAGCACGATCCATGCTAATTCATTCGTTCGATCAATTCTAATTCATTAGCACGATCCATTCTAATTCATTCGTACGATCCATTCTAATTCATTCGCACGATCCATTCTAATTCATTCATAGGATCCGTTCTAATTTATTCATACGATCTATTCTAATTCTTTCGCACAAATGTATCCATTCTAATTCATTCGCACCAATGTATCCATTCTAATTCATTCATAGGAATCCATTCTAATTTATTCGTACAATCTGTTCTATTTCATTCGTACGATCCATTCTAGTTCATTCGTACGATCCATTCTAATTCATTCGTACGATCCATTCTAATTCATTCGTATGATCCATTCTAATTAATTCGTATGATCCATTCTAATTCATTCGTACGATCCATTCTAATTCATTCATACAATCCATTCTAATTCATTCGCACGAATGTATCCATTCTAATTAATTCGTACGATCCATTCTAATTCATTCGTATGATCCATTCTTATTCATTCACACGATCCAGTCTAATGGATTCGCACGATCCATTCTAATTCATTCGCACGAATGTATCCATTCTAATTCATTCATACGATCCATTCTAACTCATTCGTACGATCCATTCTAATTCATTCGCACAAATGTATCCATTCTAATTTATTCGTACGATCCATTCTAATTCATTCGTACGATCAGTTCTAATTCATTCACAAAATCTATTCTAATTCATTCATACGATCCATTCTAATTCATTCGCACGATCCATTCTAATTCATTCGTACGATCCATTCTAATTCTTTCACATGATCCATTCTAATTCATTCGTACGATCCATTCTAATTCATTCGCACGATCCATTCTAATTCATTCGTATGATCCATTCTAATTCATTCATACGATCCATTCTAATTCATTCGTACGATCCATTCTAATTCATTCGTACGATATTTTTCGCATGAATCGTAGGATCCATTCTAATTCATTCGTACAATATATTCTATTTCATTCGTACGATCCATTCTAACTCATTCGTATGATCCATTATAATTCATTCGGACGAATGTATCCATTCTAATTTATTCGTATGATCCATTCTAATTTATTCATACGATCTATTCTAATTCATTCATACAATCAATTCTAATTCTTTCACACGATCTATTCTAATTCATTCGTACGATCCATTCTAATTCATTCGCACAATCCATTCTATTTCAACCGTACGATCCATTCTTACTCATTGGTACGATCCATTCTAATTCATTCGCACGAATGTATCCATTCTAATTCATTCCGTACAATCCATTCTAATTCATTCGTACGATCGTACGAATGAATTAGAATGGATCGTATGAATGAATTAGAATAGATTGTGCGAATGAATTAGAATGGATCGTACGAATGAATTAGAATGGATCGTACGAATGAATTAGAATGGATCATATGAATGAGTAAGAATTGATCGTACGAATGAATTAGAATGGATCGTACGAATGAATTAGAATGGATCGTACGAATAAATTAGAATGGATACATTCGTCCGAATGAATTAGAATGGATCATACGAATGAGTTAGAATGGATCGTACGAATGAAATAGAATAGATTGTACGAATGAATTAGAATGGATCCTACGAATGAACTTGAATGGATCGTGTGAAATATTAGAATGGATTGTATGAATGAATTAGAATGGATCGTATGAATCAATTAGAATGGATCGTGCGAATGAATTCGAATGGATCGTACGAATTCATTCTAATTCATTCATACAATCCATTCTAATTCCTTCACACGATCCATTCTAATTCATTCGTACGTTCCATTCTAATTCATTCGCACGATCCATGCTAATTCATTCGTTCGATCAATTCTAATTCATTAGCACGATCCATTCTAATTCATTCGTACGATCCATTCTAATTCATTCATAGGATCCATTCTAATTCATTCATACAATCCATTCTAATTCATTCGCACGAATGTATCCATTCTAATTCATTCGTACGATCAGTTCTAATTCATTCACAAAATCTATTCTAATTCATTCATACGATCCATTCTAATTCATTCACACGAATATATCCATTCTAATTCATTCATACGATCCATTCTAATTCATTCGTACGATCCATTCTAATTCACTCATACGATCCATTCTAATACATTCATACGATCCATTCTAATTCATTTGCACGAATATATCCATTCTAATTCATTTGTACGATCCATTCTAATTCCTTCATACGATCCATTCTAATTCATTCGTACGATCTATTCTATTTCATTCGTACGATCCATTCTTACTCATTCGTACGATCCATTCTAATTCATTCGTCCGATCTATTCTAATTCATTCGTACAATCCATGCTAATTCATTCGTTCGATCAATTCTAATTCATTAGCACGATCCATTCTAATTCATTCGTACGATCCATTCTAATTCATTCGCACGATCCATTCTAATTCATTCATAGGATCCATTCTAATTCATTCATACGATCTATTCTAATTCTTTCGCACGAATGTATCCATTCTAATTCATTCGCACGAATGTATCCATTCTAATTCATTCGTACGATCTATTCTAATTCATTCGCACGATCCATTCTAAATCATACGTACGATCAGATCTAATTCAATAGCACGATCCATTTTAATTCATTCATACGATCCATTCAAATTCATTCGCACGATCCATTCTAATTCATTCGTACAATCCATTCTATTTCATTCGTACGGATCGTACGAATGAATTAGAATGAATCGTACGAATGACCTAGAATGGATACATTCGTGCGAATGAATTAGAATGGATTATACGAATGAATTAGAATGGATCGTACGAATGAATTAGAATGGATCTTACGAATGAATTAGAATGGATCGTACGAATGAATTAGAATGGATCGTACGAATGAATTAGAATGGATACATTCGTGCGAATGAATTAGAATGGATCGAACGAATGAATTAGAATGGATCGTACGAATGAATTAGAATGGATCAAATGAATGAATTAGAATGGATCGTACGAGTGAATTAGAATGGATACATTCGTGCGAATGAATTAGAATGGATCGTGCACGAATGTATCCATTCTAATTCATTCGTACGATCCATTCTGCACAAAGGTATCCATTCTAATCCATTCGTAGGATCCATTCTAATCCATTCGTACGATCCATTCTAATTCATTCGTACGATCCATTCTAATTCATTCGCTCGAATGTATCCATTCTAATCCATTCGTACGATCCATTCTAATCCATTCGTACGATCCATTCTAATTCATTCGCATGAATGTAACCATTCTAATTCATTCATTTGATCCATTCTAATTCATTCGTACGATCCATTCTAATTCATTCGTCCGATCCATTCTAATTCATTCGCAAGAATGTATCCATTCTAATTCATTCGTACGATCCATTCTAATTCATTCGTACGATCCATTCTAATTCATTCGTAAGATCCATTCTAATTCATTCGTACGATCCATTCTAATTCATTCGTACGATCCAATCTAATTCATTCGCACGAATGTATTCATTCTAATTCATTCGTAAAATCCATTCTATTTCATTTGTACGATCCATTCTTACTCATTCGTATGATCCATTCTAATTCATTCGTACGATCCATTCTAATTCATTCGTACGATCCATTCTAATTCATTCGCACAATCCATTCTAATTCATTCATACGATCCATTCTAATTCGTTCATACGATCCATTCTAATTCATTCCTACAATCCATTCTAATTCATTCGCCCGATCCATTCTAATTCATTCATACGATCCATTCTATTCGAATGGATCATGCGATCCATTCGAATTCATTCGCACGATCCATTCTAATTCATTCATACGATCCATTCTAATTCATTCACACGATCCATTCTAATTCATTAGCATGGATCGTGCTAATGAATTAGAATGGAATATACGAATGAATTAGAATGGATCGTAGAATGGATCGTACAAATGAATTAGAATGGATCGTACGAATGAATTAGAATGGATCATACGAATGAGTAAGAATGGATCATACAAATGAAATAGAATGGATTGTACGAATGAATTAGAATGGATCCTACGAATGAATTAGAATGGATCGTGTGAAAGAATTAGAATGGATTGTATGAATGAATTAGAATGGATCGTATGAATGAAATAGAATGGTTTGAACGAATGAATTAGAATGGATCGTACAAATGAATTAGAATGGATCGTACAAATGAATTAGAATGGATCATACGAATGAGTAAGAATGGATCGTACGAATGAATTAGAATGGATCGTACGAATGAATTAGAATGGATCGTACAAATAAATTAGAATGGATACATTCGTCCGAATGAATTAGAATGGATCATACGAATGAGTAAGAATGGATCGTACGAATGAAATAGAATAGATTGTACGGACGATTGAATTAGAATGGATCGTACGATTCATTCTAATTCATTCGTACAATCCATTCTAATACATTCGTACGATTCATTCTAACTCATTCGGTGGATCCATTCTAATTCATTCGTACGACCCATTCTAATTCATTCCCACGATCCATTCTAATTTATTCGTACGATCCATTCTAATTCATTCGTACGATCTATTCTAATTCATTCGCACGAATGTAACCATTCTAATTCATTCATACGATTCATTCTAATTCATTCGTATGAGCTATTCTAATTCATTCGTACGATCCATTCTAATTCATTCGTACGATCCATTGTAATTCATTCATACAATCCATTTAGATTCATTCGCACAAATGTATCCATTCAAATTCATTCGTACGATCCATTCTAATCCATTCGTACGATCCATTCTAATTCATTCATACGGTCTATTCTAATTCATTCATACAATCCATTCTAATTCTTTCACACGATCCATTCTAATTCATTCATACGATCCATTCTAATTCATTCATACGATCCATTCTAATTCACTCATACGATCCATTCTAATACATTCATACGATCCATTCTAATTCATTTGCACGAATATATCCATTCTAATTCATTCCTACGATCCATTCTAATTCATTCATACGATCCATTCTAATTCATTTGCATGAATATATCCATTCTAATTCATTCGTACGATCCATTCTAATTCCTTCGTACGATCCATTCTAATTCGTTCGTACGATCCATTCTAATTCATTCATACGATCCATTCTAATTCATTAATATGATCCATTCTAATTCATTCGTACGATCTATTCTAATTCATTAGCACGATCCATTCTAATTCATTCTACGATCCATTCTAATTCATTCGTACGATCCATTCTAATTCATTCGTACGATCCATTCTAATTCATTCGTAAGATACATTCTAATTCATTCGTACGATCCATTCTAATTCATTCGTACGATCTATTCTAATTCATTCGCACGAATGTATCCATTCTAGTTCATTCGTACGATCCATTCTAATTAATTCGTACGATCCATTCTAATTCATTCGCACTATCCATTCTTATTCATTCGTACGATCCATTCTAATTCATTCATATGATCCATTCTAATTCATTCGCACGAATGTATCCATTCTAATTCATTCATACGATCCATTCTACTTCATTCGTACTATCCGTTCTAATTCACTCATACGATCCATTCTAATTCATTCATACGATCCATTCTAATTCATTTGCACGAATATATCCATTCTAATTCATTCGTACGATCCATTCTAATTCCTTCGTACGATCCATTCTAATTCCTTCGTACGATCCATTCTATTTCATTCGTATGATCCATTCTAATTAATTCGTAAGATCCATTCTAATTCATTCGTAGGATCCATTCTAATTCATTCGTACGATCCATTCTTACTCATTCGTACGATCCATTCTAATTCATTCATACGATCCATTCTAATTCATTCCGTATGATCCATTCTAATTCATTCATACGATCTATTCTTTCATACAATCCATTCTAATTCTTTCATGCGAATGAATTAGAATGGATACCTTTGTGCATATGAATTAGAATGGATCGTACGAATGAATTAGAATGGATCATATTAATGAATTAGAATGGATCGTACGAATGAATTAGAATGGATACATTCGTGCGAATCAATTAGAATGGAACGTGCGAATCAATTAGACTGGATCGTGCGAATGAATAAGAATAGATCGTGCTAATGAATTTGAATTGATCGAACGAATTCATTCTAATTCATTCATACAATCCTTTCTAATTCTTTCACACGATCCATTCTAATTCATTCGTACGATCCATTCTTACTCATTGGTACGATCCATTCTAATTCATTCGCACGAATGTATCCATTCTAATTCATTCGTACGAATCCATTCTAATTCATTCGTACAATTTATTCTATTCCATTCTAACTCATTCGTACGATCCATTCTTACTCATTCGTACGATCCATTCTAATTCATTCGTACGATCCATTCTATTCTAGTTCATTCGTACGATCCATTCTAATTCATTCATACGATCCATTCTTATTCATTCTTACTCATTCGTATGATCCATTCTAATTCATTCGGACGAATGTATCCATTCTAATTTATTCATACAATCCATTCTAATTCATTCGTACGATCCATTCTAATTAATTCGTACGATCCATTCTAATTCATTCGTACGATCCATTCTAATTCATTTGTACGATCCATTCTAATTCATTCGTACGATCCATTCTAATTCATTCATTCGTACGATCCATTCTAATGTATTCGTACGATCCATTCTAATTCATTCGCACGATCCATTCTAATTCATTCATAGGATCCATTCTAATTCATTCGTATAATCCATTCTAATTCTTTCATATGATCCATTCTAATTCATTCGTACGATCCATTCTAATTCACTCATACGATCCATTCTAATACATTCATACGATCCATTCTAATTCATTTGCACGAATATATCCATTCGAATTCATTCGTACGATCCATTCTAATTCATTCGTAAGATCCATTCTAATTCATTCGTACGATCCATTCTAATTCATTCGTACGATCCATTCTAATTCCTTCGTACGAATGAATTAGAATGGATACATTTGTGCGAATGAATTAGAATGGATCGTACGAATGAATTAGAATGGATCGAACGAATGAATTAGAATGGATCGTATGAATGAATTAGAATGGATATATTCGTGCAAATGAATTAGAATGGATCGTATGAATGTATTAGAATGGATCGTAAGAATGAATTAGAATAGATCGTACGAATGAATTAGAATGGATCGTACGAAGGAATTAGAATGGATCGTACGAATGAATTAGAACGGATCGTATGAATTAGAATGGATATATTCGTGCAAATGAATTAGAATGGATCGTATGAATGTATTAGAATGGATCGTATGAGTGAATTAGAATGGATCCTACGAATAAATTAGAATGGATCGTATGAATGAATTAGAATAGATACATTCGTGCGAATGAATTTGAATTGATCGTACGAATGAATTAGAATGGATCGTGCGAATGAATTAGAATGGATCGTACGAATGAATTAGAATGGATCGTACGAATGAACTAGAATGGATACATTCGTGCGAATGAATTAGAATGGATCGTACGAATGAATTAGAATGGATCGTACGAATGAATACGAATGGATCGTGCTAATGAATTAGAATGGATCGTACGATCTATTCTAATTCTTTCACACGAAAGTATCCATTCTAATTCATTCGCACGAATGTATCCATTCTAATTCATTCGTACGATCCATTCTAAATCATTCGTACAATCCATTCTATTTCATTCGTACGATCAATTCTAATTCATTAGCACGATCCATTCTAATTCATTCGTACGATCCATTATAATTCATTCGTACGATCCATTCTAATTCATTCACACGAATGTATCCATTCTAATTCATTCGTACGATCCATTCTAATTCATTCGTACGATCCATTCTAATACATTCGCACGATCCATTCTAATTCATTCGTACGATCAATTCTAATTCATTCGCACGAATGTATCCATTCTAATTCATTCATACGATCCATTCTAATTCACTCGTACGATCCATTCTAATTCACTCATACGGTCCATTCTAATACATTAATACGATCCATTCTAATTCATTTGCACGAATATATCCATTCTAATTCATACGATCCATTCTAATTCATTCGTACGATCCATTCTAATTCATTCGTACGATCCATTCTAATTCATTCGTACGATCTATTCTAATTCATTCGTACGATCCATTCTAATTCATTCGTAAGATCCATTCTAATTCATTCGTACGATCCATTCGAATTCATTCGTACGATCCATTCTAATTCATTCTCACGAATGTATCCATTCTAGTTCATTCGTACGATCCATTCTAATTCATTCGTACGATCCATTCTAATTCATTCGTACGAATGTATCCATTCTAATTCATTTGTATAATCCATTCTAATTCATTCGCACGATCCATTCAAATTCATTCGTACGATCCATTCTAATTCATTCGTACGATCCATTCTAATTCATTCGTATGATCCATTCTAATTAATTCGTATGATCCTTTCTAATTCATTCGTACGATCCATTCTAATTCATTTGCACGAATATATCCATTCTAATTCTAATTCATTAGCACGATCTATTCTAATTCATTCATACGATCCATTCTAATTCATTCGCACGAATGTATCCATTCTAATTCATTCATACGATCCATTCTAATTCATTCGGACGATCCATTCTAATTCATTGGCATGAATATATCCATTCTAATTCATTCGCCCGATCCATTCTAATTCATTCGTATGATCCATTCTAATTAATTCATACGATCCATTCTAATTCATTCGCACGAATGTATCCATTCTAATTCATTAGCACGATCCATTCTAATTCATTCATATGATCCATTCTAATTCCTTCGTACGATCCATTCTAATTCCTTCGTATCCATTCTAATTCACTCATACTATCTATTCTAATTCATTCATACGATCTATTCTAATTCATTCATACAATCCATTCTAATTCTTTCACACGATCCATTCTAATCCATTCGTACGATCCATTCTAATTCATTCGCATAATCCATTCTAATTCATTCGCACAAATGTATCCATTCTAAATCATTCGTACAATCTATTCTATTTCATTCGTAGGATCTATTCTTACTCATTGTACGAATGAATTAGAATGGATCGTGTGAAAGAATTAGAATGGACCGTACGAATGAATTAGAATGGATACATTCGTGCGAATGAATTAGAATGGGAACATTCGTGCGAAAGAATTAGAATAGATCGTATGAATGAATTAGAATGGATCCTATGAATGAATTAGAATTGATCGTACGAACGAAATAGAATGGATTACACGAATGATTTAGAATGGATCGTACGAATGAATTAGAATGGATCGTGTGAAAGAATTAGAATGGATTGTATGAATGAATTAGAATGGATCGTATGAATGAATTAGAATAGATCGTACGAAAGAATTAGAATGGATCGTACGAATGTATTAGAATGGATCCTATGAATGAATTAGAATGGATCGTGCGAATGAATTAGAATGGATCGTACAAATGAATTAGAATGGATCGTGCTAATGAATTAGAATTGATCGAACGAATTAATTAGCATGGATCGTGCTAATGAATTAGAATGGATTGTGCGAATGAATTAGAATGGATCGTACGAATGAATTAGAATGGATCGTACGAATGAACTAGAATGGATACATTCGTGCGAATGAATTAGAATGGATCGTACGAATGAATTAGAATGGATCGTACGAATGAATTAGAATGGATACATTCGTGCGAATGAATTAGAATGGATCGTACGAATGAATTAGAATGGATCGTGCGAATGAATTAGAATAGATCGTACGAATGAATTAGAATGAATTCGTACGAATGAATTAGAATGGATACATTCATGCGTACGAATGAATTAGAATGGATCGTACGAATGAATTAGAATAGATTGTATGAATTAATTAGAATGGATCGTACGAATGAATTAGAATGGATCATACGAATTAATTAGAATGGATCGTACGAATGAATTAGAATGGATCGTACGAATGAGTTAGAATGGATCGTACGAATGAATTAGAATGGATACATTCGTGCGAATGAATTAGAAAGGATTGTGCGAATGAATTAGAATGGATCATACGAATGAATTAGAATGGATCATATTAATGAATTAGAATGGATCGTACGAATTAATTAGAATTGATACATTCGTGCGAATGAATTAGAATGGATCGTGCACGAATGTATCCATTCTAATTCATTCGTACGATCCATTCTAATTCATTAATATGATCCATTCTAATTCATTCGTACGATCCATTCTAATTTATATGCACAAAGGTATCCACTCTAATCCATTCGTAGGATCCATTCTAATTCATTCGTAAGATCCATTCTAATTCATTCGCTCGAATGTATCCATTCTAATCCATTCGTACGATCCATTCTAATTCATTCGCATGAATGTAACCATTCTAATTCATTCATTTGATCCATTCTAATTCATTCGTACGATCCATTCTAATTTATTCACACGAATGTATCCATTCTAATTCATTCGTACGATCCATTCTAATTCATTCGTACGATCCATTCTAATTCATTCGTAAGATCCATTCTAATTCATTCGTACGATCCATTCTAATTCATTCGTACGATCCATTCTAATTCATTCGCACGAATGTATCCATTCTAGTTCATTCGTACGATCCATTCTAATTCATTCGTATGATCCATTCTAATTCATTCGCACGATCCATTCTAATTCATTCGTACGATCAATTCTAATTCATTCGCACGAATGTATCCATTCTAATTCATTCATACGATCCATTCTAATTCATTCGTACGATCCATTCTAATTCATTCGTACGATCCATTCTAATTCATTCGTCCGATCCATTCTAATTCATTCGCACGAATATATCCATTCTAGTTCATTCGTACGATTCATTCTATTTCATTCGTACGATCCATTTTTACTCATTCGTATGATTCATTCTAATTCATTCGGACGAATGTATCCATTCTAATTTATTCGTACGATCCATTCTAATTCATTCGTACGATCCATTCTAATTCATTCGTACGATCCATTCTAATTCATTCGTCCGATCCATTCTAATTCATTCGCACGAATGTATCCATTCTAATTCAATCGTACGATCCATTCTAATTCATTCGTACGATCCATTCTAATTCATTCGTAAGATCCATTCTAATTCATTCGTACGATCCATTCTAATTCATTCGCACGAATGTATCCATTCTAGTTCATTCATACGATCCATTCTAATTCATTCATACGATCCATTCTAATTCATTCGCACGATCCATTCTAATTCATTCGTACGATCAATTCTAATTCATTCGCACAAATGTATTCATTCTAATTCATTCGTACGATCCATTCTAATTCATTCGTACGATCCATTCTAATTCATTCATACAATCCATTCTAATTCTTTCACACGATCCATTCTAATTCATTCGTAGGATCCATTCTAATTCATTCGTACAATCTATTCCATTTCATTCGTACGATCCATTCTTACTCATTCGTATGATCTATTCTAATTCATTCGCACGAATGTATCCATTCTAATTCATTCGTACGAATCCATTCTAATTCATTCGTACAATCCATTCTATTTCATTCGTACGATCCATTCTTACTCATTCGTACGATCCATTCTAATTCATTCGTAAGATCCATTCTAATTCATTCGTACGATCCATTCTAATTCATTCGCACGATCCATTCAATTCATTCATACAATCCATTCTAATTTATTCCGTACGATCCATTCTAATTCAGTCACTCGAATGTATCCATTCTAATCCATTCGTACGATCCATTCTAATCCATTCGTACGATTCATTCTAATTCATTCGCATGATTGTAACAATTCTAATTCATTCATTTGATCCATTCTAATTCAATCGTATAATCCATTCTAATTCATTAGCAAGATCCATGCTAATTCATTCGTTCGATCAATTCTAATTCATTAGCACGATCCATTCTAATTCATTCGTACGATCCATTATAATTCATTCGCACGATCCATTGTAATTCATTCATAGGATCCATTCTAATTCATTCATACGATCTATTCGAATTCTTTCGCACGAATGTATCCATTCTAATTCATTCGCACGAATGTATCCATTCTAATTCATTCGTACGAATCCATTCTAATTCATTCATACAATCTATTCTATTTCATTCGTACGATCCATTCTAGTTCATTCGTACGATCCATTCTAATTCATTCGTATGATCCGTTCTAATTCATTCGTATGATCCATTCTAATTAATTCGTATGATCCATTCTAATTCATTCGTACAATCGATTCTAATTCATTCGCAAGAATGTATTCATTCTAATTAATTCGTACGATCCATTCTAATTCATTCGTATGATCCATTCTTGTTCATTCGCACGATCCAGTCTAATGGATTCGCACGATCCATTCTAATTCATTCGCACGAATGTATCCATTCTAATTCATTCATACGATCCATTCTAATTCATTCGTACGATCCATTCTAATTCATTCGCACAAATGTATCCATTCTAATTCATTCGTACGATCCATTCTAATTCATTCGTACGATCAGTTCTAATTCATTCACAAAATCTATTCTAATTCATTCGTACGATCCATTCTAATTCATTCGCACGATCCATTCTAATTCATTCGTACGATCCATTCTAATTCTTTCACACGATCCATTCTAATTCATTCGTACGATCCATTCTAATTCATTCGCACGATCCATTCTAATTCTTTCGTACGATCCATTCTAATTCATTCATACGATCCATTCTAACTCATTCGTACGATCCATTCTAATTCATTCGCACAAATATATCCAATCTAATTCATTCATACGATCCATTCTTACTCAGTCGTATGATCCATTCTATTTCATTCGTACGATCTATTCTAATTCATTCGTACGATCCATTCTAATTCCTTCGTACGATCCATTCTAATTCATTCGTACGATCCATTCTAATTCATTCATACAATCCATTCTAATTCTTTCACACGATCCATTCTAATTCATTCGTACGATCCATTCTAATTCATTCGTGCAATCCATTCTATTTCATTCGTACGATCCATTCTTACTCATTCGTACGATCCATTCTAATTCATTCACACAAATGTATCCATTCGTACGAATGAATTAGAATAGATTGTACGAATGAATTAGAATGGATCGTACGAATGAATTAGAATGGATCGTACGAAGGAATTAGAATGGATCGTACGAATGAATTAGAATGGATGGTACGAATGAATTAGAATAGATCGTACGAATGAATTAGAATGGATCGTACGAAGGAATTAGAATGGATCGTACGAATGAATTAGACTGGATCGTACGAATGAATTTGAATGGATACATTTGTGCGAATGAATCTAAATGGATTGTATGAATGAATTACAATGGATCGTACGAATGAATGAGAATGGATCATACGAATGAATTAGAGTAGCCATACGAATGAATTAGAATGAATCGAATGAATGAATTAGAATGGTTACATTCGTGCGAATGAATTAGAATAGATCGTACGAATGTATTAGAATGGATCGTACGAATAAATAAGAATGGATCGTGGGAATGAATTAGAATGGATCGTACGAATGAATTAGAATGGATCCACCGAATGAGTTAGAATGGATCATACAAATGAATTAGAATGGATTGTACGAATGAATTAGAATGGATAAATGAAATAGAATGGATTGTACGAATGAATTAGAATGGATCGTACGAATGAATTAGAATGGATCGTACGAATGAACTAGAATGGATACATTCGTGCGAATGAATTAGAATGGATCGTACGAATGAATTAGAATGGATCGTACGAATGAATTAGAATGGATCTTACGAATTAATTAGAATGGATCGTACGAATGAATTAGAATGGATCATACGAATAAATTAGAATGGATCGTGGGAATGAATTAGAATGGATCGTACAAATGAATTAGAATGGATCCACCGAATGAGTTAGAATGGATCATACGAATGAATTAGAATGGATAGTACGAATGAATTAGAATGGATCATACGAATGAGTAAGAATGGATCATATGAATGAATTAGATTGGATACATTTGTGCGAATGAATTAGAATAGATCGGACGAATGCATTAGAATTAGAATGGATTGTATGAATGAATTAGAATGGATCGTACGAATGAATTAGAATGGATCATACGAATTAATTAGAATGGATCATACGAATGAATTAGAATGGATCGTACGAATGAATTAGAATGGATCGTACGAATGAATTAGAATGGATACATTCGTGCGAATGAATTAGAATGGATTGTGCGAATGAATATGAACAGATCGTGCGAATGAATTAGAATGGATCGTACGAATGAATTAGAATGGATCGTGCGAATGAATCAGAATGGATCGTACGAATGAATTAGAATGGATACATTTGTGCGAATGAATTAGAATGGATCGTACGAATGAATTAGAATGGATCGTATGAATGAATTTGAATGGATCGTACGAATGAATTAGAATGGATCGTGCGAATGAATTAGAATGGATCGTACGAATGAATTAGAATGGATCGTGTGAAAGAATTAGAATGGATCGTACGAATGAATTAGAATGGATCGTGCGAATGAATTAGAATAGATCGTACGAATGAATTAGAATGGATACATTTGTGCGAATGAATTAGAATGGATCGTATGATTGAATTAGAATTGATCGTACGAATGAATTAGAATGGATCGTGCGAATGAATTAGAATGGATCGTACGAATAAATTAGAATGGATCGCACGAATGAACTAGAATGGATACATTCGTACGAATGAATTAGAATGGATCGTACGAATGAATTAGAATGGATCGTACGAATGAATTAGAATGGATCTTACGAATGAATTAGAATGGATCGTACGAATGAATTAGAATGGATACATTCGTGCGAATGAATTAGAATGGATCGGACGAATGAATTAGAAAGGATATATTCGTGCAAATGAATTAGAATGGATCGTATGAATGTATTAGAATGGATCGTATGAGTGAATTAGAATGGATCGTTCGAATGAATTAGAATGGATCGTATGAATGAATTAGAATGGATACATTCGTGCGAATGAATTAGAATTGATCGTACAAATGAATTAGAATGGATCGTGCGAATGAATTAGAATGGATCGTACGAATGAATTAGAATGGATCGTATGAATGAACTAGAATGGATACATTCGTGTGAATGATTTAGAATGGATCGTACGAATGAATTAGAATGGATCGTACGAATGAATTAGAATGGATCGTGCTAATGAATTAGAATTGATCGTACGAATGAAATTGAATGGATTGTACGAATGATTTAGATTGGATCGTACGAATGAATTAGAATGGATACATTCATGCGAATGAATTAGAATGGATACATTCGTGCGAAAGAATTAGAATAGATCGTATGAATGAATTAGAATGGATCCTATGAATGAATTAGAATGGATCGTGCGAATGAATTAGAATGGATCGTGCTAATGAATTAGAATTGATCGAACGAATGAATTAGCATGGATCGTGCTAATGAATTAGAATGGAACGTACGAATGAATTAGAATGGATCGTGTAAAAGAATTAGAATGGATTGTATGAATGAATTAGATTGGATCGTATGAATGTATTCGAATGGATCGTAAGAATTCATTCTAATTCATTCATATAATCCATTCTAATTCTTTCACATGATCTATTCTGATCCATTCTACGATCCATTCTAATTCATTCGCACAATCCATTCTATTTCATTCGTACGATCCATTCTTACTCATTCGTACGATCCATTCTAATCCATTCTAATTCATTCATACAATCCATTCTAATTCTTTCACACGATCCATTCTAATTCATTCGTAGGATCCATTCTAATTCATTCGTACAATCTATTCTATTTCATTCGTACGATCCATTCTTACTCATTGGTACGATCCATTCTAATTCATTCACTCGAATGTATCCATTCTAATCCATTCGTACGATCCATTCTAATCCATTCGTACGATCCATTCTAATTCATTCTAGTTCATTCATACAATCCATTCTAATTTATTCGCACGAATGTATCCATTCTAATTCATTTGCACGATCGTACGAATGAATCTAAATGGATTATATGAATGAATTACAATGGATCGTACGAATGAATTAGAATGGATCGTACGAATGAATTAAAATGGATCAAATGAATGAATTAGAATGGTTACATTCATGCGAATGTATTAGAATGGATCGTACGAATGGATTAGAATGGATCGTATGAGTGAATAAGAATGGATACGAAGGAATTAGAATGGATCGTACGAAGGAATTAGAATGGATCATACAAATGAAATATAATGGATCGTACGAAGGAATTAGAATGGATCGTACGAAGGAATTAGAATGCATTCGTATGATATATTCTAATTCATTCGGACGAATGTATCCATTCTAATTTATTCGTACGATCCATTCTAATTCATTCGTACGATCCATTCTAATTCATTCGTATGATCCATTCTAATTCATTCGTACGATCCATTCTAATTCATTCGCACGAATGTATCTATTCCATTCGTACGATCCATTCATACGATCCATTCTAATTCATTCATACAATCCATTCTAATTCTTTCACACGATCCATTCTATTTCATTCGTACGATCCATTCTAATTCATTCGTACGATCTATTCTAATTCATTCGTACGATCCATTCTAATTCATTCTAATTCATTCGTACGATCCATTCTACGATCCATTCTAATTCATTTGTATCCATTCTATTTCATTCGCACGATCCATTCTAATTCATTCGCGCAATCTATTCTAATTCATTCGTACGATCCATTCTAATTCATTCGTACTATCCATTCTAATTCATTCATACAATCTATTCTAATTTATTCGCACGAATGTATCCATTCTAATTCATTTGCACGATCCATTCTAATTCATTCCTATGATCTATTCTAATTCATTCGTACGATCCATTCTAATTCATTCTAATTCATTCGTACGATCCATTCTACGATCCATTCTAATTCATTCGTATATTCCATTCTAATTCATTAGCACGATCCATGCTAATGAATTAGAATGGATCGTACGATCCAATCTAATTCATTCATACGATCCATTCTTACTCATTCGTATGATCCATTCTAATTCAATCGTACTATCCATTCTAATTCATTCGTACGATCCATTCTAATTCCTTCGTATGATCCATTCTAATTAATTCGTACGATCCATTCTAATTCATTCGTATGATCCATTCTAATTCATGGAATTAGAATGGATCCACCGATTGAGTTAGAATGGATCATACGAATGAATTAGAATGGATTGTACGAATGAATTAGAATGGATTGTGCGAATGAATTAGAATGGATCCTACGAATGAATTAGAATGGATCGTGTGAAAGAATTAGAATGGATTCTAATTCATTCATACAATCCATTCTAATTCATTCGCACAAATGTATCCATTCTAATTCATTCGTACGATCCATTCTAATTCATTCGTACGATCAGTTCTAATTCATTCACAAAATCTATTCTAATTCATTCGTACGATCCATTCTAATTCATTCGCACGATCCATTCTAATTCATTCGTACGATCCATTCTAATTCTTTCACACGATCCATTCTAATTCATTCGTACGATCCATTCTAATTCATTCACACGATCCATTCTAATTCTTTCGTACGATCCATTCTAATTCATTCATACGATCCATTCTAACTCATTCGTACGATCCATTCTAATTCATTCGCACAAATATATCCAATCTAATTCATTCATACGATCCATTCTTACTCAGTCGTATGATCCATTCTATTTCATTCGTACGATCTATTCTAATTCATTCGTACGATCCATTCTAATTCATTCGTACGATCCATTCTAATTCCTTCGTACGATCCATTCTAATTCATTCGTACGATCCATTCTAATTCATTCATACAATCCATTCTAATTCTTTCACACGATCCATTCTAATTCATTCGTACGATCTATTCTAATTCATTCGTGCAATCCATTCTATTTCATTCGTACGATCCATTCTTACTCATTCGTACGATCCATTCTAATTCATTCACACAAATGTATCCATTCGTACGAATGAATTAGAATAGATTGTACGAATGAATTAGAATGGATCGTACGAATGAATTAGAATGGATCGTACGAAGGAATTAGAATGGATCGTACGAATGAATTAGAATGGATGGTACGAATGAATTAGAATAGATCGTACGAATGAATTAGAATGGATCGTACGAAGGAATTAGAATGGATCGTACGAATGAATTAGAATGGATCGTGGGAATGAATTAGAATGGATCGTACGAATGAATTACAATGGATCCACCGAATGAGTTAGAATGGATCATACAAATGAATTAGAATGGATTGTACGAATGAATTAGAATGGATAAATGAAATAGAATGGATTGTACGAATGAATTAGAATGGATCGTACGAATGAATTAGAATGGATCGTACGAATGAACTAGAATGGATACATTCGTGCGAATGAATTAGAATGGATCGTACGAATGAATTAGAATGGATCGTACGAATGAATTAGAATGGATCTTACGAATTAATTAGAATGGATCGTACGAATGAATTAGAATGGATCATACGAATAAATTAGAATGGATCGTGGGAATGAATTAGAATGGATCGTACAAATGAATTAGAATGGATCCACCGAATGAGTTAGAATGGATCATACGAATGAATTAGAATGGATCGTACGAATGAATTAGAATGGATCATACGAATGAGTAAGAATGGATCATATGAATGAATTAGATTGTATACATTTGTGCGAATGAATTAGAATGGATCGGACGAATGCATTAGAATTAGAATAGATTGTATGAATGAATTAGAATGGATCGTACGAATGAATTAGAATGGATCATACGAATTAATTAGAATGGATCATACGAATGAATTAGAATGGATCGTACGAATGAATTAGAATGGATCGTACGAATGAATTAGAATGGATACATTCGTGCGAATGAATTAGAATGGATTGTGCGAATAAATATGAACAGATCGTGCGAATGAATTAGAATGGATCGTACGAATGAATTAGAATGGATCGTGCGAATGAATCAGAATGGATCGTACGAATGAATTAGAATGGATACATTTGTGCGAATGAATTAGAATGGATCGTACGAATGAATTAGAATGGATCGTATGAATGAATTAGAATGGATCGTACGAATGAATTAGAATGGATCGTGCGAATGAATTAGAATGGATCGTACGAATGAATTAGAATGGATCGTGTGAAAGAATTAGAATGGATCAAATGAATGAATTAGAATGGATCGTGCGAATGAATTAGAATAGATCGTACGAATGAATTAGAATGGATACATTTGTGCGAATGAATTAGAATGGATCGTATGATTGAATTAGAATGGATCGTACGAATGAATTAGAATGGATCGTGTGAATGAATTAGAATGGATCGTACGAATAAATTAGAATGGATCGCACGAATGAACTAGAATGGATACATTCGTACGAATGAATTAGAATGGATCGTACGAATGAATTAGAATGGATCATACGAATGAATTAGAATGGATCTTACGAATGAATTAGAATGGATCGTACGAATGAATTAGAATGGATACATTCGTGCGAATGAATTAGAATGGATCGGACGAATGAATTAGAAAGGATATATTCGTGCAAATGAATTAGAATGGATCGTATGAATGTATTAGAATGGATCGTATGAGTGAATTAGAATGGATCGTTCAAATGAATTAGAATGGATCGTATGAATGAATTAGAATGGATACATTCGTGCGAATGAATTAGAATTGATCGTACAAATGAATTAGAATGGATCGTGCGAATGAATTAGAATGGATCGTACGAATGAATTAGAATGGATCGTATGAATGAACTAGAATGGATACATTCGTGTGAATGATTTAGAATGGATCGTACGAATGAATTAGAATGGATCGTACGAATGAATTAGAATGGATCGTGCTAATGAATTAGAATTGATCGTACGAATGAAATTGAATGGATTGTACGAATGATTTAGATTGGATCGTACGAATGAATTAGAATGGATACATTCGTGCGAATGAATTAGAATGGATACATTCGTGCGAAAGAATTAGAATAGATCGTATGAATGAATTAGAATGGATCCTATGAATGAATTAGAATGGATCGTGCGAATGAATTAGAATGGATCGTGCTAATGAATTAGAATTGATCGAACGAATGAATTAGCATGGATCGTGCTAATGAATTAGAATGGAACGTACGAATGAATTACAATGGATCGTGTAAAAGAATTAGAATGGATTGTATGAATGAATTAGATTGGATCGTATGAATGTATTCGAATGGATCGTAAGAATTCATTCTAATTCATTCATATAATCCATTCTAATTCTTTCACATGATCTATTCAGATCCATTCTACGATCCATTCTAATTCATTCGCACAATCCATTCTATTTCATTCGTACGATCCATTCTTACTCATTCGTACGATCCATTCTAATCCATTCTAATTCATTCATACAATCCATTCTAATTCTTTCACACGATCCATTCTAATTCATTCGTAGGATCCATTCTAATTCATTCGTACAATCTATTCTATTTCATTCGTACGATCCATTCTTACTCATTCGTACGATCCATTCTAATCCATTCTAATTCATTCATACAATCCATTCTAATTCATTCGTACGATCCATTCTAATTCATTCGTAGGATCCATTCTAATTCATTCACTCGAATGTATCCATTCTAATCCATTCGTACGATCCATTCTAATTCATTCTAGTTCATTCATACAATCCATTCTAATTTATTCGCACGAATGTATCCATTCTAATTCATTTGCACGATCGTACGAATGAATCTAAATGGATTGTATGAATGAATTACAATGGATCGTACGAATGAATTAGAATGGATCGTACGAATGAATTAAAATGGATCAAATGAATGAATTAGAATGGTTACATTCATGCGAATGTATTAGAATGGATCGTACGAATGGATTAGAATGGATCATATGAGTGAATAAGAATGGATACGAAGGAATTAGAATGGATCGTACGAAGGAATTAGAATGGATCATACAAATGAAATATAATGGATCGTACGAAGGAATTAGAATGGATCGTACGAAGGACTTAGAATGCATTCGTATGATCCATTCTAATTCATTCGGACGAATGTATCCATTCTAATTTATTCGTACGATCCATTCTAATTCATTCGTACGATCCATTCTAATTCATTCGTATGATCCATTCTAATTCATTCGTACGATCCATTCTAATTCATTCGCACGAATGTATCCATTCCATTCGTACGATCCATTCATACGATCCATTCTAATTCATTCATACAATCCATTCTAATTCTTTCACACGATCCATTCTATTTCATTCGTACGATCCATTCTAATTCATTCGTACGATCTATTCTAATTCATTCGTACGATCCATTCTAATTCATTCTAATTCATTCGTACGATCCATTCTACGATCCATTCTAATTCATTTGTATCCATTCTATTTCATTCGCACGATCCATTCTAATTCATTCGCGCAATCTATTCTAATTCATTCGTACGATCCATTCTAATTCATTCGTACTATCCATTCTAATTCATTCATACAATCCATTCTAATTTATTCGCACGAATGTATCCATTCTAATTCATTTGCACGATCCATTCTAATTCATTCCTTTGATCTATTCTAATTCATTCGTACGATCCATTCTAATTCATTCTAATTCATTCGTACGATCCATTCTAATTCATTCGTATATTCCATTCTAATTTATTAGCACGATCCATGCTAATGAATTAGAATGGATCGTACGATCCAATCTAATTCATTCATACGATCCATTCTTACTCATTCGTATGATCCATTCTAATTCAATCGTACTATCCATTCTAATTCATTCGTACGATCCATTCTAATTCCTTCGTATGATCCATTCTAATTAATTCGTACGATCCATTCTAATTCATTCGTATGATCCATTCTAATTCATGGAATTAGAATGGATCCACCGATTGAGTTAGAATGGATCATACGAATGAATTAGAATGGATTGTACGAATGAATTAGAATGGATTGTGCGAATGAATTAGAATGGATCCTACGAATGAATTAGAATGGATCGTGTGAAAGAATTAGAATGGATAGTATGAATGAAGTAGAATGGATCGTATGAATGAATTATAATGGATACATTCGTGCGAATGAATTAGAATGGATCGTATGAATGAATTAGAATAGATTGTGCGAATGAATTAGAATGGATCGTACGAATGAATTAGAATGGATACATTCGTGCGATTAAATTAGAATGGATTGTATGAATGAATTAGAAAGGATCGTACGAATGAATTAGAATGGATCGTACGAATGAATTAGAATAGATTGCGCGAATGAATTAGAATGGATCGTGCGAATGAAATAGAATGGATACAAATGAATTAGAATGGATCATACGAATGAATTAGAATGACGATCCATTCTTACTCATTCGTATGATCCATTCTAATTTATTCGCACGAATGTATCCATTCTAATTCATTTGTACGTCTAATTCATTCGTACGGTCCATTCTACATCATTCACACAATCCATTCTATTTCATTCGTACGATCCATTCTTACTCATTCGTATGATCCATTATGGATACATTCGTGCGAATGAATTAGAATGGATTATATGAATGAGTACGAATGGATCGTACGAATGAAATAGAATGGATTGTGCGAATGAATTAGAATGGATCGTACGAATGAATTAGAATGGATCGTGTGAAAGAATTTGAATGGATTGTATGAATGAATTAGAATAGATCGTATGAATGAATTAGAATGGATCGTACGAATGAATTAGAATGGATCGTACGAATGAATTAGAATGGATCGTACGAATGAATTAGAATGGATACATTCGTGCGAATGAATTAGAATGGATACATTCGTGCGAAAGAATTAGAATAGATCGTATGAATGAATTAGAATGGATCCTATGAATGAATTAGAATGGATCGTGCGAATGAATTAGAATGGATCGTACGAATGAATTAGAATGGATCGTGCTAATGAATTAGAATTGATCGAACGAATGAATTAGCATGGATCGTGCAAATGAATTAGAATGGAACGTACGAATGAATTAGAATGGATCGTGTAAAAGAATTAGAATGGATTGTATGAATGAATTAGAATGAATTCGTACAATCCATTCGAATTCATTCGCACGATCCAATCTAATTCATTCATACAATCCATTCTAATTCATTCATACAATCCATTCTAAGTCTTTCACACGATCCATTCTATTTCATTCGTAGGATCCATTCTAATTCATTCGTACAATCTATTCTATTTCATTCGTACGATCCATTCTTACTCATTTGTATGATCCATTCTAATTCATTCGGACGAATGTATCCATTATAATTTATTCGTACGATCCATTATAATTCATTCGTACGATCCATTCTAATTCATTCGTACGATCCATTCTAATTCATTCGTCCGATCCATTGTAATTCATTCGCACAAATGTATCCATTCTAATTTATTCGTATGATCCATTCTAATTCATTCGTACGATCCATTCTAATTCATTCGTAAGATCCATTCTAATTCATTCGTACGATCCATTCTAATTCATTCGTACGATCCATTCTAATTCATTCGCACGAATGTATCCATTCTAGTTCATTCGTACGATCCATTCTAATTCATTCGTATGATCCATTCTAATTCATTCGCACGATCCATTCTAATTCATTCGTACGATCCATTCTAATTCATTCGCACGATCCATTCTAATTCATTCGTACGATCCATTCTAATTCATTCGCACAAATGTATCCATTATAATTCATTCGTATGATCCATTCTAATTCATTCGCACAATCCATTCTAATTCATTCGTACGATCCATTCTAATTCTTTCACACGATCCATTTTAATTCATTCGTACGATCCATTCTAATTCATTCGCACGATCCATTCTAATTCATTCGTACGATCCATTCTAATTCATTCGTACGATCCATTCTAATTCATTCGTACGATCCATTCTAATTCATTCTCACAAATGTATCCATTCTAATTCATTCGCACAATACATTCTAATTCATTCGCACGATCAATTCTAATTCATTCGTACGATCCATTCTAATTCATTCGCACGATCTGTTCTTATTCATTCGCACAATCCATTCTAATTCATTCGCAGGAATGTAGCCATTCTAATTCATTCGTACGATCCATTCTAATTCATTCGTACGATCCATTCTTATTCATTCGTATGATCCATTCTAATTAATTCGTATGATCCATTCTAATTCATTCGTACGATCCATTCTAATTCATTCATACAATCCATTCTAATTCATTCGTACGATCCATTCTAATTCACTCATACGATCCATTCTAATACATTCATACGATCCATTCTAATTCATTTGCACGAATATATCCAATCTAATTCCTTCGTACGATCCATTCTAATTCCTTCGTACGATCCATTCTAATTCATTCGTACGATCTATTCTAATTCATTCGTACGATCCATTCTAATTCATTCGTACGATCCATTTTAATTCCTTCATACGATCCATTCTAATTCATTCGTACAATCCATTCTAATTCATTCGTACAATCTATTCTAATTCATTCGTACGAATGGATACATTCGTGTGAATGAATTAGAATGGATCGTACGAATGAGTAAGAATGGATCGTACGAATGAAATAGAATGGATTGCACGAATGAATTAGAATGGATCGTACGAATGAATTAGAATGGATCGTGTGAAAGAATTAGAATGGATTGTATGAATGAATTAGAATGGATCCTACGAATAAATTAGAATGGATCGTATGAAGGAATTAGAATGGATCGTACGAATGAATTAGAATGGATCGTACGAATGAATTAGAATAGATCGTACGAATGAATTAGAATGGATCATACGAAGGAATTAGAATGAATCGTACGAATGAATTAGAATGGATATATTCATGCAAATGAATTAGAATGGATCGTATGAATGTATTAGAATGGATCGTATGAGTGAATTAGAATGGATCGTACGAATGAATTAGAATGGATCGTATGAACGAATTAGAATGGATACATTCATGTGAATGAATTAGAATGGATTGTATGAATGAATTAGAATAGATTTTGTGAATGAATTAGAACTGATCGTACGAATGAATTAGAATGGATACATTCGTGCGAATGAATTAGAATGGATTGTATGAATGAATTAGAATGGATCGTACGAATGAATTAGAATGGATCGTATGAGTGAATTAGAATGGATACGAAGGAATTAGAATGGATCGTACGAAGGAATTAGAATGGATCATACGAATGAAATAGAATGGATCGAACGAAGGAATTAGAATGGATCGTACGAAGGAATTAGAATGGATCGTACAAAGGAATTAGAATGGATCGTACGAATGAATTAGAATGGATATATTCGTGCAAATGAATTAGAATGGATCGTATGAATGAATTAGAATGGATCGTATGAGTGAATTAGAACGGATAGTACGAATGAAGTCGAATGGATCGTATGAATGAATTAGAATGGATACATTCGTGCGAATGAATTAGAATGGATCGTATGATTGAATTAGAATAGATTGTGCGAATGAATTAGAATGGATCGTACGAATGAATTAGAATGGATACATTCGTGCGAATAAATTACAATGGATTGTATGAATGAATTAGAATGGATCGTACGAATGAATTAGAATGGATCGTACGAATGAATTAGAATAGATTGCGCGAATGAATTAGAATGGTTCGTACGAATGAATTAGAATGGATCGTACGAAGGAATTAGAATGGATCGTACGAATGAATTAGAATGGATCGTACGAATGAATTAGAATGGATCGTACGAAGGAATTAGAATGGATCGTACGAATGAATTAGAATGGATCGTACGATTGAATTAGAATGGATCATACGAATGAGTAAGAATGGATCGTATGAATGAATTAGATTGGATCGTATGATCCATTCAAATTCATTAGCATGGATCGTGCTAATGAATTAGAATGGAATATACGAATGAATTAGAATGGATCGTAGAATGGATCGTACGAATGAATTAGAATGAATTAGAATGGATCGTACGAATGAATTAGAATAGATTATAGGAATGAATTAGAATGGATCGTGCAAATGAATTAGAATGGATACATTCGTACGAATGAATTAGAATGGATCGTACGAATGAATTAGAATGGATCGTATGAATGAATTCGAATGGATTGTACGATCCATTCTAATTCATTCATACAATCCATTCTAATTCATTCGCACGAATGTATCCATTATAATCCATTCGTACGATCCATTCTAATCCATTCGTACGATCCATTCTAATTCATTCGCATGAATGTAACCACTCTAATTCATTCACACGATCGAATGAATTAGAATGGATACATTCGTGCGAAAGAATTAGAATGGATCGTGCGAATCCATTAGACTGGATCGTGCTAATGAATAAGAATGGATCATACGAATGAATTAGAATGGATTGTACGAATTAATTAGAATGGATACATTCGTGCGAATGAATTAGAATGGATTGTATGAATGAATTAGAATGGATCGTACGAATGAATTAGAATGGATCATACGAATTAATTAGAATGGATCATACGAATGAATTAGAATGGATCGTACGAATGAATTAGAATGGATCGTACGAATGAACTAGAATGGATCATACGAATGAACTAGAATGGATACATTCATCCGAATGAATTAGAATGGATCGTACGAATGAATTAGAATGGATCGTACGATTCATTCTAGTTCATTCGTATGATCCATTCTAATACATTCGTACGATTCATGCTAATTCATTCGCACGATCCATTCTAATTCATTCGTACGATCCATTCTTATTCATTCATACGATCCATTCTAATTCATTCGCACAATCCATTCTAATTCATTCATACAATCCATTCTAATTCATTCGTATGATCCATTCTAACTCAATTGGTGGATCCATTCTAATTCATTCGTACGATCCATTCTAATTCATTCCCACGATCAATTCGTGGGAATGAATTAGAATGGATCATGCACGAATGTATCCATTTTAATTCATTCATACGATCCATTCTGCACAAAGGTATCCATTCTAATCCATTCGTAGGATCCATTCTAATCCATTCGTACGATCCATTCTAATTCATTCGTACGATCCATTCTAATTCATTCGCTCGAATGTATCCATTCTAATCCATTCGTACGATCCATTCTAATCCATTCGTACGATCCATTCTAATTCATTCGCATGAATGTAACCATTCTAATTCATTCATTTGATCCATTCTAATTCATTCGTACGATCCATTCTAATTCATTCGTCCGATCCATTCTAATTCATTCGTACAAATGTATCCATTCTAATTCATTCGTATGATCCATTCTAATTCATTCGTAAGATCCATTCTAATTCATTCGTACGATCCATTCTAATTCATTCGTACGATCCATTCTAATTCATTCGTACGATCAAATCTAATTCATTCGCACGAATGTATCCATTCTAATTCATTCGTAAAATCCATTCTATTTCATTCGTACGATCCATTATTACTCATTCGTATGATCCATTCTAATTCATTCGTATGATCCATTCTAATTCATTCGTACGATCCATTCTAATTCATTCGTACGATCCATTCTAATTCATTCGCACGATCCATTCTAATTCATTCGCACGATCCATTCTAATTCATTCATACGATCCATTCTAATTCGTTCATACGATCCATTCTAATTCATTCCTACAATCCATTCTAATTCATTCGCCCGATCCATTCTAATTCATTCATACGATCCATTCTATTCGAATGGATCATGCGATCCATTCGAATTCATTCGCACGATCCATTCTAATTCATTCATACGATCCATTCTAATTCATTCACACGATCCATTCTAATTCATTAGCTTGGATCGTGCTAATGAATTAGAATGGAATATACGAATGAATTAGAATGGATCGTAGAATGGATCGTACGAATGAATTAGAATGAATTAGAATGGATCGTACGAATGAATTAGAATGAATCATACGAATGAGTAAGAATGGATCATACAAATGAAATAGAATGGATTGTACGAATGAATTAGAATGGATCCTACGAATGAATTAGAATGGATCGTGTGAAAGAATTAGAATGGATTGTATGAATGAATTAGAATGGATCGTATGAATGAAATAGAATGAATTGTACGAATGAATTAGAATGGATCGTACAAATGAATTAGAATGGATCGTACGAATGAATTAGAATGGATCATACGAAAGAGTAAGAATGGATCGTACGAATGAATTAGAATGGATTGTACGAAAGAATTAGAATGGATCGTACGAATAAATTAGAATGGATACCTTCGTCCGAATGAATTAGAATGGATCATACGAATGAGTAAGAATGGATCGTACGAATGAAATAGAATAGATTGTACGGACGATTGAATTAGAAAGGATCGTACGATTCATTCTAATTCATTCGTACGATCCATTCTAATACCTTCGTACGATTCATTCTAACTCATTCGGTGGATCCATTCTAATTCATTCGTACGATCCATTCTAATTCATTCCCACGATCCATTCTAATTTATTCGTACGATCCATTCTAATTCATTCGTACGATCTATTCTAATTCATTCGCACGAATGTAACCATTCTAATTCATTCATACGATTCATTCTAATTCATTCGTATGAGCTATTCTAATTCATTCGTACGATCCATTCTAATTCATTCGTACGATCCATTGTAATTCATTCATACAATCCATTTAGATTCATTCGCACAAATGTATCCATTCAAATTCATTCGTATGATCCAGTCTAATTCATTCGTATGATCCATTCTAATTCATTCACACGAATATATCCATTCTAATTCTTTCGTACGATGCATTCTAATTCATTCGTACGATCCATTCTAATTCATTCATTTGATCCATTCTAATTCATTCGTACGATCCATTCTAATTCATTCGTCCGATCCATTTTAATTCATTCGCACGAATGTATCCATTCTAATTCATTCGTACGATCCATTCTAATTCATTAGTACGATCTATTCTAATTCATTCGTAAGATCCATTCTAATTCATTCATACGATCCATTCTAATTCATTCGTACGATCCATTCTAATTCATTCGCACGAATGTATCCATTCTAGTTCATTCGTACGATCCATTCTAATTCATTCGTACGATCCATTCTAATTCATTCGCACGATCCATTCTAATTCATTCGTACGATCAATTCTAATTCATTCGCACGAATGTATCCATTCTAATTCATTCGTACGATCCTGAATTAGAATGGATCGTACGAATGAATTAGAATGGATACCTTTGTGCATATGAATTAGAATGGATCGTACGAATGAATTAGAATGGATCATATTAATGAATTAGAATGGATCGTACGAATGAATTAGAATGGATACGTGCGAATAAATTAGAATGGATTGTATGAATGAATTAGAATGGATCGTACGAATGAATTAGAATGGATCGTACGAATGAATTAGAATAGATTGAGCGAATGAATTAGAATGGATCATACGAATGAATTAGAATGGATCGTACGAATGAATTAGAATGGATCGTACGAAGGAATTAGAATGGATCGTACGAATGAATTAGAATGGATCGTACGATTGAATTAGAATGGATCGTATGAATGAATTAAATTGGATCGTACGATCCATTCTAATTCATTAGCATGGATCGTGCTAATGAATTAGAATGGAATATATGAATGAATTAGAATGGATCGTAGAATGGATCGTACGAATGAATTAGAATAGATCATAGGAATGAATTAGAATGGATCGTGCAAATGAATTAGAATGGATACATTCGTGCGAATGAATTAGAATGGATCGTGCGAATGAATTAGAATGGATCGTACGAATGAATTAGAATGGATATATTTGAACGAATAAATTAGAATGGATCATACGAATGAATTAGAATGGGTCGTACGAATGAATTAGAATGGATAGTGCGAATAAATTAGAATCGATCGTACGAATGAATTAGAATGGATCGTACGACTGAATTAGAATAGATCATACGAATGAGTAAGAATGGATCGTACGAATGAATTAGAATGGATCGTACGAATGAATTAGAATGGATCGTACGAATAAATTAAAATGGATACATTCGTCCGAATGAATTAGAATGGATCATACGAATGAGTAAGAATGGATCGTACGAATGAAATAGAATAGATTGTACGAATGAATTAGAATGGATCCTACGAATGAATTAGAATGGATCGTGTGAAAGAATTATAATGGATCGTATGAATGAATTAGAATGGATCGTGCGAATGAATTCGAATGGATCGTACGAATTCATTCTAATTCATTCATACAATCCATTCTAATTCTTTCACACGATCCATTCTAATTCATTCGTACGTTCCATTCTAATTCATTAGCACGATCCATGCTAATTCATTCGTTCGATTAATTCTAATTCATTAGCACGATCCATTCTAATTCATTCGTACGATCCATTCTAATTCATTCTCATGATCCATTCTAATTCATTCATAGGATCCATTCTAATTCATTCATACGATCTATTCTAATTCTTTCGCACGAATGTATCCATTCTAATTCATTCGCACGAATGTATCCATTCTAATTCATTCGTACGATCCATTCTAATTCATTCGTACGATCCATTCTAATTTATTCGTATGATCCATTCTAATTCATTCATACGATCTATTCTAATTTATTCATACAATCCATTCTAATTCTTTCACACGATCCATTCTAATTCATTCGTACGATCCATTCTAATTCATTCGCACAATCCATTCTATTTCATTCGTACGATCCATTCTTACTCATTGGTACGATCCATTCTAATTCATTCGCACGAATGTATCCACTCTAATTCATTCGTACGAATCCATTCTAATAAATTCGTACAATCCATTCTATTTCATTCGTACGATCTATTCTTACTCATTCGTATGATCCATTCTAATTCATTCGTACGAATGTATCCATTCTAAATCATTCGTACGATCCATTCTAATTCATTCGTACGATCCATTCTAAATCATTCGTACAATCCATTCTATTTCATTCGTACGATCAATTCTAATTCATTAGCACGATCCATTCTAATTCATTCGTACGATCCATTCAAATTCATTCGCACGATCCATTCTAATTCATTCGTACAATCCATTCTATTTCATTCGTACGATCCATTCTTACTCATTCGTATGATCCATTCTTATTCATTCGCACGAATGTATGCATTCTAATCCATTCGTACGATCCATTCTAATCCATTCGTACGACCCATACTAATTCATTCGCATGAATGTAACCATTCTAATTCATTCATTTGATCAATTCTAATTCATTCGTACGATCTATTCTAATTCATTCGTCCGATCCATTCTAATTCATTCACACGAATGTATCCATTCTAAACCATTTATACAATCCATTCTAATTTATTCGTACAATCCATTCTAATTCATTCGTAAGATCCATTCTAATTCATTCGTACGATCCATTCTAATTCATTCGTACGATCCATTCTAATTTATTCGTAAGATCTATTCTAATTCATTCGTACGATCCATTCTAATTCATTCGTACGATCCATTCTAATTCATTCACACGAATGTATCCATTCTAGTTCATTCGTACGATCCATTCTACTTCATTCGTACGATCCATTCTAATTCATTCGCACGATCCATTCTAATTCATTCGTACGATCTATTCTAATTCATTCATACGATCCATTCTAATTCATTCGTACGATCCATTCTAATTCATTCGCACAAATGTATCCATTCTAATTCTTTCGTACCATCCATTCTAATTCATTCGCACGAACCATTCTAATTCATTCGTACGATCCATTCTAATTCTTTCACACGATCCATTCTAATTCATTTGTACGATCCATTCTAATTCATTCGCATGATCCATTCTAATTCATTCGTACGATCCATTCTAATTCATTCATACGATCCATTCTAATTCATTCGTACGATCCATTCTAATTCATTCGCACAAATGTATCCATTCTAAATCATTCGTACGATCCATTCTAATTCATTCGCACGATCCATTCTAATTCATTCGTACGATCCATTCTAATTCATTCGCACGATCTGTTCTTATTCATTCGCTCAATCCATTCAAATTCATTCGCACGAATGTATCCATTCTAATTCATTCGTACGATCCATTCTAAATCATTCGTACGATCCATTCTAATTAATTCGTACGAATTAGAATGGATACGAAGGAATTAGAATGGATCGTACGAAGGAATTAGAATGGATCATATGAATGAAATAGAATGGATCGTACGAAGGAATTAGAATGGATCGTACGAAGGAATTAGAATGGATCGTACGAAGGAATTAGAATGGATCGTACGAATGAATTAGAATGGATATATTCGTGCAAATGAATTAGAATGGATCGTATGAATGAATTAGAATGGATCGTATGAGTGAATTAGAACGGATAGTACGAATGAAGTAGAATGGATCGTATGAATGAATTAGAATGGATACATTCGTGCGAATGAATTAGAATGGATCGTATGAATGAATTAGAATAGATTGTGCGAATGAATTAGAATGGATCGTACGAATGAATTAGAATGGATACATTCGTGCGAATAAATTAGAATGGATTATATGAATGAATTCGAATGGATCGTACGAATGAATTAGAATGGATCGTACGAAGGAATTAGAATGGATCGTACGAATGAATTAGAATGGATCGTACGATTGAATTAGAATGGATCATACGAATGAGTAAGAATGGATCGTATGAATGAATTAGATTGGATCGTACGATCCATTCTAATTCATTAGCATGGATCGTGCTAATGAATTAGAATGGAATATATGAATGAATTAGAATGGATCGTAGAATGGATCGTACGAATGAATTAGAATGAATTAGAATGGATCGTACGAATGAATTAGAATAGATCATAGGAATGAATTAGAATGGATCGTGCAAATGAATTAGAATGGATACATTCGTGCGAATGAATTAGAATGGATCGTGCGAATGAATTAGAATGGATCGTACGAATGAATTAGAATGGATATATTTGAACGAATAAATTAGAATGGATCATACGAATGAATTAGAATGGATCGTACGAATGAATTAGAATGGATAGTGCGAATGAATTAGAATCGATCGTACGAATGAATTAGAATGGATCATACGAATGAATTAGATTGGATCATACGAATGAGTAAGAATGGATCATACGAATAAATTAGAATGGATCGTACGAATGAATTAGAATGGATCGTACGAATAAATTAGAATGGATACATTCGTCCGAATGAATTAGAATAGATCATACGAATGAGTAAGAATGGATCGTACGAATGAAATAGAATAGATTGTACGAATGAATTAGAATGGATCCTACGAATGAATTAGAATGGATCGTGTGAAAGAATCAGAATAGATTGTATGAATGAATTAAAATGGATCGTATGAATGAATTAGAATGGATCGTGCGAATGAATTCGAATGGATTGTACGAATTCATTCTAATTCATTCATACAATCCATTCTAATTCTTTCACACGATCCATTCTAATTCATTCGTACGTTCCTTTCTAATTCATTAGCACGATCCATGCTAATTCATTCGTTCGATCAATTCTAATTCATTAGCACGATCCATTCTAATTCATTCGTACGATCCATTCTAATTCATTCGCACGATCCATTCTAATTCATTCATAGGATCCATTCTAATTCATTCATACGATCTATTCTAATTCTTTCGCACGAATGTATCCATTCTAATTCATTCGAACGAATGCATCCATTCTAATTTATTCGTCTGATCCATTCTAATTCATTCGTACGATCCATTCTAATTCATTCGTACGATCCATTCTAATTCATTCGCACAATCCATTCTATTTCATTCGTACGATCCATTCTTACTTATTCGTATGATCCATTATGGATACATTCGTGCGAATGAATTAGAATGGATCATACGAATGAGTAAGAATGGATCGTACGAATGAAATAGAATGGATTGTGCGAATGAATTAGAATGGATCGTACGAATGAATTAGAATGAATCGTGTGAAAGAATTAGAATGGATTGTATGAATGAATTAGAATAGATCGTATGAATGAATTAGAATGGATCGTACGAATGAATTAGAATGGATCGTACGAATGAATTAGAATGGATACATTCATGCGAATGAATTAGAATGGATACATTCGTGCGAAAGAATTAGAATAGATCGTATGAATGAACTAGAATGGATCCTATGAATGAATTAGAATGGATCGTGCGAATGAATTAGAATGGATCGTACGAATGAATTAGAATGGATCATGCTAATGAATTAGAATTGATCGAACGAATGAATTAGAATGGATGCATTCGTGCGAATGAATTAGAATGGATCGGACGAATGAATTAGAATGGATCGTACGAATAAGTAAGAATGGATCGTACGAATGAAATAGAATAGATCGTACGAATGAATTAGAATGGGTCGTACGAAGGAATTAGAATGGATCGTACGAATGAATTAGAATGGATATATTCGTGCAAATGAATTAGAATGGATCGTATGATTGTATTAGAATGGATCGTATGAGTGAATTAGAATGGATTGTACGAATGAATTAGAATGGATAGTATGAATGAAATAGAATGGATACATTCGTGTGAATGAATTAGAATGGATCGTATGAATGAATTAGAATAGATTTTGTGAATGAATTAGAACTGATCGTACGAATGAATTAGAATGGATACATTCATGCGAATGAATTAGAATGGATTGTATGAATGAATTAGAATGGATCCTATGAATGAATTAGAATGGATCGTGCGAATGAATTAGAATGGATCGTACGAATGAATTAGAATGGATCGCATTCTAATTCATTCGCATGAATGTATCCATTCTAATTCATTCGTACAATCCATTCTATTTCATTCGTACGATCCATTCTTACTCATTCGTATGATCCATTCTAATTCATTCGTATGATCCATTCTAATTCATTCGTAGGATCCATTCTAATTCATTCGTACGATCCATTCTCATTCATTCGCACGATCCTTTCTAATTCATTCATACGATCCATTCTAATTCATTCATACGATCCATTCTAATTCATTCCTACAATCTATTCTAATTCATTCGCCCGATCCATTCTAATTCATTCATACGATCCATTCTATTCGAATGAATCATGCGATCCATTCGAATTCATTCGCACGATCCATTCTAATTCATTCATACGATCCATTCTAATTCATTCACACAATGCATTCTAATTCTTTCACACGATCCATTCTAATTCATTCGTACGATCCATTCTAATTCATTCGTACAATCCATTCTATTTCATTTGTACGATCCATTCTTACTCATTCGTATGATCCATTCTAATTCATTTGTACGATCCATTCTAATTCATTCGTACAATCCATTCTATTTCATTCGTACGATCCATTCTTACTCATTCATATGATCCATTCTAATTCATTCGCACGAATGTATCCATTCTAATTCATTCATACAATCCATTCTAATTCATTCCGTACGATCCATTCTAATTCATTCGTACGATCGTACGAATGAATTTGAATGGATCGTACGAATGAATTAGAATAGATTGTGCGAATGAATTAGAATGGATCGTACGAATGAATTTGAATGGATCGTACGAATGAATTAGAATGGATCATACGAAAGAGTAAGAATAGATCGTACGAATGAATTAGAATGGATCGTACGAATAATTAGAATGGATCGTACGAATAAATTAGAATGGATACATTCGTCCGAATGAATTAGAATGGATCATACGAATGAGTAAGAATGGATCGTACGAATGAAATAGAATGGATTGTGCGAATAAATTAGAATGGATCGTACGAATGAATTAGAATGGATACATTCGTGCGAATGAATTAGAATGGATCGGACGAATGAATTAGAATGGATCGTGCGAATGAATTAAAATGGATCGTACGAATGAATTAGAATGGATCGTACAAATAAATTAGAATGGATACATTCGTCCGAATGAATTAGAATGGATCATACGAATGAGTAAGAATGGATCGTACGAATGAAATAGAATAGATTGTACGAATGAATTAGAATGGATCCTACGAATGAATTAGAATGGATCGTGTGAAAGAATTAGAATTGATTGTATGAATGAATTAGAATTGATCGTGCGAATGAATTAGAATGGATCGTACGAATGAATTAGAATGGATCGTGCTAATGAATTAGAATTGATCGAACGAATGAATTAGCATGGATCGTGCTAATGAATTAGAATGGAACGTATGAATGAATTAGAAGGGATCGTGTGAAAGAATTAGATTGGATTGTATGAATGAATTAGAATGAATTCGTATGATCCATTCGAATTCATTCGCACGATCCATTCTAATTCATTCATACAATCCATTCTAATTCTTTCACATGATCCATTCTAATTCATTCGTAGGATCCAATCTAATTCATTCGTAGGATCTATTCTAATTCATTTGTACGATCCATTCTTACTCATTCGTATGATCCATTCTAATTCATTCGGACGAATGTATCCATTCTAATTTATTCGTACGATCCATTCTAATTCATTTATACGATCCATTCTAATTCATTCGTACGATCCATTCTAATTCATTCGTCCGATCCATTCTAATTCATTCTCACGAATGTATCCATTCTAATTCATTCGTATGGTCCATTCTAATTCATTCGCACAATCCATTCTATTTCATTCGTAAGATCCATTCTTACTCATTCGTATGATCCATTATGGATACATTCGTGCGAATGAATTAGAATGGATCATACGAATGAGTAAGAATGGATCGTACGAATGAAATAGAATGGATTGTGCAAATGAATTAGAATGGATCGTACAAATGAATTAGAATGGATCATGTGAAAGAATTAGAATGGATTGTATGAATGAATTAGAATAGATCGTATGAATGAATTAGAATGGATCGTACGAATGAATTAGAATGGATCGTACGAATGAATTAGAATAGATCGTACGAATGAATTAGAATGGATCGTACGAATGAATTAGAATGGATCTTACGAATGAATTAGAATGGATCGTACGAATGAATTAGAATCCAATCTAATTCTTTCACACGATCCCTTCTAATTCATTCATACGTTCCATTCTAATTCATTAGCACAATCCATGCTAATTCGTTCGTTCGATCAATTCTAATTCATTAGCACGATCCATTCTAATTCATTCGTACGATCCATTCTAATTCATTCGCACGATCAATTCTAATTCATTCATACAATCAATTCTAATTCTTTCACACGATCCATTCTAATTCATTCGTAGGATCCATTCTAATTCATTCGTACAATCTATTCTATTTCATTCGTACGATCCATTCTTACTCATTCGTATGATCCATTCTAATTCATTCGGACGAATGTATCCATTCTAATTTATTCGTACGATCCATTCTAATTCATTCGTACGATCCATTTTAATTCATTCGTACGATCCATTCTAATTCATTCGTCCGATCCATTCTAATTCATTCGCACGAATGTATCCATTCTAATTCATTCGTACGGTCCATTCTAATTAATTCGCACAATCCATTCTATTTCATTCGTACGATCCATTCTTACTCATTCGTATGATCCATTCTAATTCATTCGGACGAATGTATCCATTCTAATTCATTCGTACGATCCATTCTAATTCATTCGTACGATCCATTCTAATTCATTCGTACGATTCATTCTTACTCATTCGTATGATCCATTCTAATTCATTCGTACGATCCATTCAATTTCATTCGTACGATCCATTCTAATTCATTCGCACAATCTATTCTAATTCATTCGTACGATCCATTCTAATTCATTCGTACGATCGTACGAATGAATTAGAATGGATCGTACGTAATGAATTAGAATGGATTGTATGAATGAATTAGAATGGATACATTCGTGCGAATGAATTAGAATGGATCATACGAATGAGTAAGAATGGATCGTACGAATGAAATAGAATGGATTGTACGAATGAATTAGAATGGATCGTACAAATGAATTAGAATGGATCGTACGAATGAATTAGAATGGATCATACGAATGAGTAAGAATGGATCGTACAAATGAAATAGAATGGATTGTACGAATGAATTAGAATGGATCGTACGAATGAATTAGAATGGATCGTGTGAAAGAATTAGAATGCATTGTATGAATGAATTAGAATGGATCGTATGAATGAATTAGAATGGATCGTGCGAATAAATTCGAATGGATCGCATGATCCATTCGAATAGAATGGATCGTATGAATGAATTAGAATGGATCGAGCGAATGAATTAGAATTGATTATAGGAATGAATTAGAATGGATCGTATGAATGAATTAGAATGGATCGTGCGAATGAATTAGAATGGATCGTACGAATGAATTAGAATGGATCATACGAATGAATTAGAATGGATCATACGAATGAGTAAGAATGGATCGTACGAATGAAATAGAATGGATTGTACAAATGAATTAGAATGGATTCTAATTCATTCGCACGATCCATTCTAATTCATTCATAGGATCCATTCTAATTCATTCATACAATCTATTCTAATTCATTCGCACGAATGTATCCATTCTAATTCATTCGTACGATCAGTTCTAATTCATTCACAAAACTATTCTAATTCATTCATACGATCCATTCTAATTCATTCACACGAATGTATCCATTTTAATTCATTCATACGATCCATTCTAATTCATTCGTACGATCCATTCTAATTCACTCATACGATCCATTCTAATACATTCATACGATCCATTCTAATTCATTTGCACGAATTTATCCATTCTAATTCATTCGTACGATCCATTCTAGTTCCTTCGTACGACCCATTCTAATTCATTCGTACGATCAATTCTATTTCATTCGTATGATCCATTCTTACTCATTCGTACGATCCACTCTAATTCATTCGTCCGATCCATTCTAATTCATTCGCACGAATGTATCCATTCTAATTCATTCGTTCGATCAATTCTAATTCATTAGCATGATCCATTCTAATTCATTCGTACGATCCATTCTAATTCATTCGCACGATCCATTCTAATTCATTCATAGGATCCATTCTAATTCATTCATACGATCTATTCTAATTCTTTCGCACGAATGTATCCATTCTAATTCATTCGCACGAATGTATCCATTCTAATTCATTCGTACGATCCATTCTAATTCATTCGTACGATCCATTCTAATTCATTCATACGATCTATTCTAATTCATTCATACAATCCATTCTAATTCTTTCACACAATTCATTCTAATTCATTCGTATGATCCATTCTAATTCATTCGCACAATCCATTCTATTTCATTCGTACGATCCATTCTTACTCATTCGTATGATCCATTCTAATTCATTCGCACGAATGTATCCATAACGGATCATACGAATGAGTAAGAATGGATCGTACGAATGAAATAGAATGGATTGTGCGAATGAATTAGAATGGATCGTACGAATGAATTAGAATGGATCGTACGAATGAATTAGAATAGATCAGACGAATGAATTAGAATGGATACATTCGTACGAATGAATTAGAATGGATACATTCGTGCGAAAGAATTAGAATAGATCGTATGAATGAATTAGAATGGATCCTATGAATGAATTAGAATGGATCGTGCGAATGAATTAGAATGGATCGTACGAATGAATTAGAATGGATCGTGCTAATGAATTAGAATTGATCGAACGAATGAATTAGCATGGATCGTGCTAATGAATTAGAATGGAATGTACGAATGAATTAGAATGGATCGTGTGAAAGAATTAGAATGGATTGTATGAATGAATTAGAATGAATTCGTACAATCCATTCGAATTTATTCGCACGATCCATTCTAATTCATTCATACGATCCATTCTAATTCATTCATACAATCCATTCTGATTCTTTCGTACGATCCATTCTAATTCATTCGTACGATCCTTTCTAATTCCTTCGTACGATCCATTCTAATTCATTCGTACGATCCATTCTAATTCCTTCGTATCCATTCTAATTCACTCATACGATCCATTCTAATTCATTCGTACGATCCATTCTAATTCATTCATACAATCCATTCTAATTCATTCGCACGAATGTATCCATTCTAATTCATTCGTACGATCAGTTCTAATTCATTCACAAAATCTATTCTAATTCATTCATACGATCCATTCTAATTCATTCACACGAATGTATCCATTCTAATTCATTCGTACGATCTATTCTAATACATTCGTACGATCTATTCTAATTCACTCATACGATCCATTCTAATACATTCATACGATCCATTCTAATTCATTTGCATGAATATATCCATTCTAATTCATTCGTACGATCCATTCTAATTCTTTCGTACGATCCATTCTAATTCATTCGTACGATCTATTCTAATTCATTCGTACGATCCATTCTAATTCCTTCGTACGATCCATTCTAATTCATTCGTACGATCCATTCTAATTCATTCATACAATCCATTCTAATTCTTTCACACGATCCATTCTAATTCTTTCGTACGATCCATTCTAATTCATTCGCGCAATCCATTCTATTTCATTCGTACAATCCATTCTTACTCATTCGTACGATCCATTCTAATTCATTCACTTGAATGTATCCATTCGTACGAATGAATTAGAATAGATTGTATGAATGAATTAGAATGGATCGTACGAATGAATTAGAATGGATCGTACGAAGGAATTAGAATGGATCGTACGAATGAATTAGAATGGATCGTACGAATGAATTAGAATAGATCGTACGAATGAATTAGAATGGATCGTACGAAGGATTTAGAATGGATCGTACGAATGAATTAGAATGGATATATTCGTGCAAATGAATTAGAATGGATCGTATGAATGTATTAGAATGGATCGTATGAGTGAATTAGAATGGCTCGTACGAATGAATTAGAATGGATCGTATGAATGAATTAGAATGGATACATTCGTGCGAATGAATTAGAATTGATCGTACGAATGAATTAGAATGGATCGTGCGAATGAATTAGAATGGATCGTGCGAATGAATTAGAATGGATCGTACGAATGAATTAGAATGGATCGTACGAATGACCTAGAATGGATACATTCGTGTGAATGAATTCGAATGGATCGTACGAATGTAATTCATTCCTATAATCCATTCTAATTCATTCGCCCGATCCATTCTAATTCATTCATACGATCCATTCTATTCGAATGGATCATGCAATCCATTCGAATTCATTCGCACGATCCATTCTAATTTATTCATACGATCCATTCTAATTCATTCATACAATGCATTCTAATTCTTTCACACGATCCATTCTAATTCATTCGTACGATCCATTCTAATTCATTCGTACAATCCATTCTATTTCATTTGTACGATCCATTCTTACTCATTTGTATGATCCATTCTAATTCATTCGTATGATCAATTAAAATTCATTTGTACGATCCATTCTAATTCATTCGTACAATCCATTCTATTTCATTCGTACGATCCATTCTTACTCATTCGTATGATACATTCTAATTCATTCGCACGAATGTATCCATTCTAATTCATCTATACAATCCATTCTAATTCATTCCGTACGATCCATTCTAATTCATTCGTACGATAGTACGAATGAATTAGAATGGATCGTACGAATGAATTAGAATAGATTGTGCGAATGTATTAGAATGGATCGTACGAATGAATTAGAATGGATCGTACGAATGAATTAGAATGGATCATACGAATGAGTAAGAATGGATCGTACGAATGAATTAGAATGGATCGTACGAATGAATTAGAATGGATCGTACGAATAAATTAGAATGGATACATTCGTCCGAATGAATTAGAATGGATCATACGAATGAGTAAGAATGGATCGTATGAATGAAATAGAATGGATTGTACGAATGAATTAGAATGGATCCTACGAATGAATTAGAATGGATCGTGTGAAAGAATTAGAATGGATTGTATGAATGAATTAGAATGGATTCGTACGAATGAATTAGAATGGATACATTCGTGCGAATGAATTAGAATGGATCGTACCAATAAGTAAGAATGGATCGTACGAATGAAATATAATGGATTGTGCGAATGAATTAGAATGGATCGTACGAATGAATTAGAATGGATCATGTGAAAGAATTAGAATGGATTGTATGAATGAATTAGAATAGATCGTATGAATGAATTTGAATGGATCGTACGAATGAATTAGAATGGATCGTACGAATGAATTAGAATGGATACATTCGTGCGAAAGAATTAGAATGGATACATTCGTGCGAAAGAATTAGAATAGATCGTATGAATGAATTAGAATGGATCCTATGAATGAATTAGAATGGATCGTGCGAATGAATTAGAATGGATCGTACGAATGAATTAGAATGGATCGTGCTAATGAATTAGAATTGATCGAACGAATGAATTAGCATGGATCGTGCTAATGAATTAGAATGGAACGTACGAATGAATTAGAATGGATCGTGTGAAAGAATTAGAATGGATTGTATGAATGAATTAGAATGAATTCGTACGATCCATTAGAATTCATTCGCACGATCCATTCTAATTCATTCATACGATCCATTCTAATTCATTCATACAATCCATTCTAATTCTTTCACACGATCCATTCTTACTCATTCGTACGATCCATTCTAATTCATTCATACAATCCATTCTAATTGTTAATTCATTCGTACGATCCATTCTTACCCATTCGTATGATCCATTCTAATTCATTCGGACGAATGTATCCATTCTAACTTATTCGTACGATCCATTCTAATTCATTCGTACGATCCATTCTAACTCATTCATCCGATCCATTCTAATTCATTCGCACGAATGTATCCATTCTAATTCATTCGTACGATCCATTCTAATTCATTCGTACGATCCATTCTAATTCATTCGTAAGATCCATTCTAATTCATTCGTACGATCCATTCTAATTCATTCTTACGATCCATTCTAATTCATTCGCACGAATATATCCATTCTAGTTGATTCGTACGATCCATTCTAATTCATTCGTATGATCCATTCTAATTCATTCGCACGATCCATTCTAATTCATTAGTATGATCCATTCTAATTCATTCATACGATCCATTCTAATTCATTCGTACGATCCATTCTAATTCATTCGAACAAATGTATCCAATCTAATTCATTTGTACGATCCATTCTAATTCATTCGCACGATCCATTCTAATTCATTCGTACGATCCAATCTAATTCATTCGCATGATCTGTTCTTATTCATTCGCACAATCCATTCTAATTCATTCGCACGAATGTATCCATTCTAATTCATTCGTACGATCCATTCTAATTCATTCGTACGATCCATTCTAATTCATTCGTATGATCCATTCTAATTAATTCGTATGATCCATTCTAATTCATTCGTATGATCCTTTCTAATTCATTCATATAATCCATTCTAATTCATTCGCACGAATGTATCCATTCTAATTAATTCGTATGATCCATTCTAACTCATTCGTATGATCTATTCTTATTCATTTGCACGATCCAGTCTAATTGATTCGCACGATCCATTCTAATTCATTCGCACGAATGTATCCATTCTAATTCATTCGTACGATCCATTCTAATTCATTAATATGATCCATTCTAATTTATTCGTATGATCCATTCTAATTCATATGCACAAAGGTATCCATTCTAATCCATTCGTAGGATCCATTCTAATCCATTCGTACGATCCGTTCTAATTCATTCGTACGATCCATTCTAATTTATTCGCTCGAATGTATCTATTCTAATCCATTTGTACGATCCATTCTAATCCATTCGTATGATCCATTCTAATTCATTCGCATGAATGTAACCATTCTAATTCATTCATTTGATCCATTCTAATTCATTCGTACGATCCATTCTAATTCATTCATCCGATCCATTCTAATTCATTCGCATGAATGTATCCATTCTAATTCATTCGTACGATCCATTCTAATTCATTCGTATGATCCATTCTAATTCATTCGTAAGATCCATTCTAATTCATTCGTACGATCCATTCTAATTCATTCGTACTATCCATTCTAATTCATTCGCACGAATGTATCCATTCTAGTTCATTCGTACGATCCATTCTAATTCATTCGTATGATCCATTCTAATTCATTCGCACGATCCATTCTAATTCATTCGTACGATCAATTCTATTTCATTCGCACGAATGTATCCATTCTAATTCATTCGTACGATCCTGAATTAGAATGGATCGTACGAATGAATTAGAATGGATACCTTTGTGCATATGAGTTAGAATGGATCGTACGAATGAATTAGAATGGATCATATTAATGAATTAGAATGGATCGTACGAATGAATTATATTGGATACATTCGTGCGAATGAATTAGAATGGATCGTGCACGAATATATCCATTCTAATTCATTTGTACGATCCATTCTAATTCATTAATATGATCCATTCTAATTCATTCATACGATCCATTCTAATTCATATGCACAAAGGTATCTATTCTAATCCATTCGTAGGATCCTTTCTAATCCATTCGTACGATCCATTCTAATTCATTCGTACGATCCATTCTAATTCATTCGCTCGAATGTATCCATTCTAATCCATTCGTACGATCCATTCTAATCCATTCGTACGATCCATTCTAATTCATTCGCATGAATGTAACCATTCTAATTCATTAATTTGATCCATTCTAATTCATTCGTACGATCCATTCTAATTCTTTCGTCCGATCCATTCTAATTCATTCTCACGAATGTATCCATTCTAGTTCATTCGTACGATCCATTCTAATTCATTCGTACGATCCATTCTAATTCATTCGCACGATCCATTCTAATTCATTCGTACGATCAATTCTAATTCATTCGCACGAATGTATCCATTCTAATTCATTCATACGATCCATTCTAATTCATTCGTACGATCTATTCTAATTCATTCGTACGATCCATTCTAATTCATTCGTCCGATCCATTCTAATTCATTCGCACGAATGTATCCATTCTAATTCATTCGTACGATCCATTCTAATTCATTCGTACGATCTATTCTAATTCATTCGCACGAATGTATCCATTCTAGTTCATTCGTACGATCCATTCTAATTCATTCGTACAATCCATTCTAATTCATTCGCACATCCATTCTAATTCATTCGTACGATCAATTCTAATTCATTCGTACGATCCATTCTAATTCACTCATACGATCTATTCTAATACATTCATACGATCCATTCTAATTCATTTGCACGAATATATCCATTCTAATTCATTCGTACGATCCATTCTAATTCCTTCGTACAATCCATTCTAATTCATTCGTACGATCCATTCTAATTCATTCGTACGATCCATTCTAATTCCTTCGTACGATCCATTTTAATTCATTCGTACGATCCATTCTAATTCATTCATACAATCCATTCTAATTCTTTCACACGATCCATTCTAATTCATTCGTACGATCCATTCTAATTCATTCGTGCAATCCATTCTATTTCATTCGTACGATCCTTTCTTACTCATTCGTACGATCCATTCTAATTCATTCACACGAATGTATCCATTTGTACGAATGAAATAGAATAGATTGTACGAATGAATTAGAATGGATCATATGAATGAATTAGAATGGATCGTACGATGGAATTAGAATGGATTGTACGAATGAATTAGAATGGATCGTACGAATGAATTAGAATAGATCGTACGAATGAATTAGAATGGATCGTACGAAGGAATTAGAATGGATCGTACGAATGAATTAGAATGGATATATTCGAGCAAATGAATTAGAATGGATCGTATGAAAGTATTAGAATGGATTGCATGAGTGAATTAGAATGGATCGTACGAATGAATTAAAATGGATTGTATGAATGAATTAGAATGGATTGTACGAATGAATTAGAATGGATCATACGAATGAATTAGAATGGATCGTACGAATGAATTAGAATGGATCGTACGAATGAATTAGAATGGATACATTCGTGCGAATGAATTAGAATGGATTGTGCGAATGAATAAGAACAGATCGTGCGAATGAATTAGAATGGATCGTACGAATGAATTAGAATGGATCGTGCGAATGAATTAGAATGGATCGTACGAATGAATTAGAATAGATACATTTGTGCGAATGAATTAGAATGGATCGTACGAATGAATTAGAATGGATCGTACGAATGAATTAGAATGGATCGTGCGAATGAATTAGAATGGATCGTGCGAATGAATTAGAATGGATCGTACGAATGAATTAGAATGGATCGTGTGAAAGAATTAGAATGGATCGTAGTAATGAATTAGAATGGATCGTGCGAATGAATTAGAATGGATCGTACGAATGAATTAGAATGGATACATTTGTGCGAATGAATTAGAATGGATCGTACGAATAAATTAGAATGGATCGTATGAATGAAATAGAATGGATCGTACGAATGAATTAGAATGGATCGTGCGAATGAATTAGAATGGATCGTACGAATGAATTAGAATGTATCATACGAATGAACTACAATAGATACATTCGTGCGAATGAATTAGAATGGATCGTACGAATGAATTAGAATGGATCGTACGAATGAATTAGAATGGATCTTACGAATGAATTAGAATGGATCATACAAATGAATTAGAATGGATCGTACGAATGAATTAGAATGGATACATTCGTGCGAATGAATTAGAATGGATCGGACGAATGAATTAGAATGGATCGTACGAATGAATTAGAACGGATCGTACGAATGAATTAGAATGGATCGTACGAATAAATTAGAATGGATACATTCGTCCGAATGAATTAGAATGGATCATACGAATGAGTAAGAATGGATCATACAAATGAAATAGAATAGATTGTACGAATGAATTAGAATGGATCCTACGAATGAATTAGAATGGATCGTATGAATGTATTAGAATGGATCGTACGAATGAATTAGAATGGATTCGTACGAATGAATTAGAACGGATCGTGCGAATGAATTCGAATGGATCGTACGAATGAATTAGAATGGATCGTATGAATGAATTAGAATGGATCGTGCGATTGAATTCGAATGGATCGTACGAATGAACTAGAATGGATACATTTGTGCGAATGAATTAGAATGGATCGTATGAATGAATTAGAATGGATCGTACGAATTCATTCTAATTCATTCATACAATCCATTCTAATTCTTTCACACGATCCATTCTAATTCATTCGTACGTTCCATTCTAATTCATTAGCACGATCCAAGATAATTCATTCGTTCGATCAATTCTAATTCATTAGCACGATCCATTCTAATTCATTCGTACGATCCATTCTAATTCATTCGCATGATCCATTCTAATTCATTCATAGGATCCATTCTAATTCATTCATACGATCTATTCTAATTCTTTCGCACGAATGTATCCATTCTAATTCATTCGCACGAATGTATCCATTCTAATTCATTCGTACGATCCATTCTAATTCATTCGTACGATCCATTCTAATTCATTCATACGATCTATTCTAATTCATTCATACAATCCATTCTAATTCTTTCACATGATCCATTCTAATTCATTCGTACGATCCATTCTAATTCATTCGCACAATCCATTCTATTTCATTCGTACGATCCATTCTTACTCATTCGTATGATCCATTCTAATTCATTCGCACGAATATATCCATAATGGATAATACGAATGAGTAAGAATGGATCGTACGAATGAAATAGAATGGATTGTGCGAATGAATTAGAATGGACTGTACGAATGAATTAGACGTACGAATGAATTAGAATGGATACATTCGTGCGAATAAATTAGAATGGATCATACGAATGAGTAAGAATGGATCTTCATTCTAATTCATTCGTATGATCCATTCCAATTCATTTGTATCCATTCTATTTCATTCGCACGATCCATTCTAATTCATTCGCGCAATCTATTCTAATTCATTCGTACGATCCATTCTAATTCATTCGTACGATCCATTCTAATTCATTCATACAATCCATTCTAATTTATTCGCACGAATGTATCCATTCTAATTCATTCGTACGATCCATTCTAATTCATTCGCAAAATCTATTCTAATTCATTCATACGATCCATTCTAATTCATTCGCACGAATGTATCCATTCTAATTCATTCATACGATCCATTCTAGTTCATTCGTACTATCCATTCTAGTCCACTCATACGATCCATTCTAATTCATTCATACGATCCATTCTAATTCATTTGCACGAATATATCCATTCTAATTCATTCGTACGATCCATTCTAATTCCTTCGTACGATCCATTCTAATTCCTTCGTACAATCCATTCTATTTCATTCGTATGATCCATTCTAATTCCTTCGTACGATCCATTCTAATTCCTTCGTATCCATTCTAATTCACTCATACGATCCATTCTAATTCATTCGTACGATCTATTCTAATTCATTCATACAATCCATTCTAATTCATTCGCACGAATGTATCCATTCTAATCCATTCGTACGATCCATTCTAATTCATTCGTACGATCCATTCTAATTCATTCGCATGAATGTAACCATTCTAATTCATTCATTTGATCCATTCTAATTCATTCGTACGATCCATTCTTATTCATTCGTACGATCCATTCTAATTCATTCGCACGAATGTATCCATTCTAGTTCATTCGTACGATCCATTCTAATTCATTTGTACTATCCATTCTAGTTCATTCGCACGATCCATTCTAATTCATTCGTACGATCCATTCTAATTCATTCATACGATCCATTCTAATTCATTTGTATGATCCATTCTAATTCATTCGCACAAATGTATCCATTCTAATTCATTCGTACGATCCATTCTAATTCATTCGCACGATCCATTCAAATTCATACTAATTCATTCGTACGATCCATTCTAATTCATTCGTACGATCCATTCTTACTCATTCGTATGATCTATTCTAATTCATTCGTACGATCCATTCTAATTCATTCGCACGAATGTAACCATTCTAATTCGCTCGTACGATCCATTCTAATTCATTCGCACAAATGTATCCATTCTAATTCATTCGTACGATCCATTCTAATTCGTTCATAGGATCCATTCTAATTCATTCATACGATCTATTCTAATTCTTTCGCACGAATGTATCCATTCTAATTCATTCGCACGAATCTATCCATTTTAAT